>CM045931.1:2380000-2980000 GCA_025177825.1 Aechmea fasciata
CGTCGTTCGATTTCGGCCGTTCATTTTATGCCCATTTGATGGACTTTATTATGATTTTGAAAAATTACGAAATTTATTTTCTAGAAGTTTTAAATACTCTTAGATCATATTTAACGGAGTGGATCGTCGATTCGGAAGCTCTATCATCGAAAACAACTTATGAGTAGTAGGGCTCTACTACTCATAATAGTATAGTAGCCCTAATACTATTATGAGTAGTAGAGCCCTACTACTCATAAGTTGTTTTCGATGATAGAGCTTCCGAATCGACGATCCACTCCGTTAAATATGATCTAGAGTATTTAAAACTTCTAGAAAATAAATTTTAATTTTTCGAAATCATTTACCTTACGATCAAAAGCTCACAATATTGACAATTTTTAACGGCCGATATGGGATACTTGGTAGTTTAACGGTGTAAAAGAATTGAAATAGGTTGAATTTTTGATAGAAAATTCTATTCACTACCTAGATAAAGATCAATAACTCCGATCTTAAATTGAAAGATCCGATCATCTATTTTTAGGACATCGTTCGATTTCGGCCGTTCATTTTATGCCCATTTGATGGACTTTATTATGATTTTGAAAAATTACGAAATTTATTTTCTAGAAGTTTTAAATACTCTAGATCATATTTAACGGAGTGGATCGTCGATATATATATAGTCATACTATACTCTATATATATATATATATAGTCCGATTTTAAATACTCTATATATATATATATATAGTCCTACTATACTATCTATTGCATGGAGCTCCGTACTATAGTGTTGTTTTCGATCTTCGGGCATTCAAATCAACGATCCACACCGTTAAAAGCGATCTAGGGTATTTAAAGTTTTTAGAAATAAAATTTTATATTTTTTCGACATAGTTTACTTTATGATCAAAACATTTCAAAATTGTCAATTTTCAATGACTATTATGACGAGTTTGGAGTTTAACGGTGTAGAAGAATTTAAATTTCTTCAAATTTTGATAGAAAATACTTTAAACTATATAGATTAAGGTTAACATTCTTGATCTTGAATTTAAAAGTTCTATACTCAAATTTTAAAGAGTATTCAATTCCCACCATCCATTTTGACATAATTTATTTACTAAGTAAACGATATCGAAAAGAACTAAAATTTTATTCCTAAGAACTTCATATACCCTAGATCATATTTAACGGTGTGGATCGTTGATTTGAATGCCCTAAGATCGAAAACAACACTATAGTACGGAAGCTCCCATACTATAGATAGTATAGTAGCCTAATTCTCTCTCTCTCTCTCTCTCTCTCTCTCTCTCTCTCTCTCTCTCTCTCTCTCTATATATATATATATAGAGTCCACTATACTATTATGAGTATGATCGCCTCGTACTCATAAGTTGTTTTCGATGATAGAGTTTTGAATCGACGATCCATACCGTTAAACATTATCTAGAGCATTTAAAACTTCTAGAAATTAAATTTTATAATTTTTCGATATCATTTACTCTACGATCAAAAGCTCACAAAATTGACAATTTTTAATGGTCGGTATGGAATATTTTCTAGTTTAACGGTGTAAAAGAATCGAAATAGATTGAATTTTTGATAGAAAATTCTATTCACTACCTAAATAAAAATCAGTAACTCTGATCTTAAATTGAAAGATCCGATCATCCATTTTTAGGATGTCGTTCGATTTTGACCGTTCATTTTATACCCGCTTGATGGACTATATAATGATTTCGAAAAATTACGAAATTTATTTTCTAGAAGTTTCAAATACTCTAGATCATGTTTAACGGTGTGGATCGTCGATTCGAAAACCCCAACATCGAAAACAACTTATGAGTAGTAAGGGCTCTATACTCATAATAGTATAGTAGCCCTACTCTATATATATATATATATATATATATATATATATATATATATATATATATATATATATATAGAGTAGAGTAGAGCTAGAATACTTTTACAAGTATTACCTAGGTGGTGCTTTTGTGTTTTTAACCCTTGGATGGAGAGATGTGATGTTGAGATGATGGTGGTAGGTGGTGGTAGGTGGAATAGTGTTTGATCCAAGGACTATTAGTGGTCAAAAAGTAGATCCAATGGCTAAAAGCCTAATAGCACCATGGAGGTGATACTTGTAAAAGTATCATAGCTCAACTCTATATATATATATATATATATATATATATATATATATATATATATTTAGTACGTCATCTACACTATCGAAAGCATGGAGGCCTCTGTGCTTATAAGTTATTTTCAATGATGGGACATTCGATTCCACGATCGGCTCCATTAAGTATCTATGCTATTAGAACTATTTAGACACCAAATTTCATAATTTTTCGATATCATTTACCAATTGATCAAAGGGTCTCAAAAATGACTATTTTAACGGCCGATTTGGTACGTTTGTAAGTTTAACAGTGTAGAAGAATCCAAATTACATTTAATTTTAATAGAAAATTCTACTTAACATCAAGAGCAAGAACAATACTTTCGATTTGAAATTTGAGTATTTTATCATTATTTGTTATAAGATTTTTATTCTCAGCCGCTCATTTTCAGGCTACTCATTCGCTAAGCAAACAAAATAAAAAAATTATGAAATTTGGTTTCTAAATAGTTCCTATAGCGTAGATCATGCCTAATAGAGCTGATCGTCTAATCGGATGTCCCATCATTGGAAACAACTTGCAATTACAAGCACGGAGGCCTTTGTGCTTTCAAAAGCGTAGGAGCCTAGCTCTCTCTATAAATATACGCAATAACTTTCTGCCAAAACCTATATAGGTTCTGGATCGGGGCGGGCTGAAGTCAATCCATTTTGTCTCAAACTTCGAACATTGCTTATTGCTTGTCCTCTAAGTCTCTAATCTTTTTGCAAGTGCTTCTCTTATATTTGGTAGCAAATTCAGAAATAAATAAATAAATAGACTATGATTCTTGCCTATGTTACAGAGCTCCAAACTAAAATCAAAAGGGAAAAAGGAAAACCGAGTTTGTAGGCCAAACTAAGTTTGTTCCTCTTTGGGCCTTAAATGGGAGGAATTTGTTGCATTGAAAATTGTCCCACATCGGAAGATTACAAGAACAAGGTTGGATATTTAATTTTACTAATTCTGGTAATACACTCTTTGCCATATGGTTGAATATGCCTGTTAATCAAGTCGCTGATCTTGTAGGCTAGTTCAACTTCATATATGGTATTAAAGTGAATCTGAAGGCAACCATCAGGCGATGATTCTCTTTGCTTATTGCAGGTGTTAATGTAGCAATAGCAATGACGTAGTAAGCTAGCAAGCCTTTGGAATGCCGCATGGTGAGGAGTTTGATGTGATTTTGATTGGCAAGGAGGCATGAAGGCTTAAAGGAAGGTTTTTAATACCGAAAATGGCTCTATGCTGGAAGTTGTTTAGAGCATGCTTAGGCACATGAAAATTTGAATACAAGTAATATGGGCTTAAGCGGACTTAAGCAATTGGGATTTAATGCCCTTTCAGTAAGTTGCTAACACTAATGGCCTAGTTGGGTGTTGTAGGGACAGGTTGGGGACCTGGGGTTAAAATGCATTGTTCATCGAGGAAGGGAGGCAGAACAGTTGAAGAATGAGGGACGAGCGAGCAGAGTTATGGCTAGTATTTGCTTAATATACTGTGAAATCAGGCCGTAAAGAGGCCCTAGCCTGGCCTATTTTGGCCCGTACTCTCATAACAATATAGAAATTAAGCCCAAACTTGGCCCAAACCGTTTCTTCTTGGACACTGATATCCCCAGAGAAGATCGAACTCTGAAGGGATGCCAAAGTAGTAGCAGAATAAAGTCTCAAGGAATTTCCACCCAAGTAGTGGAGACGACAAAATCTGCTTATCATATTGTATTTTGAAGGATTAAAATTCTCCATGATTGAAATTAACATTTAAAGATATATGCCGTGTAGAATAATTGTAACAGGGATTTTCTTGAGAAATTGGTGTAGGGACTCCCTTTGTGATGTATGAGTTAAGGATATCATAGGGATCCTTCTCTTCAGACTGCAAATGCTGTTTGTGTAAATTCAATGCAAGTGTTGATAAGCTCCGAGTAAATTTTAGTCATAGATAAATTTTTGTAACTACAGTAAAATCATGAAATAATATGTACTTGTGCAACCAAGGAGCCATATTCCTCTTGGTTGGAGGAGAGATAGATCGTCTTCTGACATCTCAATCTGGAGAAGGAAGTAGTAACCCTAAATTACATCTTCTTTGTATTTCTGTATTATCTGATAATGATTTTGGACATTAATTATTTAATGTAGGTTTGCTGTGCCTTTTTCCTATTGCTGGAAATCCCTGTTTGAACTTTTTGATTCTAACAATATATTTAATCATTTTAATAGATATCCATAATATGGTACCCGTAAATTGTGTAGCAAACTGCCTGCATAATGGTACTAGTTTTCTGTTATATAAGTTATGTCTATATTGAACTTTCTACTTTTATCTGCCTATTGATAATAGTAGAGCATCTTTTCTCCTTATGTACATTGATTCCTGTAGTGTGTTAGTACTAAAATGTTATGTTTCCACTTACGATGTCAGTCTATTGTCAGACTCATTTCATTAATGGCTGGGCATTTTGACTTGTTGACTTCACAAACTACCTGTTCATAGCGGTTGAACCTTCACAACAACATAAATGAAGCCATTAGGCACTTTGAAATGATTCTTTTCTGCTGTTTAAGTTTCGAATAAGAGGTCTCCTATTCTCATCATAGAACCTATTTGTATTATGAATTTGAGACCTAAAAGTTGGTTCGCTTTGTTTTTGTTTCATCTTTCCTCACATCATTCACACCGAAATAGCTGGTTACTTTTGCAACTGAATTAACTCATTTCCACTGCGTTCAGTTCTTTGGACCCACAATTACAGGAAGCGTTGAAGCAATATCTTGTGTCGAGAGGCATTAATGCAGAATTGACAAATTTCCTGCTGCAACACTTGCAAAGAAAGGAGCATGCCCAGTATGTGAATTGGCTGCGTGCATTAGAAAGTGCTTTTGCAAAGGATGCATGAGTGATCCTCTTAATCTGGGTTTCCTCTTAATCCGGGTTCATGTGAAGAGCCTTATTATTTTGGAATATTCCACATGATTACTCTGTTGATTTTGAAGTAAACAAAACCACCTTTGTCAACCTCATCGATTGAGCAACTAAATAGACAGTGGAACTTTTGGCTTTGTCATATAGTCATATAATTCATCAAATTTCACTTCTATTTCTTCCTTTTGTTTGTTGTCAGAGTGAAAGCAAAAAAGAAGTGCATCTTCTCTGTGCCGCTGCTTGGCGCGCACGGCGTTCTTGGATGGTGACAAATAAGCTAATGTATTTGGCTAGGATAGCTAGATTTCTTAGAGGTGGCTTTTTTTGGTGAAAATATGCGGAACTTATCTGAACAATAGTCTGTTTTGAGAAGACTATCTAGCCTATGGAACCTTTGACATCGATATTGATCCTTTCAATTCGTTTGATCTGATACATTTGATGACTTTTTTTATGATGAAACTTGGATGCAATACTTGCTTTAATGGAAATATCGTTATATAAATTATGGGAAATATTCTAATCAAGTGTTCTGAAATAAATTGTGCATATCAATTTTGTACTTGAAATGCCATCAAATATAGCTTAAATCAAATTAATTAAAGGTTAGGTTGCGCAATTAAAGCTTTAAAGGTTAGGTATCATGTCAAAATAGGTCACAGTTCATGTTGCTTCATACACTTTTGCATGTACTCTTTGTGTTATAGCAAGCTGCACAACCTTCATCTGGCAGAATTTCTTTGCTTTTGACTAGTGCTGTTTATTAAACTTATGCTAGTGATCTGCTTGCTGTTGGGGAAGCACCATTTTTTTAAAAAATTAATAATTTTATTAAAAAAATTACATGAATTTTAGAAACCCTAATTGCTAAAATTAAAACTCAACTAATCATATTTTAGATATTTCAAAAGATTTTAAATGTAAAATTAATCACTCATAAAATTATAAATATTGTATTGAACTTTGAAAGTAAAAATATATAATTTTTTTCTGAATTATAAACCATTTTGAATTAGCTATCTAACCTTTCAAACTTTTATTTTTAGGGATAATTGCCTATATACCCCTTATTCGTTTGAAAATATTCGATTTATCCTTTTTTTTTTTCTTTTTAAAATATTCCTCATATGTTCTACCGTTATTGTAAAATACCCCTGCAGTTATCTCCTGTTAAGTTAACTTGGGTGGTTAAACGTGAGTTAAATATCTACCACAGTTAAAAAAAAATTAAAATGTCAATTTTGCCCTTAACTTAAGGGTAAACAAAAAATATTGTTGATGGTAGAGAGGTATATTGGAAAAGGCTAAAAGTTAAAATATTTTTTGTGCCCCTGACTTTAAGGGCAAATAAGAAAGACAATGATGATGGAAGGGTATATTTGAAAGTGAAAAATAGTAATTTTACAGAGATAACAGAGTTAATTAATAGATTTTAACTCTGGGGGTATATTAGAAATAGGTTGGAACGTAGTAAGGGTATTTTCAATATTAGTCTTCTAAAAGGGGTAAATCGGAAAGTCGGAAACTTTTCAGGGGTATATAAGCAATTGCCCCTTCTTATTTTTATTATTCAATTTTTCTATATGTTAGATTTGAGTCAATCGATGGTACTTTAACTTCAAAATTTGAATGTGTCGCTTAGTTTTATAGATTAGTTAGTATATTTTATGCAATTTTCGTAATTAAATTTATTAAAATAAAAAATTAATTTAAACTCTATTTTTTATTTTTTTATTGTACTATTTATATCTAAGTGATCTTAAAATTAAAATTTATATTTAATACATACTGTCTAAACTATTTAAAAGTTAGGCATACATAATTATACATTTTAAATTTTTATAATAAAAAATAAATTGGATTTAAAATACTTCTAAAATCCTCTTCTCTATATATAAAAAGAGAGAAGGAAAAAAAGAAGATCGCCTCTGGTCGGGTACTCTGCTCTATCTGCTCAAGCCTCTCAGGTGGTGGTGGTGTGCGAGCCCTAGTCAGCGGTCATCCTCTGTGTCGATACATAGCTGCACAAAATAGAACGGGGTCAGATAAAACACAAACACTCTCGACCTAATCAACGAAAGTCTAGAAGGCCCCTGTTTCTCCTCAAAATTATGTTGTCAAATTATGTTGTCTGCAGCCAACATAATTTTTTTTTTTCTGGACAGAAATAGACACTCCTTCAGTCACTCATTCCACTCGAGGATGAGTTAGAACGACCAATCATTGACTTTCGCGATAAATCACGCCTCTCGCGTCTTACCTTCCTGAGGTTTGCCATTTTAGGGTTCCTAGGTCCCAACGACCTAATACAAAGCTCTGATACCAACTTAATCTGTCACACCCCGGATTTCACGTTCCCCGGGCATGCCGACAAATCCGTCGTATACAAAGGAATTTCCTCTATATACGAAACGTAGCTGTATCTGGAATACATACAATACTACAACCAGTAATATAGAGCTGCTAGGAAATAAACAGGTATAAACAAAAGCAAGTTCTATATACATACATAGCATCCAAGTACAAACGTACTCGCCCTAGCGAGTTACGACATCTGTATGTACATGAACTCCAAAAATAAAAGTACCACTACCTGCGGCAGGTGATCCTCTATCTCGGCGACTTGTCGGGTAGGACTCTAACTCGCAATGCCCTTGCCACGATCGGCCTCAGAAGATGCGGCAGCCGGAACCGAAGGCCTGCAAAAACATGGGTAACAACTGGGCGTGAGAACTACTGTAAAAAAACAAGTAGTCCTCAGTGGGTGCCGCCCTCAACAACATCGGTCCACCCACTAAGTTTACAGAGGTAAGTAGGGATAGAATGAAAAAGCTGGAATAAATCTACAACTAAATGCCACTACACTATCATGCTCTGATGCTAATAATCTGTAGAAACTGTAAATCCAGACCCAATCTTACTAGGAACTGTGAACACACCCGTCCCGCCTGCTCAAGCTAAGCTACCTCCACCACTAAGCAGTCAGTGGAGAACAAGTCCAAATAGGACGTAACGACACCAACGCGAACGCACAAAGCCTAACTCCGGAGTGGCACTCGTAGGAGGTACCCAATCGAGTATGCAAGCGTATCTCTGTCGAGCTCAATCAGGCTCTCGTGGGCTAAAGTCAAAGTAACTGGGTCTAACAACTAACAAGTCAAGTGCCCTCGGCACAATTTGATGCCAAAACGGCAGACTGGGTCCACCGTCAACCCCGACGGCACCCAACAGTCCAGAACAGCCGAGACTCTGCGGTAAATATAAGCTCGCCATCCCAGCACGAGCGTAACAGCTATCTAAAATACTTGGAGTTTCCACCACTGAAACTGCGGCGATACAAAATAATAACGGTTCCTAGAGCTAAATCAGGCAGTTTAAGCATATGATGGTTTATAATCGTAGTTTTCTCCTAAGTCATATCCAAGTCCAACAAGTACTAATATATACAGTCACAATTCTAGGCTCCAGTTCAGGTTTTAATCATGCTAAAACAGTGAATCGAGCAGTTACAATATACGAAAAATTACGTGCCGAGTATATGTCGACTATATGAACATATAGGAGTCAAACCGATGATTAACCCACCTCAAATGCTAAATCCTGGCAAGAAGGAGATCGCTCAACTGCGGAACACCCCGTCGGGACCAACAGCACCTACTCTCAGCTAGCAATGATCCACACTCAAGATTTGAACATCAAAATACACTAAAATCTATCAATTTTCACAATTTCAGCACTTAAAGCTTAAATATTTACCCAACGTCAATGTCAAAACTCACCTAAAGGTCTTCCAATCAGGTGAGGACAATCCCAAATCTAGTGGAATATGCTGAGATATCATGCTCAGGTTCAAAATCACCCTGCCTCCAAAGATAGCATCAAAACAATCCAAAATGCTCAAAATCAGTTTCACTGTGACAGTAGTCCAGAAAAAGCTAACTTCGACCATAATAACCTCCACCGAATTCTGCAAATCTGGGCTTCGTGGATTCCTCTTGAAGTCTAAAATCCAGCAAACCAAGTTTCGCTGCAATCCGACACTCCTACGTCGCACACGAGCCGAAACGCCGAAGGTCATCGCTGGAATTCTACAGAATCAGCACCCACAAGCTTGGAGTAGTGTGAACATACAATAACTGGAGGAATTTTATGGATCACCCACCTCGAAAGCTACTCTCGAACTGGTGCGACGTCAAGAACGGTGAAGTCCATGCTCGCCCGACCTCCCCACGGCACTACAACAACGAAGACACGTTCGAACGGCACCGCGGCGCGACGTCGACGACACCTGAACTCCACCTGAGCTCCTCCACCACCGAACCAAGCTAGAGAGAGAGAGTAAAAGGAAGCCGAACCAAGCTAGAGAGAGAGAGAGTAAAAGGAAGCCAGTAAAATCCTCCCTTTCATCCTCTCTACACTGATATATAGCAAAGGGAGGTAGGGATGACACGTGCGAGGCAAGAAAAGACCAAATTGCCCTCTCACCTTGTGACGCACTGAATCTTTGCAAATTGTGAGATTCGAGTGTTTGGCTTGTGTTTCGAACTTTTTCACACTTTGTGGAGGGTCGTAGACGGTGTTTACGGTTCGAATTTCTGGAAATTTTGGCTAAGTCCTGAGAATTCCACTCTCGGGGACCGGTCCCTGGTAGTGAGAGACCGGTCTCCCTGACTGAGTGCTGCGGAGGACTTGGGGAGACCGGTCCCCAGCCCTGGAGACCGGTTCCCGTACGTGTGTTTTTGCTGGAGGGTCTTGAGGGACCGGTCTTGACTGCAGAGACCGATCTCGCCACTCGAAATCAGCCCAGACCAAGCAGTGCACATGATGCATAGTTGAGGGACTTTTCTGGATATTGTTACAAGAGAGGGCTTATATGCCACCCCCTCTCCCTTTCTCCCTCATTTCTCTTCCTCACACACTCTCTTGCACTTAGAAAGAGAAGGAGAAGGAGAAGAAGAAGGAGAAGGAAGGAGGAGGAGTTGGAGGAGAGCTTGCTTGGTGGTCTTGGAGCATCTCTCTCTCCCTCATTCACACTATTGGAGCTTAAGGCTTAGACTTGGAGCTCACTTGGTGGATGATCATTACTTCTAGAGGGATTTGATCCTTATCTAGGGGCTTCTTGGAGGTAAGCAACACACCATTTTCCTCTAAATTTGGTTTTTGATGGTTCTATGAGATGAAACCCTAGTTTTGGAAAATCTAGGGTTTATTTGGGACTTTTTTATTAGAGGCTTTTAAAACCTGTTTAATTGGATTAGAACCTTGGTATAGGTTGCTTTGGGAGGGCTTTGGCTTCCTTTTGGATTTTCTAAGAGATTTTATACACATTAGGTGAGTATTTCTTACATCTTTGTCATGAGATGCTTAAAGATTGAACACATGATTCATCTTTTAAGATTGTAACTCCTATGGCTTACTTCTTAGGGCGCTAGGAGTGAGGATCAAAGCTTCGTTAGCGTTTCGGAGCAACGCTTGGAGCATCGGTGGGTTTGGCCTCACCAAGCACAATGAAAAATTCTCGTTGGTGCTAATTTGTATTCGGTTAAAAAAGAAATTATGCATCATCATGCTGGATACATTATTTGTGAATTTTAGAATGCTTAAAATGCATGCATTATGTATGTTGCATAATTAGACCTCTATGTAGTAGAGTATTGCTTATGTGTGGAGCATGCATGTGTGTGGTATTCTATAGTTGACTTGAGATCATATTATACATTGAGAAAATGATTTGTGTTATGCAAACTTGAACATAAAAATCATGTATGACATAGGAGAAAAGCCAATGTCATAAAGCGGCAATGGGCTTGGCATTAATATGTGAAATAGTAAGCTAATGTCATAAAGCGGCATTAGGCTTGGATTATGTGTGAATTAGCAAACCTAATGTCATAAAGCGGCATTAGGGTTGGAATTGAACATTGAAATAATAAAATGTAGTGTCATGAGAGACATTGAACTAGGCCTTAGGGTTACTAGTGACTATTACCAGGTTAGAGACATGACGATTGGATACTTGAGACATCGACCATGCTTGCTTGCCATTTGTGCTCATTCGCACATGCTTGTGAGGGTCGCTCCCTACAAGCTGGCACTCCGGAGTTAGCCTTTGCGACTTGTTTCGCGCGTGCGGTATTGAGAAACCTACGGGGCCGAGTAGGATAAGACTCATTCCTTACGGAGGATGCTGGGGCTACCACGGCACTTAGGTGGCACATGCCGAATTACACTCATGTAGATCCTAAAAAGAGATTGAACAATGACATTCAATAGTAAAGGACAATCACTACTAGATAGGTTATAGTAGTTGGATTTCTCGGACATGCTTAGAGCATAGCATGGGACTTGTAGTATACTTGGCACTTTATTCATTGCATCATAGTATACTTGGTTGCTATATTAGGGCATATTCTCTTTATGCTGACATATTGGATTCATGACAGCATGTACATTCATCATGTATATCTGTGGCATAGTAGTGTAGCATTTTCTTATGCTTTATTTCAGCTGTTACTTATCGTACCTTTATGTTTACTTCTTTTGGGCCTAGTGGTGCAATGATTCAGGTCAGTAATTGCCCACTGGGAACTATAAATTATAGTTCCCACGCCCTCTGTTTTCTGATTCTTTTCAGCGCCTTCTGCACCGGCGGAGGCCAAGGACCGCGGCAAGGGGATTGCCTCGGGCTAGCGATATTTGGCGAGGACTTTCGATAGGTGGTCCACCTCTCTTGTATTTTATTTTGAAGAGGTTTTGAGTGTTACCTGTGTATAGAGAGACCACCATATTTTGGGATGTTGAGACAGATGTTGTAGTTACATTATGTTTTACTTTTATTGTTGGATCTCTTTCTTCTATACCTGTTGATAAAACTAGCTGTATATTGCTCTGATATCTCTAGTTGTAGCCTTTTTGTGGTTTTATTTTCGCTGTTTTTGGTAGACGCCTTGTATGTATTGACATACGGCGGGTCTGGGCGCGCTACCGGGAAGGCCTCCGCCGGTCCCGGGGCGTGACAGATTAATTTGGTATCAGAGCCTAGGGTATAAAGTCTTAGTGGACCTAGCAAACCTTAGGGTGGTTGGACTATAGAAAATAGGCTTGTGAGAGACAAGATCTATTTGACTTGTAAGGAAAGTACCTAGATTGGGTTTTATTATAACTCTAAAAAGTTAGAGTTTAATCGAAGTGTATAACTTCTAGCTTCGCGGAGGATTACGTTGGCGGCCAACAACGTAACATCAGGAGTTAGTTGTGAGGCACACTTCATTACTTTCGCATGATTTGAGTATTGTTTTCTGAGCGGGGTTGCGATAGCGTGGGTTTTATTAACTTGCGCTTTTATGATACTGCAGTGATAATGTCGACCGCTCGCTCCAAATTTGTCGAGGCGGACTTCCGCATCCGGTGAGGTCCGTGAGTTGAGGAGCCAGCTGGCAGCCCTCACTGACTTAGTGGCCCAGCAGACGGCGGCGGCCTAGCAGACGGCGGCGGCCCAGCAGCAAGCCAAGGCGGCGCGCCGGCAGGAGGCGTGTATGAAGTGATTTGAGGACCTTCTTCTGCAGCAGGCGGCTGCCAGAGAGGCCCAGGACCCTGTACTACCTGCACTAGCCGAGGTGGTAGCACTGAGGGCGCAGACCCCCACGACCGGTTCTCCGCAGACGGCACCGTCAGTAGCACCTCAGGAGAGGGTGGCGACGACACCCTTAATTCAGACGCCCCCAGCAGGAGCAGTGTTCCCGATGATGGTTGAGGGGCAGGAGCGCGATCGATTGATGAGCCGCCTCAACGAGTTCAGGAGGTGCAACCCACGGATCTTCGACGGGGAGAACGTGGACCACTGGATAGTAGAGAAATGACTTATGCATATGGAGAAGTTATTTTGGGATACATTCGTCGAGAAGAGGGACAGAGTTTGGCTCGCCACTCACCACTTGGACGGCGAGGCCTACCGTTGGTGGACGGATATTCAGGAGAATCCCAACACCGACCTGACAGCATTCAGTTGGAAGAGGTTCAAGAAACTTCTGCTTGAGCACTATTTCCCCGATAGTGTGCGGAGACAGATGGAGATGGATTTGTGCAGCTTGCGCCAGGAGGACGGAATAGTAGCTGAGTACGAGAGGGAGTTCACTCGACTCCTACATTGCGTGCCATTCGTCGTGCGGGACGACGAGGATAAGGCCCATATTTTTGAGAGTGGACATAGGCCATCTATCTTTAGGTTTGTGCAGTCTTCTAACTTGCAAACCTATCGAGAGGTGGTGAACCGTGCCCTCATTGTGGAGCGGGGCGCAATAGTCGTGCGGGAGCGACATGAGAGCTTAGATCGGGGCAAGGGCAAGAGGCCCGCAGGCGAGGGTGCGAGTCAGACACACTCAAGGAAGCCACCGAAGCACCCCAAGAGCCAGACGCGAGGACGTGGCATACCGCCGCAGCGCCGAGGATCAGACCGTCGATCGGCACCGCGTTGTGCGATCTGTAGCGGCCCCCACTACCCCCGACAGTGCCCGCAGGGTCGGGGCATGTGCTTCTCTTGTGGCCAGGAGGGCCACTTCCAATCGAACTACCCGAGGGGATCAGTTCCAGCGCCATTTTCGGCATCAGCACTAGCTTTACCAGGTCCCAGCCCGGGGACGCCTACCGCTTCTTACCAGGCAAGGAGTTCGCCCGTTCAGCGGTCGACTGAGGGGTCACGGTAGGCCCCGAGTGGGCGCATGTATGCTGCCCAGACTGAGGCAGCGGCAGCAGCCGAGGATGTGGTTGTAGGTATCATTTTACTTTATGACATTCGAGTTCGTGCTTTATTTGATACCGGTGCATCGCATTCATTTATAAACAGGTTGTTTGCCAAGTTGCATGGCATCCCGTTTATATCATTGTTGCATCCGGGACGAGTTGTAGTACCCGATCACTCTTTGGACATTCGAGAGTGCTGTTCTAGTTGCCCGGTTCAGATTGGGAATTGGATCATACTCGTGGATCTTTTTGTAGTGCGTAAACTCGGGGAGTTTGATTAGTTTTGGGCATGGATTGGTTGACCAAGTATTTCGCCACTATTGATTGTAAGAATCGAACGGTGACCTTCAAGGAGCCGGGGCAGGAAGAGGTTTTATTTCGAGGATGCCAGAGTTCGCTGTTGAGGACACTCCTAAGATTGAGGATATCCCGGTAGTGTGGGAGTTTCAGGATGTGTTTCCAGCTGAGCTACCAGGTATGCCACCTGATAGGGAGATTGAGTATGTGGTAGATCTCGTCCCTGGGACTACTCCAATCTCAAAGGCGCCCTATAGGATGGCACGAGCAGAGTTGAAAGAGCTGAGGGCGTAGTTGCAAGACCTTCTGGATAAGGGTTTTGTGCGACCGAGTGTGTCGCCTTGGGGAGCACCGATTTTGTTTGTGAAGAAGAAGGACGGATCACTTCGCTTGTGCGTGGATTATCGTGAACTTAATAAAGTCATGATTAAGAATAAGTATCCATTGCCGAGGATCGACGATCTGTTTGATCAGCTTTAGGGATCGAGTGTATATTCCAAGAGAGACTTGCAGTCAGGATACCACCAACTTAAGATCAAGCCTGAGAATGTGTCGAAGACGGCTTTTAGAACACGGTATGGACATTACGAGTTTACTGTTATGCCGTTTGGGCTTACTAATGCCCCGGCAGCTTTTATGGTTTTAATGAACCGTGTTTTCAAACCATATCTGGACAGGTTCGTCGTGGTGTTTATCGACGATATTTTGGTCTATTCCCGAAGTGATGCGGATCACGAGGAACACTTGAGACTTGTACTTCAAGTGCTTCGGGAAAAAAAGCTTTTTGCCAAGTTGAAGAAATATGAGTTTTGGCTTAGAGAGTTGGCGTTTTTGGGCCATTTGATTTCGGGATCAGGTATAGCCGTGGATCCTAGAAAAATTGAAGCCATCAGGGATTGGCCAAGGCCGACGAGTGCTACCGAGATTCGAAGTTTTATCGGATTGGCCGGCTACTATCGGAGGTTTGTTGAGGGATTTGCTAAGTTATGTACTCCCCTCACGAGACTCATGCATAAAGGCACCAAGTTCATTTGGAATGATGCGTGTGAGTGAAGCTTCCAAGAGTTGAAGCAGCGATTGACTACCGCCCCAATCCTAACCTTGCCAGTTGCTGGAGCAGGGCATGTGATTTATAGTGATGCTTCATTTAATGGGTTGGGCTGTGTGTTGATGCAGGATGGAAAAGTGATTGCGTAAGCTTCTCGCCAGTTGAAAGAGTATAAAAGGAATTATCCTACTCACGATTTGGAATTGGCGGCTGTGGTCTTTGCATTGAAGCTATGGCGCCATTATCTTTACGGCGAGCGGTGTGAAGTATACACGGATCACAAGAGCCTAAAGTATTTATTCACTCAGAATGAGTTAAACTTGAGGCAGCGCAGATGGTTGGAGCTCCTCAAGGATTATGATTTGACGATATTGTACCACCCGGGCAAGGCTAACGTGGTGGCAGATGCGCTAAATAGAAAATCGACGGAAAACTTAGCGATGCTTATGGTTACTCAACCGCTGTTGGTCGAGCGGATGAAGCGGTTGGAGTTGGATGTGGTGACTCCTGATACACCCTTGATATTGATGACATTAGTGGTACAGCCTACCTTATTGGAAAGGATCAAGGAAAAGCAAGTTCACGATGTGGAGTTGCAAAAAGTTCAAGCTAAAATGGTTGAGGGTTGCACCGGTGACTTTATAGTGGACGGTGTTGGATTGATGCGTTTCCGCGGGCGGATTTATGTACCGACGTAACCGGCACTTAAAGAGAAAATTCTTCAAGAAGCATACCGTGCGCCTTATGCTATACATCCGAGAGGCGCCAAGATGTATAAGGACTTAAAGTTGCTATATTGGTGGCCCGGGATGAAAAAGGACGTTGGCGAGTTCGTTGCTAGATGTTTAACTTGCCAACAAGTGAAGGTTGAGCATCGAGTTCCAGCAGGAAAATTGCAGAGCTTGCCGATTCCAGTATGAAAATGGGAAAAGATCGTCATGGACTTTGTGATGGGATTGTCTCGTTCACAGGCCGGGCATGATGCTATTTGGGTGATCGTTGATAGGTTAACGAAATCGGCGCATTTTATACCTATCCACACTATTTAGACTGGTGAAAGACTCACACGGATATACTTGGACGAGGTAGTGCGATTACACGGGGTACCCACTTCTATAGTATCGGATCGAGATCCCCGTTTTGTATCTCACTTTTGGAGGAGCCTACAGGATGCCTTGGGCACGCGCTTAGATTTCAGCACTGCTTTCCACCCTCAGAGTGACGGGCAGTCAGAGTGCACTATTCAGACTCTTGAGGACATGCTTCGAGCCTGTATGATAGATTTTCAGGGAGGATGGTCGCAGCATCTACCGATGGCAGAGTTTGCTTATAACAATAGTTATCAAGCAAGCATCAAGATGGAGCCATTTAAAGCACTCTATAAACGGAAGTGTAGATCGCCACTTTATTGGAGTAAAGTTGGCGGGAGATTGACTTTAGGCCCAAATGTGCTCCCGCAAGTAGAGGACAAGGTTCGCATTGTTAGGGAGCGATTATTGACGCCCAGAGTAGGCAGAGGAGCTATGCTGATAGACGTTGACGAAACTTGGAGTTTCAGATTGGAGATCATGTATTCCTGAAAGTCTCGCCGACCAAAGGAATCAAGAGATTCGGGATCCGGGGCAAGTTGAGCCCCCGTTTCATTGGACCGTATGAGGCTTTGGAGCGTGTAGGCTCGGTAGCGTATAGACTTACTCTACCGCCGAACCTATCGGGTGTACACAATGTATTCCATGTATCGGTCTTTCGGAAGTACATTTATGATCCAGCTTATGTATTGGACGCTACGCCATTGGAGCTGAGGGAGAATTTGAGCTTCGAGTAGCAACCCGTGAAGATATTAGCTCGCGAGGTGAAGAAGCTGAGGAATCGAGAACTTTCTTATGTGAAAGTCCTATGGAGCAACCACGAGGAGCGGGAGGCCACATGGGAGCTGTAGGTTATAGGTCTCAAGGATTTAAAAGGTAATCAACACCTAGAGGGGGGTGAATAGGTGTACAATGGCCAATAAAAATTCTCGATGCGATTTTAAAGTAAATGCAGAAAATAAAATCAACACGCCAAGATTTTACGTGGGAAAACTCCAAACCTGAGTAAAAAACCCACGGGACCGATCACGCGAAAAATCCACTAAGAGACAAATCAAGTACAAGGCGATTCACCCACGACTCTACCCAATTTTACCGAATCTTCAATGTGGATCTCCTTCGCTGGTCCTCGATCGCTTGAAATCCTCCAAACGATCACGCCGCAACTCCTTGCCGCGTCACTGCTTCGACTCCTCAAAGCGTCCACCGAATCCTCGGCCTTCACACGCGATCCCCGCGTTACCCTCCGTCCGGAGTTGTAAAAGAAAAATTACGGTGATCTTAACGATTAACAAACCATAGACAATGGGGGAACCCTTCTAGTCAATCATCAAGTTGATTCGTGAAAGAGTACTCAAAGAGAAAAACTAGAATCAACTCGACGATCAACAAACTAGAACTCGCTTTAAGAATTGAATCATAAAGCTCTTAAACGAGTTTCTAGGGCTTTAAGAGGATCTAAACTATAAGCATATTAAGCATACACGTCCTTGAACCCCCCATGGTCTATTTATAGTGTTAGAAGACTTAGAATTAGAGTAGAATTAAAATCAGCCTGTTTTGGAAAGAAACCCGACACTAGAGACCGGACCTTACATGTGGAGACCGGTCTTGGGAGTCCGGACTTGGCTTCCCTCAACCGGTTCTCTCTGTCGTCAATTTTATAAACGATTAACAGAGTCCGGTCTTGGTCCCTATGTCCGGTCTTAGCTTGCGTAACAACAATGATCAGGCTACGGGATCCGGACTTCGTACTTAAATCCGGACTTAGGTTAAAAACCTTCAAAACCCCAGCTACGGGATCTGGACTTAAGCTCCGAGACTGGATCAGAATTAAGGCTGCGCAAGAGACCAGCTCTCGGGATACGGACTTACCACTCAGGTCCGGACCTTGAACACAGTTTTTTCAGATTTGAAATTTTGTCAAATTAAGATTAATCCAAGTCTTCTAACTACTAAATCTTTTATAAAATCACCAGAAATTATCTTATATTCATACCTGAGGTGACGAGCTTCTCCGCTGAGTCTTGAATCTTCAAACTCCTTCTTTGTGCTCTTGACTTCTTCAAGACTCCAATTACTTCACGAAATTCGCCAACTTATAAAATCCTTAACAATCTCCCCCTTTGACGATTTCGTGACAAAACATAAAACGAAGCCCGTACATTACTCAAAAACAAAAAAACGAGAATTATCGCAATCACCAAACGATAACTCCCTGCATGACCGATCCAACAAAAATCAAAGATTACACGAGAAATCATATTACAGACTCTATGACTTAGACATTGGAGTCTTGAAGTCTTGAACGTTCCTGCAAAGAAAACTCAAACACACATTCAAGCCTCAAGAGATTCAATAAGCATCGAAAGCAAAGATCATAGTCACAGTCTAAGTCCGAAGTCAGAATTCTAGTCATAGTTACAATCATCCCAAGAAAGCATAGAAAACATGACAAGAAAACATGAAAACATGAAAACATAGTCAAAGTACATCATCATCATCATCATTCATTTCCCTTTGATCTTCATCTTCCCCTATCATGATACTTCTCCCCTTTTTTGTCCGAAAGAGCCAAAACGACAAAAGAAGGATCCCGAACGACTAGTCAGAGTCAGTGTCAGGCGGGGGCAACTCAGAACTCCCACAACCCATCTTCTCACAAAGAATCCTCAAGTATCGAGTGATGCGTCCAGACTGCTTCTTCAACTTTGCAACATCTCGCTGAAGTTCAGCTTGAACAGCGCCTTGTCGCTCTAACTCCCCTGAAAGGCGTTGCTGCTCACTGTAAATGGAAGACATGGATGCAGCATCATCAGGTCCCGCATGAGGTGGAGAAGGAGGAGCAGGTGCAGGAGCTGGATCACGAGCCTCTGGATGAAGCTGAGCGCGCGACTTGCACATAGTCGTCTCACCAATCTGTCCTAAAGAGCGCTCATATGAAGAACAGTCAACATTTACTTCATGTAGCCTGAGTATTCTCATGATCAAAAGAGGAAATGGAAGACGATCCTTTTTACTTGCGATTTTTATCTCTCGCGCCATTCGCTTCCAAATAAGAAAAGGCACATTCAAATTTATGTTCCTTTCTTGAACAACCTCTGGATGACCAAGAAGATAAAGATAAAAAAACTCGATCCCATCTTATAACCTTTGTGTTTGCTAAAGGCATTACATTGTAACAAACCACAAAGTTTAGAAAGCGATACTCTGGCCTCAAATCCTTTGAAAGAATAGCATTTCCATTATTCTCCGCATTGGGAACACAAAGAAATCTAAGCATCCGAGTCCAATCCCCAACTAAATCAAAACCAGAGTTAAGATAATCAACTCCATCAGTTCGTGCCTCCATATCAAGTACTGACCCAATGGTGGCAGGGGTAATCGACATAGGGACTCCCCGAACAGAAGTAGAGAACATATGAGGTCCATCATCAGATTCCAGTAAGTTCCCCGCTCTCATATAGAACTCCCTAATAAGCTCCAATCCATATCCAGTATGCTCTGTAAAAGCACAAACCTCATGTAAGTCACCATTCTCGAATGGTGCTTGGAACCCCGGAACCTTCTCAAACAAATTAGCTACGCCGACCATTCGCTCTCCAATGCATGTCTTCGAGGAATAGATGGCGCGTCGGCGATCATCAACTGGAACATCTCGGGCACGTGCATCGTCACGTTCATGAATAGAGACACCTCCAGAGCCTCTATGTCCCCGAACATAAGTATGCGGCGATTCGGTTTGCTCCGCTTCAACAACCTTTTCTTTACCCTTTCCTTTGCCTTTCTCTTTTGATTTTTCTTGAGCCTTTCCTTTCCCTTTATCATGCTCCTTCTTCTTAGAACGTATCGCAGTCGCAATAGCTTCCCACTCCTCTTCCTGAGATCCTTGGTCGGAATCCTCACCAGGATTATATTCACTACCCGCGTCCTCTTACGGTGCCTCGACTTGTTGTTGTGCCGAGGAGCGACGACGCTTAGCTCCCGGACCACCTCGTGCCATCAAGAAAAAGAAAACGAGGACCAAAAGCCACGAATACATCTTTTAGAAAGAAAAGCCGCTGTACAACACGTGCAAAATCAACATATTGAGCAAAAAGAAATCGTAAATTAAGAAAAATTGGTCATAAATTGTGAAATTTAATCTAGAGCATCCTAGGGCCGTTTAGAACAAAGTTAATACTGTCAATATACATGAAAAATAATGCAAAACCCATTAAATCTCAAAATTACATGCTGTGAACAATACAAAACAGTGAAAACCTAGGTTTTGATCCAATGTAGTCTTAGATCTGATGATAAAATGTTGAATAAAGCTCGTAGAAGTGTTAAATAACCATGATTAAGTAAAAATGAAGCAACAAATCCAGTTAAAAACAGAAAAACAAAGATCAAATCCAAGAAATCCCGAAATCCATTATATTAGGGTTCAAAGAGCAAAATAGAGATAATGCCGAAGAACTCACCTAAAATCCGAAGCAAATGAGTGCAAATGACCTAGGAAGATCTCAGTGGGTTCTAGAGAGAGAAACACCCAAGACAAAACATGAACCGAAGTAAGGGAGAGACTTCTCTGTCATGCGGTTTATAGAGCTGCTGCTCCAGCTGGGTCCGGACTTAGCTTGCTAGGTCCGGATGCCACGCTCAAGTGTGTGCGGAGTGAGCGTGCAGTCCGGACTTGAGAGCTAAGTCCGGACTCCGAAGCCGACAGGATATATAAGTAAAATTTTGAAAAATTCAGCTTCCAATTTGACTTTAAAACCAAATTTCATGAAATATAATCACAAAATTCTATTCAATAAAATTCAAAAATATCATAAATGTTGAACCGTGCATCAACTAGAAATAGAAAAGTATACCGTGAAAATCCGCACATCTTTCGAGATCTAAACCTTTCCGAGGGAGGACAAAGAGAAGAAGAGACCAGGGGAGAAAACTGTGCCTTTGCACCAAAGTGCGGTGTTCTGAAATTTGGTAAGGGGTTTCGGATCCCGCAAGTTCCAGAACTCGATCGGGAATTCTAGAATTTTAAGTCGCAGAATTGAGGTTGGGTCTTCAAGTTCCAGAATTTCAAATGTAGATTCCGGAACTTGCACAGAAATAATCATACAAACTGTTTTGGACCCAAATCAAAACAGGGCTTGTTTGGGAGGCTCTTTTCAATAGTGCAAAGCCTATAAATGGCCCAAAGGGTAAACCCTAACCCTATTCTCTCTTCCTCCCCTAAGAGAAAACTCTTTCTCTTCCTCCTCCCTTTCCCTCGCACTCCCCCTCACTCTCCCTCTACCGAAAACCTTCCCTTTGGAGGTGTAATTATTCGAAGCTTGGGCAACGACCTATAGAGCACCATTGCTAGGAGAGCTTCAATCTTTATGGTGAGTTTTGTTCGTGATACTCTTCAATGGAAGTTTTGGGAGATCTTAGAGTTTTCCATGTTTTAGAACCCTTTGAGAGACCAAAATAAACTTATGACAAGATTTCATGGGTGTTTAGATGCTAGAGTAAAATTCCAAAGTCCCGACCTGCAAGAACTTACCTTGCAAAGATCTTCAATGCTTGAGATCCTACGTCAATTTGTAGGAGTTTCTTAGTGATTTGGGTGAGAACTTGCAATTTTGGGGATTCTAGATGTGAAACCCTAGATTCCCAAGAAAATCCAAATTTGAAGTTTTATGAGAGCCTTGAAGGGTTTGGAGTTGATTCCAATCGAATCAGTGTTGCGATTTCACGAAATTATGAAAATTGCAACTAGGGTTAGCAATCTGCGGGATGGGATTCCGGAATTTGCTTGAGATTCCGAACTCTAAAGCCAATCAAGCAAAGCAAACCTTAGCTGGAGTTCCGAAATCCGGTTGGAGATTCCAGAACCCGAAACTCTAGGAACTCCAGTAAGAGTGGTTTATGGATTCTTTTGGCCGAGAAATGCGTTGTAGCCACACTTTGGACTCGATCATGCTCCTTTAGGTTCGAGCAATGCCCGAGGAGCTGGGGACGGACCATGATTACTGAGGGAACCAAACTAGGTGGGTACTTTAATCCGAAGTAGGTTTAGCAAAATCTCGATGCATGGTTCTATATTCTCACTGCCTCCTTGGTATATTGTGACAGATTAACACTAGAACGACGGTTGATTTGGATACATGCATTTTCTGTTCAAAATAGATGTGATTTAGCATGCCAGCCAAACATGTTATATAACCGTTATTTGTAGAACCCGAGGGTTCTATATGGAAAATATAAACCTCGGGGGACCTAACTGGAATTTTTTCATAACAATTAATGAAATTAAATTTTTGTTCAGTGGTTTCAGGATGTTAACTTGCGGAAAACAATCATGGATGTAAATTAAGGTGACAATAATTTTCTGGTCACAAACCAGAAAGGTTTAAGGTGAAAACAAAAAGGCAAAACTGAAAATTTATCGAAAAATTGCACAGCCGTCGATCTGGTCTCAAAAAGGTCGACATTTTATGCACGAAATTGTATAGTCAAAATTTCGGGGACTCAGAGCTCTACAAGCGCTCAAAGATTGAGTAAAAACTTTTGAGGTTTCGTAGATGAACTAGTCGCATGGAGTTTACCTTCGCGACCGGTGTTCGGCCCCTTATTGTTCATGTCTATTCTAGGAGATTGATCCTCCACCAGCTTCTTCGTCGGAAGATCCAATCACTACTATCACTGACCTTGCCTCTGACTCTGATCTTCCGATTGCTTTTCGCAAAGGCCAACATAAATGTACCTACCCTATTTCATCGTTCGTTTCTTATAACCGTTTGTCATCCTCTTCTCGTTGCTTCATTACCTCTCGGGAGTCGGTTTCTGTTCCTAAATCTGTTGTGGAAGTTTTGTCTCATTCTGGCCGGCGTGCTGCAATGGAAGAGGAAATGATGGCTTTAGAAGCCAATGGTACTTGGGAACTAGTACCCTTACCTGCCGATAAGCGAGCTATTGGTAGCAAATGGGTGTTTACTGTGAAAATGAATCCAGGTGGTTCTATAGCTCGCCTAAAAGACCGCCTTGTTGCCAAAGGCTATGTTCAGACTTATGGAATTGATTATTCTGACACTTTTTCTTCCGTGGCTAAACTTGCTTCGATTCGCTTATTTATTTCGTTGGCGGCCACATCTCATTGGATTTTACACCAGCTGGACATTAAAAATATTTTTCTCCACGGTGATCTTCAAGAAGAGGTATATATAGAGCAACCACCTGGTTTTGTTGCTCAGAGGGAGTTGGGTCGAGTTTGTAGACTTCGGAAGCCTTTATATGGCTCGAAGCAAAGTCCTCAAGCATGGTTTGGCAGATTCAGCGAAGTAGTTCAGGAGTTTGGCATGAAGAAAAGTAAATGTGACCATTCTGTATTTTATGGATATTTTGAAACTGGCCTAATTCTATTAGTAGTGTATGTGGATGATATTGTCATCACTGGGAATGACACTACAAGAATCTCATCTCTCAAGTTGTTTCTTCAAACCCAATTTCAGACAAAGGACTTGGGGGTGTTGAAGTAATTTTTGGGTATTGAAGTTACAAGATGCAAAAGAGGCATCTTCTTATCTCAAAGGTAATATGTGCCTGACTTACTAGCAGAAACAAAAAAATTGGGAGCTAAACCTTGCAGTACACCAATGGCTCCTAATCTCCAATTTATAGCTAATGATGATAATTGTTTGAAGATCCAGAGAGGTACAGGAGATTAGTTGGCAAATTGAACTATCTTACAATGACTCGGCCAGATATTGCATACTCCAACAATGTGTTAAGTCAGTTTATGTATTCTCCGACTATTACTCATTGGAAAGCTTTGGGACAAATTTTGTGCTATCTGAAGGGAGCTCCAAGACATGGTATCTTTTACAAAAACCATGGACATTCAAATATTGAATGCTTTTCAAATGCAGATTAGGCGGGTTCAAAGGTTGATAGGAGATTGACTACAGGTTATTGTGTTTTTGTTGGAGGTCACTTGGTGTCGTGGAGAAGTAAGAAGCAGAGTGTTGTCTCCCGTTCTAGTGCTGAATCGGAATACAGAGCTATGGCACAATTTGTCACGCCCCGGGTCAGTTTTAAAGTAGAAAGCAGCGGAAAATCACTAGAATTTTTTTTTTTTTTTTGAAAACCTGACCCCCAGGGTATGCCAGATCCGCCACAAATACAGGGAGTCCACTGTTCACACAGACAGAGTGTCCCCTGAATTTGCACGGCGTTGCACAAGTACAAGATGAGAATACAACCATACAACCACAACCAAATGTATATGTAAATATTCTAACTCACATTCATACACAAAACACGTACCATTCATCACAGGTTTATCCACATATGCTTATTTATAAACCATAAACTATCATTTGAAATGTTTCCTACCCGGAAACCAGTTTTGAAATACTAAGTTATAAAATCCACGAGAAAACCTTTTTAAAATTTGTTTTTCACACGGAAACATTTTCTTTTAAAACGCTACCACGAGGGGTAGAAACCATTTTATAACATAAAATCCCAAAAACCATTATTACATCCAATTCAAATGATACTTCAATATTCCAAAATAGTAATAGAGAACTTGAACCATATGTAAGTCTAGGTTACTTATTTAAATAAAGCAAAATAAGAAATAAGCAAACCGCAGGTCGGGAGCTAGATCACGCGCTAGGTACGTTCCTCTCCAGCTGTCCCACTCGGACTAGCAACGTCACCTGAAAAAGGGCGTAGGGTGAGAACATGTAAACATGTCTCCCCTCCCAGTGGGTACCGCAAGCCGACGTGGGCGAGGGGTACTCACTAGTCACGGAGATAAACAAAGTAGAGCTGATGATAGTACAGTAGCTAAATATAATCAAGTAAAGAGATGTATATGTATGAACCAACGGCTACTGTAAGAATGCGTCAACTAGACGATAAGCTCAAGAGTACCCAATCTGAACACGACCCTCGCATAGAGCACCCGAGTTTAAAAGCCCACATGTAACCCTCGCATAAAGCACTTGGGTCTAAAAGCATGTAACCCTCGCATATAGCACCTAGGTCTATAAGCATGTAACCCTCGCATAAAGCACCTGGGCTCACGGGTTGGCAATCCAACCACTCTTCCGGAAAAGAACACCCTCTTGCGGTGGATCAGACCGCTGGTGTTCGTGAAATGCGTACATGCAGTGGAGATCAATGCTGAATGCTCAATAGCCAACCGTCGGCAACCAGCCGACTATCCTGCCCCCCAAGGTCCATTGACCACATGGGTCATCATATAACCATATAGACCAACCAGGTCACAAGCATAGAATATGCAACTCGACCAACCAGGTCTCAAGCATAGAATATGCAACTCGACCAATAGGTCAACTAGGATGGAACAACTCAACACCCTCTCAACTATATGCAACTACTGCTCAACGAACCACGAAGACCGACCACTGAGGTTGTCACGCCCCGGGACCGGCGGAGGCCTTCCCAGTAGCGTGCCCAGACCCGCCATATGTCAACACATACAAGGCGTCTACTAGAAACAGCGGAAATAAACAAAACATAAGGCTACAACTATGGATATCAGAGCGACATACAGCTAGCCCTATCAACAAGTAGGTAGAAAGAGTACCACACAATAAGTATAAAATATAAGGTAAGTACAACATCTATCCCAAAAAAAATGTGGTAGTCTCTCTAAATACAGGTACAACTCTCAAAACCTCTCCAAAATAAAAACATCGAGAGGTAGACCACCTATCAACCGTGTCCTCGCCCAAAGTCGCTATCTCGAGGCAATGCTCTTGCCGCGGTCTCGGGCCTCCCCCGATGCAGAAGGCACTGAAAAACATCAGAAAACAGAGGGCGTGAGAACTATAATTTATAGCTCCCAGTGGACAATTACTGACCTCAGCTCATGCACCACTAGGCCCAAAAAGGAAAAGCTGTAAGTGTGCAATATAAAGTAACCAACTGTAATAAAAAGCATTATAAAACGCTATGCTACTATGTCACATGTACACCAAGTAAAAGTATATGATGTCCGAATCCTTTAAGCCAACATATAAGAAGTATGCTCTATAGTAACCACCAAGTATGACCAACTCTATGCCCAAGCATGTCCAAGTATCCAACTACCATGTCCTAGCTAGTAGTGATGTCATTTCTTGTTGAATGTCACAGTTCAATTCTCTTTCTAGGATCTACACAAATGTAATCCAGCTTGTGCCACCTAAGTACCGTGGTAGCCCCAACATCCCTCGTAAGGAATGAGTCTGTCCCAAACGGTTCCGTAGGTTTCTCAATACCGCACGCGCGAACGAATCGCAAAGGCCAACTCCGGAGTGTCGGCTTGTAGGGAGCGACCCTCACAAGCACGTGCGAAAGAGCACAAATAGCAACAAGCACAGTCAAGTCTCAAGTACCCAATCATCATGTCTCTCACATGGCAAATGTCACTAGCAACCCTAAGGTCTAGTACAGTATCTCTCATGACACTAAAATCACTATGTCAAAGTCCAAACCCGAGCCTAATGCCGCTTGATGACATTAGCTCACTAGTTCACAAACCGATGCCAAGCCTAATACCGTTTAATGACATTAGCTTTTCTCCTATGTCAAGCATAGGTCTATGTCCAAGCTCACTATTTTACATGTCATTTCTCTATATTCTACATGTTCTCGAACCACTAGCCGAATGCCACGCTATGCCTAAATCTCCAAGACTACTCTCTACTACATAGAGGCCAAAATTACTTTACACATAAGGCAAATGTTTTGTGCATTCTAAATTTCACCAATAATACGTAGAACATGAAAATGCATGATTTTTCAATTATTCGAATACAAATAACCCCAATGAGAATTTCTCATTGCTTAGTGAGGTCAAGCCCACCGATGAACCTCGCAAGCTCCGGGTCGCCAACTGGGCCTATTTACAGACTCCTTGCACCCTAAAAAGTTTACCCAAGAAGTTACAACCGCATCCAATGAGCCATTTGCTCAATCCGCGCAAAACAATACTAGAGAGCACGAAAAACTCACCTAAGTGGAGAAATCTCTCTCGAATTCTCAAATGGATGATGGATCTTTTCCAAGGCAACCTAAACAAAAGTTCTAAACCAATCAATTGAGCTCTAAAAGTCCTAGATCACAAAGCCCCAAAAATAAGCCCTAGTTTCCCAAAACTAGGGTTTCTACCAAAAGAAGCTCCAAAATCCAAGTCTAAAAAGGAAAAGGAGATGATTCTTATCTCTTTGAAGCTTCTTGCTAGTCCCAAAATCCTCAAGACTAGAAGTTCTCTCCTCTATCAAGCACCAACTTCAAGCTCCAAACTTCTCTAATGGTGAAAAAGCACTAAGGAGCAAAAGAGCGAAGAAAAGAGAAGGATTTAGCCTTCAAAAATCCAATAAAGCCCTAGGAAATCAATGAGGAGAAGTGCGAGGCTCCCCTTACCTTTCTCCTGCTGTGAAGGGGCTCAAAAGAAGCCCTAGGGCATGGGGGGTGGTAAATAAAAGTGCACAAACGCAGAAAACCCCCTGCAGTTTTCGGCTGTCAAAAACTGCCAAAGTGTACCGGTACACGGGCATTTGTACCGGTACAAATGCCAGGAAAATGCCAAACCCGAGCCTCGGGTTTGCCCTCTGCTGCCAAGTATACCGGTACAAAACCCAAAGTGTACCGGTATAACCATCAAGCCTGTACCGGTACAACCATCAATCTTGTATCGGTACAGATGCCCGAAAATGCAATCCGAGAGCTGTCCAAAATCCAACCTTTTGGACTTTGGTGCTTAGATTCAATCCCCTATTCTCGGGACTCGTGCCCTAGGTCGGAATACAGTCAACGACCCTCCAGAAAATCTGGTAAAGCTCAGAAGTCACCTCGAACACTCGAACCTTGCTATTTGCGAAAGTTCTGTGCGTCACACAGGTCAACTAGGATGGGACAACTCAACATCCTCTCAATTGTATGCAACTACTGCTCAACGAACCACAAAGACCGACCACTCAGGTCAACTAGGATGGAACAACTCAATATCCTCTCACCATAAGCAAGTACTACTCAAGAAAACACAAGAACTGACCACTCAGGTCAACTAGCTAGGATGGAACAAGTCTACATCCTACCGAAGGTACACAAGTACTGACTACTCAAGTCAACTAGGATATATATACACAACGAACAAACGAAGATGTCACGCCCCGGGACCAACAGAGGCCTTCCCAGTAGCGGGCCAAGACCCGCCATATGTCAACACATACAAGGCGTCTAAGAAATCAGCGGAAATAAAACCAAACGAGAGGCTATAACTATAGATATCAGAGCAACATACAGCTATCCCTATCAACAAGCATACGAAAAGGTATACTAAACATAAAGGGGAAACATAAGGTAAATAAACAAATACAACATCTGCAACTCAGTCTACAAGCATGGTGGTCTCTCTATACACAGGTGACTCTCACAAAACTTCTCCAAAATAAAATGCTGAGAGGTAGACCACCTATCGATAATCCTCGCCGAAAGCCGCTATCCCGAGGCAACTCCTTTGCCGCGGTCCCTGGCCTCCCCCGATGCAGACGGCACTGAAACAAGTCAGAAAATAGAGGGCGTGAGAACTATAATTTATAGTTCCTAGTGGGCAATTACTGACCTCAGCTCATGCACCACTAGGCCCAAAAGAGATAAGCTGTAAGCAACGATAAGGAATAATATGAACTGCATTTGCTAGTTGGTTACTTTACTTACCTTTCTTCTATTATGCCTGAATTAGACCTAGTGGGAAAGTCGGCGTGGTTGGTTGCCGAACCCACTGGAAACTTTGTTGTAGTTCTCACCCCACTATTCCAACAGAGCCGGGACCGAGCGAGCCGGCAGAGGATCGCGGTAAGGGCATCGCGCCCTAGGTAGAGACCGCCCAGCATGGTTTTATCTTTTTGCTATAGTTGCATTCCCTTTCTTTCACCTTATGTATTTTGGTGATCATGGATGTTTAAAGATAATATATTAATGTTCATTTTGAAGAGAATGTGATGTAAAAAGAAATGATGCAAAGAATGTAAAAGACTTTAAAGATTTCAAGTAGTATACATGTATGTGATTTCAATTAATCATAGTACTTGTATGTTTGGTTTAGTACTTTCACTTTCGCTATTGCTTGTCCTCGTGCAAACCATTTGTGTATGCTTCCGCATGTGCCTAATTTATACTCTGTGAGTTACGGGGAAGCCCTAAGGATCTATCTAGATTGTATCCGACACCTAGAGGGGGGGTGAATAGGTGTACCAGCCAAAAATCACAAATTCTCGACGCGTTAAAAGTAAATGCGGAAAATAAAAAGCACACCGAGATTTACGTGGAAAAACTCCAACTCGGAGTAAAAAACCCACGGGACGCACACGCGAATAACAATCCACTAAGAGAAAAGATTACAAGGTGATTACCGACTCTACGGACTTAACCTCTCTAACTTTCCTATGGATCTCCGCGCACTCCACCGAGTTGTCCACGCCTACACGTCCGAATCCACGAACGCCACGTTCCGAATCCACGAAACGCCTCGCTTCGAATCCACAAAGTCTTCAACACGCCGAATCCACGACGCCACGTTCCGAATCCACGAAACGCCTTGCTTCGAATCCACGAAGTCTTCAAACACGCCGAATCCACGACGCCGCCATGAATAGAATCATGAATATGGTGATCATTCGCTTTGGAGTATCGTTGAAAACCAAAGAAGAAAACTCCAAGCGAAGCGTAGATCAAATCGACATATAATTGAGAAATTATGATATCTCGATTTGACCTAGAAGAGACTAATATGTAGAAAATAGGTTTTCGATCAATTCCTAACCTCTAGGGTTTCTCAAACATGTATTATTATGAAGCACACGGAATTAGAGAAGCCCAAGACCTTATTTATAGACTTTAGAATCAATCGGACTCGGATTAGAAAAATTTTAGATTTTTACATCTTGTACCGGTACAGATTATATAGCATTACCGGTAATGCAATGACGGAAGATTATTTTTCGAAGCGTCATTACCGGTAATGGGTTTGATGGCTATACCGGTATGGCATTGATGGCTATACCGGTACAGATTCCCACTTGTACCGGTACACTTTGTAATTTTTACTGATTTTGCAATTTCCGAAAATTACAAAGTCCCGTTACAATTTATAATCCGATAAACAATGTTTTTATGATTCTAATGCCTACAACTAAGTATGAATCACCACATTATGATTAAAAACTTACCTCGGCATCGTGATTCCCCTTCGAAGTCCTTAATTCTTCGATCATCTTCGATCCGCTCCGATCCTTCAAGACTCGACTCGAATCACGACTCAAAACACGAAACTTGCCAACACAAAATCCGTAACAATCTCCCCCTTTGGCAATTTCGTGACAAAACCCAAAAACTAACTAAAAATACATCATAAAAGAAAAACGAAGTTCAATGTCATCACCAAAACAATAAACTTCTCGCGTGTAATCCAAAAATACATCAAAACTCCTAAAACAAACTCTATGACTAGACGCAACTAGGAGTCTTCAAGTCTTGATTTTCTGTAAAACAAATTTCAAAAACAATATAGAGTAGAAAATCATCTTCTCATCTTCTCCCCATTTTTCATCTTCTCCTTCTTTGTTCAAAAAAATGTCCTTCTCCATCCAAAAATGTCTCCCCTTTTGTGTATGCATCTCAAATATCTTCTCCCTTCGTACCTGTTCACCATTCATTTATTCTTCTCCCCATTTTTGTCAAAAATTGCCAAAAAGCAACATCAAGTAGAAAGAAAAACTAAGTAAAAAGAGAGTAAACATGTCATAGTTACAGACCTAGATGCATAGCAAAACATTAAGTACGAAGCATAAGAAAACTAGACATAATCCTAATGAAAGCAGTAAAATCTGAAAGAGAGATCACTCAGTCGCCTCGTCATCGTCGTCATCACCGCCTCTAGTGGGAGATCCAGAACCACCAGCCTCAGGAGCATCCGTCAGTGGATGAATGAAAGGTTGACGAGACTCCGACCGCCGATAGGTCGACTGCGCAGGCTGTGGAAAGATGTCATCGTGCCGACATCCCATCTTCTCAAGAATTCTCTTTATTCCCTGTTCCAGCCTTTTGAATCCTTTCTTTAAGGAACTTACTTCTCGATGTAGTGAATCGAGAGTGACTGCTCCTCCTGAACTCGAAGAGCCTGCTCGCTCAGTATACTCTGGTCGACGTGAAGGAGCAGGTGGAGGTGGAGGTGGAGAAGGTGCAGCTGAACCAGATGCCGCATGTGGAGGAGCTCCCTTTGTTTGCTGAAAAGTCTTCAATGTACTTACTGACTTTGCCCAAGTCACTGCATCAATGGAGCCAAGCCCAAAATCGTACTTCTGGCTCGTAGTATCTACCCCGTTTGCTCATAGAATGTGCGTGATCATCAAAGGAAACGGCAGTAGCTCGCGCCGCACTGATGACTGTATCACGTGGACCATCCTCTGCCACATCAAGAAGGGTATGTTCATGTTCAAACCATAAGCCTGCTCTGGATGTCCAAGCAAATAAAGTAGAACTAGGCGATCCCATCGAATCCTCTTGGTTCCTATCGTCGGTTGAACATTGTAGCACATGATCAATGATAGCAAGTGATACTCTGGGCATAAATCCTTTGACTCAACAACAGATCGATCTGTTCGAGCTCCAGGTTTGCAAATAGCATCAATCACTACATCCCAGTGAGTCGAAGAATGAAATGGCCCAGCAGTATAATGAAGTCCAGATACATCAACCACCATCCCCAAGAGATCTCCAATATCATGTGGGGTGACAGTCATCCTCTTCCCGCGCACCGAGGTCTCAAAAATATAAGTCCCAGTCTCCTCGTCCTCAGCAAGTACCACGCCCCTCATATAAAACTCCCGAATAAGCTCCACACAGAAAGGTGTACGAGCTCCAACATTAGCAACGGGCTCTATAGGGGCTCGCAGTAGTAGGCGTCCAAACTCAGGAACCTGCTCAGTAAGATCCCTGAAGTTGACATGTCGCTCCGCAATGCAACTACTAGCAGAAAATGTACGCAACCTCTCAGGAGGAATTTCTGCCATTCTTTTTCATCGTCGCTCATGAGTACGTGAACCACCTCCGCGGGATGATTCTCCAGCAATGCCTTTCCCTTTATTAGGACGGGAAACGAGTTCTTCAGCTTCTTCCTCAGCTTGGTAGTCAGGATCTGAACCTTCAGACTCCTCAGCTGTGCGAGTCCGTTTTGAAGTCGGGAACACTGCTCCTCCTAGGGGTATCTGAATTGGAGGTGTCGTCGCCACCCTCTCCTGCCGTCCCACAGACGGCGCAGAATGTGAAGATCCGGGCGCTGGAGTCGGCGCTCGGGCTACCACCTGGCCGGTGGCCGGGTGCCGGAGCTCGGCCTCCCTAGCCGCCCGCGCAGGAAGTGGCCTCTAAGTGCTTCATCCGCTCCTTCGGCGCGCCGCTCTCGCTCGTCGGGCCGCCGCCGTCTGCTGGGCTACAAGGTCAGTGAGGACCGCCACCTGGTCCCTCAACTCACGGACCTCGCTGGATCCAGAAGTAGCGGAGGTCTCAACCTCCTCGAGATGTGCCATGTCCTCTGCCCCAAAAGACTGGGAGCGAGTGATAGGCATCAACGCTGCAACAACGTAAAAGTGCAAGTTAATAAAACTCACACTATCGCATCCCCGCTCAAAACCCAAATCATGCGAAAGTAAGGAAGTGTGCTCGCTACTAACTCCCGATGTTACGTTGTCGGCTGCCAACGTAACCCTCCGCGAAGCTAGAAGTTATACACTTTGATTTAACTCCAACTCTTTAGAGTTATAGTAATACCCAATCTGGTACTTTCGCTCACAAGTCAAATAGACTCCGTCTCTCACGAGCCTATTTCCTATAGTCCAACCAGCCTAAGGTTTGCTAGGTCGTCTAAGACTTTACCCTAGGCTCTGATACCAAATTAATCTGTCACGCCCCGGGGCCGGCAGGGGCCTTCCCCAAAGCGTGCCCAGACCCGCCATATGTCAACACATACAAGGCGTCTAACTAAAACAGCGGAATTAAAACAATACAAAGGCTAAACTATAGATATCAGAGCAACATACAGCTAGATCTATCAACAAACAGGATGGGTAAAAAAAAAACTGAACAACTAAGAAAAGTATATAGTTATACAACATCTATAACAAAATCCACAAAATCTGGTGCTCTCTCTCTACAAAGGGCGACACACAAAGCCTCTCCAAAAGCAAATGAAGAGTAGCAGGCCACCTATCCCAACGGATCCTCGCCCAAAGTCGCTATCCCGAGGCAACACCCTTGCCGCCGGCCCGAGCCTCCCCCGATGCAGAAGGCGCTGAAACAAGTCAGAAACAAGGGGCGTGAGAACTATAATTTATAGTTCCCAGTGGGCAATTACTGACCTCAGCTCATGCACCACTAGGCCCAAAAGGAAAACTGTAAGAAGGCGATATATAAAAGATATATAAGCTGCTGAATTAAAAGCATAATAAATGCTACTGTACCATTCCACTAGTATACTAAGTGATGCTCCAAAAATCCAACTTTGTCCTTAGATGATTTGATCGTTAATTCCGCTTCATCAAACTTCTCTTGGAGGTCCGAATTATTTTTCAATGTTGATTCCCTTTCTTCCTCAAGAGTTTTATTCGTGTTCTTCAACTTGTTGTTTTCCTCTTCAAGCTCCAACAAACGACGTCTCAACTTCTTATTAAGTTTCGCCATCTTTCGAGATTCGACAAGAAGTTGATTGTACGCTTCCGCTATGTCTTCGTCGTTTGATTCCTCCTCGCTTTCGCCACGTTCGCTCGAAGACTCATGCGAAGAGAGAGAAAGATTAGAATTAGATACTATTAAAGATAAACAAACAACATTAGATGATGACGAAGAAGTATTAGAAAGTAAAGCAATATGTTCATTCTTTTCTTCGTCACTTGAAGATGATTCGCTCGAGGTAGGATCATCCCAAGTTTTCGTCTTCGCTTGCAAAGCCTTTTGTTTGTACGTTTCCTTTGACTTTGAAGGACAATCCATTGCAATGTGACCGTAGCATTTACATTTGAAGCATTGGATTTCTCCTTCAAATTCATCCTTTTCTTTCGAAGACTTTGCAAGTTTTTTACCTTTCAATATAGAAGATGGAGGGGATTTAGAAAAATGTTTTTGATTTGAAGATGAAGCACGAATTTTCCTTCGGAAATTCTGTCAAAATTTCTTTGTGAGGAGCGCCAATTGATGTTCGAAATTTGCGAGTGTAACATCTTCGTCTGAATCCGAGTCGCCGTCTTTTTCCTTTGTAGATTTAAGTGCAATCCCTGTACTTTTAGAAAAAGACTTGGAAGAAGATTGATTAGTAGGAAAAGTCATCTCATAAGTTTGCAATGCACCTACTAACTCTTCGACTTTCATCTCGTCCGGATGCTTAACGGTTTCAATCGCGGCAACCTTTGCCTTAAAGCGTTCCGGAAGAGTTCGAAGAATTTTTCTAACAATTTTAGAGTCCGGGATCTTCTCTTCCAAATTAGCACATGTATTCACAACGTCTTATAGACGCGTATAATACTCGGTAAACGTCTCGTTTTCGTCCATAAAAATTGAGTCAAACTTGCTTGTTAGCATTTGCAATTTTTGGGCCTTTACTAAGCTAGTTCCTTCATGCGTAAATTGTAGAGTATCCCAAATCTCTTTGGCGGTTTCACACGCCGAAACACGAGTGAACTCCGTTTGCGATAAAGCATTGAATAAAGCATTAATTCCTTTACCGTTAAACGAAGATGACTCGTTTTCCTCTTTCGTCCACTTATTTCGTGGTTTTGGCGTGTCAACATTATCGACCTTTTCGGTTGGATGTTTCCATCCGAATTCTATCGCTTGCCATACCCGCTCATCGATTGCAATTAGAAAAGCTCTAATGCGAACTTTCCAATAGGCATAATTCGTGCCGTCGAAGAGCGGAGGTCGATTAATGTTTCCACCTTCGGCCATTAGATAACAATTTATTTAGATCCCGCTCTGATGCCAATTGTGAGTTACGGGGAAGCCCCAAGGATCTATCTAGATTGTATCCAACACCTAGAGGGGGGTGAATAGGTGTACCGGCCAAAAAACCACAAACACTCGATGCGTTAAAAGTAAATGCGGAAAATAAAAACACACCGAGATTTACGTGGGAAAACTCCAACTCAGAGTAAAAAACCCACGGGACCAACACGCGATAACAATCGACTAAGAATAAAAGATTACAAGGTGATTACCGACTCCACGGACTTAACCACTCTTTTATCTTCTCCGGATCTCGCGCACGCCTCCGGTTATCCACGCATTCACGTTCGAATCCACGAACGGCTCGCTCACGTCCGAATCCACGAACGCCACGTTCCAAATCCACGAAACGACTCCACTTCAAATCCACGAAGTCTTCAACATGCCGAATCCACGACGCTACTTGAATCCACGAGCTAACGATCCGAATCCACGAACCGTCTTCAATCACGCCGAATCCATGACGCCGTCATGAACAATCTCATGAATATGGTGATCCTTCGCTTAGGAGTATCGTAGAAAATCAGAGAAGAAAACTCCAAGCGAAGCGTAGATCAAATCGACATATAATTGAGAAATTGCAATATCTCGATTTGACCTAAAAGAGGCTATTTTGTAGAAAATAGGTTTTAGATGAATTCCTAGCCTCTAGGGTTTCTCAAACGAGTATTTTCATGAAGTACCCAGAATTAGAGAACTCTAAGACCTTATTTATAGGTTTAGAAGACTTAGAGATAGACTAGGATTAGAAAATCTGATTTTTAAAAAGATTTCACGCAACCAATGTCCGATCTTCATATGGATGTCCGATCTTGAATGTCCGAACCAGAGTGGCTCGACCAGTCCTCTGTGTCGCAATTTTTTCGCAGCCTACAGAGACCGGACAAAGCCACAATGTCCGGTCTTGACATAACCTTATGCAATGTCAAGCCTGTGGCATCCGGACATGCCTCCAATGTCCGGACATTGATCTTAGAAAAACTTAGCTTTGAAAATTTATCAGCTTAAAAGTAATCCAAGTCTTCTAATAACTATTTTCTTTGTTTAGATCACCATATTATGATTTAAAATCTTACCTGGGCATCGTGATTCAACTTCATCGCTTTCTTCGAAGTCCAGGATTCTTCGACCATCTTCGATCCTCTCCAATCCTTCAAGACTCCGACTCAAAACACAAGTCACGAAACTTGCCAATACAAAATCCGTAACATAGAGTTCTTAGACAACAAGTGTGGCATCAATGACAAGAACAAGAATAATAGTGATCTTTGATATTATAACCTTAGACTTAAGGGTCATATGAACTTAGCTTCCTTGAAGTCAAAGAATGGATTGGAATGGAAATCCTTGAAGTTAAGGATTGATCGTACTCGCCATATAAGTCCTTGCTCGAGGGCGGTAGCTCCCCCTCGGGCGATATACTCCGGAGTTGACATCACTGGGTCGTAGTGGAATTTCCTTTCCAGAGGACGGTCCCGTCGGGTCGTAGTGGCATTTCCTCCCCGACAGTAGGGATTATGTGTTGGTTGAGTTTGTTGAGGGCGAAACCTACGGGTTAGCCAAGAGATTGGGTATTTGGATTATGACCTTGCATTCATCATGAGCATGACATAGAGCATACTATTGTTTACTTTCAGGCATATTAGCTGCATTTGCTAGTTGGTTACTTTACTTACTTTTCTTCTATTATGCCTGAATTAGACCTAGTGGGAAAGTCGGCGTGGTTGGTTGCCGAACCCACTGGAAACTTTGTTGTAGTTCTCACCCCACTATTTTCATAGAGTCGGGACCGAGTGAGCCGGCAGAGGATCGCGGTAAGGGCATCGCGCCCTAAGTAGAGACCGCCCAGCATGGTTTTATCTTTTTGCTATAGTTGCATTCCCTTTCTTTCACCTTTTGTATTTTGGTGATCATGGATGTTTAAAGATAATGTATTAATGTTCATTTTGAAGAGAATGTGATGTAAAAAGAAATGATGCAAAGAATGTAAAAGACTTTAAAGATTTCAAGTAGAATACATGTATGCGATTTCAATTAATCATAGTACTTGTATGTTTGGTTTAGTACTTTCACTTTGGATTTTGCTGGCCCTCATGCAAGCCATTTGTGTATGCTTCCGCAAATGCCTAATTTATACTCTATCTGTACTGTTGTTGAGCCTTGGGCGGACAGGGGAGACTCTGTCCGTTCGGCGTTTGTTGGCGCGCTCGAACCGGCCAAAAGGATCGGGCTCGGGACGTGACAAATCCTGTCCGCTCTCCAAAGTCCGCAAAATTACACATACACCAATGTGTAAACGCGAAAACTTTAATTTCACATCTGCATTTTGTGAGTTATGGAGAAGCCCCAAGGATCTATCTAGATTGTATCCGACACCTAGAGGGGGGTGAATAGGTGTACTGGCCAAAAACCACAATCACTTGATGCGTTAAAAAGTAAAAAACCCACGGGACCAACACGCGAATAACAATCCACTAAGAGAAAACATTACAAGGTGATTACCGACTCCACGGACTGTCACGCCCCGCTACCCGCCTATTTGGTCGGGTTCGGGCCACGTCAACAGACGCCGAACGGACAGGGCCTCCCCTGCCCGCCCAAGGCTCTAACAACAAGTATAATTTGACAAATCAAAGTGAATTACAATTATACAAGGTTCACACGAAGGCAAGCAACAACACAGCGGAAAAGTAAGCTATAAGCTAGAATATAAACCATACATGAACTTGATTACATTTTGAACCAAATACAAGTAAACTAGTCTATTACATTCTTTTACCTCTCATACATCATTTCTTTTTACATTTGCATTCCACCAAAAATACTTGAATTGTTTACAACTTGACATCTATAGTCAACAAAATAGAGTTGATACAAGTATAACAAAAAGGAATAACTAATGCAATACTTCGGTGGCCACTAGCTATGGCGCTAACCCCTTACCCCGGTCCTCCGCCGCCCCGCTCGTGCTAGGACCTGCAGGGTTAGTGGTGTGAGAACTACAGTGGGCTCGCAACCGACCCCGCCGACTTACCCACTAGGTCTAACTGGCATAAGTATTTCAACGGAAATGAAATAGTAACCAAACTATATAAGCTAATACTATACCTGCAAGAAAGAGTCAGATAGATAGATAATCGAATTTAAATATGTTTGCATGCATGCTCTTTACCATACTTTACTTTACTTTACTTGGCTCATTACCCAATCTTGCTTGCTAACATAGTTAACCCCAACAAACTCAAGACCCAAAATCCCTCACTAAACGGGGAGGCTCTAAGCCTGCAAAACCCGAGGGACCGTCCGTCGGGGCCACGATTCCCTAGGTGACTGTTCCGGAACTCACCGCTTGAGGAGGAGCGACCTCCCTCAAGCCAAGACTTGTCAAGATTATCGATCTAATTCTCACATTGAGGATTCATAGCCACTAGTTACCATACCATTGTCAATAATAGGTTTTCTACCTAATCATGTATATCATTCTTGCCATACTGTCACTAAGTTAAACTATGTTTAACTAAGGTCATATCAATGCCAATCTCATCCCTATGTCAAGTTCACCTTTCTTGACTAAGTTTCAGGTCCTTTGTCACATTCATACAAGTAGGGTCCCTATTCACATGCCTCTATGGTTCCATCTCATTTACTAAGTTCCATAACATATATAACGAAGTAATGAAGTTCAACCATTGCATAAATAACCTCTACCCTACCATGCATGAATTTCTATACATATAATATGCTCAACAAAGGAAAATAGACATAGAAGGGAATTCGATGATTCCGGTATGCACCCCCCACCTTAGAATAATTTTGTGAGGATGCCCAAGAAGTTTCACGATCAACCGAAGCCTAGGTTGAAACCTATTACGTTAAAAGTGAGCCTAATCAGGTCATTTTACATAGTAACCCCTATATCGGATTTTCGTTTAATTAAACGGAGTTGTCCCACGCGTCGGGAATACCCCCAATTAGGTTTCAACAAGGTCAATTTGACTCTAGAACCCCTATGTTTAAAAGTTCCAATTTTGGGTGCTCCAACAATGTCCTATACCAAACCTAGAATTTTGATCTCATCCACAAGCAAAAGATAGCTTTAGATCAACCTAGAAGCTCTTTAGAATCATCCTTGACCCATTAGATCCTCTATTTGGGGTTTACAACAAACCCTAAGAAACCACCATGAGAGCACTTGAACTCTCATGGAGCTTTCATGGAGCTCTATGCTCTACCAAGCCTCTAACACTAGCAACAAGCTAGAAAACCTCCAAACTTAGAGAAAACCACAACCCTAAGCTTAAACTTGTAAGAACCTACCTCTTGTAGCAAGCTCAACCAAGACCTTGTTGTAGGAGAGCTCCAAGATCCTCCAAGAAGCCTCCAACAAGCTCCAAAGCCACCTTCTTCTCCTACTCCTTCTCCTTCTCCTTCTCCACCCAACTCTAGGATTTTTCTAGAGAGAGAAAGGGAACAAAAGAAAGAAAAGAGAGAGAGAAGTGAGTGTGCTGTGAGAGGGGGTGTTGGGGGAGCTTATTGTGTTGTAACAATAGCCAAAAAGTCCCTCAACTTCTTTTATTTCGCACAGTTCACGAATCATTGCGATCATCCCATACCTACGGAGATTCAGACTCTGCATGGGTGCTAGGCGTAAATCCGAGAGCAGCCTTCCCTGCCAAGAAGATCTATACCGCAGACAGGTGACTTGTACCGTATGGGCCATAAAACCGCCAAACCCGAGAGCAAGATCTCGAGAAGATCCATACTCTGCATGACGATGACTTGTACCGATAGGCCATAAAACCGCCAAACCCGAGAGCTCCTCTTTTCTCGGGTGTGGTCTCAATAATATTATACCCAAAGACAGACACCCGCAGCCGTACTATGGAAGCTCCAGACTTGTGTTTTTCGCGCTGTTTCGACTCTAATTCGCGCCGAACAACGCCAAAATCTTTTTAACTCTTTTAGATTATCTTCTAACCTATCCAAGAGATTTGGAATGACAATTGGAACATGTCCAACTACTTTATTCTCGCGCTTTAGCCAATTTTGCCAAAGTCCGATCTTATTACCGAATTTTCGATATGCTATACGGACTTAACCTCTCTTAACCTCCTATGAATCTCCGCACAATCCTCCTTCGGGTTGTCCACGCCCTCATGTTCGAATCCACGAACGCCTCGCTCACGTCCGAATCCACGAACGCCACGTTCCGAATCCACGAAACATCTCCACTTCGAATCCACGAAGTCTTCAACACGCCGAATCCACGACGCCACTTGAATCCACGAGCAAACGATCCGAATCCACGAACCGCCTTCAATCACACCGAATCCACGACGCCGTTCATGAAGAGTATCATGAATATGGTGATCCTTCGCTTTGGAGTATCGTAGAAAACCAAAGAATAAAACTCCAAGCGAAGCGTAGATCAAATCGACATATAGATATTTAATACGATATCTCGATTTGACCTAAAAGAGGCTAATATGTAACATACCGAATTTTAAAAATAAAAATAAAAATAAATAAAAATAGTGTGAGATATTATTTTTATTGAATTTAGAGAAGTGAAACATGAGTTAGAAATGACCTGTGCCGAAATTGAAGTGAAAACAGAAAATTTAGAATTTTCTGTGTGGGATCGGGCAGATAAATTAGCGAAAAATGCACAGTGTCAGAAAATTATGAAAATTAGAGGATATGTCAGGATTATTTTTACGAGGCTAGATATAAATTTTCATGCCATTCTGACATCCAGACGATGAGAAATAAAATCCGAATGTTATCTGATAAAGATTATAGTTCGGCAGAGTTTGCAGTGACCAAACGGGGTCCAAACTGGAAAGTTAAAATTTTTCTAAGCTCGTTAAGTAAAATCGAGCCTGACTGTCAAATTTGAGCGCAAACGGACATTCGGAAGGACCTAACTGCTAAACTGCTGAAAGTTGAATAGTGTGAGAGGGGGTTTTGCGCAATTGTCGCAGCCCTTACCTTGTGGCTTGCTGAACCACACACACACACACACACACACACACACACATTTTCTCTCCCTCTCCCTCACACTTGCAACCAAAGAGAAAACCCTCTCTTTCTCTCTCTTGAAGGTGGGATAAAGGAGAAGGATTGGTGGAGAAGGAAGCTTGGAGGAGAAGTTCATCTTCTTCTTCTTCCTCATTGGACCATTAGAGCAAGCTTCGAGGTAAGCTTTGATGCCCTTTAATGGTAGATTTCTAGGGTTTAGATTTTAAGCTCTAGAATGATTTTAGATGCATTCTAGGGTGCTAAGTAGATGGTTAATGCTTAAATCATGAAGTTTTATGATGGATTCTTGCATTGGTTTATTGCTAGGGCTCCAATGGGATTTTGGAGGAGATGACACTAGAGATGAAGTTAGAGTTTTTCAATGGTGGATTTAGCTTGATGAACATGATAGCCTAAGGTGAGATCTCATGATTTAAGCTAGGATTTCAATTAAATCCTTTATGCATGATGTTTTAGTAGCCTCTAATGTGATATTAGCATGCTAAATCCTTAATATTTGGGTTAATTGGAGCATGTGTACTGGCTAGGGTTAGTAATGGGAGTTTTTAGTAAATAAGGGTTTGATCTCTTTTGACCCTATTGTTCTCTAATTAAATGTTAGAGATGAAGCTGGAAGCTCTCCAATGGTGAAGCAAGCTTTCCAATGGTGGATTTAGCTTGATGAGCATGGTGGCCATGGTGAGTTTTGTGGATTTGAGTTAAGGCTATGATTAAGTCTAAATGAGATATTTAATTAGGATCTATATATGATTCTAAACTAGTTTAATGAAGAGAGTATGATGATTTATGAGACCCTCTTGATAAATTGGAGATCTAGGATTACAAATAGGATTTTAACTAAATCCTTTTTATGTATGAGGTTCTAATGATCTCTAATGTATTATTAGCATGCTAAACCCTTCATATTTGGGCTATTTGGAGCATGTGTAGAGACTAGGATTTGAGATGAGGGTTTCGAAATGAGTGGGTTTTGATCTAATAAAACTCTATTGTTCTCTAATTAAAGGTTAGAGGATGATCCTTGAAGACTCTAAGTTGAGGATCGGCAAGTGTTCGGTTGCCGATTACGAGTTCGGACCGAACCGGGTAGCGCATGCAGCGGGAGGCCGATTGCAAGTGACGACGAGCAATCGGAACGCTATAAAAAGGTGGGGGGTGTTTCCACTAATATCGAACTTCTCTTTATGTCCATGTGTCGCTTATTGAGCATTCATGTATATTGCTTCTTTCATGCATAGTAGGGTGTATGAGTGTACTTATTGCATGCTTAGAGTTAAGGTGCAAATGTGAGAATCGTGAGCAAAGAAAATGAGCAAAACCCTATGTATGCATGTATCGAGAGAAAGAACCTAGTGGTTAAAGAACAAGAACGTTGCGACATATAGATCGAGTGGCATTAGAAAGTTGCAAAGAACCTAGTGGTTAAAGAACAAGAACTTTGCGACATATAGATCGAGTGGCATTGAGAGTTGCAAAGAACACTAGAGTTAGTGTAATGACATGGTCAAGATTATAAAGATTAAGAATAAGAATGTAAAGAAAATAAAGAACACCAGAGTTAGTGTGATATTGAGAATGAGAATAAAGAATATGATAGCACTAGAGGTAGTGTAATGACACGGTCAAAGACAAGAATGCATGAGTGTAGAGAACACTAGAGTTAGTGTCAAGACACAGTCATGATCTCAAAAAACAAGAACAAGAATGCAAAGAATAAAGAATGTGAACAAATGACAATCTTAGAGTTAAGGGTCATTGTGCATTGCTTCCTTATAGTTAAGGAATGGATTTGGACTACCTCCTTATAGTTAAGGAGTGGATTATACTCGCCTGTTAGTCCTTGCTCGGGGGCGGTTGCTCCCCCTCGAGCGGTGTGCTCCGGAGTTGTCACCACTGAGTTTGAGTGAACTCAGAGGACGGTCCCCGCTGGTGGTAGATGTTCTCCCCGGTATTGGGATTGGAGTTGGTGAGTCTTTGAGCGTCGAAACCTACGGGCTAGCCATGTGATTGGATATCAAGATTGAGATCGAGCATTCATCATTATTGTTATATTGAGCATAAGCATTCTTTACTATTGTTCAGGCATATTAGTTGTATGCATTATAGATGGTTACTATCTGCTTTTCTTTCAAATTATGCCTGAGATAGACCTAGTGGGAAAGTCGGTGTAATTGGGAGCCGAGCCCACTGAAAACTTTGTTGTAGTTCTCATCCCACTAACCATGCAGGTTTTAGCACGAGCGAGGCGATCGTGGCTCGAGGCATGGTTATCGTGCTCTAGGTAGTGTTCTACCCTTGTGTATAGAGGCACCCGTTGCATATATTTCAGCTATTATGTTGAGGAATGAAAACTTAATAAAATCATGTGAGAGATAAAAATGTATTAAGTTTATTTGAGAGATGAAAATGTAAATTGGGACGTATAAATGTAAAGAAATTGCATGAACTTTGTATTTGATTTCAAATGATCAAGTTACAATGTATGAATATAATAGTTAGATTACTTTCACTTGGTTGTTGCTTACCCTCGTATAAGCCGTCGTGTATGTCTTCCGCTTGTGCATTTCATATTCTTGAATTGTACCTGTGTTGAGCCTTGGGCGGATAGGGGAGGTGCTGTCCGTTCGGCGTCTGTTGGCGTGCCCGAACCGGAAAAATTGGCGGTCCCGGGGCGTGACAGATATAATGGTATCAGAGAATGAGAAGTGAAAGTATAGGATTGACCTAGGAGACTTAGGATGGAAACCATAAGGATTTAGGTTCTTGAAATGTAACGAGGATCTGAAATGGCGGCGAAAGATTAATTGATTGGGTCGTGTGTGGTATGCCTCTATAACGGATGTTAGAGGTGGATCTAAGGTGTAGTGTATTTTCATCAGGGAGTGTTCATATTGGGTGCACACAATATGAAACCGAGTGATGAAAATAGGCTCCCTTGTATGACTTTCGCCTTGATTTGGGTCGGGGTAGGTATTATGCGTGTCGCGCGCTTAACCTTGAGGGTTGAGTTGTTGTGCGTTCGGTGGTTACACGTTGTCGGTCTTTAAGGAGATCGATATGGATTAGGACGAGTGCTGTCCAGGAGTTAGCCGAGCATAGTGGAGACTCGGGGCTCTGAGGTTTATTGACCGTACTGGTCATAGTGGTGAAGTGATGAGCCGACATGGTGCAATGTCAGCAGGAGGCTGCAATGCACAAGGAGTAGAGGGATTGGAGGCTGAGTTTCGGGGAATAATATCACTGTTTCTCTTCTCGACAGGGTGTGCAAGCTCCAGGATAGGTTCTGGAAATTGCGACAGAGTGACCGCTTGATGATGAGGTGTATCGTGCACGAAAGGAGCGTAGATCGGTTGGATACAAGATGAGGAGTGGCGCAACTGATGAGTAGATCGGGTGGTCGATTAAGTTTTCGACGACCCCGAGAAAGTTGTGGTTGTGCTCCCAAGGTCTTTTGTCGACCTTGCGGGGAGAGGTTGGCTGTGGTGATTCCTACCTGACGCAAGAGTGTGCGTTGTGAGGTAGATGGTGTTTGGTGCTTGCAACCGACCCGAAAGTGGGTTGAGTGTTGTTAGTGGATAGCCGGACCTTAGCGTGGGCGACGATCTCTACCTTTGAGACCGCTCATCAGTGTGTCGCCTACGACATGGTCTGAAAAGTATGAATGATCGGTGATGCGATCGGAGGGTTCGCGATGAGCATTGTTTGACCATGGATAAGCGACCCTAGTTATGGAGTCCACTGATACTGAGGGTGTTGTAGCAAGAATGATAGTTTGTAAGAGGTCGTACGATTCGGTCTGAAGTGAATTCGAAGTATTGCATGCATTGATATACTTGAGATAGAGTTGTGGATAAAATTAATCCCCTAGCACGCATGCGTAACGGTAATATCGCCTACCAAGTGGATAGGTGCGATGAGAATTGGTTAGCGAGTAGTTGGTTGTGAGAGTTAAGTCGGAATGCTTAAGGGTGACTTGATGGTTCGAAAATTTCGGACGAGGTTATAGTAGATTGGCGCGGGATGGGCCAAGTAGTGTCCCTGGGCAACGTGAGGCGAGCGGAGACTTGGAACTTCATGAGCTCTGGCGGCCCTCACGACTTTTGAGAAATTAACGGAATCCTCGTCGTGTTAGATCACTTTTGGTCAAATTGACGAAAGTGCGCGGAGAGAAATGGTTGGACCAAGCCCAATTGGCTTTCCAACAATGTTGAAAGAGTTAAAAGGAGGTTTAAAAGAGTTAGAAAGGTTTTGGCGTTGTTCGGCGCGAAGTAGAGTCGAAACGACGCGAAAAACACAAGTTTGGGCAAAGTGTACCGGTACAGCCCTGATGGTTGTACCGGTATAGCCAGTATAATAGAGAGGTGGAGAGCTCTCGGGTTTGAGAAACTTAGCAAGTGTACCGGTACGAATCCAAAGTATACCGGTACAAATGCTGCGAAATCTGAGAGCTGCTCTCGGGTTTGCCTCTGGAGCAAAGTATACCGGTACAAATGCCCATGTACCGGTACAAATGGGCTCTGGCAGCAGAATTAAGTTTACTGCAAATACAAGTGTTTGGAGGGTTTTGCTGCAGTTGTTACAACATGTAATAGACCCCACCAACTCCCCTCTCATTTCTCTCTCCTGGAGCCCTTCCCAAGTGTGGATCGGTGGAGATTAGAGGAGATTTGAGGATTTGACCTTATGGATAGAACAAGGCGGTGCAATTGTGGGTGGGGGAGCAGGAGGCTAATTGTAAGGAAAGAGGGAATATGACGGCTAACGAGTAGGTTCGGTGGTTCGTCAAGTTCTTGACTTAGTGCAATCGTGCGCTTCTGCATGATGTGAAGTTCATGCATTGCATGCAATGGTTATGTGGTTAATTACCATTGTTGTGCGTGAGCATAGTAGAGACCGAGTAGACGGGTAAGTATAGATACCCGGGCATGCTCGTGTTGTGGGGGCGTAGTACCTACCAGTACAGGTATAGAGCTAGATGGCACTAGCAAATTGCTAGTGATTATCTAAGGATAGAGAGTAAGACTCATGGTCAAGATGGGAACGATGACCAACTCACAGAGCAATGCGTGTAATTGATTGCGAGTGTTGAGTGATGACACTCGTGGGCACTCGAGTAGCCCGAGTGCTCTCGATGTTGCTCCGGTAAGTCGAATAGTAAAACTGGATCACTGTCGAGGGAATAGTTGGTTAGTAACCAAGTACAAACACGTGGGCCTAGCAGTACCTCAATGTGAGGTAAGAGGGTCGTGTTTGTGTAGTCGACGTGCATAGGCAAGAATCGCCTAATGCAAGACTTAGTACGAAACGCTATAAAGGCGTGTGACATTCGAGCATAGTTACTCGTGGAGTGCGAACTGGGCTCAGCCGAGTGAGTGTGTTGGCAGTAGCACTTGAGCATTGCTAGGTGTGAAGCGTGCCATAGATCACTCGTAGAGCCGGTGGCTCGCACTAGGTGCTTAGGGGGCCGATAGTTATACGGGTGCTCGATAGAGAGAGTGTCGTGCAATCGATAGTGTACCGAGAGTTCGGTTTGATCCAACCCAAGGATTTGTAGGGGTTTGGGGTCATAGTTACTCCTGGTTGGAGTGTGTGCGAATTCCCAAGTGAGAATTTCGCCTGATGATGATTGGGTCTGTACTGCGAGCGAGAGACGTTGCGTATCGAGACGGGTTAGGCGATGGGCCTCGTGGTATTCGCGGTCTGTGGATCACCTGTGAAGTTGAGGAAGCGATTTGGCGGATAGCCTTATCAAGGAGTTCGACTCGACTTTCACGAACAGAGTGTTCGTGCAAGCTCATTGCGAAAGTAATTGACGTTGACCGTGGCCTCGCATCAGAAGATGAATTGCTCTAGGTGAGACCTTGAGCTGGTGACAAGCCACGTGGAGTTTGAGGATAGGGATTGGAATTAGGATGTGCCGAGGTAGGCCATCTCACGTTAGAGCTAAAGGTCGGTGCAGAATTGAAGCGCTCACGATGCAGCGATGCACTAGTGACATGGCTTCTAAGCAATGTCGGAGGTCGAACCTGAATGTATTCCCTGAATGGAAGGTGGATACAAGGAAGATTTTCCTCTGTGCGGAGAAGCAAGTGGTGTTGGAGCGCGTACAGTCGTCCAGTTTCGACTTGCGCTGCCACCGGGAGTTGTGGAGACCGTAATGCACTTTAGGTGCTGCGTCTTGCAAACGAGTATGCGTTTGATTTCGTATCCTTTGTAGCGAGCCTTTGGATGGTTCCAAAGAGTGTAAAGCCAGTCCGGAGTAGAAAAGTACATTGGTACCCTCAATTGCTCGAGGAGCTGAATTGAGGCATGGTTTGAATTTCGCGGACGAAATTCTTTTTAAGGGGTGGAGAATGTAACATACTGGATTTTAAAAATAAAAATAAAAATAAATAAAAATAGTGTGAGATACTATTTTTATTGGATTTAGAGAAGTGAAACATGAGTTAGAAATGACCTGTGCTGAAATTGGAGTGAAAACAGAAAATTTAGAATTTTCTGTGTGGGATCCGGCAGATAAATTAGCGAAAAATGCACAGTGTCAGAAAATTATGAAAATTGGAGGATATGTCAGGATTATTTTTACGATGCTAGATATAATGTTTCGTGCCATTCTGACATCCAGAAGATGAGAAATAAAATCCGAATGCTATCTGATAAAGATTACAGTTCGGTAGAGTTTGCAGTGACCAAACGGGGTCCAAACTAGAAAGTTAAAATTTTTCTAAGCTCGTTAAGTAAAATCGAGCCTGACTGTCAAATTTGAGCACAAACGGACATTCGGAAGGACCTAACTGCTAAACTACTGAAAGTTGAATAGTGTGAGAGGAGATTTTGCGCAATTGTCGCAGCCCTTACCTTGTGGCAGCTGGCTGAACCACACACACACACGCACGCACACATTTCCTCTCTCTCTCCCTCACACTTGCAACCAAAGATAAAACCCTCTCTTTCTCTCTCTTGAAGGTGGGATGAAGGAGAAGGATTGGTGGAGAAGGAAGCTTGGAGGAGAAGTTCATCTTCTTCTTCTTCCTCATTGGACCATTAGAGCAAGCTTCGAGGTAAGCTTTGATGCCCTTTAATGGTAGATTTCTAGGGTTTAGATTTTAAGCTCTAGAATGATTTTAGATGCATTCTAGGGTGCTAAGTAGATGGTTAATGCTTAAATCATGAAGTTTTATGATGGATTCTTGCATTGGTTTATTGCTAGGGCTCCAATGGGATTTTGGAGGAGATGATGTTAGAGATGAAGTTAGAGTTTTCCAATGGTGGATTTAGCTTGATGAACATGGTGGCCTAAGGTGAGATCTCTTGATTTAAGCTAGGATTTCAATTAAATCCTTTATGCATGATGTTTTAGTAGCCTCTAATGTGATCTAAATCCTTAATATTTGGGTTAATTGGAGCATGAGTAGAGGCTAGGGTTAGTAATGGGGTATTTTAGTAAATAAGGGTTTGATCTCTTTTGACCCTATTGTTCTCTAATTAAAGGTTAGAGATGAAGCTTGAGGCTCTCCAATGGTGAAGCAAGCTTTCCAATGGTGGATTTAACTTGATGAGCATGGTGGCCATGGTGAGTTTTGTGGATTTGAGTTAAGGCTATGGTTAAGTCTAAATGAGATATTTAATTAGGATCTATATATGATTCTAAACTAGTTTAATGAAGAGAGTATGATGATTTATGAGACCCTCTTGATAAATTGGAGATCTAGGATTACAAATGGTATTTTAACTAAATTCTTTTTATGTATGAGATTCTAATGATCTCTAATGTATTATTAGCATGCTAAACCCTTCATATTTGGGCTATTTGGAGCATGTGTAGAGGCTAGGGTTTGAAATGAGGGTTTCGAAATTAGTGGGTTTTGATCTAATAAAACTCTATTGTTCTCTAATTAAAGGTTAGAGGATGATCCTTGAAGACTTTAAGTTGAGGATTGACAAGTGTTCGGTTGCCGATTACGAGTTCGGACCAAACCGGGTAGCGTGTGCAGCGGGAGGCCAATTGCAAGTGACGACGAGCAATCAGAACGCTATAAAAAGGTGGAGGGTGTTTCCACTAATATCGAACTTCTCTTTATGTCTATGTGTCGCTTATTGAGCATTCATGTATATTGCTTCTTTCATGCATAGTAGGGTGTATGAGTGTACTTATTGCATGCTTAGAGTTAAGGTGCAAATGTGAGAATCGTGAGCAAAGAAAATGAGCAAAACCCTATGTATGCATGTATCGAGACAAAGAACTAAGTGGTTAAAGAACAAGAACATTGCGACATATAGATCGAGTGGCATTAGAGAGTTGCAAAGAGCCTAGTGGTTAAAGAATAAGAACATTGCGACATATAGATCGAGTAGCATTGAGAGTTGCAAAGAACACTAGAGTTAGTGTAATGACATGGTTATGATTACAAAGATTAAGAATAAAAATGTAAAGAAAATAAAGAACACTAGAGTTAGTGTGATATTGAAAATGAAAATAAATGTAAAGACTGAGATTTTTGACAGTGCAACTAAACTCTCTGTTGACGATGTTTATGTGTGTAATTAAATTACAAAAGCACTCGTCAAATTTCCGGTAAAAATGAGCTAAAACGAAAAAGTTACGCGACCCGCAATTTTGACTTAAAGTGAATAGTAACTCCGGATCTTCGGCGAATCGCGGAGTAGAGAAGGGTCCAGATGCGTACCGAATTCCGAATATAGGACTTCAATAGCTCGTTTCGAACGGCTCAACTATTCTGAATCCAATGGCACTGGCGGAATTAGATTCTGATGCACGGTTGTCGAGAAAAAGGGGTTTGAACGATTATACATAAATAATTTAATAATTGGAAATTATGGAGAAGAAGAGGGGGATTGGTTCTTCGCAGATCGGAGACCAAATCGAATGAAATAAAATGTTAAATTCGATGTCTCCGTCGTGCTGAACGCGCTGGCGTAATCCGATCGGAAATCTGACGGACGGATCTTCGGGAATTGCAAGAAGTACGCAAAGGGGTCAAAGCTGCAAAACAGCGAATCGCGAAAAGTTCTAATATTTTATGTGCCGAAACGCGCGAATTCGAATGTAGAGATTCTACGCAAGATGATCCATACTTCATTACAAAGTTAAGACTTTCAAATTTTCTTCAAAATCAATTTTTTAATTCTGAAAAGCAGAATCAGATTTAAAAAAAGAAGTTGCCAAACGCTCTATTGGGCTGAAAATCACTTTTCAGCCCAAAAACGCTTTTTAAAAACTAGGCCAAACACCCCTATATTCTATACATCTTGTATTGAAATGTAATTCAACTATTCTAAGAGGGCTATGTTGCAAAAAGATAAAATAGGAGCATGGGCTGCCAATTCTGGCAGTTGGGCCTGATTCTGAGCTTTCCCGCACCCATACTGTCGGATATCGGGCCGACGGATTCGGATCCGTTCTTTCTCCGCACTAACCGCAACCCGGCGGGTCTTGGATCCGCCGTTTCTCTCCGATCCGAGTCGTGGACTGCCCGTATCCAACAGCCAGAAGTACTACTCTCTTCGGCTTCGATCCCTTCCGCCAGACAGGGGATGCCCTAGCAACACCCACCGCACCGGCCGGAGCTACGCCACCATCCTCCGCACCCGCCGGAGCTACGCCCGCTTCCTTCCGTCGGATCGCCCTCGCCAGCTCGTTTCTTCCACCTTGCTGCAACTCCTCTCCTTCTTTACTAGTAAAAGCTGATATTTTTACCACTTCCCTCTGTTAACTACTACTACTAATTATTCCAGGTTGTTACAGTCGAGATGGAAAAGGAGAGCGAGGAGGCCTCGGCGGGAGCGATCCCTTTCCAGCTCCAGTTCGACAAGCCCATCCCCTTTCAGGTGATGCGATCGCACCTACACATCTTTTCTCTTCCTCGAATCTAGATTTGAAAAGAATCGAAGTCCCCAAAGCCCTGACTATCTTTTGGAGATTTTGTTTTCTTTATTATTTGCTGCTGTTCCTACTGTCGCTCCGTTCTTTAAAACTCTTTTAAATTTCAAGTTCGATAGGATAAAACGATGGATAGGTCTGACTAGTCGTCCATGAAGTGGCAGCCAAAATAAATTACGTTTATGTAAGTTGCGGAAACTCTTGTGCTGCTTGCTGACTAAAGTCTGAAAATCTTGTTTACACGACTATTTTTGGTTTATCATGATCTTTAGCAGCGTGGAATGTAATTATATGTGTGCTCTCTATTTTCTAAATTTCATTCTGTTTCCTTTTGGATTCATAGGTTTTTTCATGGTGCACAGTCTGGAGAAAAGTTTTATTTATTTATTTATTTATTTTTATTCTAGTTTTTGTCAATATATGCACTGATTTTTTTTAAAATTTTTTAAAATTCGTATGCAGATAAAAATGTCGGCGTGGAATCCAGTGAAGGATCTGCTTGCTATGGTCACTGAAGATTCCAAGATTCTCCTCCATCGCTTCAACTGGCAAAGGCTTTGGACCATAGTCCCAGGTTACTATCTACTCCTCCCCCTTCTAGGTGTCCGAAAATTTGTCTTTCAAAACTCTGTGGCAACAAATGTACGTACGCTGCACTCGGCTGGATGTATTTTCATGTTGACCGTTGACTGCAAATATCTGCCACTTGTTTAATGTCCTTGATTTTGTATCATGTTGATTGTTTCGCATTTGAAATAGTTTTTCAGCTGATCTTGCAAAATTAGGTTTCAGTCCTTGTCTCATTTTTTTCCAAGCTCTGTCTATATCCTGGATTGTCTATGCTTGTTCACAAGTAACGATGAGTACAACAATGTTGCTCTTGCTTCCTCTATCTGCCATCTACCTCTGTATATCTCAAAGACTCAAACCATGTTAATGTTATAATTGCGACTAAATGTCGTGCCATTGTTTTAGACTTTGAGCAATGCTTTCGATCTAGTTTGCCTTAGAGAGAATGTCTTGAATTGCCCTGACCTGAATTTGGTTTAAGTTATTGAGCTAACTTCAAGTAAACTAGCTTAATATCTTGTGATTCTTGTCATCTGAACCAGAACTATTAATAGCTTGTGGTTGATTTATCTAGATGGTGAACAATCACACAAGAGTAGATGATTTGCGAATTTAGTATCTCTAATAATGCATGATGACAATAATATATCTGAATTCTAGTGCAGAAAGTGTTTGTTGTACAAACACTCACCATAGATGTCATGCTTAGGTGAAATGGAATGTTGTATTCATGATAAATAAATGGTTGTTCGACCGTCAACTATAGCTAGATAACTTTTTCCTACGAATCAACTAGCTTGTAGTTCTTATGGGAAGTTCGTCAAGAAGGCATCAAATTTTTCGCCACCTGAATCCACCAACAATACGTCTCAAATCCATGAAAAAGCCTCCACACGTCGAATCCACGACGTGCACTTCTTCGCTTAGAATATCATATAATCACTGTTGAAGAAAATTTTAAGCGATGGTTAGATAAATTCAATATGAGAACAAAAAAATAAGGCAACTTGAATTGATCCAGAAGAGGCTTTATGGAAGAAAATAATGAAATTAAAGCCTCTAGGATTGCTTTCTAGTATATATTTTGTGGATTATCACGTTTGAGAACTCTTGGATACATATTTATAGTTTGGAACACATAAAAGTCGGATTAGAACTCTAATTTCGAACGTGGAAAGTAGTTTATGAAAACTAAAATGGTTTCCGTAATACCGCACCATAAACAATAACCCAAGAAGAGAAAATTGGATAAATCATCTTGAGTTTCAGAACATGAATAGACCGAGAAATGGCATTATATAAAGTGTCAATTTCTAGAGTTCAATATTAGTTTTCTAAACATAGTAGGAATACTTGTTTTCTAGCATTCTATTTTTGAAGAAACTAAAATCTTATTCCAAAACTTCATGATAAATACTTCATTTTTACATTCTCTATTCTGAGACATGTTTCTAATCCACTTTAGATATGCTCTAAATCACCATAAACAATCTTAAAACTTACCAAGCATCGTCAATCGATTCTTCGGGTTTTTGAGTCTTCAAAGTTGATCTTCGCATCACGACTCTTCAAGACTCCAACTCGACCCAACACGAAATTTGCCAACATAAGAATCCATAACAATATCCTCGTTTTGGCAATATCGTGACAAAATTCAAAATTACAAGAATTACAATGCTCACCTTACCAAGATAAAAATATAAAGTTCATTGCAATCGTCAAAATAATAAATCTCTCAAGTGATAGATCCAAACAAAAAGCAAAATTTCAAATTTATAACTCCTAAAACAAACTCTATAACTTAGACACATTAGGAGTCTTGAAGTATTGTATGCCTTGTAAAAACAAACATTCTTCATGAACATGTCATTATTTTAAAATGTCTTAAAATGTCTCAAAGTTTCCCTATGTTCCTATGCTCATGTCAAGATGTTATAATCTCTATCCCTTTGTACTTTGCCCTTTGTTCATTCTCTCCTCATCTCTTCCTTTTTTTGTCAGTAAATTGCCAAAAAGAGAAACGATCATGAAAACAAACATGAATCTAGGTAAAGGACTAGGTACTAAAGTTCTAACATATAAAGCATCATAGGCAACGAGAAGTAAAGAAAGCAAAAGATTAACCTAAATACAACACGAGCAAAAAGATAAGGTGTAGAGAAAAACCTAAACTACATGCGATGCAACCAATCTAAAAGTACATTAGTTTGAACCTTCTTCATCACCAAAGTTTGAACATCATCATGCCGACAATGAAGTTTCTCGAAAATCTTCTTCTTCTTCACGATGTTAGTAACATTGTTGAGCTTTGTCGAAAGGCAAACAACCTTCTTTGACAATTTGCGGTGTTCCTTATATAAAAACAACAAGGTAATCTTCCTATGTGGACTGCTAGAAGAAGAAGAACTGAAGAAGTGGAAGTGTCATGCCCCGAGCCCACAGCGGAAGCATTTTTCGAGTACGCGCACAAACTTGCCGAACGAACAGAGTTTTCTCTATCTGCCCAAGGAGTCACAAGCCTATATACATCTTACATTCCAAACAGAAATAGAATACAAGGATTGCATAGGGAGAATATCAAATGACATAAAGTAAACTATTTTTTATTACATCATTTCACCACATTGTTTACATTTATAGTTTCCCAAATACAATCCAAGGGAAGAGCTCGACCCATCAGATCCAAAGGAAGCAATATAAGTGTAAGGACTGAGATTTTGAAAGTGCAGTTAAACTCTCTGTTGACGATGTTTCCTTGTGTAATTTAATTACATAAGCACTCGTCAAGTTTCAGGAGAAAATGAGTTAGAATGGAGAAGTTACGTGATCATTACTAATCACTTAAAGTGAATAGTAACTCCGATTTTTCGGAAAGGCTGATGAGTAGAGTTGGCTTTTGGTGCGTATCGGGCTCCGTTCATAGCGATCCAATAGCTCGTTTTGAATAGCTCGTTTTGAACGGTTCAACTATTCTGGACCCAATGGCGCTGATGGATTTTAGGTTTGATGCACAGTTTTCAAGAACAAGGGAGTTTATTGGATATACACTTATTGTTAGGTGTGGTTTTGGAAAGTTGGAGAGAGTGGATAGGTTTTGTCGCAAATTCATGACCAAACGAGGCGAAACAAAGTTGTGAGTTTGTTGTCTCTGTCGTGCTGATCGCACTGGTGCGGTCCGTTCGCAAATCCAACGAACGAATCGCCGGATGTTGCATGATGATCGAGAAGGGGTAATTATTGGCAAAATGGTATTTTTGTAAAAAGCTCGACATTTTATGTACCGTTTTGCATGAAACTGGATGTGGGGGTGCGTTCGTGCGTTTTGGCCGTGCTGTGCGGGACTTAGTTCAAAATAGTGAGTGTAGAGGGACTTGTGCGCAAAGTTGCCACTTACATTTATGTATATTCTAGGGTTTCCTTTGGGTAAACCTTAGCCCTAGCCTCCAACACCCCCAGCTGAGCCCCTAGCCATCACCAGCTCCTTGGTGCCCTAGCCGTGCGCTCACCCCGGCCGCCAGCGAGCTTCCCCGTTCGCCGGAATTCCTTGGTTTGCCTCTCCTCCACCTCCTCCAGCTAACCACCACTTTCCTCAGTCGTTGAGCTCGGGAGGTCACCATCCAGGTGTCACGCCCTGGGACCCAGCGGAAGCCCGTCCGACACGTGCCCAGACCCGCTATATGTCTAAAACATATAAGGCGTCTATAACAAACGGATAAATAAAGCGACAATAAAAGGATATTTAGAAATATCAGAGCAAATATAATAACTAGATTCTAAGATAGGAACATGTAAAAGAGCTAACATCTAATACAAGGATCCATAAAGTAAGTATATCAAGTCAGTCCCAAAACAGAAGCTACCAATAGTACATAGGTGGTCTCTATACATGGCTCCAAAATCTCTCTCTCTCACTCAAAACAAACAAAGAGAGAATACCACCTAAGTAAGAGTAAAAAGCTGCTATTTAGCTACGCGATTCCTTTGCCGTGATCCCGTACCTCCGCCGGTGCCGAAGGCTCTGAAACATAACATAAAACAGAGGGCGTGAGAATTATTAAATAATAGTTTCCAGTAGGCAATTACTGACTTCAGATAAGTGCGCCATTAGGCCCTAAAACTAAACAAGTAAGTGGGTAAGTAAAAGCGAGATAAACGACATGTAAATAAACATGTATGCTATTATATCAAGATATCTCTACCTAGCATGAAATTGCATAAGTAAGAAAGCTATTCTAAGCATGAATAGACAAAGTAAACAACCAACCCGAAATCCACAATGTAATTGTCAAGGTTTAAAGTGTCGTGGCACGGGGGCGTGCCATTGTCTGCCTGGCACGGTACGGCACCAGCACGCTTCCGTGACGACACATGATACGGTTGCGTGCCGATGGATACGCATGACCTCCTACTAGCACGCTTTGGTATGGACTTATTTCAATTCTTTTGGTTCCAATAAGTTCTTATAATAATATTTTAAATAATTTAATCAAATAATTATGAATATTTGTTATATGTAGCTTACTATACTCATCAATTAATATATTTGTAAACTTTTCTGTATGTAAAGTACAATTATATCTGATGTAGAATAGAAACTGTTACAGGTCAAAATTTTTAAAATGCAAAGACATCTTTTTTTTCTTTTTTTTTTTTACCATATTACAGTCTTTCTTTTATAAAAGACAAAAAAATTATTTGAAAAAATTATTTTAAAAAGTATTTGAAAAATTATTTTTTTAATTAATTTTTTCAAAAAATAGTAGATCTATCAATAAAATAAAGCAATAAATTATATGACAAATAAATTAAATAAATTTAACTATCAATTGATTTAATTTAGCTTTTAATTTTATCTTTAGTACAAAAATAAAATTTTATATTTGATGTGGCTCAAATTTGTTTATAGAAGCAAAAAGCTCGGACAAATCTTTTGTCAAGATATTAATAAACAAAAAAAATTATAATCAAACAAAAAAATTAAATTATAATTTTTTTGACTTACCTCATAAGTAAATTTTCGATTTGCAATGTCTTTGTGAAGGGGTGCGAGGTATCTAGAATGCTTTGGATATCCCAAAGAACAAAACAAAAGAAAAAAACATAGTGTCACGAGATCGTGTCGCAAGACGCCGCGCCGTGCCGTCTCGTCTCGTGCGACACGACGGCTGGCCGCACGCAGTGGGGTCCGAGACTTCGCACCGTGCCACCATCTTGGTGGTACGGTACATGCCGCTCCGTGCCGTACGGCATAGGGCGGCATTTTAAACCTTGCTTGGAGGACCTTGAGCATCTTCCTCTCCCTCTTTTCTCACCATTGGAGGCTTGGGGCTTGTTGTTGGAGCTTGGTGGAGGAAGAACCTCCAAACCTAGAGCACTTTGAGCTTGGTTTGAAGCTTCTAAGAAGGTTAGTTGTATGTTTCCTCTATTTAATCCAAGCCTTGATGGATTTTGTGAGTAAAAACCCTAGAAATGGATTTTAGGGTTTATTTTTGGGGCTTTTTGATTTGAGGACTTTTGAACCAAATTGATGGCATTTGAACCTTTGTTTAGATTGGTTTGGAAGGACTCTAACTTTCATTTAGGATTTCTAAGGGATTTCCTACACTTTAGGTGAGTTTAGCCCTTTTCTTGAATTTTTGAGAGTAAACCGAATTTGAGGTTCGTTTAAATTGGCTAACCCTTTTAGAGTGTCTTCTAGGGCGCTAGAAGGCTGGGGGGCCACTTAATCCGCGCTTATGAAGAGCTCTATAAAGACTTGGTGGGTTTGGCTTCATGAAAATAGGAGAAAACTTCTCTTATATGGTTAACGGTTTTGTTTCGGCATTTTGCATGCATTTTCATGCTAGATAGGACTAATGTGAATTTTAGAATACTTAAAATGCTTGTGTTATGTTTCATGAAAATTTACCTCTATGTAGTAGAGCATTATGTGTATTGTGCATACATGTTTAAAGTATTCTCTATTCTAAGTTGAAAAGTATATTGCATGTGGTAAAATGATTGGGAATATGTAATCATGAACATTAAACTCATGTTTGAACATAGAAAGCTTAAGTGTCATAAAGGGGCACTTAACTTAGAAAACTGTGAACTGCAACATAGAGATATAGTGATAGGCCATAGAACATTTGCTATATCCCATGTTTTAGACATGATGACATAGGGATAGGCCTTAGACATAGTTGCTATACACTCCATGTTTTAAACATGACGATTTGAGACTTGAGACAGATTGGTTCGATTACTTGCTATTGTGCTCATTCGCACATGCTTTTGAGGGTCACTCCCTACAAGCTGGCACTCCGGAGATGGCCATCGCAATACTTATTCGCCATGAGGGATTGGGCGCCGAAGTGGATTGCCGTGGGATCGGCTCATCCCTAGGGTGGGGATGTTGACTACCATGGGGCCATTAGGCTTGGCACCAGCTAGACAGCCTTCGGGTGGGTCTTCAGGCTCGACAACCTTCGGGCGGGTCTTATCAGATTTAAACTTTAAGCAGTTAAATTGCGATTTGAACATTGACTTGAATAGTAAACTTTGACACTTTACTATTAATCAAAACCCTAAAACAAACTCACCTTAGCCTCAAGCTTTCTTACTTCTTCTTCCCCAAGAGGAAGGTGAAGAAGGCTCCACACCTCCAAAAGCTTCTTTAAGCACAATGCCTTCAAATCTCTAAGTGTTGGGAAGATCTCTAGAGTGAGGGAGAGGAGAAGAGAGTGAGAGGAAGAGAAGAGAAGAGTTTTCTCTTTGAGTCCAAGTGCAGGAAATGGTTAGGGTTTCTCTTTTTTATATGGGTTGCAAAAATTGTAACTAAGTCCCCTACATTCCACTATTTGCAACCAGTTAAAACTGCACTTTTGCAGTGTTGAGTATTGATACTCGAACTTGAGTACTGGCACAGGAGCTTTAGTTTCGATACCAACCACCTAGTTCCGCAAAATTCGAATGTTGGATTTTTGGATTATCTACTGCATTCTGGTACTTACCCTTATCAGTGCCGATACTCAGCGTATCAGTATCGGTACTCGGGAAGAGTTCCTCAAAATTCGAATGTTGGTTTCTTTACCACAGTACAGAGTTCGGATACTCCATTTTTTAGTACCGGTACTCAATATAAAATCTGCAACTTTAGCAGTTTGACTTCTCGAAGTCCGTTTCACACCTAATTCGCGTCGAAAACAATGGAATAGTCTGCAAACCTCGCTAAAACTATTCAAATAGCTCTCTGAGCTACTTTTCATTAAAAATCGGCAATTTGTGGAAGTTCAGTGCACTACAAGAAGTCTCGTGTTGAGGACAAGGAGTGTTGGATGGCAGTTCAGGTTGCTTTTGAGACTTTTGTGAAGTCTTCAAAGTACTCGTAGACTTTGACATAGTGATAGTGTCGATTGTTCCAAGTGCTCGTATGTTTTGCAATTTGTATCTACGTCCTAAGGATCCTCATGATAATCATTGGATAAGAAAGACGCTCTTTGGAACTAGTTGTTTTCAAATCTCATGCCATCTGTTGCGAAATAAGATATGGCACATTAATATTGAGCCTTTGAGCTATATGTGGATGACCATCCAAACGCATAGATTGAAGATGCTCTCTTTATCGTTATACTCCCAACGCTCTAATCTCTTCCTCTCTTTTTCCTTTTGAGTTCTCATTTAATTTGAATCTTATCTGTTTCTTTTTGTTGCTGGGGAATTGCCAAATCCTTCTAGGTTGTTTGGTGGCTCTACATCGGTTTGTATTTGAGAAGCCTTCTCTTTCTTCTTTTGCTTTCTTCTTGAAGCTGATCAATCAAGGCCTGTGACTCTTGTAGTTTGTAGGCTTGGAGCTCCTCTTCCGCAGCTGAACGAGGATCTTCTCGGTTTGCTACTTGACGGTGTGCCATGGGGAGATACGAATTGGTTGGGTGGAAGGAGCTGACTAAAGAGGTTCAAGTAAAATAAAAATAAATAAAAAACATGAAAAAACAAAATGAAGATTGAATAACAGACAAATTTTCAGAATTGCTGGGGAGGAGAAGAATTGTCAGAGTCATCCTCTGAAACACCGTTTGTAGAAGATTCTTCTATTCCCTTTTCCTCTTAGAGGAGCCTGTTTGAGACCAAAGTGAAAGCAGAAACAAGTTAAGCTATATGAAATGGCTGAAAGATTTTGAAAGAAAAAGGGAAGAAGATAGCAGACCTTTAGATTTAAGATTCGAAATCGAATTTGGCCAAACAGTTCTCCAGAGTCAAGGCAAAGAGAATGTTGCACAGGTCACTCCAAGATCGTTGATAAAAATTGTTGATCGTCATAACTTCTGTCGGTTGGAAGACGACAGAGACAAAGTCCCGTCTCAACTTTTTCCCCATGGCAGAAACCCAGTTGGCCTTAGCTAAACTCTTGAGGGTCTGGCGAGCTTGAGCAAAGTTCTCAGTAAAAAATTTTACTGGGGCTAGGAGAGCTTAAATCAATTTGGGCTTGCTTGTGACAAAGTGAGGAGAGTAAACTTTGGTATTAGGTGATGGCTTAGACTTGCACTTAAGGGTGTACATCTCAAGTGTTCAAGAAAGAATACCAGATTTCCTTATGGTAGATTACTCTCGGGGAATTCATTTGATGACGAATGTACCTGAAGCTTTCCCTTAACCACCGAGGATCGACTGATCGGTGACAAAGAAGGGTCCAATGTTCTGATGGATGAGCGTCATCTTCAGAGCAAAAAACTTGAAAATAATCTTGGAAGTTCTTGTAATGACCAAAAGTAAGAGGCTTGGGTTGGCCAAACGTAAGTCCATAATTGCTCTATTGGGTAACAACGGCTAGGTTCAAGAAAGTTCGGCAAAGGGGAAGAAAATACAATAGAACCATCATGGCCTAGAATCGATAGCCATCCAAATGTTCGTTCAAATAACTATCGGGAGTGCATTGTTGGAGCATGAAATTTCTCTGCCAGGTGGTGATCAAACTCAGCTTATGTAGTCGAATAAGAAAGTAACACATGGTACTCCTATAGTCGGGAGAAACACAAGCCTAAACCAAATGGGTTTTGGTGGGAGCAGTTGTGAATCAAAGGGATGTGGGAAACAATTGTACAACAGAAGAGAAAATGGTCAGGCACATTCCATACGGCAGCAGCCGTTCAGCATCCGTAAGGTAAGCAAACATAAGAAGAGTTCTATAAATAGAGGAAAGTTACATTCAAACAAAGTCTTTCCTGAAAACACGACCAATGATTTTTTACTTTAATTCGTTGTATTTATAGTTTTTGTAGGAGTATTTGTAGGTTAGACATAGTTTTATAAACTGTAATCAGAGCCCTCATGCTCTTTCTTTGTAATCTCTAAGTTCTCTTCAAAATTAATGAAATTCTAGTCAGTTCGGCTTGTCGTTCAACCGATATTTTGCAAGTTCTAGTCTCAAGAGTTCTAAGAAACTTTGAATGAGTTAGAACCTGGTTGAGTGGATCCCCTCAACCCGTCGCTTGAATCAAAGAAGTTAGATCTTTTAACATTCAAGGTCGCGTTCACAGCTGAATCGCACCGTGCTTTAGGGTTGACTCGGTCCATTGGCTCTAACATTTTTTAGCTTGTAAACACATACAAATTCATAACAATGAAGCTGTATAAGTATGACGCCTCAACTTCCCAGGGGGTCACCCATCATAGGATTACTCCCGTCCTAGCACGCTTAACTTTCTTAACCTCTTGGGCCTTGCCACCATCCAAGATGCTTAAGCCGGGTTAAGAGTTTAGCCCTATTATATCTCATATATAGGACTATCTGGGGTCTCACAATCTTCCCTCCTTTAAGCCCTGACGTCCTCGCTAGGCTCAGACTCACAAGTACCAGGCGATGTGAGACTCGTCTCGCTACCTCGTCATCCAGACCCTGGCTCAGCCGAGACTCATCTTACACTTCCGGCTGGTAATTGGCTCTGATACCATCTATGACGCCCCAACTTCCCAGGGGGCAAGGTTTAAAGTGCCGTGGCACGGGGCGTCTTAGTTATGCACGGTGCGACAGAGCATGCTTCCGTCTTGACACATGATACGGTTGCATGCCGATGGATACGCATGACCTCCTACTAGCACACTTTGGCACGCATTTATTTCAATTCTTTTGGTTCCAATAAGCTCTTATAATGGTATTTTAATTAATTTAATCAAATAATTATGAATATTTGTTATATATAGCTTACTATACTCATCAATTAATATATTTGTAAACTTTTTTGTATGTAAAGTACAATTATATCTGATGTAGAATAGAAATTGTCACAGTCGAATTTTTAAAATGCAAAGACATTTTTTTTTTTTTTTTTTTTGATCGTATTACAGTCTTTCTTTTATAAAATACAAAAAAAATATTTGAAAAAATTATTTTAAAAAGTATTTGAAAAATTATTTTTTTAATTAATTTTTTCAAAAATAGTAGATCTATCAATAAAATTAAGCAATAAATTATATGGCAAATAAATTAAATAAATTTAAGTATCAATTGATTTAATTTAGCTTTTAATTTTATCTTTAGCACAAAAATAAAATTTTATATTTGATGTGGCTCAAATTTGTTTATAGAAGCAAAAAGCTCGGACAAATCTTTTGTCAGTATATTAATAAATAGAAAAAATTATAATCAAACAAAAAAAAATTAAATTATAATTTTTTTGACTTACCTCATAAGTAAATTTTTGATTTGCAATGTCTTTGTGAAGGGGCGTGGGGTATCTAGAATGCTTTGGATATTCCAAAGAACAACACAAAAGAAAAAAAAAGCAAAAAAAAAATAATAATAACATAGTGCTGGCACGCACGCTGCGCCGTGCCGCTCTGTCTCTTTCGGCACGCGCTGTGTGCCGCGGCACACAGAGGGGTCCGAGACCCCCCTTGTACTGTGCCACCTTCTTGGTGGCACGGTACGTGTCGCTCCGTGCCGTACAGCACGGGGCGACACTTTAAACCTTGCCAGGGGGTCACCCATCATAGGACTACTCCCGTCCTAGCACGCTTAACTCTCTTAATCTCTTGGGCCTTGCCACCACCCAAGATACTTAAGCCGGGTTAAGAGTTTAGCCCTATTATATCTCATATATAGGACTATCTGGGTCTCACAATAAGATTGCAAATGTGGGGCCCTCTCATTTTTGCACTCTAGCCGAACCCCTTAGTTGTCAAGAATAGATTGAATAATGACAGCAACAAAGATGATGATAATTTAGAATAAGTAACCAGAAACTTCTATTTTACTCTAGTGATTAGATAAACAAAAGTTAAAAAATTTACATGATTCAGATAATTTGTTTCTTTAAGTTTTCTTGCATTTTCTTAAAAGTGGCAATCTAGCTGCTATAATTGCTTCTTGTGTAGGTTTATTGTTTGGTTTGTAAATTTGGATATCCTGTTCAGCTTACTGTTGTCACATTTTATTCTGCTTAGGGAAATGTATTACGTCTCTTTGTTGGAGCCCGGATGGTAAAGTCATAGCTCTTGGTATCGAAGATGGTTCAATTCTTCTACATGATGTGGAGGTCCGTATCTCTAGCAAAAAAAAAATGAAAGAGTTGAAAATTTTGTTATGGGAAGCTCCCTATTGATATTGGCTTATATGTTATGGTATAACTGGATTTTTTAATTAAGTAGCTCATTGACTGAAGTTCAGCATTACAAATGTTGGCCTTGTTATAAATTGTTCATCATTCTTTGAAAGTATTCAGAAAAGATTTCTTAGAATATTCAACTGTTTCTCAATGTTGATTCTTTAGGTTCCTGAAATGTGTTTTCATTCTATTATATTCTGGGTTTTGGTTATATTAGTTGTGCACGCCATTTTAATTTTTATTTCGGGCCTGTTTAGATGTTAGTATCTGGGGGTAACTAGTGTTGTGGAGATTTTTGGTTGTTATTGCAACCTAAGAATTTGATTTTATTCTGTTGCATGGTCTACAAAAAATGATCTTTTAGGATAATGTACTCCACTTATGATGCGATTTATCATATTCCAAGAATAATTACTTAGAGGCCATGTGTACAACATGATTGTAGGCATTTTTTCATAGTTCCCATCAAGCAATTACCAGATGCCTCTTTAAGTAAGCAAAAGAAATATGCTGAATACGATATTCATGCAACCAAACAGGTCCCTAATGTTCTCGAATATGTGTTCCTTACGTAAAACTAATTGCAATCCATACTCCTAACGAGACCTAAAACTAATTGCCATCCATATAGCTGTTTTCAAATTTGTTTTAGCATGAATTTAGAATCAATTTCTAGTGAAGGATTGTCTCTGCCTCTCTCTGTTTGCATGTGTCTGCGGAGTCTCTTTCTCTCTTTTGACGTGTCTGTATGTTGTGCATATGCATCTACCTTTCCTTCACCCCTTCTTTTGGGTGGTGTTCAAAGAGTGAAGTTGCCTTCTTAAATCTTGTATATAGGCACCAAGAAGTTAATAGAGAGAATCTGGCTATTGTAGTGACATCTAACATAAGAGCTTATACCATGCTAAATATTCTTACCTAACTACCCTGCTTACCGCTTACTAGGAGATATTACTTTTAAAAACTAAAGTTTTAGTATGATGGTTCAATCTTTAATATGGAAACAGTATTGTGCTAGACACACACAATAACCTATGCATGGTGGGATATATAAATAGTTAACTTTTTGGTCTACTATGTTCTCATATGAATATTTTTCTGGTTTGCATTTTGTTTTTGTTTTAAAATTTTGCTATAATAGTCTCACTTGACAATTCATTAATGGAATCAGACCAATATTAAGAACAGTTTATCATTGCAGAACGGGAGGTTATTAAAAAGCATCAAGTCTCATGATGCAGCTGTTGTCTGTATGAATTGGGAGGAAGATGCACTGGCAACAATGGTATGATTTCGTGTTTTCTTCCAATAAAATAGAGATCAAATATGACAATCCATGTTGGTAATAATACCCACACACTTGAATTGTTAAAAAAAATGATTGGCATTATTATAATTATTATTTTGATTTTTGGAAACCTTGTGTTTCATTTAGTTAAAATTTTGAGCATTTGCATTTCATTTGTGTAATCTCCATTTCATTCACATGCTTCTCTCAATTGATAATGTGGTGGGATTGCAACCGTAGTAGCTTATTCAATTTGGAAGGTCCCTTTTCAAAATTACATTTGACTAGAGAAGCATATTGCAGACTTAAAAGAAAAGGGTATTCTTCATTGGTAGGAGAAGCTTCCAGCTATTTGACTGACAACTTGAACAGGATGATTTTTTGTTTTTATCATGTTTTTAGGTCGTATTGTACTGTTTGTGGATTTGACAACATTTGGGCTATTCTGCATGCAACTTTTTCACTGGTCATATTGTACTTCTTAGGCACCTCCTCTGTATGCTTTGCTGTCTCAAATTCTACTTTTAATGTATCCTTGTTTAATGTAGCATAACTTGTATTTGAGTTAAAAAAAAAACTCATCCTTTGGAACAAGTTATTCAAGTGTTATAATGCTTTCTTTCAGCTTATCAAAGATTATTTTGTTTCTCCCATATTATGGGTCTTATGACAGCCGAGCGACGATGATCACATCTTAACATATGAAGATCGCACTGTGCGTTTCTTTCCTCCTGCCCCAAGAATTCCGAGGATGCCTGGCTTGGTTTCAGGAGATACTGACCTCATGGATGACTCAGAAGATGCCATTCATGATCTATCAAGTGCTCCGTGCCAACGATTTAATATTCTTTGCAGCGGGGATGAGAATGGATTCATTTGCTTCAGTATATTTGGAATATTTCCAGTAGGGAAGATTGTAAGTAAATCAATTAAGTTGCAAGATGATCTAAATTTGTAATTTACAAATGCTTTCTACTGCATGTTAGAATTTATCTACTTTCTTCATGTATGGACTTTATGTTTATGCACCTTATCATGATCTGCTAGGTTCTAAGAGATATTTTCCATGAAATTATTACAATTGCTGCTGCCTTTGCATGGTAACTCTTTACCATTTGTTCCACATGGCTCACAGACATATTGAATATTCTATTCTGAAGGCCATCATTTGGGACATAATTTTTTCATGGGTCATGGCATGTGCAAGAATGATTGGTAATATGCATCAGATAATAGATGGCTCATTTTGCAAGAATGATTGGTAATATGCATATGAAGTAGTTGCACATCTCTCTTGATTGCTCTATTCTTTAGATTATACTTTTGTTTGTTGTTATTGACCTTCAATAATTTTCTTTTTTGAGACAATAATACTTTGTTACATGTTTGTTACCTGTCGGAATCAAGTTATGTGTATTTGCCAAGTTCCATGATTTTCTTTTGAAGGTTCTGATTGGATTGCTCTCTGCTGGTCAATTTGAATTTGGTACAGGGTTCTAATATGTGAGCTTATTGGTGCAAGAAATGATAGATTCAGTGTTTAGACTTGGAGATGTCCCAATTGTTTGCAATTTCATGTTCTTGCAGATGTTAGATTCCATTTTGTGTATGATTTGACACCCAAACTTCTATGTGCATTCCTCAATAATCCACTTGATCCTCCTGCATAGGGCTTCACAGATTGTTAACAGTGGCTGCTTTATTATACAGAATAAGGATCCTAATGAAAAATGTGCATTTCGTTGGTTTTCTCATAGGAGAATTAGAAATTAAATGTAACAAATTAACAATATTCTGATACTTAAAAATATTCTGATAGTAATACCCACAATATCGTGACATTTCCATTGAGAAATTTGTTCTGATGGACGTTGAGAAACCATATTACAGTCTTGAGAGCAGATTATTGTTTGAGACTTATTTAACTTCGTTCTAACTACAAAGAAGTTTGATTGTAAATTATATGACCGTAACTATGTGCCCGGTACTCGATTCTTTAGAAGTTACTACTTGTGAGATTAACTTATATCTCTTTGTTATGTTGTATTTCTTTCATTTTATGATATAACAATGCTCTAGAAAACCACTGCACTTAGCTATATTGTAGCATTCTTTTATGATTATACAATTTATTTCCGAACCTTTTATGTTGTGAAGTTATAAGGTAAACTACAAAGGTGTATTTATGCAAATGTATGCTGTTGAATTTTTGTTTTGTATTCACTATATCTTCATATCATTGTTTTTCCTGCTAAATATGTTAGTTTCTTTATCAGCATGATATTCACTTGTATTCGACTGACACTGAACTTCTATTGTATATATTTCAGAATATTCAGCAGCTTCAGCTTTGTACTAAATTCTCAAGAAAGGAAACAACCTATCAATTGCTGAATGCTTCTATAAACAAGGTATCTGTATTGTTCTCTATCGAAATGCCTTTCTGTACTTTATGCAAACCACATACCACAAGATCAAACTTCAAGCTACTTACCTGGTTTTATTTCTGTAATATTTGTTATGCCTGAAGCACTATTAAATGTCTTGCTAGGGGCAAGTGTTGTTAGATATTAATTTGGTCTCATTAGCATCCATCCTAGACTATCTTCGTTTTTGTGAGACCCCATATAGTCCTATATATAAGATATAATAGGGCTAAAACTCTTAACATGGCTTGAGCATTTTGGGTGGTGGCTAGGCTCAAGAGGTTAAGAGAGTTAAATGTGCTAGGACAGGAGTATTCCTAGGATGGGTGACCATCTAGAAAGTTGGGGCATCACAGTTTTATTTTGTATTCGAATATGTGTAGTATTGTCTGTCAAGCACAAACAAGTTGATAGTATTTGAAACCTTTAAAAAAGGGTTAATTGCATACAGCTCCTTGTAAACATATCAAGTTGCAAATATATCCCTAGTTCCCTACAAAGTTCAACTTTCTTATATTATCCCTGCAAAAGTCTTTATGTTTTCAAATATGCCCCTGTCATTAGGATCCGTTAAAAAAATTTAGTTAACCATAGGTAAAATACTTAACCTTGGTTAGTCCACGAGGTAAATTGACATTTTTACCCCTCTTATATTATACCTTCTTCTCAATCAAAACCCAAGCAATGGGAACTCTTCTTCCTCTTCCTCTTCCTCTTCCTCTTCATGCTGGTTTGGAACCTGTAACTAGAATTTCTCTGTCCCCATTCATCCACGACACGTGTTGCTTTGCCCATGTTGAACGTGTGTTGCTTTCTCATTCAATTTCTTCTATGATTTTTTCTTATTTTGCTCAAAAAAGGTTTAGGAGAAAAGAGTAAGAGAAGAGGTTGCAACAATGGTGGATTGGGTGGGTTTTAAAGAGGAAGAAGATGACCACTGAAAATTTTTTTGGGGGACATTTTTGCACAATTATGGCAGTTGGGACTTTTGGAGGGACATATTTGTGACGACAAAAATTGGCATTTCACTTTTCTACTGTTAAAAGATAAATAGTTCTCTAACAATAACAAACCAAAAAGACAAATATGAATATCACTGGACTTTTGCAGATATAATATAAGAAAATTGAACTTTGTAGGGATATATTTGCAATTCACTGTTTACAGGGAGCTGTATGCAATTAACCCTTTAAAAAAACCGAGTTTGAATTTGAGAACTAAAAATTCATATCCAAACCACTATATAACGGCAGAAAACAAGAGGTTTCAAGTGCAAATCTATCTATACTAATAAAAGAGGGAGTTTGGTTCTATTTTTATCCAAAATTTCCCTTGGCTATAACGTAATGTCAATTACTTCCTAGCAATATCCAACGATTCGTTTTCTAGTAAAAATCTTATAGTCATCAGATATTTTTATTTGTTTTAGATAAAATATCCTATAATAATTTTAAACTGTCAGATCTTATCCATCGAATGAAACAAAAAGTATCTGTCATTTTTCTAGACTAAATTACCCTTCTTATTATTTCTTCTTTTAAAATATGTTTATAACTACTTATACCACACGATTTTCAAAAATAGTTGCACGGCACGTTGGTGCAGAGAAAGGATGGGGGAGGGAAAGATATGGAGATATCGTGTCAATTATAGGCAATTTTCAAATAGATCCACCAAGTTTTATTAATTTATTTTTTAATTGATTTCTTTCCAACTTTTGTTTGGTTATTTAATACATCTTTTTCGCTATAGAGTATTTTATTAATCAATTTTTTGGAATTTTATATTTATGATTTAAAAATTTTGGTTTAACTTTTATTTATTTGGCTAAAATTAATAGTTAGCATGTCTCAATCAAAAAAAGTTTAGGGGGCTAATTCATAAAGAAGATTTTATTGATTAATAATTTTTGTATATTGTTTGATTGTAAATGTTGCTTGGATCAATTTGTGTGTATAAATTGATATATATTTCACCTATCATCCATTAGATTATATCCAATCATTCAAATTAATCTATTAGTAATATGTATTAAATAAATAATATCCCTCCAATTTATTTAATTTTTTAAATTAATAAAAAATTAAATATACCGTCACATCTTTTTAGGAATGGATGAAAATCGTCTTCTGTTTTCTAGAAACCTCTATTTATTCTATTTTAAAATAGAAAATAACATTAGGTCCTTACATCTTTTCTTAAAAGGATTATTAAATCCTCTCTCTTCACCGACCTTAGAACAAGAAAATTTTCACTATTTTTATACAACTATAATAAAGTTTTAAAAATCATGAATATTCATTAATGATCTTTTTAGAAATTGTTGATTATATAAACATCACCTTCGATCTGAATTATTTTAAAAAATATTATACTATTTATTTTTAAATATCTTACGTGCATTGCACGTACACTTTGGTAGTATATTAAAAAGTGTTAGTACTGTTGAAAAGATGGAGTTAGTTGCATTGAGGCTCCTTATGCCCCCAAAATGTACTTGCTTATACGACAAAACCAAACTCGTTTTCTACTTTTCAATAGACGCTTGAGTCAATTGATATTCTCAAAGCTTTTATCCGTCTAATCATTTCTAATAATCATTTCTAATAAGAAAAGTCAATGTAGCTTAATTCATGCTAATAACAGTTTGAAGACTTCAAGCATGCCATTGTGTGTAATTCTTCAATGAGAAGTTTGGATGTGACGCCCCAACTTCCCAGGGGGTCACCCATCCTAGGACTACTTCCGTCCTAGCACGCTTAACTCTCTTAACCTCTTGGGCCTTGCCACCACCCAAAATATTTAAGCCGGGTTAAGAGTTTAGCCCTATTATATCTTATATATAGGACTACCTGGGGTATCACAATCTCCCCTCCTTTAAGCCCTGACGTCCTCGTCAAGCTCAGATTCACAAGTACCAGGCGATGTGAGACTCGTTTCGCTAGCCCGTCATCCAGACTCTGGCTCAGCCGAGACTCATCTCACACTTCCGGCTGGTAATTGGCTCTGATACCATCTGTGACGCCCCAACTTCCCAGAGGGTCACCCATCCTAGGACTACTCCCGTCCTAGCACGCTTAACTCTCTTAACCTCTTGGGCCTTGCCACCACCCAAAATGCTTAAGCCGGGTTAAGAGTTTAGCCCTATTATATCTTATATATAGGACTACCCGGGGTATCACATTGGAAGTCATTATATCTGAAATCATTATATCTGAAATCTGAATCTATTACTAGGCATAATATACTAGTTTTCTCTCATCTTCCTTTTACAAGCTTAATCCTTGTGTGCAGGTTGAATACTGACTTAGTGACAGTTGAATGACCTTCTCCCTTTTACTTATATGTTTCGCCGTCAGTAAATATATTTTTCATTGCTTATCCCTGTCCTATTTCGAAATTCCTTCTATATACATATACGTTTCATTTCATTGGCACAAAAGCGGTTATTTGTGTTAATATTCCTGATAAGACTGCCCCCTGATATCATGAACTTAATCTAAATTATAAGAGTGGTTTCTCCACCTGGCACAGTTCAATGGTTTGGACTGAGAATTGGTTCTAAAATGCTAGTAGGTCTTGTTAAATGAGTTTTAAGCTCTAAAGCTCTTTATTTGCAGATGGGATAGACATTTTGTAGTCATCATATAGCTAACATAGCATTGTGGTTGCTATTGAAATGATACATTGAACTTGCTTTAAATTTATATACGAGTCATCAGGCCTTCTATTTGTTGGGTTTCACATTCTATTGGGTAAATTTCTAGTTAGCACCTCGCTGTTTCTTTTTTTTCCTGGCATTTACTGAGTAAATTTTCAGGTAGTTGACCATGCTGTTCCCTTTTTTTTTTCGCCAGGTATCTTTATCAAAAAATCTCTGCCAATTGGTAGTACTCAGCTTTGGAGAGCTGGTTGAGTTTGGCAAATCTTCTTGCTGTGATGATCTTTCCGTTGGCTTACACTGTGTACTCCTGGACACATCAATATTCCAAAGCAGGTAAGAAAAATTTTCCTCACATTTGCAACTAATGATCTTTGCATGGATATCATGGAATGTCAGGAGGGTTTCGTGGTTTTCACTAATATCAGTTGGAAGGCTGGCTGTTGCATAATCAGAAAATTTTATGATATGTTTTAAGCAAGGATTTAAGTGTCGTGGTACGGGGTTGTGCTGGAAACTTGCCGGCACGGTACGGCGTGGTGTGTGCCGTGCCGTGCCGATACCTATCAATCACAAAAAAATGTGTGTTGACATGTAATGACATGAAATATTTATTTTCTTTAGCAACAAAATATGCCAATTATTTATTATATTTTTATCAAATCTTTTGAACTTTATTGAGAAAATTACTTACTAATTTTAAGAATAGAGGGTTTTGAGTTATGCCATTGGCACGGGGGCTGTATCGTGCCGATATCTTGTTGGCACGATACGGCACAGTGGATACGGCCAGTGCCAAATTGCCAATGGGCGCTTTAATCCTTGGTTTTAACCATATGATATACATTTCTTTTATTGATGATATTTACATGGATATCAAGGAGTATCTTTATGACTTTGTGACATTCACTGATTTCAGTTGGAAGTCTTGCTGGTGTATTATAAGAAAATTTCTTGATATGTTCTAACCAATCATTCTCTGAATCACCAGAAATGAAGTGGCTCAGAATTTGTACTCTGTCATAAGAAAACATAACCTACTATGTTGACCGCTTTCCCTAATCTTGAAGAGAACTTGTAGAGATAATTATGGTGATAGGCACTAGGCAGCCACCGACATAACCATATGATAATTAGTTTTGGAAGTTTACTTGTTACCTCATACAGTGCAGTCCATTGACTGTAAGTTTTTCAATTTGTGATGTAATTGAAAAAGTGTATGTTTTACGGTTCAACATTCATTTTCTTGTTCGTATGTTGTAACATCTAATCCACCAATTGGCCCTTATCTTCTTACCTTTTGCTTCTATTATGGTTATCTTCGGAAAGTACTGTTCGTCTACTTTTAAAATTTTTGGGGTCTTTTTTTTTTTTTTGGCTATTGGATGTTTTAGCTCTCAATCTTTGATCTACTATGGCTTTGTTGTTAAAGAAATGGACCAGTAGTTTTTTAAAGAATTAGACCAGTAGTTTTCTCCATGCTGATTATCTGGTCTTCCTCGGATCACCTCAATCGGATGTTTAAATAGCTGGCTAGAACTCATCCATTTTTCCATCTGTCAAGTCACTGTTTTGTTTAATTTAGTAAATACAACCTAGCGACTATGTTTTTATACTTTTTTCTATATGCTGTATTGTAATTAAGCTCGCTACTTATTACAGGAAAAATGAGCTACATCAGGTGGCCCAGCAGGCGTCAAGTATTGAGGATTTAATTGAAGTTGTCCGAACTTCAATATCTGTAATGTCCAAGCAATGGTCTGACGCGATGAATTTATTCCATGAGAAATTTGGTTCTTTATCTGCTCTGATTGTTGACCATGGTATTGACTGATCCCATCTTGGTTACAGTTAGCGGGCAGTGTGTTTATTGTCTTTATTTGTCATTTTTTGTAAATATTTCTGTAGGGCTAGATTCCAGTCCTCAGGATGAGTTTCTAAGTCTTTTATTTGGGGCGCGCACTAGTCCGGCACTTCACCAGTTTTTAGTCAGTTCACTTGGTGAAGCGGTACCGTCAGCCTTAACCAACGCTATATATTTTCTACAAAAATTATGTGTTATACATGTTTTTGTTACTTTGATAGGGTTTGAAGCGTGTTTCCAGGGCTGTTGACAGTGCTGGAAAAGAACTTCGTGTTGTTCTGAATGAACATCTTCTGGTACGTACATGTACAAACAACCCTGATCTTAGTAACTGGTTTTGGTATATCATAAGGTTTGTTGCTGTTCCTGCATGCTCATTTTAGTCACAGCAGAACATACACCGATCTTGGCTTTTGTCGCGATTTTGAATTGAAGCATATAAAGTACACCGAGTATAGGGATGAACTACTACCTGCCATGATTGTCTATGGAAATTATGAGGCATAATTACCTAATAATACGATCTGCTTGTTCCTTGTTGCCGAATCAAACAAAATGAAGTAGGACAAGCTGAACAGCCAATAAAGAGTGGAATTATTTGCATCTTCTTTGGCGCATGTGTCACGCCCCAGGGTCCCGTTTTGATTGTAAATCACTGCAGAAGTGCCCAAAATTTTTTTTTTTTTTGAAAAACCTGAACCCCAGGGTATGCCAGATCCGCCACAAATACAGGAAATCCACGGACAGAGTCTCCGCTGTATTTGCACGGCATCGCATAAGTACAAGATACAATTTCACTATACCAAATACAACCACACCTACGAACATCCACAGATAATCATACGCTATTCACAATCACATTTATAACCAGAGTTATTCATAAATCCACAACTATTAGTTAAAAATTGTTTTCTACCCGGAAACTCATTTTAAAACACTAAGAATCATGAAAATCAATAAGAATCTTTTCGAAACCGTTTCCCACACGGAAACTCTTTTTCTTTAAAACACGCTACCACGAGTGGTAGAAAACCATCTTCAATATTTTACATGAAACTACGAGTATTTTAATTAACTTCACAAAGCCATGTATATATATCCAACTGAAATTCAATCAACTGAACCATAAACCATCTAAGTTAATATTTAGAAATAAAGATGGTAGCAACTAAACCAATCATACTGGGTCGGAAGCTCTATCAACCTCTACGAACGCATCTCACGTCTCGTCTCAACCTTCACCGCCCGCAATACCAGAAAAATGGTGGGGGAGGTGAGAACATGTAAACATGTCTCCTCTCCCGTCTCCTCTCCCAGTGGGTACCGCAAGCCGACGAAGGCGAGGAGTACTCACCGGATCAGGAAGAGATAAACAGATATACCAAACACAATAGCAATAAACTGATAGGAAGTAGAACAATAACTGAATATATAACTACTGCTACTGTAAAGAAAAACCGAATGCATACATGGATGTCATAACTACAGTAGCAATGAAGCATGGGTAAACAACAATATATAGGAATGTGACTAGCCGCTACTGTAATACGGAACAAAGTATAAGTATGCATCAACGGACGACCATTCCAAAATACCTAATCTGGAACAGCCATATTGATCCGCAACACCTCAGGCCTGCGCCACGACTGCTCTAAACAGAACAAGCCATATTGGTCTGCAACACCTCAGGCCTGCGATCCCAGCATAAGCTCTTGGGTCTGAAAGCATATAACCTCTCTTGGGCTCGCGGGCTGGCACTTCCAACCACTTTTTCGGAAAAGAGCACACTCTTGCGGTGGATCAGACCAATGGTGTTTATGAAATGTGTACGAGCAGTGGCGATCGATGCTGAATGCTCAATAGCGAACTGTCGGCAACTAGCCGACAATCACCGCCCTTCGGGGCACACTGACCAATAGGTGACCGAATTGTAAGAAACACCAGTACCGACCACTCAGGTCAACTAGGATGGTACCACTGAACATCCTATCGAGGATATGCAAGTATAATCCAGAACTAACCGTCAGTCACAAGTCGACAATCCTACCCCTCAGGGTATACCGACCGTATAGATCATCAGATAATACAACCGACCGAGTAGGCCACGATAACGATGCAGTAAGTCGACCGAATAGGTCACTGATATGAAGCACGAGAACCGACCAATCAGGTCACAGATATCACATGTAGGTAAAACTACTCTACTCTTACTCATGATACTAAATATGAAAACAACTGAGTAGAGAACAATGGAAACAACATGGGTGCAAGGCTCAATATACTATGCAATAATAACAACAGTAGAACAAAGGTAAGAGGATATCACCAAGCGTGCACTACTGTACCGACTTCGGATCGAAATACCCACCTGTACGTATCTGGCACTGATCTCTCGACCGTGGAGACGAAACAACCGGACCTACGAAGGGTCCATCGGGTTAGTATCTAACCCACAAACAAGAAACACTAAACGCACAAACCCACAATTAAACCCATGGGAATTGTTTTTCCGAATCCATCTCCGAAATACGCCGGAAGTCCCGAAATCACACCGGGACTTCACCGGGACCCACAAACTATCTCAAAATTCACCGACTTGTGCTACGAGTCATCTGCTGTCACTAAACACCATTATTCGTGTGTCCTGGCAGCAAACACAAGATCTCGCCTCCAAACAATTATCGTCGGATAATCGTTTGGATTCGGGTTCCCGGAAGTGTCTATTTCGACACCGGAACCCCACCGTCATTTACTCGTCATTTCCAGACCCTCTGAACGATGTGGGTAACCAGCCAACCAGGCTCAGCTTCGACACAAAACATCACCAGGCACCGTTGGAATAATTCCGAACCGAAAATGCGTTCCATCGGCAGATTTTGCAGACAAACGCACCGGAAATCACTTTTCGATTTCTGCAAGGGCTTGGGGCCTTGGACAACCAGTGCAGAGGTTACTTACTGTCCACACACGCTGCCAATAGCAACCACACTAAGCACAAATGCACAAAAACCTTCCCGATTACATGAAATCACATTATTTCATGCGATTTTCTCGGTTTTATGGCCCGACAGCGCAAACCGATGATCATTCAGTCAAGCCGAGACATTCGGTGACAGGTTTCGGCGTGTCGGAGGCCGTGCTCACACTTCGGGGCACGACCGACCACTGTGGAGAGCGCGGGAGCGACACGAAATTCAGCGAACCCTGCGCGCTGAGACTAAAACACATCTAACTCACTCATCCGGAGCTCGTTGACCCTAAATGAGGTGAGCACTATGATCGGCACTGACAGACAATCACCATGCTCACCTCCGGGGGCATCGAAACAGCCCCAGGTCACTGGAACAGAGACTAGAATAGGAAACGGTGCACAAATAGCTGACTAAAAGCTTATCGAGCTAGGTGGAGCTAGGGCACGGCCGTCGGCGGGCGCATCGGCAGCAGGAGGGTGCTGGCGACGGAAGGAGGTCGTGGTGCCCGTCGCCGCGACGGGCGGCGGCGGCGACGGCATTGATGCCCTAGTCGCACAAAGTGGTAGGGAGCACGGGCTAAGCTTGGTTAACAGAGAGCTCGGCGGGCCGGGTAGCCGGCGGCGGACGGGTGCGGCCGGCCGAAGCCGGCGCTCATGCGTCGGCGGCGAAAGGCGGCATCGGCCGCGGTGGAGCATCCCGAGCCCACACGGGCTTGGTTCGGGCTTCGCGATGCGGTGGCGGCCACGGCGGCGACCGGGGGAAGCTACGAGGCGGCGGGCTGCGAGTTGTCGGAGGTCGAGGGAGGGCGGCGCGGCCGATCCTCGGCGACGGTGGCGCGAGGAGGCGATGCGGCCAAGCCTCGGCCCGAGTCGGACCAGTGACCGAAAGTAGTCCAAAGCGGTGACGGCGGTGCGCAGGCGGCCGGGGTCGGCGGGCGGGTGGTCGGGGATGAGGGAGGGTGGCGCGCGGTCGATTCTAGGCGGTGCCGCGCGAGGTAAAGCCGGCTGAGCTAGCCCGGCTCGGCCGCAGGCACCCAGGGTAGCGGCGGCGGCGCGCGGGGACGATGGCGCGCGGCACGGCGGGTCAGCGGAGGTCCGACGTACTGCCAGAGAGGGGCCCAAGGGGAAGGGGGGTGCACCCTACAAGCCATCGACAGAGATGGTGCTCGCAAACGACAATGTAGGGGAGAGGGAGAAAAGCTAGCAGTTTTTCGGCGGCCGGAGGCATGCGCCGGCGGCCGGTGTGCACGCGGCGAGGGTAGGGGAGGGTGGTGAGGCGGCTAAGGGGTCAACAGGGGCTAGTGTTAGGGTTCGGGCCGTTCGGCTAAGGGAACCCTAAAAGACAACTTATATATCAACAACAACTTTGCACAAAAGTCCTTGAAGACTCAGAATTTCTAACTGAGACCTTCACATCGCGTGTATTTTGCGCGAACGTACCCTCATGTTCGATCTCACACGATTCGGTACATAAAATACAATTACTTTTGCAAATAATGACCCCTTCTCGATCATCATGCAGTATCCGGCGATCCGTTCGTCGGATTTGCGAACGGACCTCACCAGTGCGATCAGCACGACAGAGACAGCAAACTCACAACTTTGTTTCGCCTCGTTTGGTCACGAATTTGCGGCAAAACCTATCCTCACTCTCCAACCTTCCAAAACCACACCTAACAATAAGTGTATATCCAATAAACTCCCTTTTTCTCGAAAATCGTGTTTCAAAGCTAAAATCCATCAGTGCCATTGGTTCCAGAATAGCTGAACCGATCAAAACGAGCTATTGGATCGCTATGAATAGAGTCCGATACGCGCTAGAAGCCAACTCTACTCATCAGCCTCTCCGAAAAATCAGAGTTACTATTCACTTTAAGTGATTAGTAATGATCGCGTCAACTTTTCCATTCTAACTTATTTTCTCCTGAAACTTGACGAGTGCTTATGTAATTAAATTACACACAAAAAACATCGTCAACAGGAAGTTTAGCTACGTTGCCAAAATCTCAGTCCTTACAGCATGTGGAGATGTAATTTTCTTAATTGTGTATTTGGAAGTAAATCAAATTTATGGAGATTTTGTATTTTCACTCAATTAAGTTGCACTTGTTTGAAATAACCAGACTCTGCTAGCATTGACTTCTCATTTAAAAAGTTATGCACGCCATAATTCTATTATTTAGTTCTTTAGTCAGCTGGATTAGCAGTTGAGGGGTAGCCGATTGTCTAGAGATCAAGGTTTAAAGTGCCGTGGCACGGGGGCGTGCCGCTGTCTGCCTGGCACGGTACGGTATTGGCACGCTTCCGTCCCAACATATGATACGTTTGCGTGTCGATGGATATGTATGATCTCCTACTGGCATGCTTTGGCACGGACTTATTATAGTTTTTATGGTTTTAATAAGCTCTTATAGTGTTATTTTGAAAGATTTAATCAAATAATTATGAATATTTGTTATATATAATGTATTATACTCATTAATTAATATACTTGTAAGCTTTTTTGTATGTAAAGTATAACTACACCTGATGTAGAATAAAAATTTTTATAAGTTAGAATTTTAAAAATGCAAAGACATCTTTTTTTCTTTCTTTTGACCATATTATAGTTTTTTTTTGTAAAATACAAAAAAATAAATAAAATTTAAAAATTATGGCCTTTTTGCATAAAAAATCTACTAGTTTAGGGCTTTTGCAAAACTGAGTCTAAAGTTTTAAGAGGGTGTTTGGTTGGGGGTATACCCCCTTAATCCCACCCCTTATAACCAAAAAAAAAAACGGGGTTTGCTATCCCACCCCTTGAGCGGGAATTGGGTAATCCCACCATAATTTAATTTTTTAATTTAAATTGAATTTTGAATTTTAAATTTTAAATTTTAAATTTTAAAAATTTATAATTTGTAATTTTAAAACTAATATTTATAATTTTAAATTTCAAAATTTAAAATTTATATTTTAAATTATTATTTTTAAATTTTTTAATTTTAAATTTGATATTTGATATTTTTTAAATTTAGATTTGATCTTAAATTTAAAATTTGAAATTGAAAATTTAGAATTAAGAATTTTGAATTTGAGATTTTTAAATTCAAATTTTAATTTTATATTTATGAAATTTAAGTGTTATATATTTAAATTTAAAATTATAAATAAAAATTTAAAAATTTTAATTCAAATATAATAAAGAGGGCAATATTATTATTTTCTATTTATGATGACCCATTATCTTTCTTATTCTACTTACTCCAACCAAACACTATTTTGCTTATATGTGGACTCAACCAAACACAAAATTACTTTATGCCCATCTTATACCTCATCTTATACCTATTCCTGAAACAATTAGTTCTTACTTATACCCGAACCAAACGAAGCTTAAGTGTCCGTCGGCACGGGCCGTATCCATCGTGCCGTACCGTGCCAACAAGATACGACGATATGCACTCCTGATCACGGCACACTGACTCAAAACCCTATATTTCTTAAATTAGTAAGTAATTTCCTCGATAAAGTTCAAAGGATGTAATAAAAAGACATAATAAATAGTTAGAATATTTTGTTGCTAAAGAAAATAAATATTTCATACTATTATGTGTCGGCACACAAGAATTTTTTGACCTGCACGCATCGGCACGGCTCGACACCCACCATGTCGTACCGTGTCGGCAAGTTTCCGGCACGACCCCGTGCCACGACACTTAAATCCTTGACTGAGTCATTTTTTTCGATTTTGCAGATTTGGTCTGAATTTTTAGTAAACTGACCAAAATGCCCTTATTACTTTTTTTCTTTCGTTTTTTCTCTTGTTGTTTTTTTATCCTTTTCGAAGAATGCGGCGGAGGCGGAGACGGAAACAACGTGCCTCGTCTCTGCCCCTCACGCCTTCGTCCTCACCCGCGCACCCTTTACCTTCCTCGCCTCCGACCCTGTCGAGGCCACGCCGCCTCTTTTTTTCTTTTTCTACGATCCTCCTCAACCACTCTGTAGGCCTCCGCCGCCGCCGGCGACGAAGAGGAAGTGTTTCTCGGGGACGAAATGCACACCGGCGAGAGAGGGGGAGAAATCTCCGGTGAGGGCGGTGGCTGCGATAGAGGGCAAGAGAGAGATCGTGACCAAAAAAATTATAAAGAAAAAAATGAAAATAAAAAAATATTTTTTTCCTTAATAAACGATCAAAAATCATATAAGAAGGAAGAAGATAATAAAATTGCACTGTTAAAATAAATGTTGCACTATTTTAAAAAAAATTTGCACTATTTTAAATAAACGTTGCACTCTTTGAGACACAAATTACAGTCTTTGAAATTAGATTTACACTCTTAGGATAAAGTTGCACTTTTTTTCTTCTTCCTCTAATTTACATTATTTTTTTTTCCTTTTCTTTTTCCCTTTTTCTTCCCATTCTTCTTCCTGAGTGTCCCCATCGCCCTCATCAAATCCCTCTCTGCTCCTCCTTTGCTGCCCGCCGCCGCCGCCGCCGACCAAAACAACAACAACAACAACAACCCCTTTGCGCTATCCATGCTCGTCATCGTTGGCGCCATGCCTACCCTTCTCGATGTCTCTGACTCGGCCGCTGCAAACGTCGCCGGCAGCCTCGGCGAGCTGTTGGAGTCCGCGTTCGCAGCTTAGGGTGGATTCGTGACTGGGCCATCGCCGCCCACCTCTGTCACGCCCCAGATTTTATGTTCCCCGGGCACGCCGACAAATCCGCCGTATACAAAGGAATTTTTTCTGTATACGAAGCGTAGCTGTATCTGTAAAATCTACAATACTACAATCAGTAGTATAGAGCTGCTAGAAAAAATAAACAGGTATAAACAAAAGCAAGTTCTATATACATACATAGCATCTAGGTACAAAAGTACTCGCTCTAGCGAGTTTTAATATCTGTATGTACATGAACTCCAAAATAAAAGCACCACTACCTACCGCAGGTGATCGATCCTCTAACCCCAAGAACACGTCTGCAAGTGCTCTAGCTCGCGACGCCTTGCCTCGATCACCCAAGGGCAAAGAATCGGAATGTGTTGTCACATACCGAACTTCTAAAGTCTTTAAGTTACGGAGTATGTTGGCTTGGAATGCCGTTGGAACGATTCCGGCGAAGTCCGGGGACTTTCGGGAGTTTTCGATGCACTAGGTGCGAGAACGGAACCCGAAAGGCTATCTCGAGCCACGAGCTAAATCCGACACTTGCACGGAGGAAATAATGGTGTGGACGTGATTTAAATCATGTTTGGAGAGTCTCGGCTCGATTTGGAACGAATCAGAGGTCAAACGAGCCAAAAGTGAGTTGAAACGGAGAAGAAACGGGCTAAAAGCTAAAAATTTGGCTAAGTCCTGAAGTTGGCTGGTGGACCTTGTGAGGTCCGGACATTGATCCAATGTCCGGACATCCAAGACCGGACATTGGTGGGATGTCCGGACCCTGTATGCTGGAAATGGGCAAAAGGTCCTTGCGCAGGTGAGGTCCGGACATTGATCCAATGTCCGGACATTGGTGGGATGTCCGGTCTCTGCTGCCCGAAAATGCCCAGTCTGGGCTGTTGCAATAGATGAAGAGGTGAGAGGTTTGCTTGCATTTTGGCAGGGGGTTAAGTGATTAGAGAGTGTAAAACCCTCTCTCTCCCTCTCTCCCTCACAGATCTCTCCCTCTCTTTCACTCTCTGTCGACAGCAAGGAAATGAGAGAAAGAAAGAAAGGAAGAAGAAGCGAAGAAGAAAAAGAAGATGGAGTAGAAGATGATGGAGATCAAGATGGGGATCCTCATGGCCATCTTCTTCCTCCTCCATGTGCAAGAGAGCTTTTTGTAGAGGTAAGCTCTTGCTCCTCTCATGGTAGATTGTCGAGTAGTGGGTTTCTAAACCCTAGATTTGGAGATTTGATCTCCTTGCATGTTTTAGAACCTTGTAGAGACTTGGAAACACATGAAATCCATGTTTTCTTCGTTGAGCTCTAATGGTGGAATTCTAGGGTTCATAGTGGATGCCCTAGGAATGGGTTGAATGGCCTAATAATGGTTCTAGATAAGTTTCTAAACGATTCTAAGCTTGCTTTTGCTTAGCAAAGAGATCGAAACGGTGGGTTTGCGAAAGTGCAAAACCTAGGGTTAAAAATAGGGTTTTTAGAAATAGATGAGTTTGATCTCATTTGATCCCTTGTAAACCTAATTGATAGGTAAAGAAACGCGTTGGCGAAGTCGGTTCGGCAATTCGACGAACCGTTACAGAGATATTGAAGGTTTAAAAGTTTAACGTAACAAAGTTGCAGCACGCAAGATTGGGGTTCTAAATTCATGAAAATGGATTTTGGGCATCGTGAAGCCAAGGGATAACGTGGGGAACCTTCAGATTAGGTTTCGGTGGCCGTCGGGTGATCGCCCAAGAGTACGAGCCGAGCCGGGTCACGGGTGCCGCGGGCGGCCGATTGCAAGCGTCGACAAGCAATCGGGGAGCAAAGTAAAGGTGGGTTGTGTTTACCGAAGCGACTAGGTCGCCTAAATATGTCTAAGAGTAATGGTTTCAAATTGATGCATATAACTGATATATGTTGCAAGTGTAGAAATGAATGTAAAGAATATAGTGATAAATGCTAAGTAGATGCATGGTAATGTTTGCATGAGATAAATACGAGATAAAGTATTTCATGAATGAAAGTTTAACATAATGGATGCATGCTTAGTATATTAAATACATGAGGAACATGCTATGGAAATGTAAATATTAGAATGCCAAGTAAAGTAAATAACTTGTGACATTAATTCACATATAGATCGAGTGGCATCTAACCTAATGTAAAGAACTTAGGTTATAGAAAATCTAAGAGTCGAGGGACCTAGATCGAGTGGCATCTAACCTAGTGTTAAATAATATAGGTTGCATTGAACCTAGAGTCAAAGAGAATCTAGTTAAGTGACATTGAACCTAGTGTCAAGGACATAGGTTGAACAAGAATGATATTGTACCTAATGTTAAGAACATAGGTTGTAGTAAACCTAGAGTCATATGAACCTAGGTGGATGACATTGAACCTAGAATAACCTAGGTTATGTGATAAAGAGTGAACCCTAGAGTCGAATAGACCTAGGATGAAAAGGATTAAGACCAAGTGGGTCGACTCTTGGGGGTTAGAGCCAACCCTGCAAGTTATGTGGAACGGATTCCGGAATCCTGAAAATTGGACACCAAAAAGGTGTCGGGCGTGTGCGACGATTTCGCCGTCCAGGGCTATACCACCGTCGTGGCGATGTGCGACGTTTTCGCCGCCGGGTGAGGGAGCCAAGTTGAGTTCTATACCGGTTGAGCCGGGTTGTGGATCATACCACTGATGACGTAAACCACAGTCGAGGCGATGTGCCACGATTTCGCCGCCGGGTGGCCGGGTCATAGAGCGCGGTGGGCTGTTGACAGCTGAGGTGGATGTGAGACGTCTTTCATCTCGAGCTAGACAGCGGGCGGATCATCCGCGTTGATTGACTCAAGACCGAGTCGGGTGGCATAGTGAGTTGAGATAGAAATGGCCTTAGAGGTGATTTGCTAACAGGCATAGAATGCCTAGAGTAAAGAGTAAGAATTGCTAAAGGAATTAATAGCTAAAGGTAAAGACTTGTGGCTAGCCAGCTTAAGTAAGTAGCTAATGTAAAGAATAGCTAAATGTAAGAATGAAACGGCTAAAGTAGCGAAAAGCTAATAACTGTTGCATATCGCATATCGTGAGGCATGTTTTTATGTTAGTTGCTTATTATCTCTGTATAGATGCTTTTGGACTAACATATCTGCAGGGCCTCCTTGGACCTATTGGTCGAGCTGTTCTCTTGGGTGACCGTACCCACTGAGAACTATGGACAATAGTTCGCACCCCTGTGTTGTTTTTTGGGGGCAGTGTACACACGTGAGCAAAGAAGAAGAAAGACGAGGCAAGGGCGTAGCTCCGTAGATAGCGCCCTACCCAGAGACCGAGATAGGAGTACCCCAGTCGGCATAGCCGAGGGGTAGTGGGAAAGCAAGGAAAAGAACAAGATGTAATAAACTTGTAATAAAATTGTAATGACTTAGATTGTATTAGGAAGTTTAATGCAAAGACGAAAATGTAATGTAAAATTCATATTTGGGTTGAATGTTGTAATAGCAAGTAGTTTTATGTTTTCGATACTTCCTTACGCAATCTGGTTGGATTATGTTCCTGTTTGGAACCTTCTTGTACTTGTATTGATTGCGACGCCTTGGACGTACAGGGGAGACTCTGTCCGCGTGCAGAGGAAATTCTGTCCGTTCGGCGGTCTGTTCGACACGCCCGAACCGGACCAAATTGGTAGCGGTTTTGGGGTGTGACAAGAAGGCTCTGCAACAACAACGGTAATAAATGGGCGTTAGAACTACTGTGAAAACAAGTAGTCCTCAGTGGGTGCCGCCCTCAACATTATCGGTCCACCCACTAAGTCTACAGAGGTGAACAAGGATGGTAGTAAGAGTTGGAATAAATTTACAGCTAAATGCCACTACACTAACATGATCTGACACGAACAATCTGTAGAAACAGTAAATCCCGACCCAATCTCACTAGGGACTGTGAACACATCCGTCCCGCCTGCCTAAGCTAAGCTACCTCCACTACTAAGCAGTCCGTTGAGAGCAAGTCCAAATAGAACGCAACGACGCCAACGCGAACGCACAAAGCCAACTCCGAAGTGGCACTCGTAGGAGCTACCCAACCGAGTATGCAAGCGTGTCTCTGTCGAGCTCAATCAGGCTCTCGCAGGCTAAAGTCAAGGTAACATGGTTCAACTGGTCTAATAACCAACAATTCATGTGCCCTCGGCACAATCTGATGTAAATACAACAATCTGGGTCCACTCTGATGTAAAAGCAGCAATCTGGGTTCACCGTCAACCCCGACGGCACTCGACAGTACGAAATAGCCTAGACACTGCTGTAAAAATAAGCTCGGCATCTCAGCACGAGCATAAATGCATTCTAAACTACCCCGGGTATCCATCGCACTGATATTGCGATGATACAAGCAATTCACGGCTCCTAGAGCTAAATCCGGTAGTATATGCATATGACGGGTTAAAATCATAGTTTTCTCCTAAGTCATATCCAAATCCAACATGTATGAATATATATATATATATATATATAGTCACAATACTAGGCTCCAATTCAGGTTTTGATCATGTTAAAACAGTGAATCGAGCAATAATAATATGCGAAAATTACGTGCCGAGTACATGTCGACTATATGAACATATATGAGTCAAACCGATGATTAACCCACCTCGACAGCTACTCTCGAACCGGCGCGACGTCAAGAACGGTGAAGATTCACGCTTGCCCGGCCTCCCTGCAGCGCTGCGACGATGAAGACACGCTCGAATGGCACCGCGGCGCGACGTCGACGACGATCCGAACTCCACCGGCAACTCCACCCGAACTCCACCTCAATTGGAACAAGCTAGAGAGAGCGTAGGAAACCAGCAAAGAAGGCTCTCCCTCAACTCGCCTCTACGTGTAAATAGGCTTATGGGGAGATGGGTGATACAAACGAAGTGAGAAAAGACTCATTTGCCCTCTCACCTACCCCACGTGTACCGGTACACGAGCAAGTGTACCGGTACAAATGGACAACCCGAAAGCAGTCTACGCAGCAACTGTACTGGTACATTTTTGATAGTTGTACCGGTATAGCAATCAAGCTTGTACCAGTACATTCTATATCTGTACCGGTACAAATGGTAGAAAATCTGCTATTTTGCAGATTCCAGTGTCAATACCTGCTCTCGCGTCCCCACTGACTCCGTTTTGCGTTTATTTCGCGCCAACGCGACTCGGACTTGTCCCGACACTAACCAGAGCTGTCAACAAGCCTTGACTGTCGTACACCAGGGATACTACAACCTCGCGCGCCTCTGCGGCTGGGCCTTCATATTTAACAATCGTGAAGATGGCGAATATTCGGAGAAGAGTTGGAGCCTTGCAAATGGCACTTCTTACCGGTCATGCATTCATTTGGAGTTTGATATTGTTGGCACTGGTGGCATGTAAGTCTATTTACTTGAGTTTTCTTTTAGATGTGCATTGCCAACCAAATGTTTACTGGACTAACACCTTCCATAGGTCTTTTTTTTATGCTGCTTATGTCTTGGTAACTTGATTTCTTTTATTTTTATTTGTAATGCTATGGCCTAATCATGGGTTTATGGGAAATAAAAAAAAAGATAAAAACTTTATCATTACGCATTTATTTTGTGTTAAAGATTTTAATTTGCTGTTTCTAGTTGGAAAAAATGTTTGAAATTAGATGGATCTGTTCTTCCCAGTCGCGGATCCACCCGAAACTGCGGACGCGGCCTCCAACAGCTTGCCGACACCGCCGTGGCTGTCGGTGATGTTCGCAGCAGCTGAGTCGGAGACGTCGAGGAGGATGGGCATGGCGCCGATGGTGACGAGCATGGATAGCACACGGTTGTTGTTGTTGTCGTTGTTGTGTTGGTTGGCGGCGACAGCAGAGGAGCAGAGGGATTTGATGAGGGCGGTAGGGACACTCAGGGAGGAGAAGGAAAAGAAAGGAGGAAGAAGAGGAATAAAAAAAATAGTGTAAATTAGAGGAAGAAGAAGAAAAAAAGAAATAGTGCAACTTCATTCTAAAGAGTGCAATTTCTACCTAAATAGTGCAATTTCATCCTTAAGAGTGTAAACCTGATTCCAAAGCCTGTAATTTCTATCTCAAAGAGTGTAACGTTTATTTAAAATAGTGCAAATTTTTTTTAAAATAGTGCAATATTATTTTAATAGTGCAATTTCTTTATTTTCTTCCTTATATAATTTTTGATCTTTTATGGAGGAAAAAATATTTTTTTATTTTTATTTTTTTTCTTTATAATTTTTTTGGTCGCAATCTCTCCCTTGTTCTCTATCGCAGTCATCGCACTAGTCGGAGTTTTCTCTCCCCTCTTGCTGGTATGCTTTTCATCCCCGAGAAGCAATTCCTCTTCGTCGCCGGCAGCGGCGGTGGGTTGCGGAGGCGGTGGAGGATCGGAGAAAAAAAAAAGAGTCGTGACGTGGCCTGGAGCCTGAGGCGAGGAGGCGAGGTGCACGGCGAGGACGAGGGCGTGAGGCGAGGCGAGGCACGTCGTTTCCGACGCCGCCTCCGCCGCAATCTTTAAAAAAGAAAAAAAAAGAATGAGAGAAAAAAAAAAGGAGAGAAAAAGTAATAAGGGCATTTTTGTCAACCTACTAAAAATTCGGACCGAATCTGTAAAATTGAAAAAAGCGACTCAGTTTTGCAAAAACCCAAAACTAGTGGATTTTTTATGCAAAAAAGCCAAAAATTATTTGAAAAAATTATTTTAAAAAGTATTTGAAAGAATTATTTTTTAATTAATTTTTTTAATAAATTATTAGATCTATCAAAAAAATTAAGTAATAAATTATATGACAAATAAATTAAATAAATTAAGTATTAATTGATTTAATTTAGCTTTTAATTTTATCAGTATTTTTAATCTTTTAATGCAAAAATAAATTTTTATGTTTGATGTGCCTCAAAATTTGTTTATTAAGTTCGATTTTATTCCCTTCATTCGCCAAAAATTTTGCAGTGTGACAAATTTTGGTAAAATAATTTATGAAAAAGAATAGATGTTTATGGTGGGCACGGAGGGCTCAGGCTGATAAGGAGGCTGCGGGGGACTTTGCCTCCTGCGGTATGGATTAGATATGTAAATTAAAAATTTATCCGTATATTAATAAACAAAAAAAGTTAAATTATTATTTTTTTGACTTATTAGCTAACAAGTAGATTTTCAATTTGCAGTGTCCTTAGGGGTGTGGGATGCTTCGTGGTATCCCATAGAACAAAACAAAAGGAAAAAAAATAGAAAAGCAAAGGAAAAAAAAAGTGTGCCCGCACGGCGCAGTGCCGTGGCACGGACCTGCGTATCGCTTTCTGTCTTGGACGATACGCAGGTCTATGCTGCGAAACGGAGGGGGGTCCCAGACCACCCCGTACCGTTTCACCTTTTTGGTGGCACGGTATGTACGGCGCAGGGCGGCATTTAAAACCTTGCTAGAGATGAATGATGATATAGTCTTTTGCTGAACCAATATGCTTTGTGTTCATTTTGCTTCTCTTTTTTGGTTGACCTTTCTTTTCTTAAAAAGGACAAAATGTTACAAAGTAACACGGCTACATTATCTTCCTTTTCCTTCTGTGTATGGGCAAGTAAACGTCGACTAACATGACAACAATATCTTAACTTTTCTTCTTGCACTTTCTGACATGTTCTGCCTTGTCATTTGTTTGAATCTATATGTGATTGTGATGGATACTTGTTATTTTAATTAGTTTAAATTTCTCCTTGCTGTGTTCGTTATATGTTGTTGAGATCATAAAAACAAGTGGCTGGATCAATCATCTTCTGGCTCTTTATTGTGTAGCCTGCTGTAGAAATTGCTGGGTTCCGAATTGGAGAGTTAAGAGGCCTTTCAAGATGCCGTGCACGGTTTCAGAGTATGGGACTGGAGGAAAAGCTTATTGATAACGTAACAGAAAAGGCTGGAATGTTGCTTATTCAGATTGAACGTTTTTCAAGAGTCCTTGCAATAGTTCTTTATCAGGTAATGTTACTGTTTCTTAATGATTATTTTAAACTGATACTAATTTTTGTGGATTCAGCTTTTGGAATGGAAGAATTTATTTCTAGAAGAAAGGATTTTTATGCAACTTTATGTAACTTCTGAATCGTGCAGCTGCTTTTTCTTGTATGATTTTTTTCCTGTTTATTGATTTGCGTAGATTTATTGTTCCAGAAGATCTAAAAAAGGCTTCTAGGTGATTTTTATTTTTGAATTTCCCCACTATGTACGTCCTTCTGGTCATCTGTGATGTACATGGAGTTTGCTTCATGAGTTATTTTTGTTCCCTACAATAAAGGTTGCAGTCTGTCTTTTCAAAATACTCATGAACTAACCTATATTCGATAGCATTTATATATTTCCAGAGATTTCAAGGTTATGTTTGTGCTGAAATTTACAGTTTTACGTTTGGAATATCTATTAATTGTTTAGCTTGGGATGTGTGTTTCAATAGGTTAGACCTTTACAATAATAACTTGTACTTTTTGTGGAGTCTAGCCGATGGTGGAAACTTTACTATAGTATAAGGCTGTAATTCTTGAGGTGCTATGGGTCCTTGTCACGCCCCGGGTTGCACAGTCCCCGGGCACGCCGACAAATCCGCCGTATACAAGAAATTTTTCCTGTATACGAAGCGTAGCTGTACCTGTATAACATACAATGCTACAAACAGTAGCATAGAGCTGATAACATAATATACGAGCAGGTAGGAAAATAAGAACAATATACATACAAAAAATCTACTCGCCCAGCGAGCTCAACTGTATGTACAAAGGCCCAACCAAAAACTGTCACTACCTGTAGCGGGGATCCTCTAGCACTGTACTCGAAGGGTAGGGCTCTAACTCGCCACGCCCTTGCCACGATCCGCCTCGGAAGGAGCAGCAGCCGCAACTGAAGGCCCTGCAACAACGGTGGAAGAAAAAGGGCGTGAGAACTACTGTAAAAACAAGTAGTCCTTAGTGGGTGCCGTCCTAAACAACATCGGTCCACCCACTAAGTCTACAGGGTAAGCAGGAGTAGAAGAAGAGTAAGCTGGAAACACTCTACAGCTACATGTCTCTAAACTATTCTACTCTAATACTAACCACTTGTAGTGCATGCCAATGCTGACCCAATCTCACCAGGGACTGTGATACACCCGTCCCGCCTAGCGAGGTAACACCGTGGCTCAAGAGCATCTGGCGGAGAAAGCTCTCTCGAGACTGGGAATACCCTTGTCTCGCCTATCAAGGTTACACCATATCTCAAGAGCAACTGGCGGAGAAAACTCTCTCTAGACTGTGAACACACCCGTCTCGCTCAACTAGGCTCTACTCACGTCACAACCTCACTGAAAGTAGAACAAAAGGGGTCACTGACTGTCTCACCCGGGCTGCCCAAATAGACCCACCCTGCCTGTATCTAGCTCACCCGGGCTGCCCAAACGGACCCACCCTGCCTGTATCTAGCTCACCCGGGCTGCCCAAACGGACCCACCCTGCCTGTATCTAGCTACGCCGTACACCACCCCGAAGGTGGCCGGCTCAAGAACTGTCCCGAAAAGAAACCGCGAATCACATCGCACTGAAACCTCATTCCGGAATGGCATTCGCGGGGCGCGACCCACGCGAGTATACATGTGTCTCTGTCATATTCATTCTGGCTCTCACAGGCAAAAGTCAAGAAAACAGGATCCAACTGGTCTAGCAACCACGTCTACGTGCCCTCGGCACAATCTGAGACTGCAACAGAACTCTAGGTCCACCGTCACCCCCGACGGCACCTGACAACAAGTAACAGTCTAGACTCCGCTGTAACTAAGCACGGCATCCCAGCACGAGCACAACACAAGCTACACTACCCTAGGTATCCATCGCACAAGTCCCGCGACGATACAAAGACAACACGGCTCCTAAAGCTAAATCCGGTAGTGCATGTAAATGACGATCAATTCGGGGTTCTCTCCTAAGTCAATATCCAAGTCCAACATATATAAATCTCTATTTGCTAACATGCTCCCAATTCAGATATTAATATACTAATCCATGAATTTGAGCTAACGATACATCGATATACACTATACATGTCGACTACTTATACTTAGGAGTGAAGCGATGAAAGCCCACCTTTCGCGCTAAATCCTGGCAGTGAAGAAAGTGGCCCGGATCCAACTCGATCCTCCGTTGGTCCGTCGAAGTCCCCGGTTCTCCTGCTGCGAAGAGGTAAACCCAATTACACTCAAAATCACGAAATCTGTCCAGAAAACAGCAGCGAAGAAACTGTTAAATCCGACCAAGCTAACCTTATCCAAATTCAGGAATTCAGGGCTCAAAAGCTTCGTCTCGAAGTCACGAATCCAGCGAACCAAGTTTCGCTGAATTCCGACGCTCCTACGTTGCGTACGGGCCGGAGTACCGAAGGTCGACGCTGGAACCTGCGAAACAGCTCCTCAAAAATCTGCTCGACTCACAGCAGCTCGGTAAAACCAGTGTTTGGCAGAGGTAACCTTCACCAAATCCAGCAAATAAGGGCTCTCTGGATTCGTCTTGAAGTCTCGAGTCCAACGGTCCAAGTTTCGCCGAAATACGTCGCTCCTATGCCGAGAAAAAGCCAAAACACTGAACGTCGACGCCGAAAAACTGCAGGAACAGCAGCAGCTCGAAAATCATGGAAGTTGAAGCCTTTAAAAGTATTCTCGACGAGCTACTCACCTCGACAACCTCCCTGGGCGCAGCACCACGTCGAGGATGGCGGAGAACGACTGTCGCACGGCCTCTTCGCAGCACAACAACCTCGGAAACACCCTCGATCGGCTGCGCGGCACGTCGTCGTCGAAGTTCACACCACCAAGCTCCTCCTCTTCAACCGGTTGAGCTAGGGAAGAAGGAGAAGAAGAAGCACAGCAGCAGTAGGGGAAGAAGAAGCTCCCTCTCTCTCTCTCTCTCTGCTCCATATAGAGGTAAGGGGGAAAAAGATGACATGACAAGTGAGAGAAAAGGTCAAACTGCACCATACCTGTCACAGTATACCGGTACAAGGGCCTCTATACCGGTACAAATGGGCCAACCCGAGAGCCTCTCTGCGCAACACTATACCGGTATACTTGGTGGCTATACCAAGATAGCCATCGCATCTGCACGGCACAAATGCCAAATTGCCACGACCCGCGACCACCCGCCAATTTGGCTGTCGCGGCTGTCGCCGACAAACTGACAGAGTTTCCCCTGTACGTCCAAGGCACAACAACCAGTACAATACAAATGGTTCCAAACAGGAACAGTATTCACACACTGATTGCATAAGGAAGTATCAAAAACATAAACACATCCTATGTTATTACAAGCATTCACATTCATAGTTTTTACATCACATTTTTTTGCAATCTTTGATTCTTTTATTAGCTTTCACTTAACTTCCAACTACAATCCGATTTAACATGATTATTACAACTTGATTCTTTTCATTCTTTACATCCCTAAGCAAAGCCGACTCAGGGTACCGCTATCTCTGGTCTCGGTGGTAGGGCGCTATCTATGGAGCTACGCCCTCGCCTTGCGCCGCCGCGCTGCTCACGTGTGAACCTGTACCCCCAAAAACAACACGGGGGTGAGAACTATTGTCCATAGTTCCCAGTGGGTACGGCCACCCAAGAAAAAAGCTCGACCAATAGGTCCAAGGGAGGCACCGCAACATGTTAGTCCAACGTATATCCAAAAGATATATATATTCAGGTATTGAAATACATGTTATGCCTCACATTATGCAGTATGAAATTCTTGCAATTTATGGAACTAGGCAACCAACTCGCAGATCAATTGATTCTACTTTTATTTCTGTTATTCACAATTTCATCCAATTGACTTCTAAGTTTTCCTCAATCTTAGATTAATGTCAATTACGCTTCGCTCATAAGGTTTAACCTACTTTTACAAGCTATCCACCCGACTCGCCTTGAGTCAATCATCTCATGAGTACCGCACAAAGTCAGGCTCAAGGTGAAGGACATCTCACTTCCACCTTAACCTTAAATCCGCTCAACTGGGATGCAACTACAACTCATATGTTTGTCACCCAATCCATTGGCTAACCAGAAGGTTCGCCTACGACTCACATATAAATCCCTTTTTTGGATAGGAGGCTCCATGTGCACTCAAACCCGGGATTGTCTGTGGACCTCCATGTGGTCCCGATCGTACGACACTCCGGAGTACTTCGACGATACGGATGGCTATACCATCCCAAATACAGACCGTGAGCTTGATCTATCCTCTCCACGTGAGGATACCCTACGAACTAGGGCCAACATTTCACATGTGCTTAGCTTTACTAAGTTGTTCACAAGGCATTCTTTCTAGGGAATCCACTATCCCTAAGTCCAAAGACCTCTAGTGTCAATACACTACTTTAATGCCACTCATCTCATTCATTAACATTAGATGCCACTCGATCTAAGTTCTTTAACATTAGATGCCACTCGATCTATTGACATCCTACTTTGTCCACATCGAGTATTATACTAGTTTTCCAATGTCGAGTTCTCTAATCGACCAAGTTCAACATGCATAGTTCATCTATCATATACAATATGTCATCATGTATATGTTTCTATTTAACATAATCCATAATATGTTAATTCGCAATATGTCATCATGCTCCTCCTAGCATCATGTAATCATACATTCATCTAGCATCTCTATAACATGCTCATCATGTATTCCATGATAGTTTTCTCAATGCATTAACATACATATCTCATTGGTAGGCATTAAACATCAAGCATATATAACAAGATTCATACATCTATATCATCTCGTGCAACCTACCACTACACATGTATGCATCAATAGTAAACATTACTCTTAGACATATAGGCGACCTAGTCGCTTCGGTGAGCACAACCCACCTCAATTCGCACTCCGATTGCTTGTAGTCACTTGCAATCGGCCTCCCGCGACACCCGGCACCCGGTTTGGCCCGAACTTGGAATTGCTCACTAACCGCGCATCGCTTCGCAGTCTCGGATAAAAAGGGTCTTCGTTTTGTTATTACGATGCTCGGGATCCAATTTCGTGATTTTGGACGTCGCCTCGACCCTCTCGGCGGAAATGAAGCCTAAACGTCCGTTTCTTTAATAACTTCGCGTCGGCTCGACGAATCGCCGAACCGACTTCGCCAGCGCGTTTCGTTACCTAGCAATTAGGTTTACATAGGTTCAATTTAGATCAAACCCATCTATTTGCGAAAATCGCATTTCTAAACCCTATAGGTTTACTATTGCAAAAATCATTAAATTAACCTATGATTTAGGCAATAAAGCTCTAATTAGCATGCTAGGATTCCTCTAAATCCATTTTTAGAGCATATAAACCAAACCCTAAACACTTACCACAATTGTGAACGCCGGGTCGAAGGCACGCCGCACAAACGGGCACACGAGAGCTCGATCCGTTGCCTCCAACGCGTTCGTAGGATCGTTCTCCGCCAACACCGCGAATTTGAGCGGATAATATAGAGATGAGAGAGATATTTAGAGAGAGAAAGAAAGGGTTTTTCTTTTCTCTCCGTACGTGTGTGGGTGTGTGTGTGTGTGTGTGTGTTGGTCGGGGAGAAGAAGCTCATTAGCTTAACCGTTAAGTAACCCCCAAAACACTATTCACACTATTCACACTCAACTTTCAAGCTTTGATATTTTCGTTGCCCTTGATCGTCCGATTGAGCTCAAATTTGCCCGATCATGGTCGGTTTACTTAACTTAACGAAAGAAATTTTAATCTTTCGCTTTCGACCCCGTTTAGTCACCGAAAGCTCTACCGAACGTAATAGCTATCAGATAGCATTCGGATTTTATTTCTCACCTTCCGGGTGTCAGAACGGCACGAAACTTTAAATCTATTATCGTACAAATAATCCTGACATATTCCCCAGTTTTCATAATTTTCTGACACTGTGCATTTTCTGCTAATTTATCAGTCCCGTTTCTCGCAGAAAATTCGAGTCTTGTTTTCGCTCAGATTTGACAGTCATTTTCGACTTATACCTTCTTCTAAGTCCAATAAAAAGTAGTGTCTCACACTATTTTTATTTATATTTATTTTTAAATTAAAAATTCGGTATGTTACATTCCACCGCAACTTCATGATTTCAGAAGTCCGGTACCTTACATCCTCCCCTCCTTAAAAAGAGTTTCGTCCTCGAAACTAAATCACCTCTTCTCCAACTCTTATTCACACCTCAATTGAACTTATCAAGTAATCGAGGGTTCCAATGCACTTTCGCATCTCGGAGCGGCCTTTCTCTTATCGGAATCATCCAAAGGCCCACTACGGAGGGTGTGAGACCAATTTCACTCACATTTGCCATGTGTAATCCCGAAAGTGCATTATCCGCACACAAAAAAACTTCTCTTTGCGCTTCACCCCCAAATCGAGAAATTCACTCCGATTCGATCACCGGCATTGCCTAGAAGCAATATCGCCGGTGCGTCGACCAATCGCGAGCGCTCCTATCCCGACCGGATCCTTGCTCTATTGTGAGATGGCACTCTCGGCACATCTCCAATCTCAATCCTCGAGAGAGCACTATCCTCAATCCTCACGTGGCTTACCATTAGCTCAATATCTCATAAGAGCACTTCATTCTTTGATATCATAAGCCACGTCCAATTCGACTTCATTGTCGCGACGAATCCACACGAGCCCTCTGTTCGTGAATCCAAGTCAAACTCACTACAAAGTTACCGGCCTACCCGCTCATCTCGGTTTCCACGGGTGGACCAAAGGCCACCAATCCTACGTAGGTCTACCGCCTAACTCGGCACAACTACGTGTAGCGTCTCTCGCTCACTAGCGTAGACCCAATCATCATTTTCGGGCGAAATTCTCATTTAGGAATTCGCACACACTCCAATCGGGAGCAACCGCGACCCCAAACCACATCAAATCCTCGGGTTGGGTCACTACACACTCGGTGTATTCTCGATCTCACTATCCAACACGTGGCATTCCACGCTCCCGGGTCTAAGCTCGGACTACCGTCCTGACCAAAACTCTGCCCTACCCGTAGGTATCGGGCGGCCGTCACTCACGGTGCGCTGCCCAAAGGGCTCGGGCTCCACGATCCACAAATGGTCCAAGCACAGATCGTCCCCAAGCACTACCCGACGTCGTCGTCCTACACGACATACTCTATCGAGTCACACGTACCACTCTCGGCCCCTAAGCACCTAGTGCGAGCCACCGACCCTACGAGTGATCCGTGGCTTCACACTTAGCAACGCTGAAGTGTTACTGCCAACTCACTCTCCCGGCTGAATCGATGCCGCACTCTACGAGTACCCACACTCGAGAGCTCTATACGCCCCTACGGCGTTCCACACTAAGTCAAGCATCAGGCAACCGCGCCTATGCACGCTGACCACACGAGCACTACTAACCTACCCCAATCCGAGGTACTATTAGGTCACACATGCCCGTACTCGGCAACTGATCGGCTATCCTCTCAGCAGTGATTCTACTTTCACTGTTCGATCTACCGGAACGACATCCTTACTACTCGGGCTATTCGGCTATTCTCAAGCATCGTGGTTAAACTCTCGCAATCGGCTACTCACATTGCCGTGAGAGTCGGTCCACCGTTTCTATATTTACCCCGAGTCTCATCATTTGGTTATCACTAGCAACTTGCTAGTGCCATCTAGCTCTTTACTTGCACCGGCAGGTGCTACACTTTCACCGCATAAGCATGCCGAGGCATTTACACTTACCCGTCCACTTGGTCCTTGCTACTCCGATGTATTGACGGTAGTCAGTGACCACATGATAATTGCATGCAAGGTCCCTCGACCAGGGTCACGTGCTCATGGCCACTTATTGCCCACAACGAACCCTCCAGCCGTATTCTCATCACTCGCTCTTCAACTCGTCGTAGGTAACACGCCCACAAGTCGTCTCGAAGAGAAAAGGCCGTCGCCAACGCACTTTTTGGGTTTTTTAACTTCATCGGCTTTTCCGGGACCTACACGACAATCAGTCGATTCTCCACAAAGCCCAACTCTCGGATTTCGAGAATTCACTTCCTTACATGTGCAACCTCGACAACGTCCAGTCGAAGTCTCCGCACAAACAAATCGGTCACATCCCCACCGTCCTACACTACGTTCGGGATGCAACTCTCGATACGGGAGGATTCCCGCCCGTATTCCCTCACGGTGCGGTTTCCTTGCCGTAGCTTCTGAAACCTTTCCTGAAGCTTTTTCTCCTCACTGTCGAGGATACAATAAGGAATATCAGTCCGCGAAACTCAACCCAAACCACAGGAGGGAGATCTGGCGGTCGATTCCGCTTGACGCCTTCCACCACACCTTCGACAACTGTTTGCAAGCAACACACGGCTAGGTGTACCTTATCCCACTCTATAGTGCATAGATTCCCCAAAGGGAGTCTCCATGGAATCGATCCACAACTCCGCGATCCACGGATCCGTAGTCTCTTGGCATATGGCAGCCTTCTGCTGACACTGCACTAATTCGGCTCATTACCACGCCTCTCACACGAGAGTGGCTAACTGCTCGCGAAGTCCCAAGTCTCCGCTCGTTTCGGATTACTTAGGGACACCACTTGTCCCATCCCACACCGATCTTAATGAAGATCGTCTACACGGTGCCATCGCTTCCTAACACACGACAGCTCGATCGATTCTCGACCCTCAAGGTCAAGCGCGAAACAACTGACACTGACTCAAATCGGGCGAAAGTCATACAAGGCGCCTATTCCCATCACTCGGTTTCATGTTGTGCATGCCCAACATGAACATCCTTGAGAATAAACTAACCTTGAATCCACCTCTAACATCCGTTTTAGAGGTTTACTATCCTGACCCAATCGATCAATCTTTCGCCAATAGTCACGAGTCCTCGTCTCTCACGAGCCTTATTCTCCTATGGTTTACTATCCTAGGGTCTCCTAGGTCCAACTAAACCATTTCCATTATTCCCATTCTCTACTTTATGCTCTGATACCACTCTCTGTCACGACCCGCGACCACCCGCCAATTTGGCCAAGGTCGCGGCGCCGCGACGCCGAACGGACGAGTTTCCGTACGTCCAAGGCACAACAACCTACAATACAAATGGTTCCAAACAGAAATGTATTCATACACTGATTGCATAAGGAAGTATCAAAAACATAAACACATCCTATGTTATTACAAGCATTCACATTCATAGTTTTTACATCACATTTTTTTGCAATCTTTGATTCTTTTATTAGCTTTCACTTAACTTCCAACTACAATCCGATTTAACATGATTATTACAACTTGATTCTTTTCATTCTTTACATCCCTAAGCAAAGCCGACTCAGGGTACCGCTATCTCTGGTCTCGGTGGTAGGGCGCTATCTATGGAGCTACGCCTCGCTTGCGCCGCCGCGCTCACGTGTGAACTCGTACCCCAAAAACAACACGGGGTGAGAACTATTGTCCATAGTTCCCGGTGGGTACGGCCACCAAGGAAAAGCTCGACCAATAGGTCCAAGGAGGCACTGCAACATGTTAGTCCAACAGATATCCAAAAGATATATATATTCAGGTATTGAAATACATGTTATGCCTCACAATATGCAGTATGAAATTCTTGCAATTTATGGAACTAGGCAACCAACTCGCAGATCAATTGATTCTACTTTTATTCCTGTTATTCACAGCTCATCCAATTGACTTCTAAGTTTTCCTCAATCTTAGATTAATGTCAATTACAGTTCTGCTCATAAGGTTTAACCTGCTTTTACAAGCTATCCACCCGACTCAGTCTTGAGTCAATCATCTGCGGAGTACCGCACAAAGTCAGGCTCAAGGTGAAGGACATCTCACTTCCACCTTAACCTTAAATCCGCTCAACTGGGATGCAACTACAACTCATATGTTTGTCACCCAATCCATTGGCTAAGAAGGTTCGCCTACGACTCACATATAAATCCCTTTTTTTGGACAGGAGGCTCCATGTGCACTCAACCCCGGGATTGTCTGTGGACCTCCATGTGGTCCCGATCGTACGACACTCCGGAGTACTCGACGACATGGATGGCTATACCATCCCAAATACGAGGACCGTGAGCTTGATCTATCCTCTCCACGTGAGGATACCCTACGAACTAGGGCCAACATTTCACATGTGCTTAGCTTTACTAAGTTGTTCACAAGGCATTCTTTCTAGGGAATCCACTATCCCTAAGTCCAAAGACCTCTAGTGTCAATACACTACTTTAATGCCACTCATCTCATTCATTAACATTAGATGCCACTCGATCTAAGTTCTTTAACATTAGATGCCACTCGATCTATTGACATCCTACTTTGTCCACATCGAGTATTATACTAGTTTTCCAATGTCGAGTTCTCTAATCGACCAAGTTCAACATGCATAGTTCATCTATCATATACAATATGTCATCATGTATATGTTTCTATTTAACATAATCCATAATATGTTAATTCGCAATATGTCATCATGCTCCTCCTAGCATCATGTAATCATACATTCATCTAGCATCTCTATAACATGCTCATCATGTATTCCATGATAGTTTTCTCAATGCATTAACATACATATCTCATTGGTAGGCATTAAACATCAAGCATATATAACAAGATTCATACATCTATATCATCTCGTGCAACCTACCACTACACATGTATGCATCAATAGTAAACATTACTCTTAGACATATAGGCGACCTAGTCGCTTCGGTGAGCACAACCCACCTCACGCACTCGATTGCTTGTAGTCACTTGCAATCGGCCTCCTGACACCCGGCACCCGGTTTGGCCCGAACTTGGAATTGCTCACTAACCGCGCATCGCTTCAGCGATCTCGGATAAAAAGGGTCTTCGTTTTGTTATTACGATGCTCGGCATCCAATTTCGTGATTTTTGGACGTCGCCTCGACCCTCTCGGCGGAAATGAAGCCTAAACGTCCGTTTCTTTAATAACTTCGCGTCGGCTCGACGAATCGCCGAACCGACTTCGCCAGCGCGTTTCGTTACCTAGCAATTAGGTTTACATAGGTTCAATTTAGATCAAACCCATCTATTTGCGAAAATCGCATTTCTAAACCCTATAGGTTTACTATTGCAAAAATCATTAAATTAACCTATGATTTAGGCAATAAAGCTCTAATTAGCATGCTAGGATTCCTCTAAATCCATTTTTAGAGCATATAAACCAAACCCTAAACACTTACCACAATTGTGAACGCGGGTCGAAGGCACGCCGCACAAACGGGCACACGAGAGCTCGATCCGTTGCCTCCAACGCGTTCGTAGGATCGTTCTCCGCCAACACCGCGAATTTGAGCGGATAATATAGAGAGATGAGAGAGATATTTAGAGAGAGAAAGAAAGGGTTTTTCTTTTCTCTCCATGCGTGTGTGGGTGTATGTGTGTGTGTGTGTGTGTTGGGTGCCGGGAGAAGAAGCTCATTAGCTTCTTCATTAAGTAACCCCAAAACACTATTCACACTATTCACACTCAACTTTCACTTGAAGCTTTGATATTTTCGCACGCCTTCGATCGTCCGATTGAGCTCAAATTTGCCGGTCATGGTCGGTTTTACTTAACTTAACGAAAGAAATTTTAATCTTTCAGTTTCGACCCCGTTTGGTCACCGAAAGCTCTACCGAACTGTAATCGCTATCAGATAGCATTCGGATTTTATTTCTCACCTTCCGGGTGTCAGAACGGCACGAAACGTTAAATCTATTATCGTACAAATAATCCTGACATATTCCCCAGTTTTCATAATTTTCTGACACTGTGCATTTTCTGCTAATTTATCCGTCCCGTTTCTCGCAGAAAATTCGAGGCCTCCGTTTTCGCTCCGATTTCAGCCCAAGTCATTTTCGACTTATACCTTACTTCTCTAAGTCCAATAAAAAGTAGTGTCTCACACTATTTTTATTTATATTTATTTTTAAATTAAAAATCCGGTATGTTACATTCCACCGCAACTTCATGATTTCGAAGTCAGCACTTACAAAATGCGTACTGCTAAACTAAAAATCTGCTATTTCGCAGATCTTCAGGTTTCTAGCTGCTCTCGTGTTCCCACAAGGCCCGTTTGGCATCCATTTGGCGCCAACGCGACTCGGACTTGTCCCGACACTCATCAGAGCTGTTGACAAGCCTCAGGTGCAATTCCAGGTCACTACAGTCCTGATGCATCCTAACTTGTTTGCTTTCTTTAATCAGTTATTATATTTATGAAAGGATGGAACTACCTTCATTAAATAATAATTTGACTCAGACGTGTTACCATTAATCTGCTGGTGATTTGAATGATGAGCAAGTTGGTTATGTATCTCTAACAAATACTGAGAGCTAGCTTGGGTCAAACTGTATTCTTTGGTATGTTCTATGTATCGCCAACTAATATTTTTTATAAAATTATAATATTTATTAATATTTTGTAAAATATAAAATAATAATTTTTAATAATATTATATATATAATTTAATAATATTAATTATAAAAATTAAAAATATCAACCATAATTCAAAACAAAATTCAAAAGTTTCAAATACATTAGAAATGAGAGTACCAATTTATTTGTATTTTGAACTTTTTTGTAACTACATTATTTTTTAGGAATATTTTTTCAAAATATAAATGATTTTTGGGGCGGATTCGGGGCAGGTGAAAATTTCTCCCGTTTCCTGCCCCGAATTTGTCTCGGATCGTAAAATATACCTCGTTTCCTGCCTCGAATCCGTTTATTTTCCCCCTTTTACTGCCCCCGTCGGGGCGGGAGCTCTACCAATCCGGATCTGTTTGCATCCCTGCATGTACGGGCCGCAGGATTTAGCTAGGTTCTGCCTCCCTGTGGGTTCATGTTGCATCCCTAAGTACTTCATGCCATCTTTTGTTAGCTTTTGTTGCTTAATGAACTTTAGTATATTAGCAAGGATAGTTTCTTCCTTCTGTTGTATCTTGTCAGCATGGGAGTAATTTATTCAGAAAATTATAATTTTTCTTGCCAAGGATGGTACCAAGGTTTAAAGTGCCGCCCCGTGTCGTACGGCACGGGCGGCACTATCGTGACACCAAGAAGGTGGCGCGGTTCAAGGGGTTTCTTGGGCCTACTCCGTGCCATGACGTCTTTGAGTGCGCACGAGATAGATCTGCACAGTAGTTTTTTTTTCGCCTTTTTTTTTTCTTTTTGTTTTTTTTGTTTTGTTCTTTAGGATATCCAAAGCATTTTGGGTACTTTACGCTCCTTAAAGACATTGCAAATCGAAAATTTACTTATTAGATAAGTCAAAAAAATTATAATTTAATTTTTTTGTTTATCAATATACGGACAAAAGATTTGTTCGAGCCCTCCACTTCCACCACAGATATCTATTTTTTCTTCACAAATTATTTTATCAAAATTTATCGCACCGCGAAATTTTTGCCGAATTAAGGGAATAAAATCGAATTCAATAAATAAATTTTGAGCTACATCAAACATAAAATTTTATTTTTGCTCTAGAAGATTGAAAATATTGATAAAATTAAAAGCTAAATTAAATCAATTGGTACTTAAATTTATTTAATTTATTTGTCATATAATTTATTGCTTAATTTTTTTTCAATAGATGTGCTATTTTTTTGAAAAAAATAATTAAAAAAATATTTTTTTCAAATACTTTTTAAAATGATTTTTGCAAATAATTTTTAAAATTATTTTTTTGTATTTTATAAAAGAAAGACTATTATGGTCAAAAGAAAAAGAGAAAAAAAGTTGTTTTCGCATTTTAAAAATTCTAACCTGTAAAAATTTCTATTATGCATCTGGTATAATTGCACTTTATATACAAAAAAGCTTACAAATATGTTAATTGATGAGTACAGTAAGCTATACATAGTAAATATTCATAATTATTTGATTAAATCTTTCAAACTAACATTATAAGAGTTTATTGAAACAAAAAATACTAAAATAAGTCCGTGCCAAAGCGTGCCAGGAAGAGGCCGTGCGTATCTATTGGTACGCAAGCGTACCATGTGTCGGTACGGAATCGTGCCGGTGCCGTATCGTGCTAGGCCGACAGCGGCATGCCTCCGTGCGACGGCACTTTAAATCTTTGATGATACTTGCAAATACTTATTCTCAATAGTCTAGTGATTCAATAATCTTCCATGTCATTTTAACTTATTTGCATATCAACACCACTAAGGAGCCACTTACCAAAAGCTGAAATATTGTTGAATAAAATCATATAAGCTATTACAAATGATGCCCGAGGATAGGGACAGAGGTCACAGAGCTAAAACTCAAATTTTGGTGGGAGCTAAGTAAGCATTAACAATTATTTAAACTAGTTGATACTTACAAAATTTTTAACGTTAATTTAGTTTTTAATATCGAAATTTATTAATCAAAATGTGCATTTTTTCAAATAGTGACAAAATAAAGAATCTAAAAATCTTTTTTGTTTGTAGACTCTATAGCAAGTAAAGAAGCTAGAACTATTGTTAATAAGGGTTATGAGGATTTGTTCTATAAGGTGTATGTTCCTTTGACAGTTGGAACATGGGAATTGGAGAGGAGAAAAAAAGGAGGGGGAGGGTGGCAGACGTTAATGCTCTAATCATTCTGATGACTACCATCTGGTTTAGGTCCAACATTGTTAAAAAGCAGCATAAGCAAAGTTTCGAGTAGAATACTAGAATATTCAAAGCTTTTGATTAAGTAAGATGGATATATTTGGAAATAAGTGAAAGAACTAGTTGCATAGATATAGAGAAAGTCCTTTCTCTTCAAAGGGAATGTGATATGAGGGTTTTGAGTTCGGTTTTGATGTCGAAGAGCCGCTTTAATAAAGCCACACGGGGCCCTCGGCTTCTTGATCCAATCTCCTTCTTATTCCACGACAAGGTCTCATGGGTCTTGGTTGGGGCTTCGACCCGGCTCTCAAACTGAAACACATGTGGATTAGGTCTGCTGTAGTCAGCCTCAGGGTGTGCCTGACTAGCGAGTCTGCCGTCTGCACGGCGTCCCCTTTTTTGGGCTGCTTCTCATCAAGGCCTTCGAGTGCCGATCTTCGCTTGGGCCAGTTCCGAGGCTCTAAAGCAGCATTTCTCAAAGTAGCATTCCCGTCCATGAGCAGAAAGCTATGGAAGAAGTACATTCTTGGGTCTGCGGAGCGCTCTTTTGGAGGTGCTTAGAAATTCACAATGGTCATAGTTTGCTCAGAATTAAATGTAGATGTTTATTTCATTAGTTTTTTCAAAATAACTAATGTTTGTGTTGGAAATTGGGAACTTTGGCTGCATAATTCTTTGATTTATTTTTCACCTCGGCTCAGGATAATGCTCATATTATTGATAAACATGATGAAAATAATTATAAATACTTTCTTTATTAGATAGGTTCTTAGACTTATCTGGAATGTTCTCTAGCATTTTGCCTGTAGAAAGATTTAGCAGTGTAGCCATAATTTGTTAAGTAATCTTCCTTAAATTTGATGCATGAAATAATAGTAAAGATTACTTAAGCTTACCATTAAATAATGTAATTGATCATAAATAATGAATGGAATTATCATCTCTTTTTTCTACTGCTATATTTTCAGAATCTAAACTTTATCCCATAAAGTGCTTTTTGTTTAATGGATTATTATATTGACAGCCTATTTCTTTCTTTTTTCAGTTCCAGAATTTCTTCAACTGGGTTTTAAAATGTATAAAAATTCTGTTGTCTGAGCCAACTGATCAGGTTCAACCATCCAACAGGTTTGATAGCTTGTTTTCCATTCATGCCCAAGTTGTAGGACTTGGAAGCTCTAATTTATTTGTACTGACATGTAGTATTGTAATTTTGTAGTGAGCTTGTGGTCCTATTTATAAAGTTTCTTCTTGACAATGATCCGATCAAAGAATTATTTGAAGTAAATCATCGAATTGATGTTGATATGTAAGTTCCACTTTAATTTTGTATAATAACTTTTTAAATTCTTTTCTGCCAAACCCCCAAATGCTAGCCTGCTGATTTGATAGGTGATGTAAGAACTTTTTTTTTTGTTGTCAATTCTCAATATTGATACCTCTTTAGCTTTCTATTAATTTCGTGTGCCTTTGTTTCTTTTGAATTTGTTTCCTGTTGTGGATGTAATATTTGGTAACTTCAATTAACCTCATGATTTAGAGCGTGTCACTTTTCCACCTTTTGGTTTGAAATGTTTCATTTTGCTATCCTATTGTTTTGTCTTTGTTTAGAGCATTTCACTTTGCCAACTTGTGGTTTGAAAAGTTTCATTTGCTATCTTGTGGTTTTGTCTTTGTTTCACTGTTAGAGACTTGCCCGTTAAATATGGTAGCATTGTGTTATATCTTACAACCACAAGATGGTGAGTGCAAATTATATGTTGGTAAAATGCTATACTTTACAACTCAGTGGTTAGTATAATGTGACACTTTTCTACCTAGTGGTTTGTAAATTGTAGCATTTGCTACCATATTTAATGACAGGTTTTCGAATCATATGTTAGTAAAATGCTATACTTTACAACTTAGTGGTTAGTAAAATGTGACACTTTTCTACCTAGTGGTTTGTAAATTGTAGCATTTGCTACCATATTTAATGACAGGTTTTCACCATGAAACAAAAACAAGACCACAGAATTGCAAAGTGAAGCTTTTCAAACTGCAGAGTGGCAAAGTGAATATGCATAAACCACAGAAGGGCTTACTGAAATTTACCATTAACTTATTTTAGTAAGCAATAAATCTGTATTGCAACTAAATGGAAGAGGGTTAAATATTCAATGTTCAATCCAGACGTTCTAATTTTTTAGTACCATGATTTTGATTTCTGAACTAGTCTCATGCTCTTTATCAAGTTCATAATGAAATATAACTGATGTAGTGATTAAACCCTTTTTTTCTTTTAATGAGGAAGCAGGATAAATATTTTTTGAACGAGGGTAGCTCACACTTTAATTGACAAGTATTCGACAACCAATTTGTGGATTAGGTTTTCAAAGTTCTTAATATGAAACCTCATATCTTTTAACATATTCCTGATTATCAAGCAAATAATCTATGCTATGTGCAAGCAATGAGCAACTAAATACATTTCTTTGGAGTGTATTTTATGTCTACGATCAAGTTGTATGTTCTCTTAACTCCATCTAATGTTATTTAATAAAAATCAATGGAGCATTGAGTGAAAGAGTGCATAATATTGTTTACTTCTGTTTATGAGAAACTTTGTTGCAATCAATATCTGCAATTTCCAATTAGGTAACTACCATGAGGATACCAATACATTTTCATGAGTCGGAAGTCTGTAAGGTATAAGAATCATGTTAAATTTTTGTCGAGTATTGGCACAATTTTTGCTTTTGAAAAGACATTTAAAATTCATGTATGCTGTTTTTATAGCTTGAGCAAATACAATGGTGCAGGGAGACGAAGCAGCAAGTTGAGCAGCTTGTAGTTTTTGGTGGATTTACGGACATGAAATTTCTGGAGAGAACTTTAGCTTGTGAATTTAATCAACTGGAGCAATGGTACTTGGCATTAAATTAATAGTACACTTTCCTTGTAGCACTATAATGAAACAACTGGATAACATGATATCCTTAGCCATATTTGGCTTCTAATTGTTAGAGAGAACTCTTACCATTATTGAAACTATCCTTGTAACTTTGTAGTCTTAAAATTCTATCTGCATCTCAATATCATCAATTTAAGAATGATCGCATTAAATTTCTTTTCTTTTGTCAATTGAATGTAGCGACTAAAGAATTTTCCTGTAAGGGAAGTTGCTTGTTCACTTTCTTTGTATCATGGTGTCATTCATTTAAATTGTTAGTTGTTATTCATATTAGTTCTAGTCACATGCTTTTATTATGTCAAAAGTGTCTAGTGTATTAATATCCATAAGGTAAAAAGTTGTGGAGACCCCCCTAAACTATATACTATTTTGGAATAAGCCCTAAACTTTACTTCTTATTGATTGACACTTGCTTCTTTTGTGTGTTTTACAGTGTGAGTTATTTCTGTTTGATGAATTGGGGATTTCGTTAACAGTAATCTTCAATTTGCCCTTCTGTGGTTTAGCGCATTTTCAGTTTGCCACCCTGCTGTTCAAACATTGCACTTAACCAACCTATGGTTTTATTTTTGTTTCTCCAAAAATAGCTGTCGTCAAATAGGGTAGCAAAGTGAAATGTTTAAAAACCACAGTGTAGTTACCTTGTTTAACATTAGGTCCTCACAGTGAAACGAAAATAGAACCACAACATAGTTAAGTGTAACTTTCTAGATCACATGGTGGCAAAGTGAAAACATGCTAAACCTACTACGTGCAACTTTTTGAACCACAAGGTGACAAAGTGAAATGTGCTAAACCACAGTGAGGTACATTGAAGTACCTTACCCTTTCGTTAACGTTTAGTAGCTTACACCAAACATTTTCTTCAAGTACCTCGTCAAGGGAAATTGCATGTCTATTGTTTTGATTGCAAATGAAATTATCTACATTAAGGTTGTTGATATGGATAATACATATACCAGCAGAGGAGCAAATGAGATGAGAAAGTTAGAACGATTTAGGATTTACAATCAGAGATTATTGCTTTGAGAAGTATCACTATGACAAGCATGCTTTACAACTGATATATGAGTTAGGATATGTATGCTGTTGTTATTTCTTCATAAGAGAGGAGACGTGAAGCCAATTTATGTAAAAATGGACCCCACAATGTCGATGTTCTCTAATTTCTAAGTGAATTATTGGGGATCCATGTACTAATCTCTCAATTATCTAATCACAAGTTATTGTCTAATATATTTTAAGTCATTGTGTACTTTTACATGCAGTGGAAAACATTTGACGCTAAGCATGTTTTTGTTTTTTGGCTTTTCAGCTTAAAGGAAGCTTTCTTAATGCCGTTCACTACTATTTCAGCTAAGATACTCTGCAGAGACTTGCTACCAGTCTATTCTATTTCAACTTGTCCTGTATCTCAACTACCTCCTCCGACATCAATATCCTACTACAAGGTGAGCCTTTTGCCTCTTACTTTCTCAGTTACTTACTGCCTTTAGTCTGGAAAAGTAGTTGATAACTTCATTTGACACTTATTGATTAATTATTGTTACGGGCTGATTTTCACTGCCATTTCTTCTAGCTGCTTGCAGAAAAGTTTATGGATTTTTTAAAATTCTCTACTTCTAAAATTTTAGTATTTCTGCAACTTATATGCGATAGAAATGGGTTGGTCGCTTAACATATCTACTTGTAAAAAGGGAATCTGTGAGGAGATTTAATATTACGACATTTTGTTCGTATATGTTAGAATTATATATGATAATTTGCGTTACGAAAATAATAAAATTAACCCAAAAAGGGCTAGTTTTGAGTATGTTACATTACTAATTGAGAATAATCTTGTTTTTTTTAATTGCAGGTAATTGTGTTTTTTTTTCTTAAAGTTCCTAAGTAACACCTTGTACCAAAAAACTTATTATGTTATTTATGTAAATTGATTTGTTTCCTATAATTTGAATTTAAATGTAAATTCAAAAGTTAAATTTGAATTCGAAATTTAAAATAAAAAAATCATAATTCATTTTGTTTCTCTCACTTGCTATTTGTATTTATATATTAAAGTAACATCTATAAAACTAAAGAATTTCTAGTGATTTCGTGAAACCATGCCATCACCCTTATAAAAAAAACCCTTTAGAAAATAAAATTTTTGATTAGTCCACTTTCAATATATAAGTTAGAAATATCTTAGTGTTTTTTATTAGATTTAAATCTACAAGAAAAATTTCTCAATATTTTATTACTTTGTTTTGACTCTAAATAGAAATCAAAATAAGCAAGATGTTACAGAGATATACTAAATTAAGATAAATGTGTTTTCCTAAACCAGATAAATTTATTTGGATCAAATAACTTATAATATTCTATGTCTTTTTAAACTAAATTTGGCTACGAACATAAAAATGCAAACTAGATTCCGGGATTATACAAAAATCCAGAAAACAGAAGTTATTTTTTGTAGAAAAAAGGATAACTTTCTTTGGCAATCTAGGTATCTTTCACCTTTTCTTTCACTCTTCTTCAAATAATTATGGTCTCTTTTTACCTTTTTTTTTGTTTCTCTTTGTTTTTTTTTCCATCAGTTATCTTTCTTCGATTATTGTAAGATATTCTATTTTTTATTCTTTTAAATCATTATTGATCGGCAAAGACTAATTATTAAATTTTTTCGACTGCATGCTATATATCATAATTAAATCATATAAGCATTCCCATGCATTGCATGCAAACCTAGTAATATATAGAGTCCGGCTGGGATACTATCAATAGCACCAAGGACTTGGTGCTATCGAGTTTTCCACCGTTAGATTTAACCCTTCGTTTATTTTTACCCGTTAGATTATACTATTCAACTAACCACTTACACAATCCTAGGGGGCCCGCATCATCCTAACCGCATATTTTTCAATCCAAGAGCAAAAAAACTAATAGCATCAATAGCTTGGTGCTATTGATAGTATTCTAGCTTAGTTCGTAATATATATTGATCGGCAAAGACTAATATATAATACCAATAGCTTTGTGCTAGAGCTTGTTAACTACTATCAATTTCATCTCGGTACACATTGGTGTTGAGCTGTAGCTAGAAACTTTCACGAGAAAGAAGTTTTATCAACTTTTTATAGCTAGCTAATTTGTTCGAAAGGTACTTCGGAGAATTTTTGGTATCTTGTGTTCGTAACTTTGTATAGATGAATTACCTTAATTCGTGCATTCAGTTACAGGATGAGGTCAATTGTGCTTTCCAGAGTTGTATGCCTTTACATAGTCTGGTGGACTACATATGCTTCAAAGTACCTGATGAATCATTTGGTTTAACAAATTGTATTGGTATTATAAGGGGCTTTACTAGTAACTCGCATTTCCTTAACAAAGAAGCAGCTTCTCCAGCAGCTGTCTTGTTACGCATACCTGAGGAATATGAGTGTGTCGATCTATCTCTATATAAGGTAATCAGGTGCCCTTTGGCTGTAACATTTTCGTTATGCTGGTCCCTTCAAATTAAATGTATTGTTGTTTTCCCTTTCATCTACTAAACAGGACAACCAGATTATTTTGTTACTTAATGAAGCATTCTCAAATTCTGAAAGTCCTGGAAAATCTTGGATGGTGATGATACAAACTGGTGATCTCTGTTTTCTGTCTCTTTCAAATTTGGAGCACGACTTTTACAAGCTGCATGACTTGATGGTAAGAACTAAACTTTAAAAAAAAAAAAAAGAGCTTTTCTTAGCAATATTTCTCATTGCCTGCTTGCTATTTCTTTCTGTCCATCCTTTGATCTCTTTTTTTTTGGGTTACATGGAAAAATAAAATTTAACTTATTTCATAAACAGAACTTCGCCTACTAAAAGAAGCTGCATCCTGCTATTTTAGGATGAAAATTTCGTCAATTTCATTTTGTGCTATATTCTAGGTTTTCTTTTATTACTTAGAACACTCAAATTTCTTTAAAGATTTTAAGGAGTACAGAGACTTTGGCATAATATTCGAAACTTGTTTTGCCTATAAATATCCAACTTATGACAACTTGTTTTTCACATTATATGCATGTGTGTGTGTACATAAGGAAGATAGTGTGTAGACACACGCAGAGAGACACAAGCAAAGAAATCAACATTTTAGTTGTGCTAGGATGCTCTCACACATTGATGTTCCATTTTTAACGCATCAAAATTGCCTAAGGAGAAATCATGGGACAGCTGACGCAGATGAGAGTACAGCTCTTGAGGAATATGTGATGCTTGAAAAATGGAGGGAATAGTGAGCACTTGCTTTTTAGAAACATCGTATCTAAAATATCTCTTTTTTCTTTAACTTTGATTTTTAGGCCCTTTAGCTACGCTCAGCGCCAATTTTTAGTGACATAAATAGGAATTGTGCTTTTATAGTGTTAATACCTTACCATTCTTCAAGTCATGTTGGACCTCTTGGTATTTGTGTTTCTTGATTATGATGAATTGTTGGTGTTTTCAAATGATTATATCTTCAGCTAATATTTTAGTAACTGACAAGCACCACAATTGGCTTCTAGATTATGGCATACTTGAGTGGTGACTATTTTCTGCTTGGCTTTTGTGTATTTACTAGGCCTCCATGGTAGACATGCATCTGGAAAATGGAAAAATTCGTTTTATACCTCACTGTGTAACTAAACCCCTGGCAGTCAGTGGTAAGATCAGGAATTTTCTTTTTTTAACAATTGAAAAGTCAACCTCCCTCCATGAACTGTTGCTACTGTACCTAATAGTAGAAAGGGTAAACGTTGATTCAAATGAACTTGAGTTGCATGGTTTTTTTTTGCAGCTTCGCGAGGCGTTGCATGTGTCTTTTCATCTCGGAGGCATGCTTTAGTGTATATTCTCAATGAAGATGAGGATGAAGTTTCTGATGTGGAATAATCAGGGTTTTTGGGCAAGTAAGCGTATAAAATTGTTAATTCTAACTATAGGCGTCCGAAACCCTTTATTTATAAAATTAGGCCAAAGTGGTGAATGATTCACCACATTTTCATTCACCTTATTTTGAAAGCGGTAAATCATTCCCCGCATATATATATATATATATATATATATATATATATATTTCCAAATCTAAATTCCAAAAGGTGTATACGGCTTTTAAAAGCGATGAATATTTTACCCTTTCTATGAGCACCACAAATAATTTTAATATTTTGAATTAAGCGGTGGACGATTGCCATATTTAGAAAGTAGTGATTGGTTTACAGCATGGGCCTAATTTTGTAAATAATTTTGTCGAAGAACTATTTTTATAATTATAATATTTTATCAGCCTATTTATAAAAAAAAATCAAATAAATCTAACATAATGTTAAGTTCCGTATGCAGTTTTGGTTGCCAAATCAGCAGACTATATTAGTAAAATTGGCTTCTGATGCACACGGAGTTGTATCTCAAAATCCCCAAAGGATGATTCCGCCGCATCTCTCACATGACTCTGTTCTGTGGAATCATACAATGGCTGAGAAAGGCCAAATGGAGCTGTTGTCTATCAATATTTCTGGCGGCCTCTCAGAACATTACTTCACCGGTTGGATTGTTTGCAAACTTCCGTAAATGGCGCGTGCGAAGGGATTCCACTAGCAGCCTATAGCTTCCTTGACTCTACTATCTACACTCATCAGGGTGTTAGTCATTTAGATTGTCCTCAAAACTATTTTTCGTAATATATATATATATATATATATATATATATATATATATATATATATATATATATATATAAAATTTAATTAGAGGTATTAAAACCTCTATAATAGGTTCAGCGGAGCTTAAAGCCTATAAATGATGACTTTGTGCAGTTATTGCAAAACTGGGGACAATTTTTCAGCTGTACTAGTCTTTACGGGATCTTGTTTTGTTTTGATGATGTCTCCTTGCTCTCGTAAAGTTGTATCATTTGTAGTCTTACAAGATCTTTGTTTTGTTTTGACGATGCTTCCTTGCTCTGTTAAAATATCTGTTAAAATAGTTAATCCTCCTGCGCTCAAATAATAGGCGTCTCTGTGGGTTTCAAGTACCTTGTAGGGATGTGGAGTACTCGCTCAAATGCAGCATATTATGCAATCTTTGGATGTGGAGTACCTTTTTGCTTGTCACCTCTTATAGATAGTACACGGAATTACACGAGTTAAAAGGCAATTCATCTCACCATGCATTTTGCCTGTTGTGAGCCTCTCAACAGTGTTGTGGAAATCCAATCTTGTTTTCGTTTGGCTTTGTGGTGGCGCAAGGCGTCTGCTTTCATATTTTTTTATTCTATATTTTATATAAAAGGTCCAAAAAGTTATTAAACACTTTTAGTTTTTCCTTCTCTAATGTTATTAAGTTATGATGAAAATTGGATGTGCATTTGGATTTTTTGGATCTTTCAAAACATAGAAGCGGGTGTTGTTGATAATGCAATCCCAAACAAGGGCTAATAAAGGATTTTTCTTATTTAACTGTTTACGAATTTATAATTTGTCAAATGACTTTATGGAAAATTTATTTGACAAAATAATTCTATTTTGTCCACCTCAGCATCCGGGTGGAAAAATCAAAATCACGTATAATTGTAATAACATTATAATTGTATTCTAACAATCTATTCATATCGAATAAAAATTTTAATAATTTTTATATGATATTAACAACTTTATAAAAATCTTTATGATTTATATTAAAAGGGAAAAACCTTAAATCCCATTCATGTGGTTTTGCATGTTTTTAGACTTTGCTGTATAAATTTAAATCTTTATTCTCGAAACTCGAGCCACAGGTCGAAACACTGTGAGCGACCTTCCAGAAATCGTGGAAATGCTCGAACTCACATCAAACATTCGATGCTTGTTATTTGTGAAAGTCCAGTGCGTCACAACATGGGAGTGAAAAGATAAATGGAAACCAATTCGTCACGTGGTAAAAATTTATGAGAAACAATATATAGGTAAATTGATATAGGGGCTTTTTTTGCAAGTAGCCCCCTAAAAAATTTTATTTTCAAAAATAGCTCCACATAAATTTTATTTGCACAAATGGCTCTGGCTCTGCCACGTCAGCGTCACGCGGGTCGGGCCGGGGCCAAGTGGATAAGTTGAACACACGGTGAATGGTTCCCCGTGTTCAGTGTGCCACACCACCCGCACCATCGCCGCGTCTCGCTTTGCGTGTTTAGACACGGTGAATCAATCACCGTGTCTAATGCAAACCCCCCCTACCGTGTCTAAACCAAGCGCCCAGTATTTAGCCAATTCTAGTGTGTGGCATTTGTATTAGACACGGTGATTGTAACGACTCTCCCTTATGGTGTGGAACTGATGAGGGCTCTCACCAGAGTGCGTGAAAAGGAAGGTTCGGTCCATATCTTTTGGGGGTTGGAGGCCAGAAGAAAAACAATCAATAGATTGCAGGAGCGAATAGCGCATATTAGCCGGCCACTCAACACGTCTAAGGTCCCCATAGGAAAGCTCTCTACGTGGGTTTTTTTTGCAAATAGCCCCCTAACAATTTTTTTTTTACAATTGGCCCTGTTTAAAATTTATTTGCAAAAATGGCTCCATCCCGCCACGCGGGTCGGCGCCGGGCGGGCGGTGGCGGGCCAGTGTTTAAGTTGAACACGGTGAACCATTCATCGTGTTTAGACATGAATGATTCACCGTGTCCCAATACACGTAAGCACAAAATGCCCCGACTTAGTCAAAATTTGTATTAGACGGTGAATGTCCAATACAAATATCTGGCCCGGCGCCGACGTGGCCATGCGTGCGGAGAGTAGAAATTATTTTTGCTAATAAATTTTACACAGAGCTATTTGTAAAAAAAAAAAAAATTGTTGGGGAGAAATTTGTAAAAAAAGCCCTCTCTACGTTTCGGGTTCATGTGAAAGTAAAAAAAAAAAAAAAAGCACCAAGGCTCTCTCTCTCTCTCTCTCTCTCTGTCTCTCTGTCTCTCGCTCTCTCTCCCGCTCTGTCTCTCTCTCTCTTTTGCCGTCGCCGACGCCGCCCTTTGCCGCCGACGCCGCCTTTTGTTCCCCGAGGTAGCCCCCCACCTCTCTCTCTCTCCCTCTCTCTCACACTCTCTCTCTCTCTCCGTCTCTCTGTGGCCGACCCAGCCGCCGCCGCCGCCGCCGCTGGCCTCACCCGGCCGAGTGGGGCTTCTCACAGTGAGGTGAGAAGCCCCACTGTGAGCCTCTCCTCTCCCTTCCTCTCGCTCTCACTCTCTCACTCTCACAGTGAGGTGAGAAGGGCCGGGATTGGGGGACCCTAAACCCCAAACCGGGATTGGGGGGGTGGGGGGTGGGGTGGTGAGGCTTCTCACTGTGAGAACCCCCCTCCCCTTGTTCTCACTGTGAGGCTTCTCACTGTGACAGTGAGAACAAGGGGAGGGGGCTTCTCACTGTGACAGTGACCCCCCTTCTCACTGTGAGAAGCACCATGCACTGGGGGGGGGGGGTCACTGTGAGGCTTCTCACTGTGAGAACCCCCTCCCCTTGTTCTTACTGTGAGGCTTCTCACTGTGACAGTGAGGCTTCTCACAGTGAGAAGCCCCCCTGCACAGTGGCTTCTCACTGTGAGATGCAGTGAGAAGCCCCCCCTGTGTCCAATGCAATATTGTTATATTGGACACGGTGACCAGGACTTAGCCAAAAAAAAGGGCGAGTTGGGGGATTACATTAGACACGGTGAATGGTTCACCGTGTCTAAACGCGGTGAATAGTTCACCGTGTTTAAACACGGTGAACCAATAACCGTGTCTAATACAAATGCCACACACTTGTATTAGACACGGCAAAGTGGGCGCGGGAGGTATAACACATGGAACACGGTGAACCATTCACCGTGTTTAGACACGGTGAATAGTTTACCGTGTTCAACTTAAACACCTGGCCCCAGCCCGACCCGCGTGGCACTGACGTGGCGCTGGCGTGGCAGGGCCGGGGCCATTTGTGCAAATAAAATTTATGTGGGGCTATTTTTGAAAATAAAATTATTTAGGGGGCTATTTGCAAAAAAAGCCCTTGATATAGAGGTATAGATTACCAATCAAATTATGGACGGAATACAACAATATCCTGACATAATTGTCTCCAATCTTGAACAGAACCAAACACGCGGCTTGTGCTCGTTCTCGTCAAATTCCTTCCTGTTCCTCTGTGATGCGCGCATCATTACGCCTCCTCGGTACTCCCAAACCCTCCCTTCACTTCTCTCTCTCCGCCCACCACCTCGCGTCCTCCTCTCCCAGCTCCACCAATGGCGGCGGCGTCACTCCTTCGCCGATATCCTCCCCACTCCGCAACGAAGACCGCAGCGCCGACGCGGCCGTCGCCCGGTCCAACCACGCCATCACCCGACTGAGCCGCCTGGGCCGCATGGCCGACGCGCGCCACCTGTTCGACCGAACGCCCCATAGGGACGTCATCTCGTGGACGGCGATCATCTCTGGCTACGCCCGCTACGGTATGCTTCGTGAGGCGCGCCAACTCTTCGACCGCGCCGACGCCCGCAAGAACGTGGTCACGTGGACCGCGTTGCTCTCCGGCTATGTCCGGTCAGGGCGCCTCAAAGAGGCCGAGGAACTGTTCAAACAAATGCCCGAGAGGAACGTGGTGTCGTGGAACACGATGGTCTCTGGCTATATAGAGTGTGGACTTGTCGATAAAGGGTACGATCTGTTTAAGCAGATGCCGGAGAGGAATGTGGTATCGTGGAATGCAATAATAACTGCGCTGGCTCAGTCAGGAAGGATTGTCAAAGCATATGAGCTGTTTAGATTGATGCCTGAGAGAGATGTGATTTCGTGGACAGCAATTGTTGCAGGATTGGCGCAGAATGGAAAGGTCGATGATGCTCGCGATGTGTTTGATCAAATGCCTCAAAGAAATGTTGTCTCTTGGAATGCCATGATATCAGGTTATGCCCAAAATCGAAGGCTTAATGAAGCTCTTGATCTGTTTCAAAAAATGCCCGAGAGGGATATTCCTTCGTGGAACACGATGATCACTGGGTTAATTCAGAATGGTTTCTTGAACCGAGCTAGGGATTTGTTTGATAGAATGAAGGATAGAAATGTCATTACTTGGACTGCAATGATATCAGGCTATGTTCAATATGGGCAGAATGAATTGTCCTTAAAGATGTTTGTTGAAATGCTTAGTAATTGTGTTAATCCTAACCAGGGGACATTTGTGAGTGCTCTTGATGCTGTAAGTAATTTAGCAGCACTCCAAGAAGGGCAACAAATACACCAGGTCATAAGCAAAACCATATTTCAGTTTGATCCGTTTGTCGAGTCGGCTCTCATGAATGTGTATGCAAAATGTGGCCAGATATGTATTGCTCGGAAGGTGTTTGATATGTCAAAGCGGAAGGATTTGGTCTCTTGGAATGGTATCATTGGGGCTTATGGACATCATGGAAACGGTAGAGAGGCAATAAGCTTGTTTGAAGACATGCAGAAAAACGGGTTTAAACCAAATGATGTGACCTATGTGGGCTTGCTTTCAGCATGTAGCCATTCAGGTTTGGTTGATGAGGGGCTTAGAATTTTTAATTCGTTGATAAAAGATGGATCGATTGAAGTGCGGGAAGACCATTATGCTTGCCTGATTGATCTTTGTGGCCGAGCTGGGCAGCTTGAAGAAGCTAAAAATCTAATTAACAAGCTTAAGATTATGCCTTCATCAAGTTGTGTGTGGGGAGCCCTTCTTGCTGGGTGCAATGTTCATGGGAATGAAAGTATAGGGAAGGTGACAGCTAAGAAACTCTTGGAAGCGAAACCTAATAATGCAGGAACTTACATGCTACTGTCAAACATCTATGCTTCTGCTGGGAAATGGAGAGAAGTGGCAAAAATAAAGTTGAAGATGAAAGACAAAGGGCTCAAGAAACAGCCTGGATGCAGTTGGATTGAGGTTGGGAATAGGGTTCATGTGTTTGTTGTGCGTGATAAGTCCCATGGAGAGTCTGATTTGATTTATAGGTTGCTACAAGATCTCCATCACAAGATGAAGATTGATGGTTACACACCTGATATGAGTTGATAAACAAATGATTAAGAACTAATGATTTGACCTAGTTTAGCGCAGGTTCATTGAAGTATGAAAGAGCATTGTGCTTTGTTAGTCGATCTATATGGTTGAATTGGCAGCTCAAGTAAGCTGCAAAAACAGTGAAGGGCTTTAGATCAAGTGCCTTTTTGGACTAGGCTCTATTTGTGAATTCCATTGCAAACCCCCACCATTTACATGTTTAAATATTACATGTTCTCACCCCCACCATTTTTCAGATGACGCGGTCGGTAAGAGTTGGGACGATGCGTGAGGACGGTTCTACATAGTTGTACCCAAAGTTATTCGTTGTTGACGTTCATTATCCTTCTATTGGATTTGTTTAGTTCTTCGCACACTGATGTTTAAATATTAATAGATGTATCTGAAATATTGTTTTATTATGATTAAGTAGATGTTTGTGTTGTGTGGTTGTATGTACTTAATCTTGTACTATAGTGCTACGCCGTGCATGTATAGGGAAGACTCTGTCCGTTCGTATAGGGAATCTCTTGTCCATATGGTGGATCTGTGCATTCGCGGGGTATTCTTAAAGGTGTTTATAAAAAAAAAAATCTACCTGTTTTTCGCTAGTTTCCTAAAATGGACTTTCCAAAAGAACTCTGAGATGCGATAAATTAAAACGGTATCAGAGAAAATGTCGACCACAATCAACCACAGTTTAGGATGACTTTTAGGATAACTTAAGGCTTATGGGCACGTGAGAGCGCATGGTTGTTGGGATTAAGTCCTGGTGTCTAGGTATCTCGAGGTGTATGGTTATTTTATTACACCGTATTTTGTGCTACAGGTATTTGATTACTTCTCTACTTTGTGTATGTATTATGGTGTTGGCGCAAACTCGTGCTTCCACTACAGGAAATAATTCATTTAATGAAAGGAAAATTCGTCGTTATAAATACATTTTTTTGTCGTTAATACGCAATAACGACGGACGATTTAACCGTCGTGACCCGTCGTAAAAGCTTCCTTCGTTAACAACAGTTATGACCAAAATGTGCCGCCGGTCGTTATAGACTATTAACGACCAAATAATTTGTCGTCGTTATTTAGTAACATTAGTAACCACTCAATTTTACAATAACCACCAATTTCCTCTCGTAACAGAGATTATGAAAAGTATAATTATCCTATTCATTATGTGAATAACGACCAAACATTTCGTCGTTATTATAACTAACGACTACATATTCCGTCGTTAAAAGCATTTCACAACTATAAAAGAAGATTATGTAACAACGACCACTCTTCCCGTCGTTAATAATATACATATTGCATTTGAGATCATAATTTATTTTTAACCAATTATTATTTTTAATCACATAAATATTTTGCAGACACAATAATATAAATACATACATATATACACACACATATATAAACAAGCTTACAACAAGTCCACAATTTTTAGACGTATAATATATAAAACTTCATCAACAATTGAAGTAATTAGCATCCACAATATTCATATTTTTGTCCAAAACATTCATCTATTACATATAGTTTCAATTCCATCACACCATTGCATATATAGTCAACATTCACCAAAAAGAAAACAAAGTACTAAATATCATCATTACATATGTAGTCAACGACTATCACCATTTTTTCAAAACGGGTCCGCTTAGAAACAAAAAAGAGAGCTTGCAATTCATCGTCTTTTCTTGACCTAAAAATCACGAAGAACTACCTACAAAAGAGAAAATGGTGTAAAAGTTAAAACAATATAAAAGTAAATCATGCAAATAGATTTTGAACAACATAGCAAATAAACAACTCATAGAATCTAAAACAACTTTTATATACCACTAGAAACATGTAAAAATTATACAAATCAATATAAATAAAATTACATTGTTTATCCTTCGGATGAAGGAGGAGGTGGACCATTGGAATGTTGGCGTTGAAACATTTCCTTAATCATTCTTATTTCGGCTTCCATTTCATCCATGCGGCTCTTAAGTGAATTATTTTCTCTTTGAGTTTTACGAAGTTTAGCTTGAAGTTCAGCTCTACTTTCAATATTTTTCATGTCATTAGGCTTTAAGCCACCACCAAGACAAATAATATTGTAAGGATGTAAATTCTCGAAATCCGAGAGTTACACTACGTTTAGAATCGACTGGTTGTCGAATGGATGTACTTCGAAAAGTTCGAAGTTGATCCGAAGCCAAAAAGTGCATTGGAGTTCGGTTCTCGAGAGCAACTTGTGCAAAATGCACACTTTGCTGTTTTTCAGGTGATGTCCGGACATTCCCGTGAAGACCGGACATCCCCTGCAACCCGAGAGCCAGAAATCTGGCTGAGAGCCTCTGTCAGGGCCAAGACCGGACATCTCCGTGAAGACCGGACATTGGAGACCGGGCATCTCCACGGAGACCGGACATCCCTTGAGGGGAGAACCAAACCCGAGAGCTGGAAATTCTGGAATTCAGCCTCTGTCAAGGCTAAGACCGGACAGAGCTGTGAAGACCGGACATAGGCATGGAGACCGGTCTTCACCCACGAAAATTTGCCCAGTCTGGGGCAGTGTGCAGAATAAGAAAGTGGAGGGGCTGTTTAGCATCTTGTTACAATAGAAGCTATAGAGGGCTTCTCTTCTCTCCCTCACTGTTATTTCCCTCATACACACAAACATAAACTCCCTCTCTCTCTCTCTAACAGCAAGAAGAAGAAGAAGGAGAAGAAGGAGGAAAAGAAGTGGAGATTTTGGTGGAGGATCAAACTAGGAGAAAGCTTAGCATCATTTTCTCCATCTTCTCCACCATTGGAGCTCTCTATTAAGGTAAGCTCTTGAGGGTTTTCATGGTAGAGTTTCCTAGAGTGGTTTAACCCTAAGCTTCCTAAGAGATGGTTTGCACAAGCAAATAGAGCTCTAATGCTAGATTTTGCTTGAGGCAAAACCTAGGGTTAAATTTGGGGGTTTTCTAAATAGATGATATTGACCTATTTTTACCTCATTTCTAAGGTATTGATAGGTCCACGAACGCGTGGGAGGCGACGGTTCGTCGATCCGACGCACGGTTTGAGTGATCCGAGCCCAGATAGGGTTTTCAGCATTGAGATTTGGCCCGGAGAGCCAAGTTGAAGATTGGAGGCTTCGAGAGCAGCGTTGTGGCATCATAGAACATCCCAAAAGGTGGGATGCCATTCCGAAGCCGTCGGGCTACCTTCTATGTTTAGGTCCCTTCGTTGGTCATATTATATATATATATGTATATATGTATAGTTTCATGCATGCTAGGGTTATATAGTTTGTTTTACTATTCTTACATGCTCCTTTAAATTGTGGCATCATTTGATTGACAATTGAATATAGGAGGCATGGTGATTGTGACATTAAACCCTAGAAATAACTTAGCTCGCATGATTGCCGATTAGAAACATAGTGTAGCGACACTAGTGACATGAAACCAAGTAGAAACTTGATGAATGATATTGTGCAATAACTTAGTGTAGAGAACACTAGAGACACGGAACCAAGTACATTACTTGAAGATTGACATTATAACATAGTGTATAGAGACACTAGTGACATGTGATCCAAGTAGAGAACTTGATGACAATGATATTGAACATAGTGTTAGAAAACACATGAACATTGATACCCTTGTATGGATGCCCTCCAAAGTGTAGGAGATGATCATACTCACACAGTCTGCTCAGCGCTCGTGGTGGTCGCTCCACACGAGTAGTGCGAGTCTCCGGAGGTCTTGGCACGTGATTCGATAGGGATAGCCTATGTGGGGTCCCGCAGACAACCCATTGGGTTGAGTTGTGTTGAGTCGTGGGCGTGCCTACGGGCTAGCCATGGATTGGGTAATAATTCAAGAACATAAAAAGTATTTCATACATACTCGATTGGAACATAGTAGCATGTTAGATATTTCATAGCTACATCATGATCTTGTTGTTTCAGGCATAGCAGTAGTTGCATTTCTTTTATAATGCATTTATTTACAGCTTTCAAGTTAAATATCTATCTATCTATCTATCTGCTTTTGCCTGCTTAGGCCTAGTAGGGAGATCGGTGGGGTCGGTGGCCGAGCCTACTGGGAACTAAGGAAGTTAGTTCTCACCCCACGATATTACAGGTTCCAGTGCGCAGGCGGGCGGTGACGATCGTGGTAAGGGTGTCGCGCCCTAGTTGGTAGCAGCCACCTACTTGCATTAGAGCCACCCGTGGTATATTTTGGAGACATAATTGTATAAAGAAATGATGTAATCTACACTTTGGGAGATGAATATGTATTCATATTTTGAAGTTAAACAATGTAAACAAATGGTTGAATGGTTGTAATAGATAGACTCTTCTCTCTTTATATTACTTGTATGATATACTAGTATCTTGCTCTTGTTGTTGTTCGCACCTTTAGGTGCATCGTTTAGTCATGTATGTAATAGAATTTAATTTCCTGGGCAATTTTTTGTACATGACTTGTTGTCGAGCCTTGGGTGGACGGGGGAGGTGCTGTCCGTTCGGCGCCTGATCGGCGTCCCCGAACCGGACCAAATTGGTAGCGGTCTCGGGGCGTGACAGGTTTAAGATGGAATCAGAGCAAATAAGAGCAAGTAAAGAGAGAGTCTAGGATGGACCTAGGAGACCCTAGGACAGTGAACCTTAAGGCTATAGGTGCGTGAGAGAAACGTGGACCTGTGCCGTGCGGCGGAAGTTAATTCGATTGGGTCGAGGTGATGGTTGGTATGTCTCTAGTTGTGAATAGAGACAGATCCAAGTGGTACTAGTTCTTGGCTTAAAGTGGTTGTGTTGGCGGCCGACAACACGACGCCGAGAGTCGAGGACGAGTGCACTTACGAGCTTCCGCCCGATTTGTAATAATTATTCGTTATATGTCGAACTTGCGACCGGGTGTTGGTTAAAGAATTAACCAAATTGTTGTGTTTTCAGGAGCTATGGCACCTAGAGGACGCCCCCGAAAGAACCCTGCTCCGGCACCGCCACCTGAGGTGCCAGAGCCTGGACGAGCTGAGCCTCCTTCGGTGCCCGAGGCGTCGGGTCCTAGCGAGGTCCAGGAGTTGCGGACGCAGATGACTGCGTTGACTAGTCGGTTTGATCGGCTCCAGGAGCTAATGGAGCAGCAGATTGCCGCGACGGCTGCAGCGGCCGCGGCTACGACGCAGAGTCGTACTCCACCCGTGCCCCCGGCACGTGTGCCCGAGGTAGCCGAGGGCGAGGGTGTAGCGGCAGTCCCGGTGGCAGCACGTCCTCCGCCGACGAATGCACTTCCGGCGGCGTCGGGTTCGGCAACTCCCGATACATTGGCCGAGGAAGCGGATCAGGGGCGCTTGACGGCCCTTATCAGATTTATGAAGTTCCACCCGCCGATCTTCGAAGGAGAGGAAGTGGAGCCAGCGATGGTTGAGTCGTGGATTGACTCCATAGAGACGAGGTTCGAGGATTTCCATACTTCGGACGGGGATAAGGTCTACTATGCCACGCACTGTCTCGAGAAGAAGGCGAAGGTTTGGTGGAAGCGACTGAAGCGAGATCGACCCGTAGATCTCCCGCCTATGACTTGGGAGAAGTTCAAAAGGGAGATGTATGCCAACTACTTCCCTGATACAGTGAAGAGAAAGATGCAGGAGAAGTTCAGGACGTTGAGGCAGGGAGACCGCTCAGTAGCGGAGTACGAACAGGAGTTCTCCCACATTATTGGCTGTGTTCCGGAGGTTGTTAGAGACGACTAGGACAGGGCGGACTGGTTCTTACGAGGACTCAGGCCGAGTATCTATCGGGCGGTACAGATCTTGAAGCTCACTACTTATGCAGCGGTGTTTGATAATGAATTGTGGGCGGAGCATGGTGACGCCCACGTGCGCGAGGAGCGTGAGCTTTTGGCAGCCTCCAAAGACAAAGGAAAGAAGCGATCGGGTGGTCCTTCGGGGCGACAATCGAGTTCTAAGAAACCCCCGAAGAACCCGCGAACGCAGTCGTGGAGTCGCGGGCCGCAGCGATGTACTATATGCGGTGGCGGAAATCATCGAGCACATCAGTGTAGGCAGCGCCAGGGCAAGTGCTTCAACTGCGGGCAAGAAGGGCATATCAGTCGTGACTGTCCGACGAGGGCCCCGTCTACCCCGTCAGTCGCATCGACTCCGACGACACCGGCTTACTACGGAGGAGCTCCACCTGCTGCTGCATCGGCTGGACGCGTGATGGCTCCGCGTCAGCCCGAGTTGACACGACCAGCGCCGAGCGGACGGGTGTTCGCCGCTCAGGCTCAAGCTGAGGAACCTGCCGAGACCGAGCAGCACGAGATTGTGGCAGGTATGGTTTTAATTAACGGAGTTCGCTCCCGAGCTATGTTTGACACAGGTGCCACTCATTCATTTATCAGTAGACCATTTGCACAAATGCACAACATAGAGTTTGGTCTTAGTGAGGGTACTTGGCGTGTGTCGGGTCCCGGGCGGGACATCTTGATCCGCAAGGAATGTAAGGCATGTCCAGTGCAGATAGGTGACTGGATCATGCCAATCCGTGCTTTGGTGCTCAAGAGGTTGAAAGATTTCGACGTGATATTGGACATGGACTGGCTCTCGAAATATTACGCGTCGATCGACTGCAAGGATAAAGTGATCACGTTTCGCGAGCCAGGGCAGGAGGAATTCACATATAAGGCATGTAAGAGTTCTTGCTTCGCCGCGACGGTGTCAGCGACGAGAGCGAGGAAATTGGTCGGCAGCGGTTGTGCGGCCTATCTAGCGACCGTTGTGGAAGTTGAGCGGCCAGTCCCGGCACTTGAAGACTTGTCGGTGGTTCGGGAGTTTCCCGATGTATTCCCTGCCGAGCTACCAGGTATACCGCCAGAGCGGAAAATCGAGTTTGTAATTGACTTGGTTCCCAGGACTGCGCCGATTTCGAAGGCTCCATACCGAATGGCACCGGCGGAATTAAAAGAGTTGAGGGATCAGTTGTTGGATCTCCTTGACAAGGAATTTATCCGGCCAAGTGTATCGCCGTGGGGAGCCCCGGTGCTATTTGTGCGGAAGAAAGATGGATCGTTTCGACTTTGCGTGGATTATCGCGAGTTGAATAAGGTCACAATGAAGAACAAATATCCGCTACCCCGAATCGATGATTTGTTTGATCAGTTACAGGGGTCGAGTGTTTACTCGAAGATTGACCTCCAATCGGGCTATCATCAATTGAGAGTTAAGCCGGAGGATGTTCAGAAAACCGCATTTCGTACGCGGTATGGACACTATGAATTCACGGTGATGCCGTTTGGGCTTACCAATGCCCCGGCAGCGTTCATGGACTTAATGAACCGTGTCTTCAGGAAATACTTAGATCAGTTTGTGGTGGTCTTCATAGATGACATCCTGGTCTAATCCCGCAGTGACGAGGAGCATGCAGAGCATTTGCGCATAGTACTTCAAATCCTTCGGGAGGAGAAGTTATATGCCAAGTTGAAGAAGTGCGACTTTTGGTTAAGGGAAGTTGCATTTCTGGGGCACATCATTTCCGAGGGCGGAGTTTCTGTCGACCCAAGGAAAGTAGAGGCAATCAAGGATTGGCCGCGCCCAACGAATGTCACGGAAGTCCGAAGCTTTGTGGGCTTAGCGGGCTATTACAGACAGTTTGTGGAGGGTTTCTCGAAGATTGTAATCCCACTCACCCGTCTAACTCAGAAGGGCACAAAGTTTGTTTGGAGTGACGAGTGTGATCGGAGTTTTCAAGAGTTGAAGAACAGATTGACTTCGACTCTAGTACTCGCGCTCCCAGTGCAGGGCGAAGATTTTGTGGTTTATAGCGATGTGTCTTATTCAGGTTTGGGGTGTGTTCTGATGCAGAACGGGAAGGTGATTGCCTACGCGTCCCGTCAATTGAAAAGCTACGAGAAGAGCTACCCTATCCATGACTTAGAGTTAGCCGCGGTGGTATTTGCTCTCAAGTTGTGGAGACATTATTTGTATGGCGCACGTTGCGAAATATATACAGACCACAAAAGCTTGAGGTATTTGTTCACGCAGAAGGAGCTGAACATGCGACAACGACGGTGGTAGGAATTGCTAAAGGATTACGATGTCTCGATCCTTTACCACCCCGGGAAGGCGAATGTAGTCGCCGATGCTCTTAGCAGAAAATCGACGGAAAACCTTGCGTTGAAGGTTACGGCTCAGGAGCCTCTATGTCATGAGATGAAGCGCCTAAACCTTGAGGTTGTGGCTCCGGAAGTCCTGGCTATATTATCGGCCCTTGTTGTTCGACCGACCTTATTGGAGCAGAGGGTTAGCTAATTTAAATGAATATCGAAAATCATCTAACCCAAGAACTCAAGCAAAATGGGGCAAAACTCACCTATAGTGAAGAAAATCCCTTTAAAACGCCAAATGAAAGCCAAAGCCCTTCCAGAGCAACCTATACCAAGGTTCTAATCCCATTAGATAGGCTCTAAAAGCCCCAAATCGAAAAGCCCCAAATAAAACCCTAATTTCCAAAATCTTGGGTTTCAACTAGTAATAAGCATCAAAACCCAAATCTAGAAGAAAGAATATGTTGCTTACCTTCTAGAAGCTCCAAAACAAAGGTCAAACCCTCTAGAAGTGATGATCCTCCTCCCAACAAGCTCCAAGTCCAAGCTCCAAGCCTCTACCAAGGTGAAAATGGCTCTAAGAGGCAAAAGGGGAAAAAGAGAGGTTGATTTCTCAAAATTTAAGAAAAATGGAGAAGGAATCCAAAGAGAGCAAAAGAGAAGCTCTCTTACCTCTTTTCCCTCAGCCCTCAGCACAAAAAGAACCCTAGGGGGCGTGGGGTACCTAGGGCGTGGGGTGGTGTTATAGAAGTGCCACAATGCAAAAACACCCCTGCAGTTTCGAAATTTCAGAAACTGTCAAAGTGTACCGATACACGGGGAAGTGTACCGGTACAAATCCCACAAAAATGCCAAACCCGAGCCTCAGGTTGGAGAGAAAATGCCATGTGTACCAGTACAAATTCCAAAGTGTACCGGTACAACCATCAAGCCTATACCGGTACAACCATCAACCCTGTACCGGTACACTTGCCCGAAAATGCAATCCGAGAGCCTTCCAAAATCCCACTTTTTGGACTTTGGTGCTTAGATTTAAACCTCTATTCTCGGGACTCAAGCCATAGTTCGAAACACAGTCAACGACCCTCCAGAAAAAGTGAAAAAACTCGGAACTCACATCAAACACTCGAACCTTGCTATTTGTGAAAGTCCAGTGCGTCACATTCACCCTTCCTAAAAAGGAGTTTCGTCCGTGAAACTCGAAAATCAAGGCATATCTCAAGACTCCATCTGAAAAAGATGGGGATAGTGCTCCTGCAGCGCACTCTCAAGCTCCCACGTGGCCTCTCGCTCCTCGTGGTTGCTCCGCAAGACTTTCACATAAGAACTCTGGGGGCTAATGTCTTCACGGGTTGCTCCTCGAAGCTCAAATCCTCCTTCAGCTCTATGGGTACAACATCCAATACATGAGCTGGATCATGAATATACTTTCGAAGAATCGATACATGGAATACATTGTGAATATTCAACCATATAGATCGACTAACAAAGCACAATGCTCTTTCATACTTCAATGAACCTGCGCTGCACAATGCTCTTTCATACTTAATGAACCTGCGCTAAACTAGGTCAAATCATTAGTTCTTAATCATTTGTTTATCAACTCATATCGGGTGTGTAACCATCAATCTTCATCTTGTGATGGAGATCTTGTAGCAAGCTATAAATCAAATCAGACTCTCCATCGGACTTATCACGCACAACAAACACGTGAACCCTATTCCCAACCTCAATCCAACTGCATCCAGGCTGTTTCTTGAGCCCTTTGTCTTTCATCTTCAACTTTATTTTTGCCACTTCCCTCCATTTCCCAGCAGAAGCATAGATGTTTGACAGTAGCATGTAAGTTCCTGCATTATTAGGTTTCGCTTCCAAGAGTTTCTTAGCTGCTACCTTCCCTATACTTTTATTCCCATGAACATTGCACCCAGCAAGAAGGGCTCCCCACACACAACTTGATGAAGGCATAATCTTAAGCTTGTTAATTAGATTTTTAGCTTCTTCGAGCTGCCCAGCTCGGCCACAAAGATCAATCAGGCAAGCATAATGGTCTTCCCGCACTTCAATCGATCCATCTTTTATCAGCGAATTAAAAATTCTAAGCCCCTCATCAACCAAACCTGAATGGCTACATGCTGAAAGCAAGCCCACATAGGTCACATCATTTGGTTTAAACCCATTTTTCTGCATGTCTTCAAACAAGCTTACTGCCTCTCTACCATTTCCATGATGTCCATAAGCCCTAATGATACCATTCCAAGAGACCAAATCCTTCCACTTTGACATATCAAACACCTTCCGAGCAATACATATCTGGCCACATTTTGCATACACATTCATGAGAGCCGACTCGACGAACGGATCAAACTGAAATATGGTTTTGCTTATGATCTGGTGTATTTGTTGCCTTTCTTGGAGTGCTGCTAAATTACTTATAGCATCAAGAGCACTCACAAATGTCCCCGGGTTAGGATTAACACAATTACTAAGCATTTCAACAAACATCTTTAAAGACAATTCATTCTGCCTATCTTGAACATAGCCTGATATCATTGCAGTCCAAGTAATGACATTTCTTTCCTTCATTCTATCAAACAAATCCCTAGCTCGGTTCAAGAAACCATTCTGAATTAACCCAGTGATCATCGTGTTCCACGAAGGAATATCCCTCTCGGGCATTTTTTTGAAACAGATCAAGAGCTTCATCAAGCCTCCGATTTTGGGCATAACCTGATATCATGGCATTCCAAGAGACAACATTTCTTTGAGGCATTTGATCAAACACATCGCGAGCATCATCGAACTTTCCATTCTGCGCCAATCCTTCAACAATCGCTGTCCACGAAATCACATCTCTCTCAGGCATCAATCTAAACAGCTCGTATGCTTTGACAATCCTTCTTGACTGAGCCAGCACAGTTATTATTGCATTCCACGATACCACATTCCTCTCCAGCATCTGCTTAAACAGATCGTACCCTTTATCGACAAGTCCACACTCATTATAGCCAGAGATCATCGTGTTCCACGACACCACGTTCCCTCGGGCTTTTGTTCGAACAGTTCCTCGGCCTCTTTGAGGCGCCCTGACCGAACATAGCCGGTCCTCGTGACCACGTTCTTGCGGGCGTCAGCGCGGTCGAAAAGGAGGCGCGCCTCGCGAAGCATACCGTAGCGGGCGTAGCCGGAGATCAAGCGCGACAATCTATGTGGAATTAAGCAGTCATCTCTATGTAAAGATATAAATTTAAATAATTATTATATTTGTTAATTATTTTATTGTAATTTAATTTTTATTCTACATCAGGTATAGTTGTATCTTACTTACCAAAAGCTTATATGCATGTTAATTGATGAGTATAGTAAGATATATATAACAAATATTCATAATTATTTATTTAAATCTATCAAAATAACATTATACGAGTTTATTAGAATAAAAAAAAACTGAAATAAATCCGTGCCAAAGCGTGCCAGTAGGAGGTTGTGCGTATCTGTCGGCACGCAAGCGTGCGACGTGTCGGCACGCAAGCGTGCCCGTGCCGTACCGTGCCAGGGCAGTAACGGCACGCCCCCGTGCCACGGCACTTTAAACCTTGCCTAACGGTAGCTTACTACTACTGTAGAGAAAAATGTTACACGTTTCTCTTCTCCTAACTTGAACCAAAAGAGTGAAAGGATTCAGCTTCTTCTAGTTAAAGGTTTTTTTTTTTTTCTTATGGTGCTTTTTGTTTGTTTAGTCATTCTGCTTTAACTATGTTGTTGAATTTTGTAATGAATTTTGATATTTGATTGATGCAGAATCAGATATTAATTTGCATATTCTAAGGAAAAACATTTAGTGGCAGTTTCTTGGTTTTTTTTCCTTCATTCTAGAATGATATCTGCCTATCGAATTGGTTATCACTCGCAAAATTATTCTTTGGCTTTTTTGAGAATTTCTCAAGAGAATTTATGATTTCAACAAAATTATACAATCGGCCATGGAAATTCTTATTCTTTTGTCCTCTGTCCTATTGGAAATGTAACTTGGAGTAATTGTCGGTAATTCATGGTACATACTAGTTTGTGAAATAATTGGTCTTATTTTGTTAATATATAAAAGTTTTCTGTACGCCGTCATTTTAGTTTCTCATGTCAGATGGAATATGAAACTTGTTTCCTGTTTCTGTGCGCTAGTAGATGAAATCCTTTGGTATGGATTGTTTGCCTTCTTCCTTATGGAAATCTTGTTCATTTTCGCTGCATAGTATCTGTTCATTTTTGATAGGTGGCGGGAGTTCCTGGTGTCACAGAAGCATTGTTCCAGGCTAGGCAGTTAGCCTTAGCAGAAAAGAGGAACAAGTTTAGTCCTAGCCCTATGCTGTACAGATGTGCTCTTTGTGGCAAGGAGTATAGGAGTTCCAAGGCTCATGCCCAGCACCTGAAATCACAAGCTCATGTTATGAAAGCTTCACAGGAATCTACTGCCTCTACTGCAGGAATTACAGTTATCAAACCACTTATAGAAAGCGTTCCTAATAAGTCAGCTTTATTGACTTAGGCCCAACTAGTAAGAGAGGACTATCGAGAAAGTGAAGAAAATGAGAATGAATGGGTGGAAGTCGACCCAGATGAGGAAGTTGATACGGTCTATGAATCTTTGTCAAATCTACATGTCGATGAACATGCTTCTAATGCTGATGGTGACATGGATGAAATTGAAAAATTAGATCCTTCATGTTGTTTTATGTGTGACTTGAAATATGACAATATAGAAAATTGCATAGTCCACATGCATAAGAAGCACGGATTTTTCATACCTGATATTGGGTATTTGAAGTATCCCCGAGCACTTCTTACATATGTTGGTCTAAAGGTACTTTCTGTTATGGCTTGAAAGAAGTTGCATTGAGATTATTTCAAGAGTTACATCATCTATTTAATCACCTTTCACAGGTTAAAAGAGATTTCACATGCTTGTATTGCAATGAGAGATGCCATCCTTTTCAAAGCCTGGAGGCAGCAAGGAAACACATGGCTGCAAAAAGTCACTGTAAATTACGTTATGGAAGAGTTCTATGACACTGTAAACACTTGGAAGAGTTCTATGACTGTAGCTGCAAGTCTTTTCTTTACTTCAATAATACAATCTGAATGTCTTTCTTCATTATTCCCTCTTTGGAAGTGTTAGAACTATTACAGATTGCTGACTGGTTAGTAAGTTTACTTGCATCCTTTTACTTGCTTCTTCCTATTTTTGACTTTTTTGAATCTACCTAGCTCAGAGGCATGAGAAAGATACTTTTAAATTGATCAGTTTATCATTTTGTTAATTGATTTTTTTGGAGTACAACAATCCTAATGTGTGAAGGCTTGTAAAATTACCTTGACTCATGCAAATAGCATTTACTTCATTGGTACTTTGTCATGTTGCTTCTTTTTTGCTGCCATTTAGCAAGGGTGGCTTCATAATTTTCATTTTGCAGATTATATAACCTCATTTATCTAGATGTCTCCCTGAAGGATCTTGCCCCATCTGAGCTCTTCATGAACTTTAAGTGAATTTGATAGGATGAAAGATGGTTAGACAAGATTAGTTATGAATCTCCATATCAAGCATTTTTCTGCTAAATATTTATTTATTTCTTTTGTTATTCGAATCAACATTTGTTTCCTTTTAAGTTTTCAGCAAGTGCAATATGGTATCAGTCAAAATGATATATGGTATTGTTGCTTTGCACTCTGCACCGCAGTAGCAAGCAGGCAATGAGAGTAGGAGAACAAGGTACTTTGGCCATTACCTGCACGGTCACTCTTTTTCTGGGAATTAAAAAGTTTCATCACCGAGGCTCCTCAAGGCTCGACTAGCTAATTCCTACTTTCTTAATTTGTTGAGGTGATGTCCTTTCTGAACCATGAAGAACAACATGACTTTTTGAACCTTCAAGTTTTAACTTGTAGATGAGTTATTCCTGGTAACAAGAGAAGAATTTAGTTTTTCAGGTATAGCTTGTATAGTATTGTTCTGTAGGATTTCATGGACCTTGTTAAACCTCTTTGCTTCAACTGATTCTTCTACATGTTACTGGTGGTAAGAAACCTCGAATTGCTTTTTTTTTTTTTTTTTTTTGTTCTTTTCCCTATGCTGCTTCTTGTCTTTTTACTGAATTGCATTTTATATAATTTTCTGTGATGCTATATATATTTTCCTCGTAAACTTCTTTTTGGTTCTGAATCTATATATTATTGCACATCTCTTCCTTCACTGCTCTTACAAAATGCAGACGGTAGTGATGAGTTTATGATTCATTCTTTATAGTTACATTGATGCCGATGGTAAGCAGCTGGTGGCTGCGAATGACATGGCTAACAGCATAGAATTGGGAAGTTGGTGGCTCAGAGCTTGTAATCACTCATAACACAGAACGGCACACATGTTAGAACTCTTGGCTCTCGGGAATTTCTCCGCTACTACCGCCAGAAACCACGACCTTCTCTTCCAAGGGATGTTGCTTTGGCAGTCTCATTGGCCTCAAGGTATGTGAAACTTCATCCTTCATTATTCATTTTATTGGGATCTAAGTGCTGTTAGTTGGTCATTGTTTAAATGCAAAATAGGTTTATCGTATTCAGCCTTATTCAACAATTGCTGATTGGTTGCAAAAATGGTTTATTATGTTTGTCTTGCATGATTTTTTTTCATTTGAGGATAAATACGACCTTCTTTCTACATTCTTGTCAATTAGTGATTGTCGTCTTAGTAGCTGGAAAACTTCTTCTAGGGAAATTACATGAATTTCGACTAATTTCTTCATTTGTTATGATGGTATTATTTCTTTATTTTCTATGCTAGGTGGTCGAATTGATGATATATGCTACTAAACATGATCTAGTATATTTGGAGCTTCTAAAATTTATAATTTTTGAATATTGTTGTCAAGTGCATTAAGTGAAATACAAAATGAATAGTGAAAATTGAATAACTATAAATATTTAGAGGTAGAGTTTCATATTAAGATCAAAGTTTTGATCTTGATATAGACCAAAATAGGTTTTTTTTTTTTTGACAAATTCAACTAATTTGGATTCTTCCACAGCGCTAAACACAAATTGAACATACCGAAACCTCAGTAATTAGTATCGAACTTTAGCCAAATTGACTAAAGTATGCGAACCGGATAATTGGACACGTCCAAATTCCTATCCCAAATATTTTGGAAGGGTCAAAAGAGAGTCTAAAAGACTTGGAAAGGTTTCGGCATTGTTCGGCGCGAAGTAGAGTCGAAACGGCGCGAAAAACACTAGTCTGGGCAGACTGTATCGGTACAGCCCTGGTGGTTGTACCGGTATAGCCACTATGGCCCATACCGGTACAGACCGGATCCCATATCGGTACAAATGTTACGAAATAGTGTGGGCTGCTCTCGGGTTTGCCTCTGGAGCAATCCATACCGGTATAGAAACCCCTTGTACCGGTACAGGTAGGCCCGACAGCAACTTTTGGGCTGGTGCGAAATATAATGTTTTGAGGGGCTTTGTTGCTATTGTTGCAACCCATTATGACCTAAAACATCCCCTCCTCACAGCCACACTATCCTCTCTCATTCCCTCTCATTTTCTCTCTAGAAGGGTTCTAGGGCTTGGAGACTAAGGAGAAGGAGAAGAAGGAGAAGCCTTGTAGAGGGTTTTGGGAGCTTGGAGAAGACCTAGGGCTCTCCTACAAGGTGGACATTGAGATAGCTTTGGGCTAAGGTGAGTCTATGCAAGAGTAAACCTAGGGTTAGGGTTTTATTCCTATAATGCTAGGTTTTGGAGCTTCTCTTTGAATTAGAGAACTAGTGGAGGCTTGAGCTCCATGAAAATCCATGGAAGCTCGAGGTGCTCTAATGGTGAACACTTAGGGTTTGTAGTAGAGGTCCTAAAATTGGTCTAGATGGTTTTAGATGGGTTCCTAGTGATGTATCAAGCCTTCTATTGCTTGTGAAAAAGATCGAAACCTAGGGTTTCACATAGGGCTTGAAAGAGAACCCTAAATTGGGGCTTTTTAATCTAGAGGTTCTAGGGTCAAATTGACCTTGTAGAAACCTAATTGGGGGTATTCCCGACGCGTGGGACAACTCCGTTTATTTAAACGAAAAGCCGAAATGGGAGTTTTAAGTATATGGCCTAATTATGCTCAATTATGAATGTAGGTCGCAAAGAGGCGTCCTAAAATTACGAGAAGTGAATAGTAACATTCCTACATCACTTAAAGGTGGGTGGTGCAGTCCAAGGACACCGGACTTCTCTCTATGTCTAAGTATTTTCATTTTGAGCATCTCTTATGTGTTGAGCATATTGCATAGTAGGGTTGATTAGGTACTTACATTGCATTCTATGAGTTTAAATGCATGAGAAATGTTTGTATGATATTGCATTGGTAGAGAACAAAGAACCCTAATTATGCATGCTAAAGAACAAGAACTTAGTGTACATAGCGAACAAGTATGACATTGGGACTCGATTGTTGTGTGACATTGACTAGTCTAGAGTTTTAGACAACAAGTGTGACATCAAGAACAAAAAACAAGAACAATAGGGAACTATGGCATTCCTACTGTAGAGTAAAGGTCATAAGAACATAGCTTCCTTGAAGTCAAGGAACGGATTGGATTAGAAATCCTTAAAGGATTGATCGTACTCGCCATATAAGTCCTTGCTCGAGGGCGGTAGCTCCCCCTCGGGCGATGTGCTCCGGAGTCGACATCACTGGGTGCAGTGGAATTTCCTCCCCAGAGGACGGTCCCATCGGGTGTAGTGGAATCTCCTCCTCGACAGTAGGGATTTTGTGTTGGTTGAGTTTGTTGAGGGCGAAGCCTACGGGCTAGCGAAGAGATTGGGTATTTGGATTATGACTTTGCATTCATCATAAGCATGATATTGAGCATACTTTTGTTTACTTTCAGGCATATTAGCTGCATTTGTTAGTTGGTTACTTTACTTATCCTTTTCTTCTATTATGCCTGAATTAGACCTAGTGGGAAAGTCGGCGTGGTTGGTTGCCGAACCCACTGGGAACTTTATTGTAGTTCTCACCCCACTATCTCCACAGGGCCGGGATCGAGTGAGCCGGTCGACGATCGCGGTAAGGGCGTCGCGCCCTAGGTAGAGACCGCCCGAGATGTTTTATTTTGGTTTATAGTTGCATTCCCTTTATATATATCATCCTTTGTATTCGATGATCATAGATGCTGACTTTAATTGTATTAAACTTTCATTTTGAGGTAAATGTGATGTAAGAAAGATATGATGCAAAGAATGTAAAGACTTTAAAGATTCTTAGATATTTATATGTATATGATTGCAACTAATCATTTTACTTGTATGTTTTAGTTTAGTACTTTCACTTTGGCTATTGCTTGTCCTCGTGCAAGCCGTTTGTGTATGCTTCCGCATGTGCAAAAATTATACTTATCTGTACTTTGTTGAGCCTTGGGCGGACAGGAAAAACTGTCCGTTCAGCGTCTGTTGACGCGCCCGAACCGGCCAAAAGGATCGGACTCAGGGCGTGACACAAATAATTTATTTCGGTTATTAAAATTGTCAATTTTGTGACTATGTGATCATTAGGTATATGACGATTTTAGCAGCGTTACTATACGATCAATATTAGGGGTTGGTTATATTAACCTATTTTTTATGAGAGAGCATCCAAAGCAACGTTGTCCATATAATTATCAAAGTGTCTCAGAACTGAAACAACATTTGTCATTGTTTAGAGAATTCAACTATTTTTAAACATTAAACATCATCTAATGATTTGACATGTCTGACATGAAAGGCTTTCTTATACTCAAAATATCCTTCATGGAAAATATATTAATAGCGTTCTAACTAGCAATCACTTCATCTAATGATTTGACATGTCTGACATGAAAGGCTTTTTTATACTCAAAATATCCTTCCTGGAAAGTATATTAATAGTGTTCTAACTAGCAATCACTATGGCCACTGTTGCAGGGCTATAGCAGTTTGAGAGGATAAACACTATGTTATGCCATAAAAGTTAGAATATAGCGGACTAGAGTCTTAGCAACTGCTATGGCGCTCGTAGTGGCAGCTATAGCGGGACAAAAGTTGGTCCATATTAGGCCCCAAGCTTTTCTAAAAATTTGATAGATCAGTAAGGCCTAAAATTACTAAAAGATTAAGAAATTGTTCTATTAGAATTGTTGGTTGTGGGGATCCCAAGGATCTATCTAGATATTATCAATCACTTAGATGGGAGTGAATAGGTGTAAACAATAAAAATAACCAACTTGATGCAACAAATAAAAGATAACAAAGTGATTACTGACTCACGGGACCAACACGCGATAACAATCCACTAAGAGTAAAAATCATAATAAGGTGATTACTAACTCTACGGACTCACCGACCGTCCCTAGAGCAAGTGGCAAAGGGCTTGGTGGTTGGTACCCGTGACCCAGGTTCGAATCCTAGTTGATTCATATTTATAGCTAAGTTTATTTCTAAATGAAATGAACGAAGCTGGTAGCGTGCTACCTAATTCTCAAAAAAAAAAAAAAAAAAAACTCTACGGACTCAAACTTCTTTTTTATCTTCTTTGGATCTTACGCACACCAATGGCTAGTCCACGCCCCATGTCTGAATCCACGAATGCAATGTCCTTAATCCACAAAACGTCCACACTTCGAATCCACGAAGCCTTCAACACGTCAAATCCACGAAGCCTACTCGAATCCATGAGTGCACTCTGTCCGGAGCAAGATGAACAAAGTTGGTGATGATTTTTTGCTTAGATTACATGAAAGAACTATAAAAGATGTCTTTAAGCAAATCTCAAATTGATTCTATAAGAACATTAATGATTTAGAACACCAATAATCAATTTGAGAGAAGCTTATTGTAGAAAGATGAGAAAGAAGACTACCTACAAGGTTCTAGGGTTTCTAAAAGATAATCTATACTTTTTTCACCTTTTAGAGACACCCCTATATCTTATTATAGGCTTGGAAACAATTAGAATCATATTAGAATTGCAAAACTGATTTTAAAAAACTCACGATGGGTTCAAGGTCCGGACCTTATATCCAGGGTCTGGATTTTGATGCTTTCCAGAGTATCATGGTCTGGATCCTCCCTGCAAGGTCCGAATCCTGACAGTTTCAAGGTCCTGACCGTCTTTTCAGGGTCCTGACCTTGACAGGATCTTGACTATAGAAAATTTCAGCTTTTAATTTTTATATTTTTTCTCAATTCTAATGACTTCCAATGACTTAAATATATTCATAAATTACCACTAACGTTATAAAAACTTACGAGCATCATGAATTCAAATTTGAGTCTTTAAGTCTTCATTTTAAACTTTTCTTTTTCAATCATTTAAGACTCTGACTCACTTCACGAGATATGCCAATATAAAATATGTAACAAGAATAAACAAATAAAATACTATATATAATAATGAATATATATATTTATATATTACTATATATAATAAATGAATGATGTTCGCTACATTGTAGTCCGAGAATATAGAAAAATATATATAATTTTATTATTATTATATATATAATGCCTCATGAGAGCATGCGGTCCACGTGAGCCCTCTCTCTGTAGGAAGCGTTCCAAGGATTTTAATAATGGAAATTTTTTTCCCTGCCCTCAGTGTATCCTTATCTATTGTACACTGCAATCAATGTTTGATTAATGCTTTAAAATTAAAATCTAAATAACGTATATGATTTGTAATATTTAAAGAGATATTATAAAATAATAATTTTGGAAATTTCAATACTTAGATGTTAAGTAGTTCTTAGAATGAACAATATTAAAAGGACCATTGTTTCATATGAAAAAAATTATTATCCAAAATTTTGTAATTTTTTATATGTAAATTTTTTAATGTTATATGGTACTTCTAATAAATTAAGTTCAAAATTTTGGCGATCAATGAGATCTACTTATGAACCCAATATAAGTTGTGTCACATCCTGACACCGCTAATTTGGTCGGCTCGGATCCGCACACAGAACGCCGAACGAACGGAGTTTTTTCTGTCCGCTCAAGGCGTAAGCAACATCATGTACAAAGAATTTTCACCCAGGAATTTAATCATATACACAATATGCGCGAGGGCGTCAACACAAGCGAGATAGGTAAACTTAACTAAAACAACTAAACACTCACACTTGATTCACTTTTACCTTTACTCAAACACTTTACGTTTACACACTTTACATTCATTCATTTACTTAACATCCTTACATACTTTGCATCATTACACATATTTACATTCACACTTTCCAAAATGACATCTCTGTTAAGGATTTTGTATTGGCAAGTTTCGTGAATTGAGTCGGAGTCTTGAAGGATCGGAGCGGATCGAAGATCGTCGAAGAATCAAAGACTTCGAAGAAAGTGGAATTGGCTCATAATGAGAATCACGACGTCCAGGTAAGGTTTTAAATCATAATATGGTGATTCATACTTAGTTATAGGCATTAGAATCATAAAATCATTGTATAACGGATTAGAAATTATATCGAAATTTTGTAATTTTCGAAAAGAAAAAATTAGCAAAAATTACAAAGTTATACCGGTATAAATTTGGTTTTGTACCGGTACAAGAAAATTTGCTATACCGGTATAGCCATCAATCTGTTACCGGTAATGGGCCTTCGCAGAAAAATCTTTCGTCATTACATTACCGGTAATGGGTAAGATTTTGTACCGGTACAAGATGGTAAAAATCTGAAATTTCTCTAATCCGAATCTAATGAATTCTAAAGTCTATAAATAGGTTCTTAGGGTTCTCTAACTCCGTGTGCTTCATGAAAATACATGTTTGAGAAACCCTAGAGGCTAGGAATTTATCAAAAACCTATTTTCTACATATTAGCCTCTTTTAGGTCAAATCGAGATATTGTAAATTGATATCTATATGTCGATTTGATCTACGCTTCGCTTGGAGTTTTCTTCTTCGGTTTTCTACGATACTCCTAAGCGAAGGATCACCATACTCATGATACTCATGGACGGCGTCGTGGATTCAGCGTGAGGCGTCGTGGATTCGGCGTGTTGAAGGCGGTTCGTGGATTCGGATCGTTGGCTCGTGGATTCGAGTGGCGTCGTGGATTCGGCGTGATAGAAGCTTCGTGGATTCGAAATGCGGGCGTTCGTGGACTCGAGCGTGAGGGAGTGGACATCCCGAAGGAGGATTGCGCGGAGATCTATAGGAGAGTTAGAGAGGTCGAGTCCGTGGGGTTCGGTATCACCTTGTAATCTTTTCTCTTAGTAGATTGTTTATTCGCGTGTTGGTCCCGTGGGTTTTTTACTCCGAGTTGGAGTTTTTCCATGTTAAATCTCGGTGTGTTTTTAATTTCCGCATTTACTTTTTAACGCATCGAGAATTTGTGGTTTTTGGCCGTTACACCTATTCACCTCTAGGTGATTAGATACGATCTAGATAGATCCTTGGGGCTTCCCCGTAACTCACAATTGGTATCAGAGCGGGATCTAGATTTATTGTTATCTAATGGCCGAAGGCGGTAACATCAATCGACCACCGCTCTTCGACGGCACGAATTATGCATATTGGAAAGTTCGCATGAGAGCTTTTCTAATTGCGATCGATGAGCGGGTATGGCAAACCATTGAATTCGGATGGAAACATCCTACCGAAGTGGTCGATAATGCTATCGTCCCGAAACCACGAAATAAATGGACGAAAGATGAGAACGAGTCATCTTCGTTTAACGGCAAGGGCATAAACGCTTTATTTAATGCCTTGTCGCAAACGGAGTTTACTCGCGTTTCGGCTTGTGGAACCGCGAAAGAAATTTGGGATACTCTACAAGTTACGCATGAAGGAACAAGCTTAGTAAAGGTCCAAAAATTACAAATGCTTACAAGCAAATTTGATTCGATTTCTATGGAAGAAAACGAGACCTTTACCGAGTACTATACGCGTCTTCAAGACGTAGTAAATACATGCGCTAACTTGGGAGAGAAAATCCCGGAGTCGAAAGTTGTTAGAAAAATTCTTCGAACTCTTCCGGAATGCTTTCGGGCAAAGGTTGCCGCAATCGAAACGGTTAAGCATCCGGACGAGATGAAAGTCGAAGAATTAGTAGGTGCTTTACAAACATATGAGATGACTTTTCCTACTAATCAATCTTCTTCCAAGTCTTTTTCTAAAAGCACGGGAATTGTGCTAAAACCAACAAAGGAGGAAGACGACGACACGGATTCCGACGGAGATGTTTCGCTCGCAAATTTCGAACAACAATTGGCATTCCTCACGAAGAAATTCCGACGGAACTTCCGGAAGAAGAATGCGAACAATGCTTCATCCTCTAAGCATAAATCTTTTTCTAAGCATTCCTCTAATTCAAAATCTAAAGATAAAAAACTTGCAAAGTCTTCGAATGAAAAAGATAAATTTGAAGGGGAAATCCAATGCTTCAAGTGTAGAGGCTACGGACATATTGCAACGGATTGTCCTTCAAAGAAGACATATAAACAAAAGGCTTTGCAAGCAAAGACTTGGGATGATTCTACTTCGGGTGAATCAAGTTCAAGTGACGAAGAGAAGAACGAAAATCTTGCGTTATTTACTATTACTTCTTTGAATTCGTCTTCTAATGTAGCTTGTTTGTCTTCAATTGTATCTAACTCAAATCTTTCTCTCTCTTCGCATGGGTCTTCGAGCGACATCGACGAAAGCGAGGAGGAATCGAATGACGAGGATATAGTCGAAGCATACAATCAACTTCTTGTTGAGTCGCGGAAGATGGCGAAACTCAATAAGAAGTTGAGGCGTCGTTTATTCGATCTTGAAGAAGAGAACAAGAATTTGAAGACCATGAATAAAGCTCTTGAGGAGGAACGGGAATCGATTTTGAACAATAATTCGGACCTCCAAAAGAAGCTAGAAGAATTGGAATTAACGATGAAATCTTATAAGGATAAAGTTGGATTTTTGGAGCAACAATTTGAGGAATCGTACAAGTCCAACCAAGCGTTGACCGAGCAAGTCCATCAACTCAAATCCGATATTCTAAGATTTTCTTCGGGTTCGAAAAAGTTAGATAACATGCTCGGTTTGGGTCAAACGAGCAAACTTGGACTCGGATACGAACGGACTTATATTGAGAAGGGTCAAACGTCAACATCAAAGGTCTCAACGAAATTAAACGAGAAAGTGTGTCATAGATGTGGCGATAAAGGACACATCAAAAGGAGTTGTCTGAACAAGTCAAAGGAAACTCAATTGACAACGTCTAAACGGCAATCGGCGCCTTCCTCTACTCGGCTTCCCCCACGGAATCAAATTGGAAATCAATTGGGTCGAGAACCTCGTGCAAACCGGAAGTCTAAGCCTCAACGTCAATTTCAACCGAAGAAGCTTCAAGCATCGAAACAATCATCGGTTGATCAAAGGTTGAAACAAGTCAAGCCTCACGTCGACAAGTCAAAGTAACCGAAGATCCGACAAGTTTGGATCCGGAAAGGTGATATCTTTCCTTGCTCCTCGTCTTAGTTTATTTTTAGTTTTATAATGCTTTGATTGGTGCATATTGCATATTTTTCTTTCATTGCATTACATGTTTAGACGGGGTTGGAATTGTTTAAAATTTTGTTTTGAAAATCTTGTTGAGGAAAGGTATTGGGGAGTTTTTAATTTGATTGAAAATTTTCTTGAGAGAAAAGATGATTGAAAATCATAAAGTTGGAGAGATTAAAGGTTTTTAAAAAGAGCTCTAACCGGTACTTAAAAGTCAATTCAAAGTAAATTAAATTCATATTAATTATCGATTTTACTCCACTTTTTATTATTTTGACGATAATTAATTATGTGATTTCTTTTCACATCCATTCATCAAAATTTTGAAATTAATTTTAATCTCCTAGTAATTAATTCATCTTGATAGTGAATGTTGAATATAATTGATGGATATTTGCTAATTGATTAAGATTCGTCAAAATTATTTTCAATTGTGAGATTGTCTAATTTAGGGGGAGTTTGAATATTTAAAAAAAAGGCTAAATTACACAAAACCCCCCCGTCAAAATCGGCTTTTTCACTTTCCCCCCGTCATTTAAATGCCTACCTTTTGCCCCCTCGTAAAATCAAAAATGTGCACTTTACACCCTACCGTTAGGGTTCAGTTAGAAATTTTTTTTTTGCCGAAAATACCCCTCGCCCCCATCGTTTCACCCCCCCTTCCTCAACTCCCCCACCGCGTCCTCTCCGAGCACCACCGCCACCACCACTCGATCCCGAGTCCCCCCAACCTCTGGGCTCTCTCCCCGATCCAAAGCCCCTTCCTCCTCCTACAGTCCTACTACTCTCCTCTCGTTCTACCTCGTCTCCACCACCAAACCCTAATCCCCATGGCCACCTTATCCCTCCTCCTCCTCCCACCCTCCTCCTCTTCCTACTCTTACTCCACCTCCCTCTGCCGCCTCGCCGCCCTATCCCTCCCTCCGCCGCTCCGCCCCCGCCAGGCCTGCGCCGCCGCGGCCCCTCGGATCCTTGCGCAATCCGTGCCCTCCGCTCTCGCGCAGACGACCTCAAGAAGCTCGCCGCGGAGAGGGCCGTGGAGTACGTGAGTAGCGGCATGGTCCTCGGCCTCGACACGGGCTCCACCGCCGCCTTCGTCGTCGCCGAGATCGGCGCCCTCCTCGCCTCCCGGTAAGCTCTCGGCATCGTCGGCGTCCCCACCTCCAAGCGCACCTTCGAGCGGGCCGGTCGCTCGCGTCCCCTCTCCACCCTCGACGACCACCCCCACATCAATCTCGCCATCGATGGCGCCGATGAGGTTTGCTCTCGGAGGTGTTCGCGGTGCTCGCGGATCGGCGGCTGCGACGTGGTGGAGGCGAAGGCGTGGACGCACAACGGGCGCATCGCGGCGGCGGTCCTCGTGCGGGACGCGGACTCCGGGTGCCCGTTCGGCCGACGCGCCTCGCCGCGTCGAGGCACGCCTCCGCAACGTGCTCCGCGGCTCGGCGATCGCGACCGCGATCGGGAAGAGGCGAGTGCGCGAGCGCCCGACCGCGCTCGACGGCACGCTCCCGGCGGCGAGGGCGAAGCTGCGGAGGACGAGGGTGAGGGAGAAGATGAAAATGGCACAGGGCAAAATGGTCATTTTGTCACACCGTACCCCCCTGCACACATTTTCGATTTTACGAGGGGGCAAAATGTAGGCTTTTAAATGACAGGGGGGGGGGGAAGTGAAAAAGCGGGTTTTGACAGGGGGGTTTTGTGTAATTTAGCCTAAAAAAAAAGAGGAGAAACTCCTAAGTATAAAAGATGTGGAAAGAGTTACATTCGAAAGGAGTGTGAAAACTACCACCACATGTAGGAAAGAGCTACCACCCTGGTCGTCCGGTACGTGTGTGAAACTACCACATGAGAAAGTATATGAAAAACCCGAAAAGGTTGAAAAAAAAATATTTTAGAATTTTCGGTGATATAAGATGGTAGAATGAAAAGATGCTCAAAGAGCCACTCCCGGTGCTTTATTAGTTAAATCTCTATATGAACGACTTGCGACAAATTGGTGTCAATTTTTGCTAAATTTCTAGAAAATTATTTTTCATCAATTTGCATCTTGATGTGGTTAATCATTAGATTATTTTTAATATCAAGTTTTGATGATGTGATGTCTTTTGAAATCATAAAATATTTTATTTTCATCATAATAATTTTTGAAGTAAAATTATTAATTTTTATGAAATTAATTTGATTTTTATGAGTTTTAGCAAAGAAAAAGGCTATTTTTCGAAATTCTGATTTTTTGTATCGGTACAAACTCATCCTATACCGGTACAAAATACTGTAGCAGCGGCTATAATTACCAGTAATGGGCTTCGATCTCTTTCTCTACTCCTTCAAAAGTTGTTCTTTCTCTCTCTTAAAATCCCCAGAGCTCTCCTCCTACTATTCTACACAATTTCCCCACGGTTTTGCAGGTTTTTAGCTCGGATCTAAGATCAAACCCCGTTTTTGGTCATTTTTCGAAATATTTCCGAAATTTAGTTTGATCTCTGTTATTAATCATTTTTTATGCAATTTTTTGCTATAGATCACAGTCTAATGGTATTATCTTGCATCTAGAAGACTTAGAACTAGTTTAAATTCGATATTTTTCGCAGATCTATGTTCTAGGTTTCTATATTAATGGAATTTCGGGATTTTTGTGATTTAGCCAAATTTGATGGATTTTTCTGCATGAATTAAGTTTGATATTGCATTATTATTTATTCTGAGATTATTGGTGAATTTTTCGCTATTTTTTAGAATTTTTCAGAATTTGTTCATTTTCGGCTACTTTTTGGTGTAGGAAAATGGTATTGTCTTTTGTGCTCGTGCTGTTGGTGCTCATGGCCACTGGAGGTGGTCGAGGACGTACTCGAGGAAGTCGAGAGACTTCCAAACGGACTCGCGCGGCTGAGGAGCCCGAAGGATCTGATCCTGATTATCAGGCCAGTTCTCACCCCCGTGTTGTTTTTGGGGGTACAGGTACACACGTGAGCGGCGCAGCAGCGGCAGCGCGAGGCAAGGGCGTAGCTCAGTAGATAGCGCCCTACCAGGAGACCAGAGATAGAAGTACCCCAGTCAGCTAACTAGGGGTTTGAAAGTGAAAAGAATATGTTGTAATAAAGTTGTAATAACTAGATTGTATTAGGAAGTTTAAAGTTTAAAATTAATGTAAAATTCTAATCTGAGGTGAATGCTGTAATAGCAAGTAGCTGCATTTATGTTTATGATACTTCCTTATGCAATCTGATTGTAATATCTGTTCCTGTTTGGAACCTTCTTGTAATTGTATTGATTGCGACGCCTTGAACGTACAGGGGAAACTCTGTCCGTTCGGCGGTCTGTCGGCGCGCCCGAATCCGACCGAATTGGCGGGCACGGGGCGTGACAGTACCCCTCGCCCACGTCAGTTTGGGGTACCCACTGGGAGGGGAGATATGTGTACATGTTCTCACCCCCCGCCTATTTTTTAGGTGACATTGCTGGTTCGAGTGGGTCAGTTGGTGAGGAGCGGGTCTAGCACGCGATATAGCTCCGCCCTTTCGGTTATATCCTTACCTTTATTGTTGCATTACTTAGACTTTCTTTTATGGTTCAGTTCTGTTTTCACTCTTGGGATATTAAGATTTCTATTTGGTTTTGAAATGTAATAAATAAATGGGTTTTCTTGAGATGTAAAATAGTTTTCTACTCCTCGTGGTAGCGTTTTAAAAAAAAAGGGTTTCCCTGTGGGAAACAGTTTTCAAAGGTTTTTATCGTGGATTTTATAACTTAGTATTTCAAAAACAGTTTCCGAGTAGGAAACATTTCAAAAGATAGATTGTGGTTTTTGAATGAATACTTGTGGATAAACCTGTGGTGAATGGTGTGATTGTGTATGAATGTGAGTTAATTAATATATTTACATTTATACTTGGTTGTGGTTGTATGATTGTAAATCACTCTTTGTACTTGTGCGACGCCGTGCAAATACATGGGAGACTCTGTCCGTGTGAACAGTGGTTTCTCTGTATTTGTGGCGGGTTTGGCATGTCCTTGGGGGTTAGGTTTTAAAAAAAAAAAAATTCTAGTGATTTTTTCGTAGTTTTTAATTTAAAACTGACCTGGGGCGTGACAGCGCCCATGATCGGGCTCGATCCGACGGTTGTTATGTTGTCTAATTGGATTAGGATTAATCCCGCTTTTAATTGGAAAGCTAATTAGAGATAAGTTATAATAATATTAGGATAACAATTTATAACCGATTTGGCCTTATTGCTTACGCGATTAGGTTTCCGAAAATCCTCTATAAATATACGGGCGATCCCACATTAAACGATATACGAAAAAAACGGAAAAACGAAAGTTCTCCACATCCTCCATTAACCTATTAATCGAGAGGGACTTGAACGGTGGATTTGCGATCGTGCTCGTTTGTAGTTCGATCCACCGCGAGTTCGGAGCGTAAGAAGATTTTTCAATGACGATCCAAGGACACGTAAATCAACCTCTACGATCCGGGCGTTGTAACGCGAATCGCTTCCGCAAAAAGGTACGAACGAATACTTCCGCTGCGTCCTACAATGTTCTACATTGGTATCAGAGCCTTATTTGGTTGATTTCGTGCCCTATATCTACCCTTTAACGATATTACATGCGTTAAAATAAAGCTGTTCGGCTTGGAGCCGCGTAGGGCGCGCGCGCCGTGGGCAGCGCAGGCCACGCGTGCCTCGAGCCACGCGAGCCGGCGCCGCACGCCGCGCGTATGAGCGCGCCAGCGCGCGGCCACGAGTCACGCGTTCCGCCGGCCGCGCGGCCGCGCAGGCACACGGGCCACGAGTCACGCGTTCGCCGCCGCGCGGGCCGCACGCGCCGCGGGCCACGGTCGCATGCGCGCGCGTGGGCCTTGCGCGCTCCCTGGGCCGAGCAGCCCGCGCGCGGCGGCCGCACGCGCGCCGCGGGCGTGCGGGCCGCACGTGCTTTGCAGGCGCGCAGGCACGCGGGCCGCCGACCACGCGCGCCCATGCCGCACGGGCCGCTCGGGGCCGCGGTCGCACAAGCGTGCCGCGGGTCACGCAGGCACTGGCCGCGGCCACGCGCGCCCGCGCCGCGCGAGCCACGCGCTCCGTTGACCGCGTGGGCCGGACGCGCGCGCGTCGGCGTGGGCCTCGCGCGCCGGTGGCCACGCGCTCCCGGGCCTTGCCGGCCCCACGCGTTGCGCGGGCCGCACGCACCTCGAGCCGTGCGGGCCGCGCGCACCGAGCCGCACAGGCACGTGGGCCGCGGACCGTGCATGCCCGGGCCGCGCGCTGCCGGCCGCACGAGCCCGCTGCCGCGCGCGCCCGTGCCGCCGGGCCATACGACGCGTGGACGCCACGCACCCGGGCCGTGTGGGCGCGCGCGCGCGCGCGGCAGCCGCAAGCAAAGCCAAGCACGTATAGAGATTTGTTTTTTTTTGCTTTTTTACTTCTAGTTTTTTTGCATAAGATAAATTTTTAATATGCATATTTAATATTCGATGATTAATATGATTGATTAATTATTCATAGTCAAAACTTGAATATGCTTTTGTGACAGATTAGCATGCTTAAATTATATAAATATTTGTTTAAGCATATTTAGACGGTTTAATATGCTTTTATGATATCTGTTGCATGCATTTATCTAATGTACTTTTTGTGACATAAAATATGCATTCATTTTTTTTTAAATATTATGCTTTATATGATGTATGAGATTAGAATCTTTTGGCATAATAAGAAATTTTTTTAATGCATATTATGTCAAGTGGGAGTCCATTTAATTTTGGTAGAGTAAATTATATACTATTACTCCCAAATATTTTGTGCATCTTAATTAAATAATTAAAAATTATGACATAAGGTGTGTGATGTGATTACGAGCGTAGCGAAATTTTTCTTTACGCATTTATGATCTAATTTTTAATTTATTTAATTAGAGATACGGTAAAATAAAATAAATGTATCGTGTGCTGATTTTAAAATATCTTTTTCTGCGCATTGCATAAACTAAGTGTGATTTAAAATGGACCGACCCACAGAGGGCACCTGTGCCTAGACTCGTCGAGAGATGGAAGCCTATAATAATTGGCTTAAGAAGGATAGCATTGCTCGCATTGCGTTATTGAGCGGTATGCAGAATGATCTCTTGTGCGAGTATGAGCAGTATCCGACTGCGTTTGATATGTGGGAGGCTCTCAAAACTAATTTTGGTGCGCCTTCGGCTACAAGGTTGCGCAGTCTGACTATGCGGTTTGACAGTTATAAGAAACGTGCCGATCATACTATGAAATAGCACGTGACAATAATGTCAAACTTGATTCGCAAGTTACAGTCGGCTGGCGGCACCTGAACTGATGAGCAGCAAATCCAAGCTATGATTCGCTTACTTTTCAATTCGTGGGAACATATGCGAGTAAATTTGATCCATAATGAAAATATCAAAACTTTTGAGGATATTGTATGGCATTTGGAGTTGGAGGGGGAGCGCCTTGAGGCTGTTAAAACTCCAACTGCCAATGATGCTAAGTCAAAATTTTTGCAGAACATCTGGGTTCAAGCGAAAAAGGACTACTGGGTCTTAAACTCGTAGCGGATTCGCGCCTAAGAATGCGAAGAGCACTAAAAGAAAGCGAAGCAAATAGAGGGGCAAGAAGGACAAGTTGAAAATGAGGGACACTTTGCTTGTGATTGCACTGAGCCGAAGAAGGTACCACTCTATCCCGATTCTCGCCCTAACTCGTTTGTTGCTGAATCTCTCCCTGTGTGGGTGGTAGACTCAGGAGCAACAGACCACGTAGCGAGGGATCGGATGAGATTCGTCGAGTACCATCATATGCCTGCTGGGAGTAGAAGAGTATACATGGGGAACGATTCTAATGTCGATGTATTAGGTGTTGCCACATACAAGTTGATCATGCAAGGTGGTCGAACTTTGTATCTACATGATGTACTTTGTGCTCCAGGAATTCGACGGAACTCGTTTTCTATTCTTGTTATGCTTCAATTAGGCTTTTCTTTTCATTTTGAGAGTGATGTAGTTAAGATTCATCTTGAAACCATTTTATAAAGTTTCTAGGGCAGAATTTCCTTTACAATTGATCCATCCCAACATTTGTGGCCCAATGAGTGTGAGGGCAAGACATGGTGTTTTTTTTACTTCATCACATTTATAGATGACTATATGCGCTTCGGTCATGTCTAACTGATCTCCCATAAGTTTGAAGTATTGAATTGTTTTAGACATTATATTAATGAGGTTGAGAATCACTTAAATTTGAAAATTAAAACTTTAAGAACTGATCGGGGCCGCGAGTATCTATCTAAACAATTCAAGGAATTGTGTGATGAAAAGGGAATAATCAGACAGGTGACAATTTCCGGCACTCCGCAGCAAAATGGTATAGCGGAGAGAAGAAATCGTACTTTGCTTGACATGGTTAGGTCAATGATGGCGCAAGCAAATTTGTCTATCTCTTTTTGGGGAGACGCATTGTTAACTACTGCGTACATTCTTAATCGTGTTCCCTCCAAAACAGTACCTTCCACCCCTTATGAATTATGGACCGGCAGGAAATCAAATTTAGAGCACCTACGTCCTTGGGGTTCAGCAGCTTATGTACACAACATTTCTCACAAGTATGGAAAGTTGGATTCTAGAGGAAAGAAGTGTATCTTTATAAGATACCCTGAATACTCTAAGGGATGTGTTCATCGAAAAGCAGCCAGATGGAAAGTTTGACTGAGATTGAGTCGCGAGATGTTGAATTCCTCGAAGAGGATTTTCCTTATAGAAGTGAGGTTCGAAATGAAATTGAGTTCCATGAGATGGATGACTCTGGTAATGGCACTTCTATTCGCTCAGTTGAGGCGGAAGAGGCAACTCCGATACCTCCTAGGGATAGTGGGAGCGACTTACCTTTAGATGAGAAACCTCAACTTCGTAGGTGCACACGTGTGGGAGTTCCCCGTCGTCGTTTTGAGATTGAGGGGGAAGCTTTCATGGTTGCTGCACATGATAATGAGCTTGGATTTTTCAAGAGGCACTTTCATCACCTACTCATAAGGAATGAATGGATGCAATAATGGAGTAAATAGAATCGTTGAAGTCAAATCATGTCTGGGGCTTGGTTGACTTGCCACGAGGGCGCAAATCAATTGGGAATAAATGAGTTCTCAAGATTAAGCGCAAGGCAGACGGTTCAATTGATAGGTATAAGGCTCGTCTGGTAGTAAGGGGTTTTACCCAACGAGAAGGCGTTGATTATGAGGAAACCTTCTCTCCTGTTGTAAGGTTTGCTTCGATCCGCCTAATCTTGGCCATTGTCGCATATTTGAATTTGGAACTTTACCAAATGGACGTTAAGACTACATTTCTCAATGGAGAATTGGATGAGGAGATCTATATGAATCAGCCTGCTGGCTTCTCTGTAAAGGGTGAGGAGTATAAAGTTTGTAAAATCCGACGATCCATTTATGGATTGAAGCAGTCCTCTAGATAGTAGTATATTCGATTTCATCGAGCTATCACTGAAGATGGATTTACGATGATTGAAGAAGATCACTGTGTGTATGTTAAACGGTCTAAGGAATTTTTTCTAATCCTTTCCTTATATGTTGATGACATTCTGTTGGTCGGGAATAATAAGGAGATGATTGTCGCCACTCAGACGTGGCTGTCCTCTAATTTTGAGATGAAGGATATGGGCGAAGCGAATTATGTGTTCGGAGTCAAGATCCTACGAGATCGTTCAAAGAAACTTTTAGGTCTGTCTCAAGAGACTTATCTAAGAAAAATTTTAGAATGATTTCAGATGCATAATTGCAAACCCATTGACACTCCTATTGCTAAAGGTGAGAGTCTGAACCTTAAACAGTGCCCTAAAACTTCTGAAGAGAATGATAAGATGAATCAGATTCTATATGTAGTGCGGTCGGGAGCCTGATGTATGCCATGATGTGTACTCGGCCTGATATATGCTAAGCTGTGGGGTTGGTTAGCCATTTTCAGTCCAATCTGGGATTGGACCACTGCGAGGCAGTGGCGCAGAAGGAAATAATCCTGTAACACATTTCTACGAGTCGCATGGTTGCTGATTCTCTGAGTAAGCCTATCGTTAGATAATCCTTTTTGGCTCATGGACTCCGTAGGATTTGATTCTGTAGACAGTCGATTATTTTTTTGGCAATTTCTTATTGTAATTTTGGCAAAGATATTTGGTAAAATTAGCACACGTGTATATGTTGGATTGGTAGTATGTCGGAGGCTGATTGGCCCTCTCACACGGGCAATCATACTTTTCAGCGCTATAGAAAGCGAGCGAAAATTGAGGCATTCATGGAAGCCGCCTTGGTTGACACCAAGATGAGGTCGTTAATGAGACCGCATACGAATAGTCGCACGATTCGTATGGCCTGTATATTAAGAGACGGATGTGAGCTCACCATTTGGCGCTTGAGATAGCGAGCGAATAGAGAACTCAGGCTAGACACTCCGGGAGTGACTGAGCTAAGATCCGTATGACATTGAGAAAGACATACGCTCATTGAGATTCTCTGTCATAGCATGTATTTCATACTACATGTGTTGGGCGACCAAAATAAAGAAGATGAGTGAATGGATCCCTGTGTGACACCCCAATAGTCCCACATCGGATGGGAATGGAGTTGTCATTGGGTTTATTAGAGACTTAGACACTAGCAATAATAACTGGGCTTAAGCATTTTGGGCCGGTAGTTGAGCCCAACGAGTTATTGTTGCTAGTGGGCTGGGTCGTTACACCCTGCTTCCTCATCGTGTGAGTTTTTATGGACATCATTTTGAGAAAATGTCCTATATATGTTAGATGCCCTTAGTGACTTTTGACTATGTCATTAAGTGAAAGAATTGATGTTGCTACTTTGGCATGTTTTCCTATGGCTATGAGTGATGCAGCTTGACGGGGCATTGCTGGAAAAGCAATCAATTCTCAACTCAGTGGCATGAGGGCTCAAGGAAGACTAGTTGAATTACATTCAGACACTTTGACTCATTATCGACAGGTTGTGTCGCTTCAGTATAGCGAAACAATCATGAGTATAGTATCATAATGTGTGCAATAGAGGTTAGCATGGCTCTTTGAGGGATTAGAGATGCTGAACCTGATGTAATTCAATGGTCTAGGACATCATGAGTCTAATATTTTCTTCTTTTTGAAGGTTGATGTCTCTATACTGGCCGTGTGCGGTTTCTAGTGTAGAGCTACCAAAATGCAGGTTGATTTGGTGGTCGCACGGTTCATTTTCCTGTATGAATAGAATTAATAGTGGTGTAATGTTGAGGAAGTGGTTATGATGGCATCGATCCCGTCATGTGCGAGTGGGAGATATTGACATTCGGTTAAATCGAATCGGGTGCGTCCATGATCGGGCTCGATCCGACGGTTGTTATATTGTCTAATTGGATTAGAATTAATCTCGCTTTTAATTGGAAAGCTAATTAGAGATAAGTTCTAATCATATTAGGATAACAATTTATAACCGATTTGGCCTTATTGCTTACGCGATTAGGATTCCGAAAATCCTCTATAAACATACGGGCGATCCCACATTAAACGATATACGAAAAAAACAGAAAAACGAAAGTTCTCCACATCCTCCATTAACCTATTAATCGAGAGGGACTTGAACGGTGGATTTGCGATCATGCTCGTTTGTAGTTTGATCCACCGCGAGTTCGGAGCGTAAGAAGATTTTTCAAGGACGATCCAAGAACACGTAAATCAACCTCTACGATCCGGGCGTTGTAACGCAAATCGCTTCCGCAAAAAGGTACGAACGAATACTTCCGCTACGTCCTACATTGATCTACAAAACATGTACCGATTGCTAAAACAGAAAAAACCTTCAAATAGCTAGAAATGAAGTTGGATTGGAGTCACACAGTACATGTTAGACCTTCAAGTGTCTGAGCTTCCAACTTTCCAGGGTAAAGTATGGCAGTACTTAACCTAGCGTGCAATCAAGAGGTTGAGCTTATTTCAGCCAAATTGAGAAGAAACTTTCAAATGTAGTGTACGTAGCTAGCTAATTGGGTATTTATTCTTTTTAGATAAATGATATAGATGGTTTCTGAATCATTAATTGGAGGAGTTTAGTGCATTGTGAATTTCCAAGATCAGCAATATCGGGAATTTTGTCACTATCAACTTCTCTTATCTGTCGTCGCCTTTAGATCGATCCTGATGCATGGAAGAATTACCTCGTCAACTCAAAGAGTGCGTTAGAGTTGGGGTTCAAATTGAAAAATCCAAGCTAGCGCATTTGAACGATCCATAGTTAGAGGACTGTTAATACTCTTCTCAAATATCCTTTGCTATTAAAACTCTCATAAATAAGTCATATAATAAGGACTAGATGTTCTGATATACTTGTATAAGCCTAAATAGTTGTTAGGAGCATGAAGGTGATAATGTTTTATTCTCCTTTTGGCTACGAAAGATTGTTTATATACGGAAACCGAAAATGCATGCATGGTTTGCAATAATTGGGAGTTGAAGGCAGGGGAGGTGCATAGGAGCAACAGCCGGATGCCCGGCTACTACGATGGGAGATACTGCTGTGGAAACTGCCCATGTTCGGCTGCACCGACTCTTCTCAGGTCCTCCGAGAAATTGAGGAGTGCAAGGAAGCATATCCCAACGCGTACATCTGTTGGTGTAAATCCAAAATTTCCTAATTACTCCCTTTTATTATTATTCTATTAATTTATTAATTTATTTATTATTTGTTATTAATTTTTAATTATTAATATGTTTTAATTACGAGTGGAACGTCCTCTCGTAACGTCCGCTCAAAGAGCGGACGTTTCCATCTTAATAGGCGCTCGAAAGTTGTGGAGCAACGTTCCTATTTATAATGCATACTGTGTATACAGTGGAGCATATGATGGAGAACAAAAATTAAAAAGGATTTTGTTTTAAAGTTTATTTCATTTTTCAATTTTCTTTACGTTCTTTATCATTGGGTGTTGAAAGTGTCTCCGTCAACCTCCTTCACGATCGTGCTCGCAGAAGGAGGAATTTAGATCGTATCTTGGGGTGTTGTTGATTAATCCAAAGACGTAAGGGCGAGAATACGCCTTAGAACGATCGCTTAGGATCAATTTGTTGATATTCCTTTTCTTCAATTATATTTTTGGATTTTAGCGATCATCGGTAAGTTAATTTATTTATTGTTATCACAAGATTTAGTTAGATTCAAATCACAATCAGATTTATGTGCGGAATTTGTTCTAACAATCTAAGGCGTAGATCCCTATATGATCGTGATTAAAATCTAACGGGTGCTAATCCGTATTAAATCAATTTTAATTTTATATGTATATAATTTGTTTTATAACTTGATTGTATGGTTGACATTCAAAATTAATTTAAGTTGGGATTAGCATTTTCAAATTTTAATTGCATATAGTTTATTTGCAATTTTTATTTGTTATTTACTGTTATTAAAATACATATATATTACTGTTTTGAGTACAGTAAAGTTATTTGTGAGCTTTCGTAAAACCTTTTTCAGATTTGAAAAGTTACTGTAAAAGTATTTGCTACAGTATATACTCAAAGAGAGGTAAACAAGTTTGCTACAGTAAAAAAAAAACGGTGTAAGTCGTTTTTTGAGTTGTGCTACAGTAAATTTTTCTAAAATTTTATTTAATTAAAAAAAAGGGCTACAGTAAAGTGAGTTTTACTGTGTATAATTTTTGACCTGTTGCTACAGTATTATGTATGCTTTTTAAGTTGTTGCTACAGTAAAAATTTTTTGTTGTCTGTGGGATTCGAGCCCACAACTGGTTTGCTCAACTTCTTATTGCGATAAGTTCGAAGCAGCAAACCAAATTTTAATCATTTCTATTATTGCTTCAGTATTATTTATATACTTTGTTTGCAGCATCAAATAATAGTGTGATTACCCTTTAAAATTATTTTGATATTTATTTGTTGTTGAACAGAACTCTATTGGACACATGATTAGTATCATAATCTTAAATTTTAGTATATCTCATAAATTGTGGGGGCGCTCTTTTATTAGTTTGATAAATTTTGCTATTACAATTGCCCTCGTGATTTCATCTCTTTTATCTTAATGTTTAGCTTGTAAAAGAATTTTGTAAATTCTAAGATTGACAGGTAAATTATTTTTAGACATTAAATTGATATAGAAGTCTAAAATATGGCTAACCTCTCATGATATTATTTTTTAGCTTTATCAGATCTAATAAGATTCTTGCAGATTGCTTGACAAGCGGCCTGAATAGGACTAAGGTCTTGGAGTCATCGAGGGGGATGTGGATTTGCCCGTAAAGGGCCTTCCTGCAGTGGGAGCCCAATCTTTGTGATAGGAGATCCTTTGAAGAAGGTTCAATGTGGTAAAAACAAGCTGTCAGGTTGGCCAAGAGCACTTTCTACAAATTTATAAAGGAGCTTTAGCTCCAATCCCATCCCTATGGTGAGTAGTGCTCTGTGTAGTGGATTAGGTTGAGCTGATAGTTTTTAATGGGATCCAAGGCGATAATTTTTCGCGAGATGTGACTCTACACACATCCCTGGAGGAAACCACCTATATAGGAGTATCCGTATGTGGCCGCGGCTATGTGAATGGGCTATACATAGAAACTTTTATGAAAAATCAAGGTACTGTGCATGGCCATTAACGCACAGACCCGTGACGGAAATTTCTGTACTGTGTGTGTGGTAGTTGAAGTCAGGGCCAAAGAAACGTAGTTCAAGACCTGATTCACTCCGATTCCTTCTGATGGAAACTATTTACACTAAGTGAGGTTAAGTCTCTTAAAGACACCTTACCGATTGCATAGTATAAACACCCGGTGATCTATTCATTTATTTTATTTTTCGAGTTTAAATCCTATTTAGAAATTTTGAATTCTGTGGGGGATTGTTGGTGTAAATCCAAAATTTCCTAATTACTCCCTTTTATTATTATTCTATTAATTTATTAATTTATTTATTATTTGTTATTAATTTTTAATTATTTAATATGTTTTAATTACGAGTGGAACGTCCTCTCGTAACGTCCGCTCAAAGATCAGATGTTTCCATCTTAATAGGCGTTCGAACGTTGTGGAGCAACGTTCCTATTTATAATGCATATTGTGTATATAGTGGAGCATATGATGGAGAACAAAAATTAAAAAGGATTTTGTTTTAAAGTTTATTTTATTTTTCAATTTTCTTTACGTTCTTTATCACTGGGTGTTGAAAGTGTCTCCGTCAACCTCCTTCACGATCGTGCTCGCAGAAGGAGGAATTCCGGTCGTATCTTGGGGTGTTGTTCCCGATTAATCCAGCACGTAAGGACGAGAATACGCCTTAGGGCAGTGCCTAGCACGCTTCCGGAGCTTATTATATTGGATTTCTTTTTTCTACAATTATTTGGGAATTTAGCGTTTATCGGTAAGTCGATTTATTTATTGTTATCACAAATTTAGTTAGATCTTTAATCACAATCAGATTCCTATGTGATATTTGTTCTAACAACATCCGCCTCCTCGCCTTCGATAATCAACGCCAGTGCCAATGCATGTCCTTTGTCATTCAAAAGCCTTCCGCCATCTTCACCACTGCCGCAGCCGGAAATGCTTGATGAACGAGCCTCGCAGTTGACTTGTTTTGTAAACGACCACAGAATAAAATTAGGATCAGAGAGTGAGAACTTTTCCAGATCAAAGCAACTATATGAACGGTTTAAAATACTCTCCTTGTGAAGGACCAGGAGTCTTCTATTTGCGCCAACTCCTCTGTGATGAACTGATTGGTATAAGTATTTCGAATCTGTTAATCTGTGCAATTAAAGCTCTGATCAGGGATGAAAATGGCTTATGCAGGGTTTAAAGTGCTGCCCGTACTGTACGGTACGGGACGGCACCTAAGTGGCACGGATATGTGTATCGCGCGAGATAGTACAATACGTTTGTTCCATGGTACTGTACAGTGCCTTACCGGCATTAAATTTTCTTTTTTTTTCTTTTTTCTTTTCTTTTTTTTCTTTGGGGTATCAGGAAGCATCCACGCTCCAAAAAATTTTACAAATTGAAAATCTACTTATTAGATAAGACAAAAAATGTTATAATTTAATTTTTTTTATTTATCAATATGTGGATAAATTTTTAAATTTATATATCACATCCGCTTCCACCACAGGCACCCTTTTTTCATATAAAATATTTTATCAAAATTTATCGTATTATGAAACTTTTGACGAATTAAGTCCTAACTCCCCCGCATCCACTACATATATCTATTTTTTTATTAATTATTTTATTAAAATTCATCGCACCGTGAAACTTTGGTAAATTAAGAAAATAAAATTAAACTCGAGAAACAAATTTTGAGATACATCAAATATAATATTTTATTTTTGCATTAAAAAACAAAAAATTTTGAAGCTAAATTAAATCATTGATACTTAAATTTATTTAATTTATTTGTCATATAATTTATTGCTTAAGTTTTTTTTGATAGGTATAATAATTTTTGAAAAAATTAATTAAAAAATATTTTTTGAAATTTCTTTTTATAATAATTTGTTAAAATAATTTTTAATTTTTTTTTTTTTTTGTATTTTATAAAGAAAAGGCTGTAGTATGTTCAAAAGAAAAGAAAGGAATATACTTTTGCATTTTTAAAATTCTAACCTATAAAAATTTCTATTTTGCATCGGGAGTAGTTGTACTTTATATATAAAAAATTTACAAATATATTAATTAATAAATATATTAAATTATATATAGCAAATATTTATAATTATTTGATTAAATTTTTTAAAATAATATTATAAAAGCTTATTAAAATAAAATAAATTTATGCCAAAACATGCCAATAGGTAGTCCTAGGTATTCATTGGCACGCAGGCGTACCATGTATCGACACAAAAACGTATCAGTACCGTATCGTCCCAAACAGACAGCGGTACGCTTTTGTACACGACACTTTAAAACTTGGGCTTAGGTATCATCTATCTGATTTAATTGTGGGATTCGAGTTTTGCACGATTTTTTTTTTTTTTGTTTTGAGAGGAAGGTAGCATGCTACCCGTTTTATATATTTTATTTAGAAATAAATTTAGTTGGAAATATGAATCATCTAAGATTCGAACTTGAATTTTGGATACCAACTACCAAATTCTTTGCCACTTACTTATAGAGCCAGTGAGGGAGCTTTTGCTAAGTTTGCTTAGTCTTTATTGTAGAATCGTGATTGCTGTCGTGCCACCTACACTTCTCCAATCGTCATCATAGTTAGTTAATTCGGATTCGGCCAAAATTTGGTACGGATAAAATTCGTCTTCTAATTTTTAAATTCGTTGAAAAAAACGGCTAAAAAACGGATTCGCCAATTATTCGGATACGTGATTTATACGGATATTATACGTTCACTAATTAAAAATTCGGGATCAAAAATTCGGCTATATAATAAATATATTAATATACTATATATATTATTATTATAATTTTTATATATAGATTAAATATATTCAAAATTATAATAAACATATAGTTATAATATATAAAAGTTATATATTTAAAAATATTAATAAATAATTACAAATTTATATATAAAATATTATATAATAATATTTTTATATAAAAATAATATATTATATATAATAAATGAATATATATATATATATATATATATATATATATATATATATATATATATATATATATATATATATATATATATATATATATATATATATATATATATATATATATATATATTATGCTATCAATAGCACGAAGCACTCTTGCTACCAAGTTTTCCACCGTTAGATCCACCCCTTTGATGATTTTCACCCTTTAGATCATACTATTCAACCAGCCACCCACTTAACCCCATGGGCCCCACATCATCCTAACCGCACATCTCTCAATCCAATGGTTAAAAACTTGGTAGCACCAATGTGGTCTTATTAATAATATATATATATATATATATATATATATATATATATATATAGAGTAAATTTCTATACTATTATGAGTAGTAGAGCTCTACTACTCATAAGTTGTTTTTCGATGATGGAGCTTAGAATCGACGATCCACTCCGTTAAATATGATCTAGAGTATTTAAAACTTCTAGAAAATAAATTTCGTAATTTTTCAAAATCATAATAAAGTCCATCAAATGGGCATAAAATGAGCAGTAGAAATCGAGACGTCCTAAAAATAGATGATCGGATCCTTCAATTTAAGATCGGAGTTATTGATCTTTATCTAGGTAGTGAATAGAATTTTCTATCAAAAATTCAACCTATTTCAATTCTTTTACACCGTTAAACTACCAAGGATCCCATATCAGTCGGTAAATATTGTCAATTTTGTTAGGTTTTGATCGTAAGGTAAATGTTTTTGAAAAATTACGAAATTTATTTTCTAGAAGTTTTAAATACTCGAGATCATATTTAACGGAGTGGATCGTCGATTCGAAGCTCGATCATCGAAACAACTTACGAGTAGGCTCTACTACTCATAATGATAGTAGCCCCTATATATATATATATATATATATATATATATATATATATATATATATATATATATATATATATATATATATATATATATATATATATATATATATATATGTGTGTGTGTGTGTGTGTGTGTGTGTGTGTGTGTGTGTATGTGTGTGTGTGTGTCGGTGTGCGATGAGACTTGAGAGGGCGGTCCACGAGGCTACTTTGGCCTCGTGGACCGCGCATGATTCATGAATAAAACGCTCCGATTTTTGCTTCGTCTTCTCTTTTCAGCAGACGGCCTCGGCGGATCTACAGCTGCGGCTCTTGCTCCCGGCGACGGCCGAACGGCGGAGGAGGACGACGACGACCCAGACGAGCTCTGCGACGAGAGCGGCGATGCCTCGGCTGAAAAATCGCGACGGCAAGTATCGTTTTTTTGGGCGAATAATTCGCGAATCGCGAATAATTCGCGTATAATTTCTTTTGAGGAAGAAGACGCGATTTTTTTCGAATTTTTCGAAAAAATTCGGGAACGCCCGTTTAATTCGGATAATCAAAGATTCGCGAATAATTCGCGTATTAAACGCGAAACTAACTATGATCGTCACACGGTTGAAATACCCTTGTCAAACTCTACATCTCCCACAAATCCTTTTACAAATTTATTTTAATTATATTAATTTGTTGTCTGGTTTGTGCCTGCCGTATCCAGAAATAAATAAAATATGAGATGAAATACTAGTAACCAACCATTTGATACCCATGTTATATTCTTAACTGGAAAAGAAGAACGGATCTGAATATTGTTTTGCCACGGACTAATCCTTTCTCGCACATACTCAAACCAATTAAAATAAAATAAACTACTAAAACGAGTCGAACACGAGTAGAAATTTTCAGTTCGTTTAATAAACGAGCCGAATACGAGCTAGAGTCAGCTCACTTGTGTTCAGCTCAATAATAGCTCGAATACATATATTTTATATTTATATAATTTATTTAATATATATATATATATATATATTGTTGAGCCAATTCGGCGCGAAAAGTTGGTATACCGAGTCTACATCAGGACAGCGGGTTTAGTAATGCACCGGGAGCACACTGGGAGCACCAGAAGAGACGAACCACACTAGATCGAGGGAGTTATGGCAACCATAAGCAGTTACAAGTGGTTATGATCGGCTGAAGGTGGTCCGAGATATCAGAAAATAGTGGCCGATCATGCAAGGGCTATAACCGACTCAGGGGCGATCTATAAATAAGCTCACGATACCCTAAAAAAGATTTTTTTTCCCTACGAACAAAAGACCACCTTTATTTTATCGCATTTTACTTTCCTGCATTTACCGCATTTTTCTAAGAGTAGTTTGCTAAAGTAGAATCCTGGAGTCTGTCTGCCCCACGGGCATCACTCCGTTGCAGACTAAACCTCTCTTCCTGTACTTTCCCCTATTTTGTTCAATATTAAAAGCGCCTTCGGCTATTTAGGCCGACCAGATTCAGTGCAGTGTTAGCCATTGGGCTCATCTCCTGGCTTAGTTTTCGGTCTTTTCTGTATATTCGACTTATCCGGCCGAACCGAAGGTAGGATAGAGTTTTCGAACCCAGCTGGCTCGATCCTTCGTCAGCCGAATCGCTTGATTTGTCGAAGGGCGCAAATTTCGAGGGTCATTAATCGCAGCCGTATCTCAACTCGACGCACTTCCCAAAAAAGATCTTTGACCGGATCAAGGGTCGAAAAATTCGGCTCGCAATAATTTTTTGGCACGCCCTATGGACTCACCTTTTAAGGTAAATTTTTATTTTCTTATACAACTTATGGCTGATGATAATACCATGAATCTCCGCAATAAGGCCCTTCCTAGAAATTTTGGGAGCGAACAGCCCAACAATTCGGAGAACGTTATGGAGCAACGAGTGGTTTTACCCACCGAAGGTGAAACCAGTGGTCAGTCCAACCAACAGGAATTGAGCCTAGCCCAGGCGCTTGGGCAAATGACGCGGGTCTTGCAAGCATTGGACCAAAACAGTCATAGTAGCATTGCACGATTGGATGCAGTACCGGCCGCACTCACGGTCTCTAACGAGAATATTACCCGAATAGGACAATTTTTGCAGGCCGACAGTTGCTAATGCCGGCCAACAACCGAAAATAGCATGGGGGTTACCAACTCCCCCACCAGTAGCAGCATATTAGCCCCAAAATGTGGGCTAGGGGCAAGCTCCGAATGTACAAGTAGTTAACCCCGTGGTACCAAATGTCGGTCTACCGCAAGGACCAAATGTAGCACAGGCACAGGCTCAAGCTCCCGTGCAGGGGATTAATAATGAGATATATACGTAAATTGAGGAAGCCATCCGAAATACATTCGGAGTAGGCGCAAGGCCGGCAATGCGGCCTGTATTTAGATCTCCATACCCCGCGAACATAGACGCGGAGCATCCTTACCCGGCTAATTGGAAAATGCCGAAGTTTGATAAGTTTTCCGGCGATGAGATCGAAAATACGGTCGAACACGTCGCACGGTTTACAGCACAGTGCCGTGAAGCTGCGGCAGATCCGTTTTTAAAATTGAGGTTATTTAACACCTCGCTAACCAAGACAGCTTTCACTTGGTATACGAGTTTACCGGCCAATTCTGTCCGAGATTGGGATGAATTAGAGGGTAAATTCCATGAATAGTTTTATAGAACAGAGCCAGAACTATTAGTTGCAGATTTGGCTCAATTCAGACAAAGGGTAGGGGAATCGGTTGATTAATATTTGAACCGATTCAAGACGGCCCGAAGCCGTTGTTTCGTGAGAATGCTTGCGTCGGAATTTGTCAAAATGGCATTTAACGACTTACATTTAAAAATTAAAGATCATTTTTGAGGATAAATTTTTTTCAAATCTTTTCGATTTGGGAGTTCGGATTGCTCAATATGAGCAATTCCGAAAAAAAAATAATGAGGATCGGCCTAGATGGAGACGAAATAAAGACTGCAACAAGGGAAAGGAGAAAAATATTTCCTTCTTTGAAGAGTCTTCGCCTCATTAAGAGCCGAATTCATCTGAAGAGGCTGAAGATTCGGCTGATGAAGCCGAAATATGCATTGCCAAGATGGTGAGAAACAGTGAGCCATACAAATGTGCTTTGTTAAAACCCGCCAAATCAAGCGAGGCTAAGGCACATGTGTCCGCATTTAATTATTCATTCGATATATGAAAGACCGATCTGATTTTTGATCGGTTGCTAAGGGACGGATGAATCAAACTACAGAAGGGTCAAACTATACCCCCTGTAGAAGAGCTAAAACGCAGAAGATACTGCAAATGGCACCACTCTTAGAGCCATAAAACTAGTGAGTGCACTGGCTTCAAGAGGCAGATCCAAAAAGAGATTAATGAAGGTCGGCTCATTTTTGCCGACTAAGAAAATAAAAATATAGAAATTGATAAGAACCCTTTTCCACCATAGGTCAACATGGTGAGCATGAAAGGAAAAGGAAAGGCTACCGCCAAAAGGCGGATTCAGTAAGAAATAGAGGAAGGTCGGCTCATTCTAGCCGATCAGCAAGACAAAAGTAAGAAAGTTAACAAAAATATGCTTTCTTTACAGGACAAAGCGATGGACGCTAAAGAAAAGGCGATCGTGGCCAGAACAACCGTGGATGACATCGCTCATGCAAAAAGGAACCTTCAGTTTTACATAAGATGCAAAGCCGAAATGACGAAGAAAGATTGAGAAACTATAATCAACGACAAGAAGAAAAGCAACGAGTGGAATGAATTAATGGCACTCCTTGAGGAGTGGGAGCATATCCTGTTAAGGATTTGTCTTGGTTGGCGAGTTCGTGAAGTAAAAAGGAGTTTTTGGAGACGTCAACAAGACGAAGACGAAGACCGATCTGAAGAATAGACTATTCAAGATCAAAAGACCGAAAGAATCATGCTCGATGATCCAGGTATGAATTGGAACTATTTATGGTACAATTTAATTCATATATAAATACCTAGAAGACGTTAGATGTGTTTTGGATAAATTTTTATACAAAACTGAACTTTTTCTAAAGGATTTCGAGTGTGAAGACTGGTCCCCAAGCCGTGAGGACCGGTTCTCGTAAGTCCTCTCTGCGGGATATTAATTGAGGACCGGTCTCCGTGCTGTGAGGACCCGTTCCCGTAAGCTATGTTTTTATGACAATAATTGAAGACCGGTCTCCAAATTTGAGAACCGGTTCCCGTATCTTACATTTTATGTTACGCAGATGTGGACCGGTCCCTGACTCTGAGGACCGATCCTCAATGACGGAATTTGTTTTTAAAAAAAATCTATTTCTCACATCTAAACAGATCTAGACGTCTTCTAACCTTATAAATATGATATGAGGAACCCTAGGTCAATAATGGTGATAAGTTTTATATTTCTAAGAAACTCTAAAAACTTGCGATGAGTTTTTCTTCGAATATTTTTATAAAACCAAGTTTTTAGAGTTAATCATCTATTCAATTCTTCGTTTTCTAATTCGATATCCTTTAAGAATTGAATCGATGATGAACGATTAGGGTTTTCATTCCTCATCTCGTATGTGCTTTCAAAGATCATGAAATCACCACAAATATGTTCAAATCTCTCGAGCTTCGGATGAAGTGTTGGCGCGTGGATTTCGCATGAAGGTCGTGGATACGGTGAGCATTTCGTGGATTCGAGGCGTGGTTGCTCCGTGGATACGGTGAGCGTTTCGTGGATTCGAGGCGTGGTTGCTGCGTGGATACGGTGAGCGTTTCGTGGATTCGAGGCGTGGTTGCTGCGAGGATTTGCAGTGAGATCGGTAGAAGGATTTCCATCGATCGAGGACTAACGAAGACAATCTGCAACGAGAATTCGGTAAAATCGAGTCGTATATTGGTAAAATCACTTGTACTTGATTTTGATAGTGGATTGTTTTGCGTGACCGGTCCCGTGGGTTTTTTCTCCGAGTTGGAGTTTTCCCACGTTAAATCTCGGTGTTGATTTTATTTTTCACGTTTTATTTTATTGCACCGCGATTGTTTGTTTTTGTCGTTTACACCTATTCATCCCCCCTGTAGGTGTTGATTACCTTTTAGATCTTAGGGATCCATAACGCACAAGTGGTATCAGAGCGGGTATAGGTTGTAAAACAATGGCCGAAGGGGGTAACATTAATCGACCTCCTCTCTTTGATGGGACTAACTATGCTTATTGGAAAGTCCGCATGAGGGCGTTTCTTATTGCCATTGACGAGAGAGTTTGGCAAGCGGTGGAATTTGGTTGGAAAAACCCCACAGAAGTAGTCAATAATGTCACCGTCCCTAAACCAAGAAATAAGTGGACGAAAGACGAAAACGAACTTTCTTCTTTCAACGGGAAGGGGATTAATGCCTTATTTAACTCCTTAAATCAAACCAAATTTTCTCGGGTTTCGACGTGTGAGACCGCCAAAAAAATTTGGGATACTCTTCAAACCACCCATAAGGGAACAAGTCTTGTGAAAGTGCAAAAGTTACAAATGTTTACTAGTCACTTCAATTCCATTCGTATGGAAGAAAATAAAAATTTCACTGAGTACTATACTCGATTACAAGACATAGTCAACACTTGTGCAAATTTGGGTGAGAAAAATTCCAAACCTAAGATAATTCGTAAGATCTTAAGAACACTTCCCGAACGTTTTCATCCTAAAGTTGCTACCATTGAAACGGTAAAACATCTGGATGAGATGAAAGTAGATGAATTAGTAGGTGCTCTTCAAACATATGAGATGACTTGTCTTACTAACAAATCTTCTTCCAGGTTGTCTTCTAAATCTACAGGTATGGCACTCAAATCTACCAAAGAAGACAATGAGGACTCTTCTTCCTCCGAGACGGACTCGGACACAACTTTGGAGGACTTTGAAAAGCAACTAGCACTTCTAACGAGGAAGTTCTGACGGAACTTTAAGAAGAAATTTCCTCCAAAGTCATCTTCATCCAAATTGAACAAATCAAAAGAGAGTTCTTCTTTTTCTTCATCTAAGTCAAAACGTTTTGAGAATTTGTCTAAAAAATCTTCAAAAAATAAGAAAAACGAAGAATGAAAAATCCAATGTTATAAGTGTCAAGGTTTTGGACATATAGCATCGGATTGTCCGAACAAAAAGAATTTGAAAAAGAAAGCGATGCAAGCTATCACTTGGGATGACTCTTCTTCAAATGAAGGCACCACAAGTGATGAGGACGTTAATGCCACAGCTTTGCTTGCATGTGATTCTTCTATTATGTGTTTAGCTTCATCCGACTCACTTTCTATTTTCTCTTTGCATGAACAAACTGCTTTGGAACATTCAACGGACGAAGAGTCGGATGTAGACGAGATGGCCACCGCATATCATCAATTGGTCGTCGAATCTAAGAAGATGGCGAGGCATAACAAGAAGTTGAGAAGAAGAATACTTGACTTAGAAGGAGAAAATATGAATTTGATCACGTCAATCAAAACTTTGGAACAAGAGAAGAACGGATTGTCAAGAGCCTACAATGCCTTAGTAGAGAAGATTGCCATGCTTGAGAGAGAAAGTGAAACATATGAGAAAAATATGGAATTTCTCAACAAACAATTGACAGAGGCAAAGGAAGCTAACTTGGAGCTTACAAAACAAGTTATTCAACTCAAATTGGACATGAACAAGTTTTCTTCCGGATCTACTAAACTCGACAAGATACTAGGAATTGGTCAAACTAAGAAGTTTGGACTTGGATATGAACGGACACATGTGGACCAAGTTTCTAAGCAAGTAGGCGTGACCTCGGCTAGACCCAGCCTAAGGTTCAAGATAACTTCATTCCCTCTACAAATTTTGTTACTAATAAAATTTGTCATGCTTGTGGAGTTCTAGGTCATGTAAAGAGATATTGCACACAAAAGAAGAACTTCACAAAACCATTTAACCAACGGAAGTCGTGGAAGCCAAAAGTGAATGATCCAAAATTGAAGACCAAACGAACAAGGAAACCGAAATTGGATGATCAAAAAGGCGAGAGATCTCAAAACATCGACAAGCTTCACAAGACGCATTCAAGTCGGCTATCGCAACCCAAAATACGTAAGGTTTGGGTGTGCAAAGGTGAAATCTACCCTTGTTTTGTTGTTCATACTTCGCTTCATGCTTACGATAATACTTCATGGTACCTTGATAGTGGGTGTTCCCGACACATGACCGGTGAAAAAAATTGGTTTACTTCTTTCGATGAAATCTCCGGCAGATGTGTTGTGTTTGGTAATGGTCGATCCTCAAAAATTATTGGAAAGGGAACAATCACTATCTCGGATGACCCTACTTTGAATGATGTTTTCTATGTTGAAGGGCTAAAATCCAATCTCGTAAGCATAAGCCAACTGTGTGATGATGGATTCAATATGAAATTTTCATCAAAAGATTGTTTGGTTACTCTAGATGATGACACTCTTTTCTTGAAAGGTGTTAGATCCCAGAACAACTGTTATATAGTTCCTAGTGCCCAAACTGAAACATGTAACCTATTTTCGTTAGAAACTGAGACTTTATGGCATGAACGACTAGGTCACATAAATTTTAAGGAGCTATCTAAGATCACGAAAAAGGAGATAGTGGTAGGTGTACCTAAACTAGATTTCAAAGAAAATGTTGTGTGCGGGGGTTGTCAATTGGGAAAGCAAATTAGGTCCGCACATAAGAACTTGAATCATTTAGGGACATCTCAACCATTAGAGTTACTTCATATGGACTTAATGGGACCATCTAGGATTCAAAGTTTGGGTGGCAAACGTTATATTCTTTTGATTGTTAATGATTTTTCTCGTTATGTTTGGAATGGGTTTTTACGTGAAAAAGTTGATACTTTTGATCTATTTTCTGAAATCTTCCTCCGCCTTTTGAATGAACGTAACGACAAAATTGTATGAATAAGAAGTGATCAAGGAGGAGAATTCATAAATTTTAAATTTATTGATTTTTGTGTTTCAAATGGAATCAAACATGAATTCTCTGCTCCTTACACACCTCAACAAAATGGAGTTGTTGAACGAAAAAATTGAGTGGTACAAGAGATGGCACGTGTTATGCTTCAAAATAAAAATATTGCTTTACATTTTTGGGTTGAAGCGGTTAACACGGCTGTCCATGTTATCAACCGAATTTATGTACGACCGGGTACATTAAACACTCCGTATGAGTTGTCGTTGGGTAGAAAACCAAACATCAAATATTTTTGTATCTTCGGGAGTATATGTTTTATCCTTCAGGATCGTGTAAATCTTGGAAAATTCGACTTCCGAAGCGACGAAGGAATTTTTCTCGGATATTCTACCTCAAGCAGAGCATATAGAGCGTACAATTTAAAAACCAAGACGGTGGTAGAATCAATTAATATTAAAGTAGATGAGGCTTCTTCACATTCTTCATCTGTGATTTATACTTCTGATGTTTCTGTTCATGATGATGTTAATGATTCTCCATTTGTTTTTCCTTCGAGTGATGATACCATAATTTTTGAAATTCCTGCATCTCCTAATGTTGTTGCATCACATGAGTCATCAAAACCTCTTACTGATTTTTCTGAACTGACACCCGTGAAAGATCACCCACTCTCAAATGTTATTGGAGACCTTCTTAATGGTGTACGAATGAGGAGACAACTTCAGTGCGAGTTTGCATGTTATATATCTTTAATTGAGCCAAAAACTATTGACGAAGCTCTTCTTGACGATTATTGGATAAATGCTATGCAAGAAGAACTTGGTCAATTCACTCGTAACGATGTCTGGGAATTAGTGCCACGTCCTGAACAACAACATATAATTGGTACAAAATGAATTTTTAAAAGTAAGAAAAATTGTAAGGACTGAGATTTTGACAGTGTATTTAGACTCTCCGTTGACGATGTTCCTATGTGTAATTTAATTACATAAGCACTCGTCAAGTTTCAAGAGAAAATGAGCTAAAATGGAGAAGATACGTGATTATTAGTTTTCACTTAAGTGAATAGTAACTCCAGTTTTCCGGAGAAACCGCGGAGTAGAATTGGCTTCCAGCGCGTATCGGACTCCGTTCATAGCAATCCAATAGCTCGTTTTGATTGGTTCAGATATTCTGGAACCAATGGCACTGACGGATTTCAGATCTGATGCACGGTTTTCGAGAAAAAGAAGTTTTATCGAAAAGAGGGTTTTCGCTCCTTGCTGTTATTGCATTCTGAAACCCCTCGTGACTCGTGCTTGTGACCGGGAGTTGAGTGAGTGATGTTTGCGGTCCATACTAGCGGTAGGAAAGTTGAATTCAGACGCAAAATTAAGGTTTTGCGAGTTTACACATTGGTATATGTGTAATGTTTGGAATGTTGGAGAGCGGACAAGTTTCTTCGCGAATCTGTGACCAATTGATTGTGAAGGATTTCGAACGAAAAATAAAAAACAGTATTTACTTTGATGAAATCTTCTCTTCGGCGGTGAAAATATATGTCATCTATTCGACTTCTTTCAAGGTTAGCACTTGTACGAATTTGGAGGTTGAGCAAATAGATATAAAAACGGCATTCTTCATGAAAGCTAGGTGGAGGAGACATACATTAAACAATCGGAAGGTTTTCAAGTCAAAAGTACAGAGTATATTATTCGTCGGTTAAAAAGAAGTCTTTATAGCCTAAAACAAGCCCTTAGAATATGATATAAGAGATTTGACTCTTTTATGATAAATCATAGTATACAAGATCTAATTGTGATTATTATGTATTTGTGCAAAAAATAGGTGATGATGATTTTCTCACACTTCAATATAGTAATTAAGCTCTAGTTTTTAATGAATTGCCTTCGGACTTTATCCTTCAAAAAATAAAATAAAAAAAAAATCAACCATTATGTAAGGACAGCAAAACATCAAGACACTTTCTGTAAACAAAACTAAAACAAAATATGCGATATATCCACGGAACAAAGTACGATGGGTAACGTCGGAGAAGTGTACGGTACATGCAAGTGAAAAAATTAAAGGATTTTGAGTGGCGTTAGAATGCATTGGATAAGTGATAACTATCGACTTGCTCTGATTCAAAGTTCAAGTAGTGAAAATCAATTTTTTTTTAAAAGGTCCCTACTATCAAGTAACTTGTTTTATTCCTAATTCCTTGAAGTAGGATTTATTCCCTATCTAGTTCATTCGGTCAATAAATAAAGCAGCTCAAGAGCTTAGTTTCTATTACACATGCACTTTAATTCATTTCAATCCTATATCAGCATAGTATAATTCATAACATCAGGAAACACTTGGAGAAAAGAGAGTATCAGAGTGCACTCGTTTCCTAACATAATGGCACCAAAATGTGTTTGTGAAACAACTTTGATGAATTTTGAAAGATTTGTTACACCACTATTGGTTAGAGAGATAAAAAAGTAAGTAGCAGATCCTGTTTCTGAAAGTTCAGCTAAACAACTTATATCCCTGATATCTATAAACTTAAGAGCAAACATTCGGCTTCTAAACCTTTGACAATTGTCCAAGTACATAAATCTTGTAGGTCGTAACCTATTATCCTATCATAAGCCAAAAATCTTCGAAAGCTGACCATACCAGAAAAACAAAAAAAAAAAATCTTTCAAGAGACTAGCTCTTATTCAAGTACAAAACAAATTGGGAGTGACGAAATGCAAAATACAAGTTTCAATACTTGCAGTCGTAGTACTATACATCTTTATACACAACAGAAGTAAGACAAGGATAACTGTCAAAAGAGTAGGTACAATTTCTTACAGAAGAAACTCGAAAAGGATCTGCTCATAGCTCAACTCACAACTCATACCATGAAATGCGACACGGCTGCGACACAATTTCTTTCCGAAACAGCTAAAATACACTCTGCCATACAAATATTATGTTCATCGACCATAGAAGAATGGACAAGACTACAGCAAACATGAGATCTGCAGCAAAGTATAAGCTTTGTATGCTTATATATATAGGTTTATCATCTTTGCCCGGTTGCCCCTAATCTATTGTCCAAAATTCTGATCATTGTGTGTAATTAACACTATTTTATAGGTTTCAGAAGGTGACTAGTGACTACGACAAAATAATATTCAAGATGCGAAGAAGAGATTGAAGAACTGAACGCTCACAAATTTAGATGACTAATTCACTCGGCTTGTGAAGCAGATGAGACCAAGCTCCCTACGGCATCCATTGAGTTCACTGCTTCACCAATATCCAATTTCCGTCCAAAACCCCCATTTTCATTGTTCCCACAATTGAGTACTGCTGGTCCACAGCTTCCTTCCCAACCCACGATTTCTCCCTCGCCCACGAAGCATTGTGCAGCACCGTTATTACACCTTGAAACAGAAGAAGCACCACATTCTTTTTGAAAAGGGAAAGAACCCAGTTCACCGTCAATCTTGGCCCGAAAATCTACCAAAAGGCTCCTCAACCTAACCACCTCGGCCTCCAACGCGGCTTGCCCCTGCAATCTTTTCAATAGCTGTTGATTCACGAGGCGCAGTTTCTTGACTTCCTCCTCCAAGTAAGCCGCATGGGCCTTCTTCTTCTCCCTATACTTGCGGACGGCTTCTCGATTCCCTAACGGCTTTCGGGTCTTCTTCAGCTCTTGTTGCTCTTCTGCACTCATTTCCATTTCGGGGCTCGGGGTGAGTACTTGGGTATGAGTGTGGTAGCATGTATGGGTGTGCGTAGTAGCCGCAGGCCCCGGAGGATTGCATGTGTGGGTGTGGGTGCATGTTGTTGTGTTCCTCAAGAACTCGTCGAACGCGGTTGATGTCTCTAGATTTGGCAAGAGAAGGTGGGTTGAAAGGTCTACTTCTCCTTCATCCATTATCACCACAGGCAGAGTCCGATCCGCTGCTACTAGAGGAAACTGAACTTAACCCCCCAAGCAAAGTTATCAACCTTGTGAAGAATTAACCAAACAGTTTCAGGAAGGTCACCGAAAGACGATCTGACCGAACTGCCGACTTGTTGGAGATTTTAGCTTACTGATAAGTGGATGATAGATATTTGAGTAATCTACCAACTCAAGATGATCAAACAACCAATAGAACTGTAAACTCTCAAGCAAAGCCCAATAGCAAACAAGGGCACTTCAGCAAACTCCTTGCTCCCCTTATAGCCTCCATACAAGACCTAATTCATGCAGAGCCCAACAATCATGAACACTAAATCGATCTAATTCATCAAGTGGGGTGAGCCCAAAAGAAACAGAACAACCGGCAAACTGGATCACAAAGATCACAAAACCCTAATTTCACCACAAAATCACCATTTCGTCAAAATCGAAGCGAAGAAAATACAAATTTCTACAAGATTGAAAACATACCCCTTCAAGAGATGAATGAAATCAGGCATCAAAATGGGACCTTGAAGAAGAAATCATTGACCTCAGTTTCTTAAAAAGAAAGAATAAAAAAAAAAAAAAGGGGGCACAAAAGGTTGAAGAGGAAAAGAAGGTCGTTGTTTCTCAACCTCTCCTTTTGATCTCTTTTGGGGGAACAGAATCTTTGAAAGAGGAGAGCAGAGGAGAGGTGGGTTTTGGGTTTTGATTTGATTGGGGCTGGTTTGGACGGTGCTTCTTCGGTTCTCTCTCTCGCTACAAAGAGGATTTCTCTTCCCACTCCTGTTGCTTTTGTTGATTTTGCAATCCAACTATTTATAGTTTTCAAAGCTTCTTTTTCTTTATGAATAAATCTGCTAAATATGTACGGGACTTCCTGACTTTTGCTGGCTTCCAAATAAGGCCTAAACTTTTATTAATTTCTAACTATAATTTTATGAACCTTCTGTGAGAATCTTACACGTGGCTTTCTATACATTTGTTACATGTTATTTACTATTCTATTTACTATTATTAGGAGCCGAATTCCCTACTCTTTGATCTGGTCAAAGATCTTTCTCAGGAAGCGCATTGCGGTGAGGAACGGCGGCGGATAGTGACCATAGAAGTTTGCGCCCTTCGACTGGATCAAGCCATTCAGCTAATGAGAGATCGAATCAGCCGAGTTCAAAAACCTTCACTATAAAACTAGTTCGGCCGGAGGAGCCGAATGTATGAACTGTGCAGGGATCAATGCCGGCAGAAAAGCCGAATGAAAAAAGTACACAGTAACTGGTCGGCTGAAAGAGCCAAATAGATGAAATACGCAGTGACTGATCGGCTGAGAGAGCCGAATGCCTTTATATAATAATAAAACAGAGTGTGCCCGAAGGACATACAGACTCTGCAAATATAGTTTACAACAAAGTGATGCCCGTGGGGCAGACAGACTCTGCAAATGTAGTCTACAACGGAGTGATGCCCGTGAGGCAGACAGACTCCAGGGATCTAACTTACAAACTACTAGAAAAGCAGTAAATGCGGAAAAGAAAAAGATTACATTTAGACTACTCCTAGAAAAGCGATAAAATGCAGAGAAAATAAGAGTGGTCTTCTCGTTCAGAGTGGAGAAAGACTCCTATTGCAGGCTTCAAAGTTACTATATATAATATCTTAAGCCCACATTATTGGTTTCCCGCTTTATTTATTTCAGTTAGAAATAAACTTAGATGGAAATGTTGATATGTCTATAGTCAGGAAACGCAATAAATTAAAATTTGCGAACCAAAGTGTCAACGACACCTAGTTTGAGGACCAAAAGTGTAATTTAGCCTTCAATAGAGTGCTCTTTTACTATTTAAGTTGTGATAGTAGGGGAAGCATGGTTGTCTGACAAGTATATACCCAATCACAAGTCCATTCCCATCCAATGTGGGACTATTGCGGGTTCACATTACTACGCCAAAACTCAACAATTTCATCCAACTAACCAATCCTGTAAGAAAGTGAATTCTCGAAATCCGAGAGTTGTACTTCGTCTAGAATCGACTAATTGTCGAGTGGGTATGCTTCGGAAAGGCCGAAGGCATCTAAAATCCAAAAAGTGCATTGGAATTGGAGTCCACGGGAGTAAAGTGCAAAAATCTGCACTTCTGCAGATTCTGCTCTCGGGGACCGGTCCCTGGTGGGAGGGACCGGTTCCTGTAGCTTAGTTTGCGGCAGGAAATCCTGCGCGCAAAGGAATTGCTCTTGGGGACCGGTCCCTGGTCCCCGTAGCATTGGAGGTCCCTGTGGGGACCGATCTCCAAATGGGAGACCGGTTCCCGTACGCATCCCACGAGGGCAAGCTCTCGGGGACTGGTCTCAGATGGAGGGACCGGTCTCCGAGGGACCGGTCATCAGGGGAAGGACCGGTTCCCGTACGCGAAAAGGGCTGGCAGAGGGCCTCTGCCAGCATGGGGTGCTCTCAGGGACCGGTCCTCCCGTAGAGGGACCGGTCCCCCAGCACGAAAATGGCCCAGTCTGGGTTGTTGACAGGAGTAAAGTTGAGGGGGTTTAATACTTTTGTTGCATTAGTTAGAGAGTATAAAGAGCAAAATGCTCTCTCTCCCTCTCTCATTTTCACCCTCACTCTCATTCCCCTCTCATTTCTCTCCATCTCTCTCTCTAGAAGGAAAAGAAAGAAAAGAGAAGGAGAAGAAAGAAAAGAAGAAAGAAGAGAAGAAGAAGAGGAAGGAGAAGTAAGAGCACTTGAAGGAGAACATCTCCATCATCATCTCCCTCTCCCTTTCCTTATCATTGGAGCTTGCATATATAAGAGGTGAGCTATCTAAACCCTAATGGTAGAACTTAGGGTTTTGGGTCAAATACTTTAGAAATGGGTCAAATGAACCCTTAGCAAGCATCTAATTAGATCAATCCCAAGTTTTAGGGTTTTGATGAAGTGAGTTGCTATATGTGCAAACCTATGGCTCCAATTTAGGGCTTTGTTAAATAATAAGGTTTGATCTCTTTTGATGGCCTCTTAACCTAATTGTTAGGTGTCTAAACGCGTTGGCGAAGTCGGAATTCCGTTTCGTCGAACGGGTGGAAAGATATCGGCAAAACAAGACCGCCGGGGTTTCGTTTCGACCTAAACGGTCGAGATATTGAGAAAGCAAGCGCCGAGGATCATCTTTAGGGCCTCCACAACGTAAAATATCTTCGAAAGGTGGGTGGTGACCATCTCGAAGCAGTTGAACTGCTCCCTATGACTGAGTTGTTGATGTCGATCAATTGCATATTGAGTTTGTTGCATATAGGGTACTTGAATGATGAGATTTCCATGCTTGGTAGTGTAGTATGTAGATTCAACACTTGAACCTATAGTATGCATGAGTTTAGAATGTTGTAGCTTAAACCCTATATGTTATGATGTATGTGAGTTAGAACCTAGGAAAATGACAACCTAGGAATTAAGTGCCGAAGGTATATAAAGAACACTTCGTTGAACAAGAGTGACATCTAGTTAATATTAAACAAAGAACAAGTGGCATCCAATGACTAGTAAAGCTATGATGACCGACATGTGCAAACCTTAGTGTAAGTTGGAACACTAGGTTGATTAGCGAGAGAACTTATGGTATCGTGATGTTAACCCTAGTTGGTAGGGTATCCTCAATTGACGAGGATTGGATCGTGCTCACGTAGTCTGTTCTATACCTGTGGTGGTCGCTCCACACAGGCTGTGTACTCCGGAGATTTTCACAATGGGGGTAGAAGTTGTTGCCCTGGGACAGAAGTACTTATTCCGTAGACGGTCTCGGCTGGGTTGAACGAGCGATTAAAGACTCCTTTCCCCCACGATATTTGAGACGTGAGATTGAGTGGAAGCCCCTAGGCAAGCCAAGTGATTGGGTAAACAAGAGAACCAATGAAAGTTAATTTGTTGAGCATAGTAGTTGATAGTGACCTTTACTATGAGCACATGCATGCATCCATTTATATTAGATTGAGGCATAGTAGGACTACTTTTATATTTCTGCTTTTACTACTGCTCTCGTTTATTTATCTATCTAGTTGTCTATAGTTCTACTTATGACTGCTTAGACCTAGTAGGGAGATCGGCGGAGTCGGCGGCCGAACCCACTGGAAACTATTTATAGTTCTCACCTCACCTTGTTCCAGGTCTGAGTTCGAGTCACCCCGGCGAGGATTGCGGTAAGGGCTTAGCGCCCTAGGCATTTGGTAGCTTACTTTTCTATGCATTGGTAGTACCCCTTTACATTTTGAGAGTAGATGATGTATAGGATATGAGGTATTTTGGGATGATGTATAAACTTACGTTTATTATTTGGAAGTTAAATGTAATTAAAGGCTTAATGTCGAATGAAAATAATAGATAAGTATATCTCTCTTTTATTCACTAGTTCGTTATACTTGTGATGCTTGCTCTCGTCGTTTGGCACTGTTTGTGCTTTTGTTGACGTTGGTTGTGTATGTTTATCAAGTTGTTTCTTGGGCACTTGTTGTACACAATCTTGATGCTTAGCCTTGGGCGGACAGGGGAGATCATGTCCGTTCGGCGTCTGTTTGACACGCCTGAGCCGGACCAAATTGGTAGCGGTCTCAGGGCGTGACAAATTCAGCTGTAAACATGGAGTTCCTAGCTTCTCCTACACAGATGATCCACCAACAAGGTCCAAATCCACTGCAGAAGCTTTAGTTCCAACCACAAAGCCAAGCTTCCATTGCTGTTGCTAGTGCCTACTGTTGGTGCTCTGGATCCTCGCATGCAGGAAGGAAAGTGTGGAGTAGATAAGTAATGTGGATGGAGGATAGGTGGAATATGAGGTTCCTGGTGTAGAGGAGTGAAAAGAGAGTTTTGAGGATGTAGGGAGTTTATTTATAGAGGACTAGATGCGATAAAATAAGCCCAAAGATTAAAGATTTCTAATATGTTCCTAGATTTGAGTGCCGGAAGGCACAATCGGGCGTCTGAAATAATTCAAAACTATATCTCCAGACCAGAAAATGGGCACTCACTAAAAGGATCTGGATCCTAAACCTAGACCCATATCCTCACCAACCACCTGTCACGTATCGTAACAGTTCATTATTCATAAGGAAGCTTACCAATCCAATTCGGGCTGCTTCAGTAGCAATCGGGCGCACGAAAAGTGAGCATGACAAGGCTTCAGTAACAACAACAACTCTGCATTGAGGTTTTAGGCACCCGAAAGTTGCTAGACTCCAATTTGGTAGATTTCAATACTCCGAGTTTGTTTTCGGGTCCATTTCACATCAAACAACTCCAATTCATCTCGACACTCTACAGATGTGTCCACAAACAACTAATGATATTATCATCATTTGACAACTAAACTTTCATAACGCCATAGACATAAAGCTATCCTGCCAAATTGGGCATTTTTTTTGGCCGAAATATTGTATTCCAGTCAAATTTTGCTATTCTCGATTATCCTGGGATAGTTTGGGAAAAATTGTTCCATCTTTTGGTGGAATAATACTGCTCCAAAATTTAATTTCAAACTTTTGTAAGATTATAAATTAAATTAAAGTAAATTATATAGACATGATATATTACATATCATAAGTAACTATTTTCATTATAAAATAATTAATTTTAATACATATTATTTGTATTTAAATATTATAATAATTATGTTATTAAATTTAAGTTTAAGTAGAATTTTTTTGAAAAAATCATGATACATTCTTTTATTAAATCACATTTTATAATAAATTATTTTTATTAAATATTATAATAAATTTTCTTTATTAAATACTTTTATAATAATTTATCTTAATAATAAATTATTTCAAATTAAAATTTATATCAATTTTATTAATCACTTTTTTAACTATTCTCTACTATTTTATAAAATTAATCAAATATAGTTTTAATTATTTGTGAGAATAATACCATTACAAGTCAAAATAATTATACTTTTATTTCTAACTATTCTAAAATAATAAGCTATTTTATAAATAAAAAAAATTATTTTAATATGCGTCATTCCTGAACAATTTATGGGACCTAAGAATGTTGTTATCCCTAAAATAAAAAAATATAGTCCGCAAATATGAAAACAAACAAAACAAGGAGGATGGTGTAAAAAACAAAAATCAAGTAAAATTATAAAAAGGTTGAATTACAGAAAACACTCTCATAAACATTTAATTTTTCACATTTTCTCTTTAACTTTTAAAATCTATATTTTATCCTCTCAACATTTTAAATTATTACATTTAGTCCCATCTGTTAGAGGTCCCATAATTCTTCTGTTTATTTTTTTATAATTTATACCAAAAATATTTTTAAAATAATATAAAGATATTAAAAGATATTTTTTTTAAAAAAAAGTAAGAGTAATTTCATTTAAGAGTAATTTGATTATCTTGTTCTTTTCATTAACATCATTTTTTAAAAATATTTTTAAAATTTTAAAAGAATAAGATATAAAAAAAAGAGCATTTAATAAAGGCCAATTTGCATAATCTACTAATTTTGGGCTTTTGCAAAAATGGACCACTTTTTTTGATTTTGCAAATTCAATCGGATTTTCAAAGAAATTGACCAAAATATCCTTATTACTTTTTCTCTCTTTTTTTTTTTTCTCTCGTTCATTTTTTTTTCTCCCCAAAGAGGCGAGGAAGAGGGAAGCGAAACGCCCGCTCGCCTTACCCTCATGCTCTCGCCCTCGCCCTCGCCCTCGCCTTCGCCCTCGCCCGCTCACCCCCCACTTTCCGCTCCTCCGACCCTGCCGAGGCCGCGCCGCGATCCTTTTTTTTTCTCTCCGACTCTCCTCCATCGTCTCCGATGACGACGCCTCTCTCGCCCTTCACCGCCCTTCTCGTCCTCTCCCTTTCCCTCCTCCTCTGCCACCTCTGACAACGACGCATCTACGCTGATACCGTAAAGGTCGCTGTAGCGTTCCAGTCTCGGAGCGGGGGGTCCTTAGCGGCGGCGTCGCTGGTCTGTTGGCAAAGAGGGGTGACAAAAATAAAAAAAATTGTGCATTTCCATCATCTTTGTGGTCTGCGAGGTCTGAGGCGAGGAAGGTGGGGGGTGTGGGGGCGAGGGCGAGGGCGAGGGCGAGGACGAGAGCATGAGGGTAAGAGGCGAGGTGGGCCATTTCCCCCCCCGCCTCCACTGCTTTCTTCAGCAAGAGAAAAATAAAAACGAGAGAGAATGAGGAGAGAGAAAAAATAATAAGCATATTTTGATCAATTTGCTGAAAATTCGAACCGAATCTATAAAGTCGAAAAAAGTGGCCAACTTTTGTAAAAATTTAAAATTAGTAAATTTTTTATGCAAATTGGCTCTGGAATTTAGCTTTTTAAAAAATCAAGTTAAATTATTCACGCTCATGAGAAAAAACAAAACAGAAATGAGGTAATATGCTTCGTTAGTAAATTCGCGAATAATTCGCGAATTTTTGGAAAAACGAATTAATCTCCCGTTTACGTATTTTTCCCAAAAGTTCGGAAAAAAAACGTGTTTTTTTCGTTAAATATACGGATTCGCGAATAATTCGCGGTTCGCGAATTATTCGCGGTTCGCGGTTTATTCGCCCGAAAAATTTGGTGCTGGGTCTTGGGCTGGCCTCATAGGTCGTCGGCTCATCGCTAGCCCCCAAAAAAAAAAAAAAACCTGCAGAACGCTCGCCTCGCCCAAAACAGGGGAAAAAAAACTTTCGAAATTCAAATCGTCCTTTCGCTATCCCCAAAACGAAGCTTTTGCTAACTTCTTACTCTACTCTCCGCCTACCCCCCGGCCCAATCCCGATCCTTTCTTCCTCCTCTTCCTTCGCCGAATGCCATCGTAAGCCCCCGCGTGGCCACATCAAAGATCGATTTCTTCACTCTTCAGAAATCAGAACCCTCCACGCCCACGCCCCACCAGACCTCGCCTACGCCTGCGCCGCCGCCGCCCACTTCCTCGCCCCACCCCTTCTCTCCCTCCTCCTCCTCTACCTCTCCCAGGCTCTCAGCTCAAAGGTAACCTCTTTGCTCCTATATCCTCTTCTAATATCCGATACCTTTCGCCGCTACTCCGATCCGGTAAAGGACGCCGTCCTCACCTTGTCCAATACTCCAATGCTCAAAATACAGTGAGAAGTGTGCAAATCAGTTGATTTATACATGTATTCTTCTACTTTTCTTTTTCCCCCGCTAGTGCAATAAACAAAAAAAAATTGACTTTTAGTTAAATTAACAAAAAAAAAAATCCACAAAAAAAACCTGGCCAGTATTTGTATTATAGTAAAACTTGTTTGGATCCAAAGAATCTATTTCATTGAATAGTAATCTATGTACTAAAAAAAACAAAAGCTGTCTCTGTCTTTCTCATTCATATGGTCAAAAAACTTGATTAAAAAGAGTATGTATCTATTATTGCATATTATTATATCTGATAACAGTCAAAAAATGTAAAAGGTTGATGAACGGGACAAGTATATTATTATATCTTATAACATCCTGTTCATTTCTTTACAAACCAGGGACGAATAAGAGTTTGAAGATTTCCTGCTCTTAACATTTCTGCTCTTAACATTTGTCTTAGATTGTGTCAAGCTCCCAAGATTTCTTGCTCCCAACCATCGAAATCCCCCGTGAGGCCGAGCACCACTCGCAATCTGGTTCTAAGTTCTGCAGTTCCACTTTATCTGATACAAAACTACAAATTTATAATTTTTATAAATATGATTGGAATTAATATTTGCTATTATATACATGTTAAGTGACTGTTATATGAATGTTATGTGCTATTATATGCATGTTAAGTTGTTGTTACTTGTTACGTTCATTAATTTGATTGTTGTTGTACTTGTATGAAGACTCAGAACCAATGAAGTGGGGTTTATTACTTAAGAGTTAGGTTATGCTTGATGCATGATTGATGAGTAATTCTAATATTCTTTTGTTGTGATTTTATTTTTTTGAGAATCCATGATAGGTAGTCATGTGATAGAACTTGAAATATTTGAGTCATTAATTTTTTTATGCAGAAAAATGGTTCGAAAGAAAGATAGGCTTTGGATTCACGCGGAAGAATTGAGTGGAAAATTTAAGTGCAAATATTGTTCTAAAGTGTACTCGGGTGGTGTCGCAAGACTCAAATCCCACTTATCTCAAGTTTCAGGACGTGATATTGAAACATGTGATAAAGTACCACCAGATGTACAAACAGAAGCATATATAGCTGTATGTGGAGATCCTAGCAAAAGAGCTAAGAGTATTGGAAGTACAAATGTCAATGAGTCTGGAGAAAGTATTGCAGTTTCTGGTTCTAGATCATTTGGAAGAACTAATCAAATGACAATGCAGGAAGTTTACATGAAAAAGAACAAAGAAGAAGTTGATCAATCTCTTGCTAAATTTTTTATAATGAATAACATTTCTTTTAATGTTGTTCAATCAGAGTCATTCCTTGACCTTATAAAAGATGTTGCGAATTATGGCTCTGGCTATAAAGTACCATCATATTCAACACTACGAACAAAATTGGTTACAAATGAAAAAAAGGAAGCCGAGACATATGTTGGAAAGGTGAAATCCTCATGGCATTTGAGTGGTTGCACCATTATGTCAGATGGTTGGACTGACTTGAAAGGAAAAGCATTCACTAATGTCATTGCATATTCACCTGGAGGTGCAATTTTTATGAACTCTTTTGAATGCTCAAAGGAGAGAAAAACTGCTATGTATCTTAAAGATATTTTATCATCTGTAATTGAAGATATTGGGCCAGATAATGTTGTCCAACTAATCACTGACAATGGTAGTAATTTTCTAGCAGCAGGCGACATGCTTTTGGGAAAGTATCCTAGAATGTACAAAACACGATGTGCAGCACATGGCTTACAATTACTCTTAAAAGATATATATAAGAATGTTGAATGGGTGCGAATCATGATTGATGAGGCGAGGTTGATTGAAAATCATATGTACAAGCACACCGTTCTCTTGGCATTGATGTGAGAAGCTACTCACAAAGAATTAAAGCATCCATGTGCTACAAGATTTGCTTCAAATTTTCTTGTGTTGCAATCACTTGTGGATGTTGAGAATGAATTAAGACTTTTTGTTGCTTCTGCTGAATGGAGAGAAAGTAACTTAAATAAAAATCGACAAGCAAAGAAAGTAACTGAGCTAGTCTAAAATAATGAATTTTGGAATAGAGTAAAGGAGATCCTACAAGCTTTAGAGCCTATTGTTCGAGTCCTACGTTTAGTTGATGGTAAGGGATCTACTTCTGGATATTTATATGATGTTATGGAAAGAGCCAAAGAAGCAATCAAGTGTTGCTTGGGTAATAATCAAAATAAATTCATGTGCATATGGGATTTATTTGATGAAAGAAGAAATGAAAATATTATACATCCTATACATGCAGCAGCAGCTCTTCTGAATCCAGCTTATATGTGTCGTGAAGGGTTTAGAGAAAGTCGACAGATGAAAGATGGCATAGGTTTCAGGTTTGAGAATCTAATTCTTCCATAGGAGAAAGAAGATTTTTTAAAACAAGTACAACTTTATCGTTCTAGATCAACTTTAATTTTCAATTCTACAGCGTTGATGATGTTAAAAACCTCACATCCTCGTACGTTATATTCTTTTTTAACTTTTGTATAATTTTTTTTTAATATCACTAACTATTTTTTGTTCTTCGTTACAGGAGTTTGGTGGGATTATTATGGTGATCCACTTCCAATGCTAAGAAAATATGCAGTTCGTATTTTAAGCCAACCATATAGTTCTTCATCTTCTGAGAGAAATTGGAGTGCTTATGAAGCAGCACAAACAAAGAAAATAAATAGATTATCTTCGAAAATGTTAGATAATCTTGTTTATACTATAATGAATACATTAGCAATGAAAAAGTGGTCCACTTTGGAATCACAAGATTTGGAGCCTATTGATTTAGAAAAACTTCATGAACTTTCGGAGTATATAGATAATGGAAAAGGTGGAGATGGAGACGACGGCAAAGAAATTGAAGAAAATTCATTAACTAACCTCGACCTTTTGTGGTTAAATCAAGAGTCGGAGTTCGCTGATTATAATTACTAAAACTTTTTATGTTGTATGCTTATGTTTATTCAAGCTTTTATATAGCTTATATGTGGAATTGTGAACTTTATAGTTTTTATTTGCTTACTTTTTAGACTTTAAATATGCTATTATGCACTATGCAAAGTGCAAGTTTTATGTTGTATTTTGTTTTCAACTATGCTTTATGTGAAGCTTCTATGTAATGAACCTTTTATGCAGTTTCCAACTATGTGAACCTTCTTTATACTAAACCTTCTATGTGAACCTTCTATGTATTTAGTTTCTCACTATGCTTGTATGCGAAGCTTCTATGTTTTATATATTTTATTTAGTTTCCAACTATGCTTGTATGTGAGTCTTCTATGTTTTATATGTTATATTTAGTTTCTAGCTATATAGTTTCCAACTATCTTGCTATTTTTTTTACTTAATTAGCTTAATTTTGTAGCTCTTTATTTTTTTATTCTTAAGAAATATGAGTATTTATGCTAATAGCATAAATTTTGAGAGAAAAAAATTTTAATTTAATAGCCGAATTTTTTATTCCGAATTTTTAATTGGCGAACGTATAATATCCGTATAAATCACGTATTCGAATAATTGACGAATCCGTTTTTTAACCATATTTTTTTAATAAATTTAAAAATTAAAATATAAATTTCATTCGAATTATATTCGTAACCGAATTTTTACCGAATCCTAATTTACTAATTACCATATGCCGTAACGCCTCGGATGGTGTGACAAACACCTTTGAGTGCCGACAATTTCCACTCACTAACAGCGACCTGGCAGTGACTTGCGACTAGTGTCAAGCCGTTTCTGCTCTCCGGAAGCTTCTGTGCGTCATCCTCCTCTCATCTCAGCTCCATCTCCGTCCCTTTCCGTTTCCTTACCCCTTCCGATCTATTAAATTCCTTCTTTACTTATCATCTTCTCCTCTCTCTCTCTCTCTCAACAAAAACTGACCCATAATAATCCTAGGAATTGGTAATGGGTCAGGTTCTCTATTATCTAATTCCTTTTTTTTTTCCTCCTTCTAGTTTGAAGTGGTAGCTGGATTGATCCCTGGATTCCTCAACCTCCCTGAAGGTATATATTCTTTGCACTTTCTATGGTGGTCATGAAAATTTTTCACTGGATGTTTTGTCACAGTAAGCCCATATTCTTCACAAAAGAAGAAAGAAAAAAAAAAAAAAAAAAAAAGAAAAGAAAAGGGAAAGTTGTACCAGATGTGATGGGTTCCTCCGACATCCATGCTTTGCTTCCTTCTATTTTCTCTTATATTGTATCTTTGGGTCTCGGTGCACTTTTTGAATTAGATCGGTTGTTTCTCCTATTTTTCTTTGTTCTACTGATGCTGCCACTATAACCGATGTGAAACCATATGATTCGTTCCGAGATTTAAGTTTTTGTTTTCGTTTTCATGTTTACAATCTCGATCGCTTTTGATGAGTTTTGGGTTGGAGAGCTTGAATTTGTTAGAGAATTTGTGTCTCAGATACTCGATTATGATCTGAAGACTCTCTTCTCAGATCTAGCGGATGAACCCCAAGGTTGTAAGAGGATTGTGTCTCCAAGGCACTGTAAAGTTCAGAAAGTTTGAGTTAAGCTGATTTTGGAGCATAATTCATGCTCGGAATGAGATGAGATGAATCCATCTAAATTCTGTTTTTTCTGTTTAGATAAGGCAGGATTATATCTAAACTCTTTGGTAGTGATGGTTGCCAATTACTGGAGTTGAGTTTTTGTGGCGGCCATTGCTTTTCTTGAGTAGAGACTGGAGGAGAAATTACCCCCAGCCAATTCTATTGCAAACTGTTTATATATTTATTACAACATACATAGTAAAAAAGAGTAAACAGAAGACAAACACGCAGATATCTCAACCTGTCCTACATCACAACACATAATTATATGATATTAGACAGCTCACAATACAGCTGAAACTAGAAAAAGAATAACATCTCCTGAAAAGCTAAATACATCCCCATTAGTACTTTTCATGTCAGCATTCAAAATACCTACAATTTTGCAGTTGCTAATAACCTGGAGCTGTCGGTGCACTCTTTACCTATTTAAGTGCCCATCTACACTCTTTTCTTTTCTTACATCTGCCAATTGCATAGCTTTAGGAAATTGTTTCATCCATTCCGTAGAAATCAAGAAACTGTCCAACCTTGCAAGAGTTTCTCTCTATAATTTGAATGTGTGCGGCAATAGCTATCGTAATGATGACGGTGTTACTGAGGTGATGGCTATTCATAGTGGCGGTGTTTGGTGGCAGTGGCCGTGCAAGGTTGTGATGATGACATGGTGGTGGTGACATCGGCAATTTGGTTATTCAAGCTTCGCTGTGTTGTTAAGTTCATGACACTTGAGTAGCGTCTCATTCAGGTCCTACCTCAGTGGATCGATATAGTTAAGAGTCTTTAAACTTGAAAACAACCAATCTCAAAGTTCTTAGATAGATGTCTGTTATCACCAAAATCAGAATGGTTTTTTAACCTTTAAACCAACATTCTACAGATCCCTGCATGATTCACATGGATTGTGATGGTTTTTTATATGCTGGTTTGTATCATCAACTCAAAATTTTCTTTACAAATTGTGGTTTAGGAGTGAAGAATCTTGACTGCTGAAATCACTTCGCAGAAAGCAAACTTTCTGATTCAAAATTAGGTTGTAATAGATCAAATTGACTTCAGGTAAGTCAATTTAAGTTTGTTTTCAATTGAATTTAGTCAATTACTGTTGTATTTGGTCAGAATTGAGGGCTCATTTTTGTGTCAAGTGGAGATCCCCCCCCCAAAAAAAAGTAAAAAAACACCAAGGTCAACATCACTTTGAACTTTGATTGGACTTTACTACTATGGTAGTTTTAAACGTATATTCGTGCATGCTCTTTTACTCATTTTTTTCCTAAGAAAAGTTACATACGGATTAATCCCTGTAAAGGTTTTACACAAGGATAGAAGTAAGATTCAAGGTAAGGGAGAGAATGGAGCAAAAACGATCCCTTAAATAGACTTCATTCCTAGCTTAAACAGAAATCAGAGGGATATGCAAGACGGTTTTGAACTTTTGTTATGTCGCACAATATAGTTTTGACAATTCATTGCTGTGAAGTTGATGACACTCGTCGATATTTCAAAGTTGCACACCAAAGTCCAAAGCTTCCTGGAATTTCTAGTTGTTTATTGTTGAAGATTCATGAGGTTTTTTTTTTTTTTTCGTGCCAAATAGTCCAGAAGTAAACAGCTATGAAGCAAACCAGTCCTCTTTTTAGCTTTGGCTCAAGAGAACATCTTTAGATTAACCAGACTTCTTAAAGCTTCAAGCCAACAGACAAAATGTTGTTGAGTGGTGTCATAAAACCATATAAGATCTGTTGGGATACTAGGCAAAGTCAAGAAAACACGAGATAGTGCATTGGCCTTTGTTCTGGTTCATCACAAGTACCGACAATTAGCAGCACATCATAGACAGATAAAAACAAGTCTGGACACAATGGATGGTGTTAAGACATTCTTTTTTTGATAAGTAATTTTAGCAACAGCTTGGATGTTTTAGGTCGTCTTTTGGGATTATGCTGGTATATTCTTACTTGTGGCTAGAGATAGAGCTGAAAATCATGTATATATGATGGATAATTGACGAAGTGCATTATTGTTGGGCAAGAACTCTATTGCTCCTTCTCCTTCCTAATTCCTTTATTTTCTGCTTTTCTCAATTTCTACCCTTTGTTCTGTTTAATGTTCATCATAAGAAAGCTTTAGTCTCATAGGAACAATGTTTGGTTTCTTTATCCCTTGCCCTACCTGCAATGAGAACTTATTGATTATTTTTAATGTTTTCTCAATTTGACACTCAAAACATTATCAATTTTTAGCAACTATGATGTTAATTCTTTCAATTTGGTTTAATTTATCATCCACGGAAATAATATGAATGTGATGCGTGTAAAATAGGATTTTTAATTGAATTTTGAGAAGTTGGACTGATTTTTCTCAAATTGTTAGTCTAAGGTTTCAAAAATAATGATAGAGCAGGGGACTTGTACTATAATCCTAACTTGAAGGTGTCAAGTTGATGATTTACGTGAACATTTCTAATAATTGGATGCGTCGGCTGTCCAACTTATTTGTTGGCAGGTGAAAGAACGGCAAAAGAGCATGGTCCTCTAGGGTTGTATTGATTAGAATAAATAGTGTACAAACTAACCCATTGTAGTAAGATTACAACCAGAGATACAGTATAGACCTATACTATATAAAGTAACAAATAATACAATAGTAAATATATTCTATTATACTAAATATATCGTAATATTCCCCCACAATTTAAGCAATCATTGGTCGGATGCGAAGATTGGTCCGCGGCATGGAGAACTAAAAAGGGGACAAAGGTTTGGTGAAGATGTCAGCAAGTTGCTTATTAGAAGATATATGGACTAAGTCCAAATCATCGGATTGGACTTTTTCTCGCAAGAACTGATGATCCAGCTTAATATGCTTCGTACGAGCGTGAAGAATAGGATTGGCAGCAAGGTATGTGGTGCTAAGGTTATCACAATAGATGCAAATAAAGCACCATAAGAAAATACCAAGATCATGAAGCAAATAGCAAATCCAAATCGTCTCAGCAAGAGTGTAAGCCACAGCACGATACTCTACTTCAAAACTAGACCGAGAAATAGTAGGCTATTTCTTAGCTAGCCATGAGATAAGATTAGGTCCAAGAAATATGCAATATCCTGAAGTAGACTGGCGCATATTCGGATAACCAGCCCAATCAGCATTAGAAAAGGCGACAAGCGAAGGATTGATACAGCGAAAGATAGATTGATATAGTGAGAGATAGTTTAACTATCTGCATGTTTGGCTCACGAGGTGCATGAAGATATTGAGCAATCAAATTGATAGCATACGAAATATCGAGGTGTGTGAAGGTAAGATGTTGCAAGGCACCAACCATCTGACGATAGGGGTAGCCGTGTAGGGATCTTCAATGAGACGTCCCTCATGATACAAAAGACAAGTGTCGGAGACAGAGGAGTGGAAATAGGTTTACTATCAGGAAATCAAGTAGTTGATGGGCATATTTCTGTTGAGTCAGATAACGACCAGAAGAAGAGCAGCTAACCTTAATATTCAAAAAATAATGTAGCGGACCTAAGTCCTTCATTGCAAATTCTCATTGCAAGGTGCTTATAAGAGCGTCCAAAATAGATGATAAGCTTTCAGTGACAATAATATCATCAACATATAAAAGAAGAATAAGAGTACCACAAGAGAATTAACAGATAAACATTGAGGGATCAGCGGTGCTTCCAATGACCTAGTTCAAAAAGAAAAGAAGTAAAACGTTGAAACTAAGCTCGAGGCTCCATCTTGAGATCATAGATTGCTTTGCGTGGACGGTAGACATGATGAAGTAAAGAAGAAATCTGGCGATTGCCGCATATAAACTTCCTCAGAAAGAGAGCTGTGAAGAAATGCGTTCTTCACATCAAGTTGTCAAAGTGGCCACCCAGAGGAGAATGCAATAGAAAGAACCGAACGAACAGTAGTTGGTTTGACGACTAGAGAAAACTCTCATCGAAGTCAATACCTTCTTGCTGTTTGTAGCTCTACGCTACAAGTCGAGCTTTGAGACGCTCAAAAGAACCATCCGTCTTCTGCTTGACCTTGTATACCCACTTGCAGCCAATAAGATTAACGAATGAGGGAGGAGTAAGATTGTCACACCCCAATAATCCCACATCGGATAGAAATGGGGATGTGATTGGGTATATAAGAGACTTAGACACTAGTAATAATAAATGGGCTTAAGCATTTTGGGCCGATGTTTAGGCCCAACAAGTTATTGTTGCTAGTAGGCTGGGTCGTTACATTTGGTATCAAAGCCAGTTCACCAGCCGAAAGTGTGAGATGAGTCTTGGCTAAGCTAGGGTCAGAATGACAGACTAAGCCAGGGTCGTTGATTGACAGGCTAAAGTCAGGGTCTGAATGACAAAGGCTAGCGAGACGAGTCTCACATCGCTTGGTGATCTTGGGTTGTGTGTGTTATCGGACTGACGAGAACGTCAGGGCCTTAACGGGGGAGTCTGTCACACCCCAATAATCCCACATCGGATAGAAATGGGGATGTGATTGGGTATATAAGAGATTTAGACACTAGTAATAATAATTGGGCTTAAGCATTTTGGGCCGGTGTTTGGGCCCAACGAGTTATTGTTGCTAGTGGGCTGGGTCGTTACAAAGATCCCAAGTAGAGTTAGCCAATAAGGCATTATATTCTGCAGCCATAGTTGTACGCCAACCTGCATCCTGAGAAGCCTTAGCAAATGAGTTAAGGTTAGTAGGGAGAATAGAGTGCTTGGAAGGCAAGACGGTGATAGACTCGGACAAACCCTTTGTCATGGATCTGGTAATCATAGAGTGGATGGGAGAAGGTAAAGAGTTAATAGGTAAAGTAGGCGAAGCAGAGGATACTATCGGTAGGGCAGTATCAAGTGGAGAGGGAAAGGTGGAGGGTCATATTGTGGGGGTGCCGGATCAGTAGAAGAAGTGAGTCTAATAGGTTGGGATGTATTCCTTATGGTATAGACCCGGAGTTCAGCTTGACCAGCAACAGAGACATCATTCTCATTGCGAACCTTTAGGGCAGTATTATTCAAGGTGGTAGAAAAGAGAGATAATAACTCAGACAGTGAATTAGACTAAGGAACTGCATTGGTAGACGAAGTACCAGAAACATCAGCAGTAGAAGAGTGGATGAAATAGAACGCAGAGATTGCATGAATAGTAGAGGGACTCACCCAGTAAAGGAGGATTAGAAAGAAAATTTGAAAACATTTGAAAATTTGAAACAGTAAAAACCAGTGCTGAAAAGGAGGAAAATTTAGAAAGACAGAAAAAAGGAAACACCAGTTCAAGAAAAGTAATATATCGGGAAAAAAAATTTTACCAATGCTCGGATAGAGGCAATGAAAGCCTTTATGCTTAGTAAAGAGTCCCAAGAAAACACAAGGAAGCGATTGGGGAGAGAGCTTGTGAGCAGCAATATTCTGTAGATCGGAATAACACAAACATCCAAAAATTTTGACAAGTTGCAAGTCCGAAGGAACACAACCATGCAAAATATTGTATGGCGATTTTTCTTTCAAAATGGTAAGAGTAAGATTCACAAGAAAATGAAAAGCATCAGTCTAGAAACGAGGAGGCAAGCAAGCTTGCGAAAGCAAACTTCTAACAACATTGGATAAATGTCTATACTTCTTCTCGGCTATGCCGTTTTGTTGTGGTGTGTGTGGACAAAAAAAATATGTGAATAATCTCATTTTACGAACAAAGAATAGAAAATTTTTCTTGTACATGCTCCTTATCATTGTCAGATTGAAAGATTTTAATTCTGCTATGAAAGATGTTTTCAACCATTGTCTTAAACTCTAAATTTTGTTCAAGAAGCTCATGCTTAAATTTCAAAAGATAAAGCTAAGAATATTTAGGGTAATCATCGATAAAAATTACATAATATTTATAACCAGCATTAGAATGAATAGGTGATTGCAATACATCAGAATGAACAATTTGAAAAGAAAAAGTAGACTTAGATTCAGAATCATGAAAAGAAAATTTAACATATTTGCCCATATTACAAACATTGCAAATAGATAATTTAATAGCCGAGTTATTATTAGAAACAACTTTATTGTCTTTAATAAATTCAAAAAGAACAGGAAGACTAGGATGACCTAACCGTCTATGCCAAACATCTCTACTAAATCTAGATGCAATAAGAGCTAACTGTTGCTTATTCCTTACACTTGCAACTTCAGAAAAAAAATGGATAGAGTGATGTTCCCAAACTATGGCATCTGAGAAGCTCCGTCTTCGTTTTCTTGTCCTTCACAGAAAAATCAGAAGCGTCAAATTCAAAAAAAAAAAAGAATTATTATCATAACAAAATTGGCAAACAGAATTTGAGAACAAAGGAGTTGGAGGACGTATTCAAATGTGTTTTACTTGTCTGAGTAATATTCAGTAAACTTTCATTACCAATAATAATTTTTTCTTGCCCAACATAAGTTTTGGAAGATGAAAGAATATCGAAGTTAGCTGTTATGTGATTGGATGCTACACTGTCAGGATATCAGATTTCCTCACTAGACTCATGAAGTTTGATAGCAGCAAAAGTCTGGGGTATTTCATCTGTAACAAGAGTATAATTTAAGTGTTGCTTGCACTGAAGAGCAAAATGATTGAATTTTTCACAGATCTGACATCGTGTGCCAGACCGTGAAAGATGTGGCTGTTGGTTTCGTTGAGCATTATTAGGTTGAGGATGTGGATAGTTTCCATGAGATCCACGATCGGGGTATGAATTGTGTCTACCATGATGTCCTCTGCCTCCGCGATATCTACCCGCACGACCGCCACGAGTGCCTCGTCCACAGTTTGCATAAGTGCTTCTCCATCAATAGTGGGAGTAGTAGATAGTGTTGTCAAGTTGGCATGACGTTGAATTTCTGTTTCTTCTTGCATTAAGAGTGGGCGAAGTTGTTCGAAGGTAGGTTTTGTCTTGTGCGTATTTAGGGCACTAACAAAACCTCTATATTCTTCAGACAATTCCAGAAGAACGGTCATGACCAAATTTTGATTTGACTCGGTTTCACCAATTGCCTAAAGAACATCCCCGATCGACTTAATTTTTTGCATATATTCACTCATACCCATTGATCCTTTCGCTTGAAGAACATCCCCGATCGACTTAATTTTTTGCATATATTAACTCATACCCATTGATCCTTTCTTGATACTTCGTAATTCAGATTTTAGAGAAAAAGTCGTAGAGACAATTTTATCAAGAAAATATGCCTCATTATTTCGAAGCATCATGGGCAGTTTTAGATGAACCAAATATAACCATTTGTAATATGCTAAGAGACAACAGCATTAATACATGAAAGAATGGTGGTGTCTACTATTTTCCAAATTAAATAATCTAGATTTACAATTATCTTTTTGTCTGTACTCTCAATTGTCTAAGGAGGATTAATACTTGATCCATCCACATGCGTTGTCACACCAAAGCTCTCTAAAACATTAAAAAAACATTTGCTTCCACACTAGATATGTAAAATCCGTGAGTTCTAAAGGTATGAAAGTAATGTTAACAATCGGTAGAGACGATATAGAAGAAGACATGTTTACCATTGAGAAAAGAATTTCACCACAAAAGGAGAAGGAAAAAGGTTAGAGCTTACCAAATGAGAGTTCCTGATGAGAAAGAGAAGGACCAAACACCACCAAAAAAACCAAGCGGCACGAGCGACACAACACAGAAAAAACCAACAACAATAGGATAGGCCAAGCGATACCACATGCAATACCAGAGGAGCAAAGAGAGATCACAGATAGGCCGAAATTTCTGTGGCAATATTACTGTAGCAGTATTGTAGTGCTTGTACTGTAGCAATGGTACTGTAGTGCTGGTACTATAGCGGCAAGGTAGATTATTAGAAAAGAAATATGTACTCGCAAAGAGGGAAAGAAAAAAAAAAAGATGATCAACGTAGATGAGATCCAACGAAAGAGAAAGGCAGTGCTGGATCTATACCCTAGAATTAGGGTTTGTCTCTGATACCATGAAAGAAGGGCAAAAGAGCATGCCTTCTAGGGTTATATCGATTAGAATAAATAGTGTACAAACCCTTTATGGTAAGATTACAATGAGATACCATATAGACCTATACTATAAGGTAACAAATAATACAATACTAAATATATTCTATCATACTAAATATATCATAACAACAGGTAATAACTTTTCCAACTGTAAAATGAATTAACAGCAAGAATTGCTTGTGCTGCCCATGCCGCCTTGTGTTGTTCCGTGCCGAGGCTGTTACAACACATGGTATGGGGTCATGCCAGCATATCATAATAGTTTTTTCCCTTTTTTTGCATTTTTTGCAATCTTTTTGAGTTTTTTTGAGGTTGAAAGTTTTACAGAAGTTTTTATTTCATAGTTATATAGATCTTGTATATCTACTAATATTTGAAGCAATTAGCAAGCTTCATTGCATAATAAGGCCAACTTTTAGTGAAAAAAATATAAGAAGATTTCCTCCACTTCCATTTATCAGTTTAGATCTGGCGAATTTACCCATGGTAGTGCTTTCCTATCCATTTTTATCCAATTATGATTTTGTTTTTTTATTTTTTTAGTTATTATGATGTTTGTGACTCTATTTTATTAAACTATGTGAGATATAATATATGAACCACCTTTATAGTCATTAGAGATATGAAAACACTCTAAAAACTAATTATTTTATGAAAATTTAATTAAAAACAAATGTCTGCCAAGGCGTGCCAATGTGCCCATGACATGCCATTGGCATGGGGAGGGAGTGTGCTGGCATTGGCACGTTCCATGCTGCTGTGTGCCGTACCATTGTGCCAACAGGCAACAACATGCCAATCGTTGGTTAGGAGAAATCATGACACCATTCTGTTGTGTCAAGGCACACATTTTTTTGTTTTTCTTTTCTCATAATAAAAACTAAAAATTCTTGACTTGGTTTTTTGGCTTCATGGTAGATTTTATTTCCCTTAATAAAATATATTCTGATCTTGATGAATATTTTCTTCTTTTGTGATCTTGATGAATATTTTCTTGTGCCTTGTGAGAGTATTTTTGGTTGCTTAATCGAACTTCGTAAGATGCTGTCATGCATGTCATCTATGCTCTATTTCTCGCTCTTATGGCTTATTATTTTACACTATCCTGTGTTTTCAGGAGATTGGGGTGTTCGACATAATCTATCGTTTCATGTAGTAACATATTTTGTCCATTTCATTCATACAGGATCAGTTTATTTGTCTTGAGTTGATTTTCCTACTTATTACTTCAGCTGAATCAGTTGGACTGCTTAATAAGGAGAAGAGGAAGATGTCAAGCAGAAACACCCATTGGTGTTATGTATGCATGCAAGCCGTCCGGCCCCGTGGGCAAAACATGACATGTCCCAATTGCGGTGAAGGATTTGTGCAAGAGCTGCATGAGATAGGGAGTGGCATCATGAACTCCTTGAACCTATTCAGATTGGAATCTGATGAAGACTCCGATCAGGACCCCCGTTTAAGAATTATGGAACTCATATCTGCCCTTGTGAGACGGGAATCAGCAGGTACAGGCCGTGATATTCGAACCAGAACCGATACGAACCCGGATCCGGCAATGGGACGTGGCACGGGCCCTTTGGTGATCTTTAATGGATCTCTTCCTTCTAATTTGGCTGAAAACAGAGGCCTCCATATCCTCGTTAATGGACGTGGCAACATGGGTGACTACTTTATGGGCTCGGGACTTGATGCTTTGTTTGAACAGCTCGCAATGAATGACCGTCGTGGCCCACCGCCTGCTTCCAGATCCATGATTAATGCGTTGCCCACGATAAGGATAAACCAGAGGCACCTTCAAGGCGATTCTCATTGTCCGGTTTGCACAGACAGGTTTGAGTTAGGAATTGAGGCTCGGGAACTGCCATGCAAACATATTTACCACTCAGATTGCATTGTTCCTTGGCTAGTGCGGCACAACTCATGCCCAGTTTGTCGCTCTGAGCTGCTGCCGCCGCAGGCTGCTGGATTGGGTAATCGGAATTCAAATGTTGATGTGGGGGACAGTACAGCGAATGCCAACTATCGGAGTTCTGGGAATGGGGGAGAAAGTCAGGGACGGCGAAACCCATTTTCCTTTTTCTGGCCTTTTCGCTCTCCCAACTCTCGTTTACAATCTTCTGACTCCGGTTTCAATTCAAACTCTGGTTTTCACTCTAATTCTGGTTCCAATAACTATCAGCAGAACAATGCAGGAGGCAGTTCTGCTGCTGTTCATGACGATATCAACCAAATGAGCTATTCTGGTTGGCCTTTCGACTATTAAAAGTTATTTCTGTGGTATGTTTATCTGCTAAAGTTTACTGTTTGTATAGTTAAAATAAAGCTGGTTTTAAGGCGTTGTTTGTTTGCTACTTTCGTCAGTCTGTCATCCTATGAACTTGCACCTTCAAGACATGTTTTCATTTTCGGACAATTTGTGTTTTAGTTTGCTTTTATTTGATGCCATAGTTTAATAATGGTAAAACATTGGGGCAGCTGTATACTATCCTAATATTATGATCTCGCTCCTGTACTTGCAGGTCAAACATAACTGGTTCACATATATTTTGCTTTATTTCCTAACTGTTAAAAGAAATGACTTTTTCCGACACTTTGGATTCAAAGTGCAACATATGGAAGAGCTGAAGGATCAGAGTGTTCATCTAATGCCTTCCGAACACTTGTAATTGTTCATAAATTATCATCAATATTATTTAAACATATGCATCATGAATTCATACGTTGAGTCTTTGAGTCTTCAATTTTCATCTGTTCTTGTGAAGGCCAAGATTTTTTCTATGTAAATTTGATATCTTTTTAAGTGTTATCATGTGTATTTTAATTTTAAACTTGCCCGTCAAATTTCAATGAAAAATGCTTTAAAATAAAAATTTTACGTGATTATTACTTTTCACTTAAAATGAATAGTAATCTATGTTTTTTTTTGAGGCATCGCATTGAGGATGACTTCGGACATGAATTGGACTCCGTTTCGAACGATCTAATAGGTCGTTTTCGATGGTCCAGCTATGCCAGAGGTGTTGGCACTGTCCGATTTTATATTTGATATACGGTTTTTGAGAAAATCATAGTTTACCGCAGATTGGCCTTTGTTGACTTGATGTTCTTGCTTCTTAGAATCCTTCGATGTTCCGTTTTGTGTGAAAATTCGTGGGCCGGTGCCATTGGGTATATTACAGACACTGGTGAGTTTTCGAAACAAAACTCAATGATTGGGGAGTTAAATTGCTATTTTTTGCAAAGTGTCAAAATTGAGGATTTTGCTCACAAAGGTTATCATTTTATGTGAGAAATTTCACAGTTTTGATGAGTGGAAGGTTCTACCTGAAAGTTTTGATGAGTGGAAGGTTCTACCTGAAAGTAGACTCGGAGAGAATTTTATGTCTCAACTTTCACAAAAATTCGAGTTTTCCTGCATGTGAAATACGGCTTGGAGATGAAGTCGGGAGAGAATTTTGAGATCGAGGGGTCTTTCGGACTGAAGCGCGGCATTCGGGTACCATGGTGCCCACAACGGTATGGAGAGGGACTAAGACGAATATATGTTTATGTTTATGCTGTTGAGGATTGGATGCATTTTTTGTGGTGTTAGAGGGACTTTTGCACAAATCTCCATCCTTTATAAGTTTATATATATATATATATATATATATATATATATATATATATATATATATAGTCCGTCTACTATCCTATTAATAGGATAGAAAGATTGTCTCTATCGCTTTTTAGTCTTTGGATCAACTCTTTTCATTATTTTTAACCATTGGATTAAATATTATAACCCAGTGGGGACCACTCAACCCTAGAGTGATCATTCAACTCTAACCGACTAATATCATCATAACCCTACAATTTCTCATCCAAGGGTTAAAAACTTAATAGACAAGTGCTCCTATCCTATTAATAGGATAGTAGCCCTAGCCTATATATATATATATATAGAATTAGGTGGAATACTATTGATAGCAAAACGTTCTTTTTGCTATCAAGTTTTTAAACCTTGGATGAGAAATTATAGGGTTAGGATGATATTAGTCGGTTAGAGTTGAGTGTCCCCCAGGGTTGAGTGGTCCTCACTAGTTTATAGTTTTTAATCCATTGATTAGAAATGATGAAAGAGTTGATCCAAAGCTAAAAACACGATAGCAAAAAAATGACGTTTTGCTATCAATAGTATTCTAGCCCAACTCAATATATATATATATATAGAGAGAGAGAGAGAGAGAGAGAGAGAGAGAGAGAGAGAGAGAGAGAGAGAGAATTAGGCTGGAATACTATTAATAGTAAAACGCTCTTTTTGCTATCACGTTTTTAACCCTTGGATGAAAAATTGGAGGGTTAGGATGATATTAGTCTGCTTAGAGTTGAACGGTCCCCCTAGGGTTGAGTGGTCGCCACCGGGTTATAATATTTAATCCAATTGTTAGAAATAATGAAAAGAGTTGATCCAAAGGCTAAAAACTGGTAGCAACACAATGGGATTTTGCTACTAATAGTAGAGTCCAACTCTATATATATAACTCTATATATATATATATATATATATATATATATATATATATATATATATATATATATATATATATATATATATATATATATATATATATATATAGTCCGGCTATGGTGCTTGTAAAAGCACCAAGCACTTGGTGCTTGTGAATTTTTTACCGTTAGATCTACAACTTTGATCATTTTCATCCGTTAGATTATACTATTCAACCAACCACCCACTTAACCCAAGGGGGCCCACATCATCCTAACCTCACATCTATAAATCTAAGGGCTAAAAACTTACGAGCATCAATGACTTGATACTTTTAAAAGCATAGGAGCTCAATTATATATATATATATATATATATATATATATATATATATATATATATATATATATATATATATATATATATATATATATATATATATATATATATATATATATATATATATATATATATATATATATATATATAGAGAGAGAGAGAGAGAGAGAGAGAGAGAGACTGGGATACTATCAATAGCACCATACATTTGGTGCTACCAGTTTTCTCGCTTAGATCCACTCCTTTTGATTATTTTCAATTGTTAGATCATACTATTCAACCTACCACCCACTTAACCTAGGGGCCCACATCATCCTAACCACACATCTCTAAATCCAATGGCCAAAAACTTGGTAGCACCACCGACTTGCTATTAATAAAGATAGTAGCGTAGTTATATATATATATATATATATATATATATATATATATATAATTGAGCTCCTATATTTTTAAATGTACCAAATCATTGGTATTTGTAAGTTTTTAGCCCTTGGATTAATAGATGTGCGGTTAGATGATGTGGGCCCCTTGGGTTAAGTGGGTGGTTGGTTGAATAGTATAATCTAACTGATAAAAATAATCAAAGTCGTAGATTTAACAGAAAAATTCAAGTGGCGACTATATATATATATATATATATATATATATATATATATATATATATATATATATATATATATATATATATATATATATATATATATATATAGAGAGAGAGAGAGAGAGAGAGAGAGAGAGAGAGAGAGTGTGTATGGCTACTATACTATGAGTACAAAGCCCTTACTACTCATATGTTGTTTTCGATGTTAGGGTTTTCGAATCGGCGATCCACACCGTTAAACATGATCTAGAGTATTTGAAACTTCTAGAAAATAAATTTCGTTAATTTTCGAAATCATAATAAAGTCCATCAAGTCGGCATAAATGAATAAATAAAATCGAACGACGTTCTAAAAATGGATGATCGGACCTTCAATTCAAGATCGGAGTTATTGATCTTTATCTAGATAGTGAATAGAATTTTCTATCAAAAATTCAACCTATTTCGATTCTTTTACACCGTTAAACTAGCAAATATTCCATACCGGCCATTAAAAATTGTCAATTTTGTGAGCTTTTGATCGTAGGGTAAATGATATCGAAAAATTATAAAATTTTATTTCTAGAAGTTTTAAATACTCTAGATAACGTTTAACGGTGTGGATCGTCGATTCGAAGCTCTATCATCGAAAACAACTTATGAGTACGAGGGCGATCGTACTCGTAATAGTATAGTAATGGGACTCTCTCTCTCTCTCTCTCTCTCTCTCTCTCTCTCTCTCTCTCTCTCTATATATATATATATATATATATATATATATAGAGTTGAGCTAGAATACTCTTAAGAAATCAGAGCCCATTTTACTCTCGAGTTGTTTTCGATGATAGAGCTTCCAAATTGATGATCGGCTCGTTGAACATGATCTATACCACTTAAAGTCTTGTTTAGAAATCAAATTTCAAATATTTTCGACATCATTTGCCTAATGATCAAAGGGTTTCAAAATTTATAATTTTAATGGTGGATAAGAGACGTTTTCTCGTTTATCGATGTAAAGATATCCAAAGCAATTGAATTTTTGTTAGAAAATTCTTTAAACTATTTAAAATAAGATCTATACTCTTGATCTTGATTACAAGACTCCTATCATCATTTTTTAAAGAATATTCATTTTCAATCATTCATTTTCTCGTTCACTAGATGGATACAAGAACAATATCGAAATTGCGTGAAATTTGATTTCTAGGTAGTTTAAATGGTTTAGATCATATTTAACGGAGATCATCAATTTGGAAGCTCTATCATCGAAAACAACTCGAGAGTAAAATGGGCTCGGTACTCTTAAGAGTATTCTAGCTCAACTCTATATATATATATATATATATATATATTGAGTTCGGCTACCATACTTTTATGAGTACGATCACCCTCGTACTCATAAGTTATTTTCGATAATAGACCTTCCGAATCGATGATCCACACCGTTAAATATTATCTAGAGTATTTAAAACATCCAGAAATCACATTTTATAATTTTTCGACATTTTATAATTTCTCACCCACCCACCCCCATTACAGGTGACATCGCGGGTGCTAGTGGGACGATTCGTGAGGAGCGCACTTAGCATCAGTAGAGCTTTCGAACCCGTCCATTTGGTTTACTTCTTAAACTCAGTCTCTTTTATTAAATGACTTAGAAGTGATTATGGTTCAGTATTTTATGTTAATTGAATAATTGGGATTTCTTGGATGAAATAAAGGATTTATGATTTTTGTAAAATGAAAATAGTTTTCTACCCCTCTTGGTAGCTTGTTTTAAAAAAGAAAATGTTTTCGTGTGGAAAATAGTTTTTAAAAGAATTTTCTGGTTTTTCTAGGTATTAGTATTTCAAATGAGATTCCGGTTAGGCAACATTTTAAACTAATAGATGTGGACTTGTGGATATTTGTGATGAAATAAATGTGGTTGTGAATGGTGTATCAATATGTGATGTCCATATGTGGTGGTTGTATTTGGTATCGTGTATCTTGTACATGTGCGACACCGTGCAAATATAAGGGCGACTCTGTCCGTGTGAACAGTGGACTTCCTATATTTGTTGCGGATCTGACATACCCTGTGGGCCAGGATTAAAAAAAAAAAAAAAAAAAAAAAAAACACTTCCACATTGACTTTTAACTAAAAAGGATCCCAGAGCGTGACACATGCAGCAAACAAAAGATTGTTTTCTCTTTTTTCTCTTAAATTCGTAATTTTTCATTTTGAAGTATTTGATGGTTGCATTTCGTGCAAGGGAAAAAATTATATATTTTGATGTTAATTATAAGTAAAATTCTTAATTTTTAAAATCATATTTATCTGTTGAATAATATGTTAAGCCCCCGTTTGGTTCGGGGTTAAGAAAAAAGTAGTTATTCCAGGAATAGGATTAAGTTTGGGGTTAAGATGGGGTTAAAGTATTTTTGTATTTGGTTGGGAGTTAGAGTTAGTTGAGGATAGTGAAAAATAGTGTTTGGTTGAAGTAGGTGGGATAAGAAGGATAGTGGGTTATTATGAGTAGAAAAATAATATTTGGTTGGGGTTTGGTGGGGTTATGTGGGGTTAGTTAAGCCGAGATAACTTTTTGAGGTGAGGTTTGTTAACCCCACCTTTTTTTTATAGTGTTTGGGAATAAAATGGGGGTTAAGGATAACCCCTTAACCCCCAACCAAACGCAAGCTAAGAGTTCAAGTCCTTGAGGTTTTAGAGGTGTATAACATTCAAAAATAAGTTTTTTTCCTTAAAAATTTGTTATATTCAGCACACGCTGTGTGTGTTTGTTTATTGTATATATGTATGGTACAATCAACGGACTTAATTAAGTGTAATTGAAATTATTTGATTTTGCAGTCTGAAGATGAAGGTTAAAGCATTGGAGGGAAAGGTTTATGCTCACGAAAAAAAAAAACGTGGTTAATTACATAGTCATTATACATAAATTAGAGAAAGCTGCTAAAAATTTAATGATGGCGCACGTCGAAGCATCCTATAGAGCACTCTACAGGCATATCTCCTAATTAGTTTTATAAATTAATTTTCTTGGTATGTTTTAATAAGATATCAATTAATTGTTATTATTTGATTAGAACACCAAATTTTTTTTCATACTTAATAAGTTACATGTTTGAGAATAAGCACGGTGAGATGTCTTATCTGTAGAACACCGTCGACAGTTGTTAAAGATTATCTCGGAGGCCAAAGTTTGTCGAATTAATAGATTTTATGATATTTCTCAATATTTTTAAACTCTCCAAAGCATTTTAGATTTCTTTTTTTTTCGGCATTCTTCTCAAGAAGGTGGTGTAACGACCCGACCGGCTAGCAATAATAACTCGTTGGGCCTAAACACCGACCCAAAATGCTTAAACCCAGTTATTATTACTAGTGTCTAAGTCTCTTATATATCCATTTCTATCCGGACATACACCAGAATTACCAGACGATGTGAGGCTTGTCTCGCTAGCCTTTGTCATTCCGACCCTGACTTAGCCTGTCCTTCCAACCTTGGCTAAGCCAAGATTCATCTCACACTTCCGGCAAGGCTTGTCTCGTTAGTCATTCCGACCCTGACTTGGCCTGTCATTCCAACCTTGGCTAAGCCAAGATTCATCTCACACTTCCGGCTGGTGAACTGGCACTAATACCTTCCAACCTTGGCTAAGCCAAGATTCATCTCACACTTCCGGCGAGGCTTGTCTCGTTAGCCTTTGTCATTCCGACCTTGACATAGCCTGTCATTCCAACCTTGGCTAAGCCAAGATTTATCTCACACTTCCGGCTGGTAAACTGGCACTAATACCAAATGTAACGACCCGACCGGCTAGCAATAATAACTAGTTGGGCCCAAACACCGACCCAAAATACTTAAACCTAGTTATTATTACTAGTGCCTAAGTCTCTTATATACCCCATCACATTTCCATTTTTATCCAATGTAGGATTATTAGGATGTGACAAGTGGTGAGAAATGGTTATTTGAATTAGGTATTTGAATTTAAACAGTGATCCATGCCTAAATTTTTTCTCATGTATTAACAATAGGAAAATGATCTTTTAGGAGGGTTCTGGTGATAATATCTTGAAACACGAGAATTGAAAAATTTTCTGTATATTATTCATCTAAATTCATTCTCTTATATAGAGAAGGAAAAAGGCTTTACATGGAAGTACATGATTGTATCCTGTTATACAAAAAAATAATCAAAAGGAAATAATATTATCCTAATAAGAAAATAATATACATAGTAATATATATAATATAAATGGTAGTATATATATATTATATATGGTAATGTAATAACTGGCATTTTTTCAGAACAAGAAATAAAATATTTGGAGACGGTGAATGTGTGCGTAATTGTATTATAAGAGCACACGTCAAATTTCAGGCGAAACCGAGCTAAAACGGAAAAGTTACGCGACCCGTAGGATTCGACTTAAGTGAATAGTAACTCCGGATTTTCGAGAAATCGCGAAGTAAAGAAGGGTCCAGGAGCGTACCGGACTCCGAACTTAGGCTTCCAATAGCTCGTTTCGAACGGCTCGACTATTCTGGAACCAATGCCACTGACGGAATTCGATTCTGAATCACGGTTGTCAAGAAAAAGGGGTTCGAACGATTTTACTTAAAGACTTGGCAAATTGGAGATATTGGAGGAAAAAGAAGAGAATGGATACTTCGCGAATTCGAGACCAAATCAAACAAAGTAAAAGGCTAGATTCGATGTCCTCGACGCGCTGAACGTGCTGGCGCGATCCGATCGTGAATCCGACGGACGGATCTCCGGGAATCGCGAAAAGAACGCGAAGAGGCAAAAATCGCATAACGGGGGAATGCGAAGAGTCACTATATTTTATGCGCCGAATTGCGTGATTTTGAATGTGGAGGGTCTTATGCGCAAGATTCAACTAGTGGCGGGGACAGTATGAATTGTGGGCTTTGGAGGGCTAAAATGCAAAAGTGCATTTGTGTGTAAAGTATAGTTTTAGGGTTTTTATGGACCTAAACCCTAACCCTAGCTACCCCTTCACCTCCCTGCCCTCAGCCGCCTCCAGCAGCATTCCCTGCACCTTGTGCGCGCGCCACCCCCGTCGGCGAGCGCCTCCGGCCGCCGGAAAACCTCCAGCCATCTCCTCTTCCATCTCCCTCGGCCACCCAACCCACCACCTCGGCCCGAGCACGTGCGGGTTGGTCTCTGGGACAAGCACCTTCCTCTCCGGGCCGAGACCAACCGCCGGCGCCCGTCCCCGGCCGCCGCCGCCGTCCCGGAGCGCCGTCGGCGCCATTCTTGCCCTGCGGGCGCTCTCGATCACCGAGCCGAGCCGGATCTTCCCCGACTTTCGCGCGCGCCGCCGCTTCCCTCGGGTGCCACGGCCTCCCTCGGCACCGGAACCTCCGGCGTGCGTCCGGCCGTCCCCAACGCCGGCGCCGCCCGCGCCGCCTACGACCGCCGAAGGCCGTGCGGGCGGTCGAGTCCTCCGACTTCCGGCCGCCGCCGCCTTCGGAGGGGAGCACCACCTTCCCCTCGACCTCCTCGGCCGGATCCCCGCCGGCCCGAGCTTCTCCGGCCGCCGCGACATCGCCGGAGAACTCCTAACCCGAGGGCTTAGTGGCGGCTTAGATCGCCGCCGCCTCGCCACCGTACGCCGCCGCCACCCCACGCGGCCGCACCGTCCTCCTCCGATCTCGGGCGACCTCGGCGCGCGCTTCCAAGACTCCCGTACACCGCCGGCGCCGCTCGGATCTAGTGCGGACCGAGGTCTCCTCGGCTTCGGCATCGTCGCCGCCCAACCGTGGGAGCATCGGCTTCCTTTTTATTTTCATATATTCTCCAAATTATATTTAACCAATACATCTTAATGCCGAAATGAAAAAAATATTTTTTTGGTTTGAAGCATCTTACGTTGTATTTTTTGGGTACGGTGGATATGGTGTATTATACACTTCTTGCGAGCGTTACACATTGTATCGCTCTTAACTTATATATATTAAAATAATTAGTAATCATTCAAGCTAAATATATTTTTGTATATTACATAATTACATATTTTGTTGTGATTCCAAATTACTTATATATATATATATATATATATATATATAGAACTAGGCTTCTATGCTATTAATAGCTCCAAGCCCTTGGTGCTACCAAGTTTTTGGCCATTGGATTGAGAGATGTGCGGTTAGGGTGATGTGGCCCCCCTAGGGTTGAGTGAGTGTTTGGTTGAATAGTATGATCTAACGGGTGAAAATCATCAAAGGGGTGGATCTAACGGTGGAAAACGTGGTAGCTCCGAGTGCTTCGTGCTATTGATAGCATACGGACTCATATATATATATATATATATATATATATATATATATTAAAATAATTAGTAATCATGCCAGCTAAATATATATTTACATACTTTATAATTACATATTTTGTTGTCGTTCCATCTTATTTTTTTTTATGGCAAATCAATCTTGGCTATTATTTGTCACGCCCCGGGATCCCTTTTAGGTAAAAACATAGCGAAAATGACTACAATTTTTTTTTTAAAGACCTGACCCCAGAGTATGCCAGATCCTCCATAAATGCAGGGAATCCACTGTTCACACGGACAGAGTTTTTTCTATATTTGCACGGCGTCGCACAAGTACAAGGTGTTTATCCAGGATTACAACCACAATCAAATGAACATATAATAAAATGTACATTCCTACACCATTCATCACAGATTCACATTCATTTGGTAAATCATAAATCCACATCTATTAGTTAAAACGTTTCATACCCGAAAACTGGTTTTGAAATATTAAGATACAAAGTCCACAGAAAAACCTTTTAAAATTGTATTCCACACGGAAACTCTTATCTTTTAAAACGCGCTACCACGAGGGGTAGAAAATCATTTCACTTTCGAAAATTCATAAATCCTTTTTATTACATCATAAAGCCAATTGAAATCTCATATATCCAAAAGTAATAATAGAACTGAACCATATAAAACGAAAGTATCTAAGTCATTTATTTAAGCAAACAGGGTAAAGAAATAAACAACAACGGGACGGAGCTCTATCGCACACTAGACACGCTCCTCACCAGTTGTCCCACTCGGACCTGCGACGTCACCTATAATGGGGGCGGGGGTGAGAGCATGTAAACATGTCTCCTCTCCCAGTGGGTACCGCAAGTCGACGAAGGCGAAGGTATGCACCAGCAAAGAAGGATAAACAACATGGGTAAGTGTAATACGAGTCTGGCTATGGTGCTTGTAAACGCACCAAGCCCTTGGTGCTTGTGATTTTTTTACCATTAGATCTACACCTTCGATCATTTTCATCCGTTAGATTATACTATTCAACCAACCACCCATTCAACTCAAGGGGGCCCACATCATCCTAACCGCACATCTATTAATCTAAGGGCTAAAAACTTACAAGCACCAATGATTTGGTACTTTTAAAAAATAGGAGCTCAATTCGTGTAATACAGTAGTTAAGATAATAAATGAACAGGGTAAAGAAATGCACAACTATCGCTACTGTATGAATGCATCAATGGACGACAAGTCCAAAATACCTAATCTGTAATGGCCATATTAGTACTCAACACCTCAGGCCCAAGCCACATCTGCTCTAAACAAAAACAAGCCATATTGGTACCCAACACCTCAGGCTGAAAGCATATAACCCCTCTTAGGCTCACGGGTTGACACTAGCAACTACTTTTCCGGAAAAGAACACCCTCTTGCGGTGGATCAGATCGCTGGTGTTCGTGAAATGCGTACGAGCAATGACGATCGATGCAGAATGCTCAATAGCCAACCGTCGGCAACCAACCAACAATCCTGCCCACTCAGGGCACACTGACCGTATATGTCACGCCCCGAGACAGATCCCTTTGGCTGGCCCGGGCCCGTCGAACAGACGCCGAACGGACAGAGTTTCCCCTGCCCACCCAAGGCTTAACACAAGTACAATTCAAGCGTATACGAAAAGCACAAGCGAAAGTATACACAAACGGCTTACACGAGGGTAAGCAATAGCCAAGTGAAAGAAAAACTAAACTAAACAAGTAAGATGATTTACTTCAAACCATATGCATGTACATCAAACAGTCCAACCGACCAACAAGGTCACTGACACGAAGTATGAGAACCGACCAACCAGGTCACTGATATCACATGTAGATATAACTACTCAAGTCCTACTCATGATGCTAAATATAGAAATAACTGAGTAGAGTACAATGGAAACAACATGGGTGCAAAGCTCAATATAATATACTATGCAGTAGTAACAACAGTAGAATAGGGATAGAAGGATATCACCGAGCGTACCACCACTATACTTACTTCGGATCGAAGTACCCACCTGTACTTGTCTGGCGAAGGTCTCTCGACTGCGGAGACGAAGCAACCAGACCTACGAAGGTCCACCGGGTTAGAATCTAACCCACTAACATAAATCACTAACTCACAATCCCCACTCATAGCCCCACGGGAATCGGTTTCCCAAAACCGATTACCGAACACGTCATAAATCCCGAAAACCGCACCGGGACTCCGCCGGAAACTACAAACTGTCCCGAAACTTTTCGACTCATGATATGAGTCGCCCGCTGCCACTAAACATTATCATCTATGGAACCTGGCAGCAAACACAATACCTCGCATCGAAACGATTATCGTCGGCTAATCGTTCTGATCCGGGTTCCCGAAAGTGTCGATTTCGACACCGGAACCCACCGGAACTCACCCGTCGTTTTCAAACCCCCCAAACAACACGGATGACCAGCCAACCAGGCTCAGCGACACAACGATCAACCACGAGGCACCGTCGGATAAATTTTGAATCGAAAACGTGTTCCGTCGGCGGATTTCGCCGAAAAACGCTCCGGAAATCACTTTCACTTTTGGATTTTCGCAAAAGCTTGGGGCCTTGGACGATCAGTCCAGAGGTCACCCTTTGCTCACACATTCGGCTAACAGCAGCTGCGACAAACCAAAGAGCATAAAAGCCTTCCTGATTGCATGAAATCGCGTTATTTCATGCGATTTTTGGGCTTTTATGTTCCGACCGTGCAGCCGAGACACCCGCTGACAGGTCTCGGCGTGTCGAAGGCTGTGCTCACCTTTCGGAGCACTGTCGGCCACTGTGGCACGCGTACAAGCGACGCAAAAATTAGCCAAACAGCACGCACAACGCTAAGATCACGTCTACTACTCAAACCAGGGCATCTATGATCCTGACGAAGGTGAGCATAGTGTTCTGCATGAAGCAACGACGATCGTGCTCCCCTCCACAGTCTTTGGGTTGCCTTCGGATCGCTGGAAAGGTGATCGAAATCCCAAAATATAGTGCTGGAAACATAAATACAGCCTTACCGGAGTAGTAGAGCTAGGGTTGGTCGCCAGTGGCCGGACGACGGGCGATCCAGCCGGGGTAGGTGCGGCCGGTCGATGGGGTCCGGGGCACTCGTTGGGCGCGGTCGGCGCGAGCGGCGGCCGTGCGGCGAAGATCAATTCCGCCAATTGCTCTCGGGTTCAAGGTCTCCGGCGGCGGCGGCGCCGAGAAGCTCGGGCGAGGCGATCCGGCGGAGGTCGAGAGGAAGGCGATACACCCGGAATGGGCGGCGACGGCGTGCGGTGGCCGTGAGGGCTCGGCCTCGGCCCACACCAATCACCGAGCGACCGTAGGGAGATGGCGCGGTCGGTGGTTCATGGGGATGGGCGAGATGGTGAGCGGCGACGAGACGGGAGGTCGTCGGATGCGTGGGAGGCGGCGTTGCCCGGCGGGGAGCGACGGCGGCGCGCGGAGGCGAGAATCACCCGGGCTCGGCACAGGTGGCTGCCGTTAGGCTGCGAGGAGCTCGGGCGGCTCCGGTGGCGTGCGCTGATGGTGGGGACGGCCGGTGACGGCGCCGGAGATGGAGTCTCGGCCAAGGGTGCTGATCCAAGGGGTTTTGAAGCTTCTCAGAGCTCCACGGCCGAGGATGGAGCAATGCGGAGGGAGTTGATGGCCTAGAGGTGAAAGAGGGAGGTCTTTGCGGGGTTTCCAGGGCATTCTTGGCGGCGGCGAGGCACGCGCACGGAGGAAGAGGCGAGGCGGCTAGGGTGGATTTGGAGGTTGTCTAGGTCGGCTACGGTTAGCTTTGAGCATAGTAACCCTAGCTGACTATATATATACAAGATGGGCATTTTTCAGAAAACCCCCCTCAACACCATTTGTTTATAGCTCAGCCCCTGTCACCGTGTACGACTTGCGCGTATGTCCCTTGAAATTCGAATTCGCGCAAAACGGTGCATAAAATATTGGGATTTTTGTGAATTTTCCGTTTTTGCCGATTTCGATCCCTCATCTAATATCTCGCTATTCCCGAAAATTTGTCCGTCGGATTTCCAAACGGATTGCACCAGCGCGTTCAGAACGACTGGGGCATTGAATCTAGCAATTCGTTTCATCCGATTTGATCGCTGATTAACAACGAAACAAACCCATTTGGTTTCCACGCATAGTACCACATACATATATATATATTTATATATGTAAATCCAATCAAAACCCTTTTTCTCGACAACCGTGCATCAGAACCTAAATCCGTCAGTGCCATTGGGTCCAGGACAATTGAGCCGTCAAAAACGAGCTATTGGAGTCCTATGTTCGGAGTTCGATATGCCTAGAAGCCTTTTTCTATTAATTGGCTTCCAGAAAAACAGGAGTTACTATTCACTTTAAGTGATTGGTACCGGTCTAATAACTTCACCATTTTAACTCGTTTTCTCCTAAAATTTGACGAGTGCTTTAGTAATTACATTACACAAAAAAACATTGTCAACAAAGGGTTTAATTATATTTTTTAAAAATCTCGGATATTACATTATTCTTTTGCCTCCTCTTACATGCATTTGTGTTGGTATTTTTATTCTGTTTCTTTTCTCCTTTTTCGTGATTATATATTAAAATTTAAATCAAAATATTAGCATCAAAGCTGTCCGCAGCGAAGCGCATGTTCAACACTAGTTATACTTCTTTGCTAAAGTACCTTAGATGATGTAGATAATATTCAATGGATTTTATTGTATTGAAAATTTCAAATTATGGTAAGTCATTGTAATGCAATACGACAATTCGTGGTGCCTAGGGGTGGCAATCCAGCTCGTTGCTCATGAGCCAGCTCGTGTTCGGCTCGAAATGAGCTCGAGATCGAATCGCTCGTGTAGTAAACGAGCCGAAAACGAGCCGAATTTTTTGGCTCGTTTATTAAACGAGCCGAACACGAGCTGGGGTCAGCTCGCTCGTGTTCGATATATTTTATATTTATATAATTTATTTAATTTATATTTATATATATAAATAAATAATTATACATATATATAATATTTTTATTATTTAATTTAAGGCCAATTTGCATAAAAATCCACTAATTTTGGGCTTTTGCAAAATCGGGCCACCTTTTTTCTTTTTGCTGATTCGGTCCGCTTTTTCAGCAAACTGACCAAAATGCCCTTATTATTTTTTCTCTCTCATCTTTTTTTCTCTCGGTCTTTTTTTCTCTCTCCGAAGAAGGCGGCGGAGGCGGAGGCGGAAACAACACGCCTCGCCTCGCCCCGCACGCCTCGCCCGTGCACCCCCGCCTCCTCGCCTCGACCTGCCGAGGCCGCGCCGTCACCCTTCTTCTCCACTAGGGCACGGCGACATCGAGACGTTGACTCTTCTCCTTCCCTGTGCGTCGGAACGCCGAGACGTCGTCGGAGGCGGCGAGATCGTCTCTGAAAATGTTACAGTGGTTGCAATAGAAAGCAAAAGAAAGGTGGTGACAAAAAAAAATAATAGAAAAAAATAAGAATAATAAAAAATAAAAAAATTTATTTTTTTCTACATAAAAAGATCAAAAAATTTAGAAGAAGAAAAAAGATGATGAAATTGCACTCTTAAAATATGATTACACTGTTTAAAAAAAATTTTACACTGTTTTATTGAAAATTACACTATTTTATATATAAATTACATTTGGAATATATTTTACATTCTTTAAGCTAAGATTGCACACTTTAGAAAATTTTTGCACTATTTCATTTTTTTTTCTTTCTCCTCTTCTTCTTCTTCTTCTTCCCAAGCGTGGCGGCACACGAGCCGTGCGGGCACATGGAGGCGACGTTCTCGTGCACCTTAAGAAGAAGAAGAAGAAAAAGTATTTGTCCCAGTGGAGAGGCTTCAACCTCGGTTTCGATTCACCCTCCAGTGAATTGTCGCCATTTCCATTTAGCGCTTGCGAAGAAGAGGCCCCATTCTCATTGCTGGGGTTAGAGGAGGAAGAAGAAGAGCCCAACGCATTAATCCGAGATCCCTCCATCTAAGCGGCTTCGGTAATCACCGCCGCGACGAGGGCATAACCGATGATGGCGAATCGGGTGCTTCTAGAGGCCGCGGCTCTTGCGCGCCACCACGCCTCATCGGAAGGCAACGGAGGCGGTGGTGGCGTTTTGGTAATGTTGCGCATCCCTGGGAGCGGCGGCGGCTGCGGTGGGGGAGACGGAGGAGGAGAAGAAGGAGGGGGCGGTGGGCGAGTGATCGGCGGGATCATCTACTTCACAGCGGGAGCCGAGCCCGTCTAGAACCGCGTCCGCGGGGACGTCCTCCGCGAGCGCTACGTCGCTTCCACCGCGGGGATCGTCGCCGCCACAGCGTCCTTGTTCGTGCTGCTGATGCTCAGGAGGCTCCGCCGCGAGATGGGGCTGCTGGGGCTGTCGCTATACGCCAACTCCACAGAGCGCTGCGGCGTGTAGAACGTCTCCTCGTCCGATGACGCCGTCGGCACCGCCATCGTGCGCCCGCAGAAGGCGCGCCGCCGCCGTCACGGCGAGAGCGGCCGCATATCCGGACTTGGGTGGTGCACCTCGAGGACTGCTCGTCCGAGCTTACGATACGGCGAATCGATCGACTCGGCGCTCTCGACCTCCTCCCGCCGGATCGGGCGCGGGGGTCGTCTGCTAGGAGGCGGCGGCGGCGTGCTTCCGGCGCGGCGGCGCACGAGCCGTGCGGGCACATGGAGGCGGAGTTCTCGCACCGTCGAACATGTAAGAAGAAGAAGAAGAAGAAAAAGAAGAGGATAAAGAGAAAGAAAAAAAAACGAAATAGTGCAAAATTTTTCTAAATAGTGCAATCTTGGCTTAAAGAGTGTAAAATATATTTCAAAATAGTGTAATTTATATATCAAATAGTGTAATTTTTAGTAAAACAGTGTAAATTTTTTTAAAACGGTGTAATCATATTTTAAGAGGAAAACTTCAAAAACCCCCTCTGTGGTTTCACCATTTTTCATTTTAGTATCCTGTGGTTTAAAGTGTATCAAGTTAGTACCATGTGATTTCTCACTTTATCACTTTAGTACCCCGTGGTTTAAAGTGTATCAAGTTAGTGCCCTGTGGTTTTAAATTTTATCACTTTACTACCTTGTAGTTTCACACTTTATCACTTTAGTACCCTGTAGTTTTAAAAACTACGGGGTTCTAATTTGATACAAAATTAAAACCACAGGGTACTACAGTGATAAAGTGCAAAACCACATGGTACTATTTTGATACTTTTTAAACCACAGGGTGCTAAAGTGATAAAGTGAGAAACCACATGGTACTAACTTGATACATTTTAAACCACAGGGTACTAAAGTGAAAAAAATTGAAACCACAATGGGTTTTTTTTTGAAGTTTTTCTTTTTAAGAGTGCAATTTCATCATCTTCTTTCTTCTTCTAAATTTTTTAATCTTTTTATGCGGAAAAAATAAATTTTTTTATTTTTTATTATTCTTATTTTTTTCTATTATTATTTTTTGTCACCATCTTTCCTTTGCTTTCTATCGTAACCACTATAACGTTATCGGATACGATCTCGCCGCCTCCAACGACGTCTCGACGTTCCGACGCGTTGGGAAGGATAAGAGTCTGCGTCTCGACGTCGCCGTGCCCTAGTGGAGAAGAAGGGTGATGGCGCGGCCTCGGCAGGGTCAGAGGCGAGGAGGGCAGGGGTGCACGGGCGAGGGCGTGCGGGGTGGAGGTGAGGCGAGTTGTTTCCGCCTCCGCCTCCGCTGCGTTCTTCGGACAGAAAAAAAAAACGAGAGAAAAAAAGGTGGAGAGTGAAAAGTAATAAGGATATTTTGCTAGCTTTCTGTCGAAAAAAAAAAAAACGACCGAATCAGAAACGAAAAAGGTGACATGATTTTGCAAAAGCTTAAAATTAGTGGATTTTTTATGCAAATTGGCCTTTAATTTTTAGTAAAAAAAAATAAATAAAGACGAGTTATAAAAAAACTCATTTATATGTAAAGTTTCAACTATTAGATCAAAGTTTAATAGATAAAATTTTATAAATTTATTTTTTATATATATTCAATCTAATACTTTTAACTTATTGTTCGTTGGCTAGTTCGTGTTCGGAACGAGCCGAACACAAGCTGAATTTTTTGGCTCGATACTTTAACGAGCCACACAAGCCGACCCAGCTCGCTCGTGTTCGGCTCGTTTACAGTAGTACTGGTGCCCAAGTAAGGTCGGCAGTTGCCAACATAAATACTTAATTAAGTAGAGACAATACAAGATGAAGGAAAATAAATAAGAGACTATTAATCTGATGGCTTAATTATGATATTTAGTGGCGGTTCACAATTGTGTTCGTGTTTAAATCATAGTTAGTTAATTCGGATTCGGCAAAAATTCGAGACGGATATAATTCGGATAAAATTTGTTTTCTAATTTTTAAATTCGTTGAAAAATACGGTTAAAAAACGGATTCAGTAATTATTCGGATAAGCGATTTATACGGATATTATACGCTCACCAATTAAAAATTCGGGATCAAAAATTCGGCTATTAAATTTTTTTTTTTCTCTCAAAATTTATGCTATTAGCATAAATACTCATATTTCTTAAAATATAAGAATAAAAAGCTACAAAATTATGCTAATTAAGTAGAAAGTAGAAAACATAGCAAACTATATTATTCTTATAAATAAAATATTATATAATAATATTTTTATATAAAAATAGAATATTATATATATTTATATATAGAGTTCGGCTATGGTGCTTGTAAAAGCACAAGCACTTGGTGCTTGTGAATTTTTTAGATTAAATCTACACCTTTGATTATTTTCACCCGTTAGATTATACTATTCAACCAACCACCCACTTAACCCAAGGGGGCCCATATCATCCTAACCGCATATCTATTAATCCAATGGCTAAAAACTTACAAGTACCAATGACTTTGTACTTTTAAAAGCATAGGTGCTCAATTCTATATATATATATATATATATATATATATATATATATATATATATATATATATATATATATATATATATATAAATTATTATTATATTAATAGGATAGGAGCACTTGTCTATCAAGTTTTTAACCCTTGGATGAGAAATTGTAGGGTTAGGATGATATTAGTCGGTTAGAGTTGAATGGTCACTCTAGGGTTGAGTGGTCCCATTTGGGTTATAGTATTTAATCCAATGGTTAGAAATGATGAAAAAATTGATCCAAACGCTAAAAAGCGATAGGACAAGTATTCCTATCCTATTAAAAGGATAGTAATGCTCTCTCTCTCTATATATATATATATATATATATATATATATATATATATATATATATATATATATATATATATATATATATATATATATATATATATATATATGGCCTTTTTGCATAAAAATTCACTTATTTTAGACTTTTGCAAAATCGGGCCACCTTTTTCATTTTTGCGATTCGGGCGGATTTTCAAAGAATCGACCAAAATACCTTTATTACTTTTCTCTCTTCTTCTTTTTCTCTCGTTCTTTTTTTCTCTCTCTAAGGAACGCGATGGCGGAGGCGAAACAACCCGCCTCGCCTCCCCGCACGCCTCGCCCTAGCACTGCAACCCCACCCTCCTCGCCTCCGACTGCTGAGCCGCGCCGCCACCGTTTTTCTTCACTGTGGACGGCGACGTCTAGATCTTCTCCTCCACTCGCGTCGGAACGTCGAGACGTCGTCGCAGCGAGAGGAGATCGCCCGCGGTGGTTACGATAGAAAGCAAAAAGAGGTGGTGACAAAAAAAAATTATAGAAAAAAATAAGAATAATAAGAAACAAAAATAAAAATTACTTTTCTACTAGAAAAGATCAAAAAATATAGAAGAAGAAAGAAGAAGATGAAAATTGCACTCTTAAAATAAGATTACAGTTTTTAAAAAAATTACAGTTTTAATGAAAATTATACTATTTGATATATAAATTGTACTTTTTGAAATAGATTTTACATTTTTTAGACTATGATTGCACCATTTAGAATATTTTGCACTATTTCGTTTCTTTTTTCTTTTTTTTTTCTTTCTCTTCTTCTTCTTCTTCTTCCTCTCGTTTCGTCGTAGATAGATGCCTCACTCCTTCTCCCTTGCTTTCGGGTCGACGACGGATGCGCGGCGTGGACGTGCTATCGGAGTCGCTCCCGCTTTATCCAGCGGTTCCGCGGGAAGACGATCGTGGTGAAGTACGGCGGCGGCGCCGTGAAGTCGGAGGGGCTCGGAAGTCGGTGGTGAAGGACCTCGTCCTCTCTCTCTCCTGCGTCGGCCTCGCCTCGTCTTCGTCCACGGCGGCGGCCCCGAGATCAACGAGTGGCTCCTCCGCGTCGGCGTCGAGCCCCGGTTCACAACGGCCTCGCGTCACCGACGCCCAAACCGTGGAGGTCGTCGAGATGGTCCTCGTCGTCAAGGTCAACAAGTCCTCGTCTCCCTCCTCAACGCCGAGGGTGCCACCGCCGTCGGCCTCTGCGGCAAGGACGCTCGCCTCATCACCGCGCGTTCCACCCCCGACGCCGCCGTGCTAGGGTTCGTGGGCGAGGTCGCGCGCGTGGACCCCGTCGTCCTCTGCCCGATCATTGCCTATGCCTACGTCCCGTGATCGCCATCGTTGTCGCGCACGATGCGACGGACCTACAACATCAATGCGACACGGTCGCCGGAGAGATCGCCGCCGCCGTCACCGCGAGAAGGCGATCCCGCTCACGGATGTGCCGGGATCCTTGCGAACCGCGAAGATCCGGAAGCCTTGTTAAGGAGATCCACATAAGTGGAATAAGGAACATGATAAAGGAAGGGAAGGTGGAGGGGGTGGGGGGGGGTGATACCCAAGGTTAATTCTTTGCATTAGGGCCACTTGCTCAAGGGGTTTGCACGGCTAGCATTATCGATGGCTCATCGCTCGCACTCTATCCAACGAAGGTCTTTGGAACCATGATCAGGTTGAGTTGCGAAATGGTGCAAAATATTCTAAATAGTGCAATCTTAGTCTAAAAAGTGTAAAATCTATTTCAAAATAGTGCAATTTATATATCAAGTGTAATTTTTATTCAAATAGTGTAATTTTTTTAAAAAACTTTGTAATCTTATTTTAAGAGTGCAATTTCCATCTTCTTCTTTCTTCTTCTATATTTTTTGATCATTTCTGTAGAAAAAAATAATTTTTATTTTTATTTTTTATTATTCTTATTTCTTTTCTATAATTTTTTTTTGTCACCGCTTCTTTCTTGCTTTCTATTGCAACCACCGCGACGTCGTCGGGGCGATCTCTCCGCCTGCCGCCTCCGACGACGTCTCGACGTTCCGACGCGCGGTGGAGGAGAAGATCTAGACGTCGCTGTGCCCTAGTGAAGAAGAACGGTGGCGGCGCGGCTTCAGCAGCGTCGGAGGCGAGGAGGGTGGGTTGCACGGGCGAGGGCGAGGGCGTGCGGGGTGGAGGCGAGGCGGGTTGTTTCGCCTGCCGTATTGCGTTCTTTAGAGAGAGAACAAAAAAGAACGAGAGAAAAAAAAGGAGAGAGAAAAAGTAATAAGGGTATTTTGGTCAGTTTGCTAAAAATCTGGCCCGAATCTGCAAAAATGAAAAAGATGGCCCGATTTTGCAAAAGTCCAAAATAAGTAGATTTTTTATGCAAAAAGGCTTGTATATAGTGACTAATGAGAGGGAGGTCCACGGTGGACCTCCCTCTCATGCGGTCCACGAGGCCGAAGTGGCCTCGTGGACCGCGCACCATTCTATTCCCCAAAGCCGCGATTCCCTTCTTCCTCCCCAAACCCAGCGCCATTTCTCCCTCTCTCGAGCTCCCGAGCCCCAAACTTAATTTCTTTCCCAAAATTTATAAAATAATTTTTGCAAAAAATATTTTAGGGACAACCATTTTTGGGAAAAAAAAGAAATTTTTTTTTTTACAATGATCCCTTCCGCGACGAAAGCGGCGGCAACGGAGGAGGACGACAACGGCGACAACGCGACCCGCGAGTCCGCGACCGCCGATTTTTTGGACGAATCATTCGCGAATAATTATTGTTGGCGAAAAAAAATGCGATTTTTTACCCATTTTTTGAAAAAATACGTATGCGGGCGTTTAATACGGTATTCTAAAAAATCGCGTATAATTCGCGAATTAAACGTGAATTAACTAACTAAGGTTTAAATTCGATTTTTGTAAAAAATGCATCGGATGCGCTTAAACCTAAGTCGTAATTAACTAACGGGATTTACATTGGATGTAATATCTGGATATTTTTTAAGGAGAATTCAAATAAAATTCTAATTTGAATTCAAATATTTGAATTTGTAGGAAGCGTGATTTGCTTTGATACTAATTGTTGGAAGCGTGATTTGCTCTGATACCAATTATTGGAACCGGTATTTATGCTATACCGATTATATAATCCAAGATATAAAATAGAATAAATAATATGAAGAAGAGATATTGAAAGAGGAAGAAGATAACTAAACTAATACTTTACTAATAGAAAGCAAATAATTATATCCGGGGCGACAACCTCAGTCATGTCTATTATGGTTTATTCTTCTAATTAACCCACATCTAGCTATATATAGCCATCAAATCATAATATATGATAAATTCAACTTTTTAAATTTATCTGTAATTCTATTTTAATTAAATTTGAATTATTATTTCCAACAGAATTATATTTGTTATATATCGATGTGAACCGAGAGAGCGTACGGTTTGACGCGAATCCATGACCAAATCACGCAAAACAATAACGTGATATCGAAGGTCCGACAATGCTGAATGCGTTGATACAGTTCTTTGTAAATCTTATGGATGGATTTATCACAATTGCATGAAAATTGAGGAAGGGTTGAATTGAGAAAAATCGAGGAGTAATCCTACTGGTACCATAGTTGGTTAATTCGCGAATTATTCGCGAATTTTTGAAATGGCGAATAAAACAGCCGAATTCGAATTTTTGCAAAAAATTTGGTAAAATTTACGAATTTTTGAGCAAAAATAATTATTTGCGAATAAAACGCGATTCGCGAATAATTCGGCCCAAAAAACCGGCCCTCTTGCTGCGGCCTGCGTCCCTGCGACTGCGAGCGGACTCATGGACTTCCCAGTGGCCCAAAACAGGAAAAAAAAACCTGTCGCTCAAAAAAAAAAAAAAAAAACCCTTTCTGATTTCGGAAAAGCATCCTCCTCGCCTCCCACGTTCCCTCGATACTCCCCCCCCCCCCCACACAAAAAAAAAAAGGGTTTGCCCTAACTTCTCAACCCCTGCGGCGGTGCGGCCTTGCCACCGACCCCTGCGGCGGTGCGGCCTCTTCCCTTCCGGCCGCTCGCCGAACGCCATCGGAAGCCCTCCTCTTCAGAAATCGAAGATCGAAGATCGGGGGTTCTTCAATCTTCAGAAATCGAAACCCTCCTCGTCGCCTCTTCCTCTTCCTCTTCCGATATCCAACGATAAACCAGGTACGATTTGAGTTTTCATTCTTCAAAGCAAAAGTTGGAAGCTTTTAGTCCTGAACTCCTGATGGATACTTTTTTATATACACAAATGGCTGAGTGCTTAATTGAATGTGTCCATTCTCTGTTATGCACAAAGAGGACCCAAACATAGAGCTAAATAATCTTAATTAATTTAGGGAGCAGGAAGTTCAGAACCTCCAATATATTTTGAATATAATAAAATCTAATGGTAGATAAGAATATATCTGATATATATGAATGTGTCTAAAAAGACATGTCTGATAAAATTTTTGATGACAAATCTCTATTTTAGTATCAAGTATTTAGGAGTTTGCCACATTCTTATAATCAATCCCATGTATAAAAACTTAAAAAGGAAGTGTCTTGATAAATATGTAGCTTTCCTAAATTGTACTGTGATAGCTAAATTGTACAATGACAGGCTAAGTAGTCACTATGGCTAAAATCTTATAGTACTTCATTGGTGCTTTGAGAATCATAATTTTCATTGTCTGTTTTAAGACAATTTCAAATTAATAAATAATTCAGAAGTGCCAATTTCATCTTATATTTAGTTTCTAACTATGCTTGTATGTGAACTTTTTATATTTTACATTTAAATATGGACTATCTTGATCTCTTATTCTTAAATTTTTAAAAAAATATGAGTATTTATGTTAATAGCATAAATTTTGAGAAGAAGAAAACTTAATTTAATAGCTGAATTTTTTATCCCGAATTTTTAATTGGTGAACGTATAATATCTGTATAAATCACGTATTTGAATAATTGGCGAATCCGTTTTTTAGCTGTTTTTTTCAACGAATTTAAAAATTAGAAGGCGAATTTTATCCGAATTATACCCGTACCGAATTTTTGCCGAATCCGAATTAACTAACTATGACGGGTACAACCCCAACATTCTTCAATTCGCGCGAAACTGCTTGTAGGGTGCCGTGCTGCGTTTTACGCGTGTTGTGAGGGGCTTGGTTAAGATTTTTGAGTTTTTGTGGGGTTTTTCGCAATTTGCCACATAAGGCCAACCACTTTAGGGTTTTCTCCTCTCCCCCGTTCAAACCCTACCCTCTCACTCTTCCCTCTCCACAGCACCCTTAGCACCCCCTTCCTTGTGCGCCGCGCTGCCCCCCGCCAAAAACCTCCTCCGGCGCCCACAGAGGCTTTTCTCTCTCTTCTCTCGCTTTCCCTCCGCGTCTCCCTCTTGCTCTCTCTCTCTCTCTCTCTCTCTCTCTCTCTCCTTTTGGTGAGCAGGAGCCCCCAGGAGCGCCGCCACCCCACTCCTCAGCCTTCTCCCTACCTCCTCGAGCTCCGGCGATGATCCCCGGCGCCCCCGTGCCCCGCTAGCGCCGTCGCAGCCGCGGGGACCCACCTCGACCTTGCTAGGGCAGAGGGAGCCGACCCCGGCGTCGCGGCCGCCGACTCGCCGCCGCCTCGCCTCCTCTCCGGCCTCGAGCGGCCGTCGCCGCCCCACCCTCACGGCCGCCGCCGTCGCCGCGAGGAACCCAGCTCCGATCCGCTGTGTCCGGCCAAGCTCCGCTCGCCGCCGCCCTGCCGCCTCTGTCGCGGCCAAGGGAGCACCACACTCCCTCCCTCCGCCGCCGTGACTGTGCACGTGCGCACGGCGGCCGCGGCCGGGCGGCGGCGAATCGTGCTTGCTCAGTGGCAAGCTAGCCTCTCCTCGGTGATCCAATGCTCCCCGATCTGTCAAAGTGAGCAGGGCGATTCCCTCGACTTGTTGAACGTTGTGCTCACCTCCGTTTACGTCGGCGACCCTGTCGCGAGTTTTGGCTCCCACCGCCGGAGCCACTTGGTTCTTGAACTTGGAGAAGCTCTACGGTGCTCTCGGCTATCGTGCGCGCTCGGACGGTGAGCACGGTTTCGGCACGCAGAGACACATCAGCGGTGCCCTCTCTCCATCCCGAAGTGTCACGCCCGGGGTCCGCTTCTGTGACGCCCCAACTTCCCAGGGGGTCACCCATCCTAGGACTACTCCCGTCCTAGCACGCTTAACTCTCTTAACCTCTTGGGCCTTGCCACCACCCAAAATGCTTAAGCCGGGTTAAGAATTTAGCCCTATTATATATCATATATAGAATTATCTGGGGTCTCACAATCTCCCTTCCTTTAAGCCCTGACGTCTTCGTCAGGCTCAGACTCACAAGTACCAGGCGATGTGAGACTCGTCTCGCTAGCCCGTCATCCACCCCGACTCACCCGAGACTTATCTCACACTTCCTACTGGTAATTGGCTCGATACCATCCGTGACGCCCAACTTCCTGCGGGTCACCCATCCTAGGACTACTCCCGTCCTAGCACGCTTAACTCTCTTAACCTCTTGGGCCTTGCCACCACCCAAAATGCTTAAGCCGGGTTAAGAGTTTAGCCCTATATAAGATAAGTCTCGGCTGAGTCAGGGTCTGGATGACGGGCTAGCGAGACGAGTCTCACATCGCCTGGTACTTGGCTCTGATACCATCTGTGACGCCCCAACTTCCCAGGGGGTCACCCATCCTAGGACTACTCCCGTCCTAGCACGCTTAACTCTCTTAACCTCTTGGGCCTTGACACCACCCAAAATGCTTAAGCCGGGTTAAGAGTTTAGCCCTATTATATATCATATATAGGACTATCTGGGGTCTCACACGAACCTGCGCAGATTTTGGTAACGGCTCTAAACATTGCCATTTTGCAAATAATGTTGCAATTATCCGGTCCCTTGGGCATCTCGCAATTAGGGCATTATGGGCTGCCTCGGGCAGCGTGTGGTCACTACTTGTGACTCTCTGGACTTGCTGTGTAGGTTTCAAAGCCCTCGTGCGATCGGAAATAGGATTTCGGTGCGTTTTCCGGCGAAATTGTCGGTAGAACGCGGTTTCGCATCGCGATGGGTTTTCGACTGTTTGGTTGCACCGAAAATCATTGCCTAGCCTCATTGACTTGCCGCCGTGGTCCCCTCGTGTGTTCGGAGGCGACCGGTGAGCGGCTGAGGCTTCTGGTGCCAAGTGGACACTTTCGGAAGCTCGGTAGTGAACGGTCGATCGGCGATGACCTAGTTGACCTGGGGCTTATGTTTGCTGTTTAGACACCCAAATTGGTGTGTTTTGGGATAGCGGGTGACTCCTATTGTGAGTCGGCGCATTTTAGGACGTTTTGTGGGTCCCTGGGGCATCCCGGTGCGTTTTCGGGATCCCCCGTGAGTTCCGGAATCGGTTTTGGGAAATCGATTCTGCTGGTGGTCTTGGGTTTTTGAGAGATGTGTTTTGAGTCACTTGGATTAGATCCTGATACGGTGGACCTGTCGTAGGTCCGGTCGGCGTCCCTCGCTTTGCAGGAGTTTGACGCAGCGATGGACGTAGGTGGGTACTTCTATCCGAAGTCGGTTTAGCGGTGCACGCTCGGTGATGTTCCCTTCATCCCTACCTTTTACTGCTTATATATATATAGAGTCCGGCTGGGATACTATCGATAGCACCATGTATTTGGTGCTACCAAGTTTTCCGCCGTTAGATCCACCCCTTTGATGATTTTCACCCGTTAGATCATACTATTCAACCAACCACCCACTTAACCCTAGGGGGCCCACATCATCCTAACCACACATCTCTCAATCCAATGGCCAAAAACTTGGTAGCACCAATGACTTGGTGCTATTAATAGCATAGTAGCCTAGTTCTATATATATATATATATATATATATATATATATATATATATATATATATATATATAATACTATTAATAGTAAAACGCTCTTTTTGCTATCAAGTTTTTAACCCTTGGATGAAATATTATAGGGTTAGGATGATATTAGTCGGGTAGAGTTGAGTGGTCCCCCTCGGGTTGAGTGGTCCCCACTAGGTTATAGTATTTAATTCAATGGTTAGAAATAATGAAAAGAGTTTATCCAAAGGATAAAAAACTGGTAGCAACAATGGGATTTTGCTACTAATAACTCTCTCTCTCTCTCTCTCTCTCTATATATATATATATATATATTTACGGGATAATTGCCTATATACCCCTCATGCGTCCGGAAATATCCGATCTACCCCTACTTTTTTTTTCTTTCTAAAATGTCCTTCATATGTTCCACCGTTATTCCAAAATACCCCCATAGTTATCCTCTCGTTAGCTTAACTCGTTAAACATGGGTTAAATGTATACTAGATTTAAAATCTATATAAAATACTTATTTTACCCCTATTTTATTATGCTAATGCCTTAAGTTATCCTCCTTCTCTCCCAACTTGATCGCCGCCTCCGCCTCCACCTCGCCGGCCTCCTCCGCCTCCACCTCGCCTCATCTCCTCCTGCACCACGGCGAGGATGACGCCCGCCGCCTCGTAGACCATCGGCGGGAGCGGCCGCGTCCGTCGCGAGGAGCTCCTCCGCCGCCCATCGCCGCCGCCGGCGCCGGCGACGCGCGCGCGCTCCCGCTCCCCGCTCCCGCCGCCGGCGCTCGCAGACGCTACCCCCGAGGAGCCGCCGCCGGACGGCGAAGTCGGAGAGAAGACCCACGCCGCCCCGCCGCACGCTCGGCACGCCGCGACATCGCCCCCGACCATCTTACTCGTCGCTTCTCCGCATCCCTTCTCTCGTCGCTCTCCGCGCCGATGCCGCCGTCATGCTACTACCTATTGCCAATTGCCAACAACGAACGAAGACGAGGTCTTCCTTCTTTTTAATTTTTTAGGCCTTCGCCTGTGCATCATCCTCGCCACGAGCTTCGTCCATATGCTCCACGACGCCGAGGCCGCGCTTACCGACCGCCTCCCCCACTTCCCCCGGCGCTCGTTCCTCTTCTCCGACTTCGTCGCCACGGCCGCCGCCTCGCTACCCTCGTCCTCGACTTCCTTGCCACCCGCCTACGAGCGCAAGCACCGCGCCACCGCCGCCGCCGCCGCCGAGACCGATGCCTCGGCGAAGGACGACGAGAGCGCTTCATCATCACGGCGGCGTCGGAGCTACCGGTGGACGAGGACGAGGATGAGGGCTCGCCAGGGCGGCGACGCGGTGCACATCGTCGGGATGTGCGCGCACGCGGCGCACGGCCACGACCCACCATCGTGGTATATTAGAAAGAGTCGGAACATAAGAAGGATATATTGGAATGGGTAAAATGGTAATTTTTCGTAGATAATGGCGCTCACTAACTAACTCAACTCCAGGGGGTATATTAGAAAGACTTGGAACATAAGAAGGATATTTTCAATATTAGCCTTCTAAGAGGGTAAATAAGAAAATCGGGAACTTTTCGGGGGTATATAGGCAATTGCTCTATATATATATATATATATATATATATATATATATATATATATATATATATATATATATATATATATATATATATATATAGAGGGGGGGCCGTGCTATTAATAGCAAAAGCCTCGTGCTATTAAAGCCTCCACCCTCCATCTTGATACGGAGTGGCCGAGATTTAATGCCCCCAACACTCAATTTCACTTGCTACTAACTAACGTTAGAGTTAACGACACCTTTCTCTTTCCTTTTTCTTTATTTTTTTTTCTTTTCCTTTCTCTCGTTTCTCCTCCCCCAACTCTTTCCCTCTCCCTCTACTGTGGATCTCGCCGCCGTCGTCGCAGCCGCCGGAAAAGAAATCGCTCCCTTCGCCCCCCTCCCCGATCTACCAATTGTTGAAGCTGCCTCGCCACACCCACATGAACCCACCACCCCGCCTCGCGCACGCACCCTCGAGCGCCGCCGCCGAAGCATCCGGCCGCGCGCGCCGCCGTCAAGCATCCGCTCTCCTCCCGGCCCCGCGGTGCGTGCGTGCGCGAGGGGCGTGCGCGAGGCGGGTGGTGGGTTCATGTGGATGTGCCGAGCGCCTTCAACACTGGTAGAGGAGAGGAGAGGAAAGAGGGAGGAGAGCAGAGAAAGGAAAAGAGAAAAAATTAAAGAAAAGAGGAAAGAGAAAGGTGTCCGTTAACTCTAACGTTAGTTAGTAGCAAGTGAAATTGGTCGTTGGGGCATTAAATCTCACCCTCCATCTATCAAGACGGGAGGTAGAGGCTTTAATAGACAGGTCGCCGTGCTATTAATAGCACAAAGAAATTTCCACTCTATATATATATATATATATATATAGTACCAAGTTATTGGTGCTTGTAGATTTTTAGCCATCGGATTAAGGAATGTGCTGTTAGGATGTGTGGGCCCACTAGGGTTGAGTGGGTGGTTGGTTGAATAGTATAATCTAACGGTTGAAAATGATCTAAGGCATAGATCTAATGGTAAAAAATTTACAAGCACAAAGTGCTTGGTGCTTTTACAAGCACCATAGCCGGACTATATATACACACACACACACACACACCTAGCACCTTTGTTAGTTAATTCGCGAATTATTCGCGAATTTTTGAACAAAACGAATTAAACAGCCGTATTCGTATTTTTCCGAAAAATTCGAAGAAAACACATTTTTTTGGTCAAAAATACTTATTCGCGAATAATTCGTCCAAAAAGACAATTTGACGCACGCTCACGCTCACGGGTCGTGGGCCTTGCGGCTCTCACGGGTCGCTGGCCTCACGGCTCGCTGGAAACAGAAAAAAGAAAAAATCCCTTTCCAAACGTTCGCCTCACCCAAAAGAGAAAAAAAAACCTTTTCCGAAACGTTCGCCCCCCTCCCCAAAAAAAATCACTCGATCAAAAAGGTTTCATCTCTTATGTACTATTCTTAATCTCTCATTTGCTTAATTATTTCTTTATTTTGAGGCATAATATAGTTTGCTATTTTTTTTTACTTAGCTTAATTTTGTAGCTCTTTATTCTTATATTCTTAAGAAATATGAATATTTATGCTAATAGCATAAATCTTGACAGAAAAAACTTAATTTAATGGCCGAATTTTTGATCCCGAATTTTTAATTGGCGAACGTATAATATCTGTATAAATCACGTATTCAAATAATTGGCGAATCTATTTTTTAGCCGTATTTTTCAACGAATTTAAAAATTAGAAGATGGATTTTATCCGAATTATACCCGTACTGAATTTTGCCGAATCTGAATCAACTATGCCTAATACTTGAGTTTTTTACTACATGACTTTGACCTTGCTCTACATAGCATGTTCCTCCCTCTTGTATTAATGACTTAGAAGTAGAGTAGTAGCGACTTTGATATCACACTCTCCAAGTAGACCTGAGTGGTCGGTACCTGTATACTCCTAGTGACATTGACATCATACCTACCAGTTGACCTGAGTGGTCGGTGCTTACATACGCTTGTGGATGTTTAGTTGATCCATCCTAGTTGACTTGTGTGGTCGGTGCTTGTATACATTTGAGAGGCTGTTGAGCCGATCCATCCTAGTTGACCCGCGTGGTCGGTGCTTGTATACATTTGAGAGGATGTTTAGCTGATTCGTCCTAGTTGACCCGCGTGGTCGGTGCTTATATACATTTGAGAGGATATTGAGCTGATCCATTCTAGTTAACCACTTAACCCGCGTGGTCGGTACTTGTATACACTTGAGAGGATGTTGAGTTGTTCCATTTGTCGGATCGTTGGTGCTAACCATTAATCCCAAAAGCTTGAGATGTTAGAAATATGCAACCAATTCACTTGAAGTGTACAGATACAGCGCCCACAGGTCTCGATTGTGACTCGGCCCAACCAGCCTCATGCGACTTCGAACATGATTCGGTCCAACCCAGCCTCGCGCCATTGCAAACATGACTTGGCCCAACATGACCTCATGTCACAGGGTAGGATGCTAGCCCATTTAAGCCAACAATCTCTCATTCAGCACTTGCACACATTTGCAGCATGCGGGAATTGAACTTGCGATCACTGGCTCTGATACCATTTGTCGAATCGTTGGCGCTAACCATTAATCCCAAAAGCTCGAGCTGTTAGAAATACTCAACTAATTCACTGCCCACGGGTCTCGATTGTGACTCGGCCCAACCAGCCTCACGCCACTTCGAACATGACTCGGCCCAATCCAGCCTCATGCCATTTTGAACATGACTCCGCCCAACATAGCCTCACGCCACAGGGCCGGATGCTGGCCCATTTAAGCTAACATCATCCTTGTTGACCTGAGTGGTGGGTGCATGTGTTTCCTTACAGTTTGATGACCTATTGGTCAGTGTGCCCCAAGGGGCGGTAATTGTCGACTATTAGCCAACGGTTGGCTATTGATCATATTCGCATCGGCCGCCACAGCTCGACAGCATCTCGCGAACACTAGCGGTTTGATCCTCCGCAAGAGGGTGTTCTTTTTTGGCAGAGTGGTTAGGGTACCAACCCATGAGCTCAGGAGCTTAGCTAGGGTTATATGCCAGACAGAGTGCGTGGTTTGCCTGAGGTTCTTTGACCGACACGACGGTTTAGAGTGGGTACATTTGACTTTTCGTCCGGTTGATGGATATAGCTACAATAGCGGTTGTTACATGTTTGCTTGCAGTTCATCTCTTTCTACCATTGCATTGTTACTGTAGACTTCACCTATATCTGGTTATCGGTGAGTACGCTTACGCTCGTCGGCTTGTGGTACCCACTAGGAAACCTTTGTTGGTTTCTTATATCATTTTTCCCAGAGGTGACATAAGTGGGAGTAGTCGGGACGTTGTGAGGCCATAGATAGAGGGCCGAGTTAGCTCTCGATAGACGGTATATATTTTGACTTTACTCCACACATAGTATACTTGCGGATAGCATAGTTCATCCCCTATACCTGTTAATAGTGTTCTCTTGTGGTTCAGTTGTTGCTTTACTTGCGGGTTTTTGGATATTGTACTTATGAGAGCTTTTGGTGACTCATGGTTTGGATAGTACGGCTTTTTGGACATTTGTGATTTTCAAACACTTGTGGCTTTAGACTTGGTTTTTAAATGTTGGATTTCTACCCCACATGGTAGCGTTTTCAAAACAAGAGTTTTCATGTGGGAAGCAGTTTCTCAAAGATGGTGGCTTCCTACTCGTGGTAGCATTTTCCAAATAAAAGTCCCTGTGTAGGGGGTGGTTTCTAAATGATTTTTCTGCGGATTCCATTGATGTTAGGATTTCAAGATAAAGTCTTCGTGTGGGAGACATTTGAACTAATAGGTATGTGAATGTGAATATGTATGGATGTGAATAAGAACGGTTAGCTGTCTGATGCAAGATATCAATCCTTGTTCATCTTGTCGTGTGTGTGCGTGAGTGGAGGAACTGGTTGATCAATTGTACATGTGTTACGCTATGCAAATACGGGGGAGACTCTATCCGTTTGTTTCGGGAATTTCCTGTATTTGTGGCGGGTCTGTTGCACGTCCTTAGGGGTCAGGGTTTCAAAAACAAAAAGGGGCATTTTTTCGCTAACTCTGATTTATAAAGATAGCTTGATTTCGAATTGGCTTTCTAAAAGGGCCCCTGTGGCGTGACATTGGATCAGAGTCAATTATTCGGTCTGGTTTGGTTCGGTTCCAACGGATCCAATAAGAAAGCTTTAAACCCTAACGACCCGACCCGCTAAAAGCCCTAGCACTCTAAGCTACCTCGTTTGCTTGCTCGTCTCCTCAAAACCCCTCTCCATTCTCCAAGAAGATGCGCGGCAGCGGCGGCGGAGAGGCGACGATTCGGACGAAGTGCCTTTTCGATCAAAGAGTGCTCTCTTACTTTGAAATTTTGTTTTCTGAATTTTGGGGATATAAAAGTTGATCTTTTCTACCATCTCTTTTACTGAAGTTAGCTTGTGATCTAATTATGTTGTTGTTAATTTTTTGGTTTAGGTTTGGAGTTTATTAACTATTCCAATCGGTTCGGTTCCATCATGGCTCCTGTAAGTGTTTCATTTTGAAGTATTTGATAGTTGCATCTCATGCAGGGTAAAGAAAAAAAAAAGTATAGATTTTGATGTTGATTATTAGTAAAATTCCCAATTTTAAGATCGTTTTTATTTGTTTGAATAAGGGCAAGAGTTCATGTCTAGGGAAGTTGTAGAGGAGTAAAGCATTCAAAAGATTGTTTTTTCTTTTTTATTTTGAATTTGTAAATGTTTCATTTGAAAGTATTTGATAGTTGCAATTTATGCAGTGGAAAAAATTATATATTTTCTTGTTAATTATAGTAAAATTCCCAATTTTTAAAATTATTTATCGGTTGAATAATATGGCAAGAGTTCAAAAAGAAATTTTTTTTCCATTCTATTTAAATTTGTTATATTCAGTGCACTCTGTGTTGTGTGCGTGTGTGTGTGGTATAATCAACGGATGAAGTATAATTGAGAAACTGAATAAATTATTTGATTTTGCAGCCTGACGATGAAGGAAAAGCATTGGAGGGAAAGGTTTGTGCTTACACAAACGAAAAAAAGAACTGGTTAAATCTGTACATTGCGTTACCTGTTGCATAGACATTTATACATAAATTAGAGAAAGTTACTAAAAATTTAATTATGGCGCATGTAGAACACTGTACAAGCATATATCCTAATTAGTTGTGTAAATTAATTTTCTTGGTGTTTTCAGATATCAGTTAACTGGCATTATTTGATTAGAACACCGAATTCTTTTCATACTTGATAACTTACAAGTTTGAGAATAAGCGTAATTGGATGTTTTATCTGTAGAACACCATTGATAGTTGTTAAAGCTTATTTCCGAGGCCAAAGTTCATCCAAGTAATGGATTTTATGACATTTCTCAATATTGTTAAACTCTCCAAAGCATTTTAGATTTCATTTTTTCGGCATTCTTCTCAAGAAGGTGGTGAGAAATAGTTGTTTGAATTAGATATGTGAATTTAAATAGTGATCCACACCTAAATTTTCTTTGTGTATTAGACAAGGAAACAATAGGAATAGCATCTTTACGGAGGGTGCTGGTGATAATATCTAACCAGCCATGACCACATTTAGCTCAAGTTGATCTGTTATCCCTGTTGATATGTTGGCGTAATCATGCCTGTAGTACTAACAATGTAAAGCCAGTATAAGAAATTATTCATTTTATCTACTGATTGACTATGGCCATTTTTCTTATTTGCTGGATTCAATATTTCCCCTTAAGATATTGAGAATTGATTTTTCATAAGACTCTTTTAATCAATGAAATGGTATTTCTATTAACTAATTTTTATGAATTTAGTAAAATTGTTATACTGTTTAGGAAGATTGCCTTTCTTCCCCCTTAAAAAAAACTTATAGGAACTGGCTTGAGTTTTGCATTCTGACAATCCTTTTTACGCTATATGCAGCTGGACGATAAAGAGTTGGAAAGGAAAATGAAGAAGGATCAAAAGGTTGATTGTTTATCTAATCTCCTCTTGTTTTTATTTTTTGGTATAAGTAGAAGCTCTGAAAGTTGTCATCATAATGCCTATGCTTTTTTCTAGATTTTTTCTTCTGTCTGTGGCTCTGTGCCATACTGTCATTATGTATGTTTTGATGTTAAACCAAGATTTGGTTTGAGCAAACTAAATGGTTCTTAACACCTCCTGGATTTAGCATTTATTTAATACCCAAGAAAGAAGCTGAATCACTTAAATATTTTGCTCTGCTCACTATATGCTGGATGTTGCATGACTTTTGTCGTTCCTCAATTATCTTGCATCAATTATATGTAACTGTCAAGTGTCAATGGAAACTTGAAATGTATATGGAGGATTTATTACTTGAATCTTGCCTGGCACCCATTTTCAGTTAGTATTACTTCATTTTCTGGACAGGCAAAAGAGAAAGCAGAAAAGAAACTAAAAGCTCAACAAAAAGAAGCTGCCAGACTCCAGGTAGTTGATTTTCAGTGTGTTATCTTTAGATTATAGAAAAGACTCAAAGAGTTTCAATATAGATAATAATACATTCACTGGCTGAATGATCTAATTGTTCCTGTCTGTTTGTTTGTTGCTTGCTAGGCACAAGTGACATCTGATGGCTCAAAGAAGAGTGAAAAAAAGCAAAAGAAAAAAGATGCTGATGACGAGAATCCTGTGGATTTTATTGATCCATTGACTCCTTCTGGAGAGAAGAAACTTCTTTCGCACCAAATGGCAAAGCAATATAGTCCCAGTGCTGTAGAAAAATCGTATATCACCACATTTGTTAACAAAACTTTCTCGCCCTGAAATTTCTAAATGACATATGAATTGTATGATTTTTTTTTATAATATTTTTGCTGCGTAGGTGGTATGCGTGGTGGGAAGCATCAGGCTATTTTGTGGCCGACAACAGCAGCTCAAAACAGCCTTTTGTAATTGTAGGTGCCTCGATAGTTTTATAGTTATTTGTTACATTTACACCAACTTGTTTTCTGAATGGCACGGATCTACCTGAAATGGGAAAACATGAGTTATATTCTGTCCCTAGTCCCTACCATATCCATTATGAAGAAATGCTTCTTTCTATTGTTAAAGAATCTAAACTGATCATTGACTTTACAAAGAAATTTCTATTGATATTTCATCATTAAAGGCCAAAAAACATTTGAAAATCATCTTAAATAAGAAGCATCTGTAGATATTTCTATCCAACTTTTGGTAGCCAAACCTGATCCCTAGTGTTTAACATCGATGCTTTTCTCAATATTTTTGCATTTGTAACTGTTTACTTTGAACAAAATTGCGTCCCAGTTGCATGATCTGTTGATTTCTATGATACCATCTGTAGGTTCTGCCGCCTCCGAATGTAACAGGAGCCCTTCATATAGGTCATGGGCTTACTGCTGCCGTACAGGTATTTACTTTCGGAATTTCTTTATACCGTATCTGATTATTATTAACATTTTATATTTGCTGTATACTTGCTAATTCCTTGAATTATATTGCATCTGGTATCTTTCTATTATGCAGGATACAATTATCAGGTGGAGGAGAATGTCAGGTTACAACACTTTGTGGGTGCCTGGAATGGACCATGCTGGCATAGCAACCCAGGTTTGATTCTTCTCAAAATACCTCGTGATGCTTGATTATATATTATTTTTGACCTTCTTTGGCAAATATAATGATCTTGCTTCTTAGGGAGAAGTGATTAAAGGATATTGCTGATTATATATGCAGCATGGGATAGTAATATTCTTTGGCACAGACCTGTCCCACCTGTGCCGTACCGTGCTGGCGGCGTGCCGGCACGTGGCAGGGGTCTGTGCTGCCCGGCACCCGAAAGGTGTGGACATGCTTCCCTGTATCACAGTCGTGCTGACCGTGTATCGTGCTGTATCGCAGCTTGCTACCCCTGTATCGCTCTGTGCCGAACCAGCACGGGTTGGCGGGGTTCTTTTTGCTCTTTTTTTTTTCTTTGAGGGGTCAAAAGAGGTTCTTTGATGATTAAAAGACCCCCTGATAATGAACACAAGTACTAAAGACCACTTTTGGTCTTTCTTACTTGTACTTATGCAAAGTTCTTAAATTTTAGAGAGAAAGAGATCTCTCCGTTCTTCCTCTCTTATTTCCTCAAGAAACACTCAAGAAATTCTCAAAAAACCCTCAAAACATAAGAGAAATTTTGGTACTTGAAGAAGTTTCAACTTTCAACGTAAAACATTTAACAGTCTTAATACAGATCAAGGATTTTTAGGCTTTCCTTTGCCATTTTTTATCATTTAACGTGAGAATTTGTTAATCTAGGATTCCTAAGTTTTCTTCATGGATGTTCATTAAAAAACTTTCAATCTTGTGTTAAATTTTTTAGTTTTTTTACTTCTTTTTATTATTCTCATTTTTTATCTCATGGGTCTACTATCAACGGATCAATCTAGTAACTGTTGATGATAATTATCAGTGTGATCCACCTAGACACTCAATGTAATACTGGCAATGAAAAATAAATAGTTTTGACTTTGGAGTTATGATTTAGACATTTTAAATTATCTATAACATTATATGTTGTTAACTATTAGTCTTATATTAGCGATTATGTACTTTCGTGAGTTGTGTATGACTATTTCAACTTGGAGAGGTTGAGAGGTATTACTTGGATCAAGTTTATATGCATTACAAATCTTCAAATATCTTAAAAAGCTAACATTATCAGAACAAAATAAAATAAAGTGCCAAACCTGTTCCGCTGTGCCAGTAGCGTGCCACTGGCACCGGTGGCCCGTGCAGACATTTTCACGGCCTGTGCTGCCATGCCATGCAGTACCATTTTGTGTTTATTGTAACTCCTGCCTACTGGTTTTCGTCTAGATGTTGAACCATGTACTGCTTTTTTGCAGTTGTTCCCTGTTTAATTGGGTGTAGTGGCAGGCTTTGCTCTACATTAGTACTTGGTTTTGTTAAGAACTTTTACCAATGTTGGTGTTCGTTTCTGTGTTTTCGGTGCATACCCCAGGTTGTCGTAGAGAAGAAGCTAATGCGTGAAAGAAAATTAACCAGGCATGATATCGGACGTGAGAACTTTGTGTCTGAAGTGAGTGCTTTGTTTATATGTTACATTTTGTTTCTCTGAATACTGGTACAAACATGTAATCTTTTATCCGTATAAGAAACTTTCTTGTTTCTTTTCTTAAAAATGATTTTGTTTTGATCCACTTGTTTTGTTTCTTGCAAAAATGCTTGATAGGTCTGGAAGTGGAAAAATCAATATGGCGGCACGATATTAACTCAAGAACGTCGACTTGGAGCTTCACTTGACTGGTCCCGTGAGGTCAAATCCATTTTGCTATAATTTATCTCTCAGCTAAGAAAGTAGCATAGTGCTAGTGATAAAACACAACTTTTCCTTTTCATGAATGTTTCTGATATCGTATACATTTTCTCAATTTGTGAATCAGTGTTTCACAATGGATGAGAAGAGATCAAATGCGGTTACTGAGGCTTTTGTTAGGCTATACAAAGAAGGTTTAATTTACAGGTCAGCTTGATTACACTGACCTTAAGGTTTTTCGCTAAATACTTTAGACTAGAAGAATTTTTCTCATTCTTCTTCTTGAATATTGAGTTGTTGGATAGCTTGATCAAGCCTTTTTACCTTCATGTTCCCGACTGTACTTCTTTACTGCTCTATTCTTATTCTAAGATTAACTATATAGTGTTTGCTTTCTCTCTTTTCAGTAGCTCTCATTTTTACTTTTTTGTGTGTGAAGGGATAACCGCCTTGTTAATTGGGACTGCACCTTGCGAACAGCAATATCTGATATTGAGGTACGGAATGACTTATATTTAATAACCATTTATTAGAACAATAAAATTTTTTGTATTTCTCTAAGTAAGAATTGATTTTACATTTAAGTACTTATTTTCAGGTTGACTATAAAGAAATTAAAGAAGAAACTTTGTTAAAAGTTCCTGGTTATGACCGCCCAGTTCAGTTTGGTGTATTGACATCATTTGCTTATCCTCTTGAAGGAGGATTGGGCGAGATTATAGTTGCTACGACCAGGATAGAGACAATGCTTGGTGATACTGCAATAGCTATTCATTCTAAAGACGAGAGATATAAACATCTACACGGAAAATATGCAATCCACCCATTCAATGGGAGGAGACTTCCAATTATATGTGATGATGAGCTCGTGGATCCTAGTTTTGGAACTGGGGCTGTCAAGGTAAGCATACTTTACAAGTAGTGAGAGATTTATATATAGAGTAAGGGTACTATGACTACTATGCTTCTGGAAGCACGGAGCCTTCCGTGCTTCCAGGTCGTTTTCCATGTTGTGACTTTCGAATCGTCGATCGGCTCCGTAAACTAAATCTAGAATATTTGAAGTACCTAGAAAATAAATTATGCGATTTTTTGATATTATTTGCCTAGTAAACGAAGGGGCTCAAAATCAACGGCTGAAAATAAAAATCTTACAAAACGTGATAATATGACATTAAAATTTTAGATCAAAGATATTGATCTTGTTTTATATAGTATAAAGAATTTTCTATCAAAATTTCACGTGATTTGGATATGTCTACACCGTTAAACTTCCAGACGGCTCACTACGGCCATTAAAATTATTAATTTTGAGCCCCTTCGATTACTAGGCAAATGATATCGAAAAATCATAAAATTTATTTTCTAGGTACTTCAAATACTCTAGATCAAGTTTAACGGAGCCGATCGACGATTCGAAAGTCGCAACATCAAAAACTAGTAGCCTCACACTTTATATATATATATTTTAAATTCAATTTAATAAACTTTTCCATCACTTTTTTTTTTTCGCATTTCTACATAGACATCTCTGGAAAATCATTTTTTCCATGGATACATCTGTAAACTCTGAAGTCTGAATACTCTTACATATCCCTCGCAAGTGTTGTTTCTTGCAAAATGCCATATGAGCACAAGGGTATTATGTAAGAAATTAAGATTTTGAAGGGCAGATATCAAAATTCAGATTTTAGAGGGATTTGTTTCTAAGTTAAGATAATTTTATAGGGGTTATATTTAATTATCTCTACTTTCTTATATTTGTTGCATATGGTAATTTCTGTATCTTCTTTTGTGTGGTTTGGGTTCTCTTCCTGCTGCAGATTACACCTGCTCATGATCCGAATGATTTTGAAGTAGGGAAAAGGCATAAGCTTGATTTTATTAATATCTTTACTGACGAAGGGAATATAAATAGTAATGGGGGCTCGGACTTTGAAGGAATGCCGCGTTTTAAAGCTCGTGTAGCTGTTACTGAGGCATTGCAGGCAAAGGTACCACTGCATATTTTATACTAAAATTCTCATTGACCCAATACTATTTTTTCTATAATACCTCACATATGACCATTGCAATATTTCCAAATGCTGTTGACAAGACCTTGTTTGAATCAGGGTTTGTATAGGGGTTCTCAGAAGAATGAAATGAACCTCGGCATTTGTTCGAGGAGTAATGATGTAGTAGAGCCCATGATTAAGCCACAGTGGTTTGTCGGTTGTGACAGTATGGCAAAGCAAGCTCTTGAAGCAGTAAGGTGCAAGAAGATTGAGATTATTCCACAGCAGTATGAGCAAGACTGGTACCGGTATAGTTATTTTCTTCCCTCACTGAAATTTCTTGAGTCCGGCTGGAATACTATCGATAGCACCAAGGATTTGGTGCTAGGAAATTTTCCACCGTTAGATTTGACTCTTTGATTATTTTTACCCTTAGATTATACTTTTCAACCAACCACTCATTCAACCCTAGGGGGCCCACATCATCCTAACCACACATTTCTCAATCCAAAGGCTAAAAAACTAATAGCACCAATAGCTTGGTGCTATTGATAGTATTCCAGCCTAGTTCACTTTTCTTTATCCTTTAATTACTTATATTTTAAGATGACTTCTAATTAAGGTCTTATTTGGTTTCACTTCTGGTTAAGTGTCGTTGACTAAAGCTGTTCGAGAAGTCACCTGAAGTTTTTTCTTGTTGATCTCTTCCTTGAGATCTTCCTGCTGCAGCAGAAGAAGAATCAAATGGATCTTCTGATTTTGGGGTTATAATAGCTCATTTCAGCATATTGCCGCAGCAAAATTTCTAACTGTTCTTTCTTATCTTGCGAAACGCTGATCTTTTGCTTTTCGGAGTGGATAAGTTGGAACCTGCTCTACAAGTCGGGCCAAACAGTTTGCTAAATAACTAATCTTGTTCAAAACCTTTTTGTCAACGCAGGTGGCTCGAAAATATTCGGGATTGGTGCATTTCGAGGCAGCTTTGGTGGGGTCATCGAATTCCTGCTTGGTATGTGACTATGGAAGATGACCAGCTTAAAGACACGGGTTCTTATAATGACCACTGGGTGGTTGCAAGAAACGAGGTGGAAGCACTTTCAGAGGCCAAAGGGAGGTTTTCAGGAAAGAAATTCCAAATTAATCAAGATCCTGATGTATTAGACACGTGGTTTTCTTCTGGCCTCTTTCCATTATCGGTACTTGGTTGGCCAGATGATACAGCTGATTTTAGGGCATTCTATCCTACTTCTGTCCTTGAGACTGGGCATGATATTCTCTTTTTCTGGGTCGCTCGGATGGTGATGCTTGGTATGAGACTTGGTGGTGATGTGCCATTTAGAAAGGTATAATTAGTTTTACTGAATTTTCAAGTACGTCAGTTTCAAATTTACAATTAGGCCTTAAAGTTTGTATATTTTGTTAGTCAATTATCTGAAAGAAAACGCGATGTCCAATTTGGTTTTGTACATGTCTTTATGAAGTCATAAAAATTTTGCAGATTTATCTTAGGTACCTGAAAAAAAAATAGTTGCAGATTACGAAATTGAATTTATGAGGGGAATCCGGCTACTATGCTCTTATGAGTACGATCGCCCTCGTACTCATAAGTTGTTTTCGATGATAGAGCTTCCGAATCGACGATCCACACCGTTAAACGTTATTTCGAGCATTTAAAACGTCTAGAAATCAAATTTTATAATTTTTCAACATCAATTACCTTACGATCAAAAGGACACAAAATTGACAATTTTTAACGGCCGGTATTGGATATTTGCTAGTTTAACGGTGTAAAAGAATCGAAATCGGTTGAATTTTTGACAGAAAATTCTATTCACTATGTAGATAAAGATCAATAACTTCGATCTTAAATTGAAGGATCTGATCATCCATTTTTAAGACGTCGTTCGATTTTGACCGTTTATTTTATATCCGCTTGATGAACTTTATTATGATTTCGGAAAATTACGAAATTTAATTTCTAGAAGTTTCAAATACTCTAGATCATATTTAACGGAGTGGATCGTCGATTTGAAAGCTCAATCATTGAAAACAACTTATGAGTATGAAGGGCTCTATACTCATAAGAGTATAGCCCTAGCCTTTATGAGGGTTGTTAGTAGACCAAGATTATCTGTGAAGACTATTAGGTTTGTTTTGTTTGTTTACTCTTGGAATTGTACATGTTATGTTGTCAATTAACCATGAATACTAAAATTTGCATTTACTTAGGTTTATTTGCACCCCATGATTCGTGACGCGCATGGCCGGAAGATGTCCAAGTCTCTTGGCAATGTTGTCGATCCCCTCGAAGTAATAAATGGCATATCACTAGAAGGCCTCCACAAACGGCTAGAAGAGGGTAATTTGGATCCAAATGAATTAGCCACTGCAAAAGAAGGGCAGAAAAAGGATTTCCCAAATGGTATTGCTGAATGTGGTGCTGATGCCCTCCGTTTTGCCCTCATCACTTACACTGCTCAGGTTATCTCTTGTATCCACTTGATCTACTTTTCATTTTGATTAGGGGCCTCTATATGTATATGCCTGCCAAATTTTCTATTTATTGATAAATCTCTATAAACTCTGAGTATTCATATACACCTCAAAAAGTGCTGTTTTTTACAAAAATGCTTGTGGATAAAAGTTATTAAAAGAGAGGCAATTTTATAATTAAGGGGGTCAGATAAGTAAAAAAGTTGTTGAAGCCCAACGAACATACAGATTTTGCAGGGTTATATATGTAAATAAATATTTTTTTACTTGTATCTCTTTTGGTTACGCTAACTAATTTTTATGCTTTTCTGCCTGTTTCAGTCTGATAAAATAAACCTCGATGTATTAAGAGTGGTGGGGTACCGGCAATGGTGCAATAAGTTATGGAATGCCATAAGATTCGCCATGGGCAAGCTAGGGGATAACTATACACCCCCCTCGACTATAGTGGTGCATTCAATGCCATCTGTTTGTAAATGGATACTATCTGTTCTCAATAAAGCAGTGGCCAAAACTGTATCATCTTTAGAATCGTACAAGTTTTCTGATGCAACAACAGCTGTATACTCGTGGTGGCAATTCCAACTTTGTGATGTGTTCATCGAGGCTATCAAACCCTACTTCTTTAATGATTCAGAAGAGTTTAAGTCTGCTAGAGAAGCTTCTAGAGATGCTTTGTGGATATGTTTAGATACTGGTTTGCGCCTTTTACATCCATTCATGCCGTTTGTTACAGAAGAGCTGTGGCAGCGACTTCCTCAGCCGGCAGACACTTGCAGGAAAGATTCTATAATGATATCAGAGTACCCTTCTGTTCAAGAGGTGAAAATAGTCTATTTTTTAATCCATTTTTCTTGAAATTATGAATCTTCCCCAATATTTTAGAGGTTTCAGTTTGGCTGCCAACCTTTCAATTGGTAACTATTTGGTCGTTAATTTTTGTGTTCATTTGCAATCATATTCTTTTTGTTAAATTCTTGGTTGAATTGGATGGAAATATCGATGTGACCACAATGTAAGAAGCCCGAAAACTTAGGTGGCAATTAGATGATGATTATGTGTACATCTTTTTCCGATTTGGATGGTGAAATAAAACTGAAATTTTAGGATTTGCAACAATTTTAAGGTTGGGACCATGTTGACACTATGCAAAAAAGTGGAGGACGCCACATGCAATCTACACTTAGTGTTTTGTGCATTGAATTTGTTGTCATGAACAGGAATGGACAACTGAGCAGATTGAAAGTGAGATGGAGATTGTTATAGGCACCGTGAGAAAGCTAAGATCTCTTCGCCCAGCAAACGATAAAAATGAAAGGTGTGGACATTATGGTAGACCTGATCCTTAACAAATTGTCAAATTCGCATTTGGCATTTTCTTGCTGTATTAATTTCTTCCCTCTATTTTCTCTACAGATATCCATCTTTTGCACTTTGCCGGGGCAGTGATATTGCTGCCATCGTGAGAAGTAATGAGTTCCTGATTGTGACTCTTGCTTCTATATCATCTCTGAAGGTTCCGTCTTTATCTGTATAATAAGTCTAATCTGTAATCATTGCCATTTTCATGCTTTTACGTAATCAGAATTTAAAATATTTTTGGATCATAATGATTCATGTGCTATCGGCATTTGCCTGGAGTTGGATAGTGGTGATTGTTCCCTATAGTAATTATATGAATATGAATTTTAGACAATTTGAGACAGTATGGAAGAGTTTCTATTTCTGTATATGCCTTAACTCATTATGGATTGCAAAGTGAAAACACTTTTCAATCCTATGACAGACTTATCTAAGTGTTGTTACAAACGAGCATTACCTTAGTTGGAGTGCGGAGGCACTGTCTCTCTAGTTGGCTATTCCAATATCTTTAACACAGCCCAGTTTGATGTCAAATGGTTGGATGTTGTAGTCAGAAGCTACTATGACATAGTACTTGTACTCTCCTTCATTGCCCCAACTCGCTGGGTACCCAACAAGCATGTTGGGAGTATAAATGTGGGACACTTATATCATGTAGTTCAGCATACGCTGAATTATATTATTCAGTGCTTGGTCGAAATACAAAGAGGGGTTGCTACAGTTTGATCTGTTCACTATTTTGAACGGTTCAAATGCCTTCAGTTTTGCAATATTCATCTGAAATAAAGTGCAGCAGCATATTTGGCCAAATGAATGCTATCCCTCGGTACTCTTAACCTAACTTTAGAATTGGATCCATATGTGGTGTGCTCTCTGTGAAGTTGTTTTACTCATCTTTTGCTGCTTTATTTTTGTAGTGAAGTATCATATGATCTTTTGATTAAATTTGTGTAGATCCTTACTGAGGATGACGCTCCTCCGGCTGGGTGTGCAATAGATGTGGTGAATGAAAATCTATCAGTGTACCTTCAACTTCAAGGCGCTCTTAATGCAGAAGCTGAAATTGAAAAGCTCAGGAAAAAGAGAGAAGATATCTATAAGTGAGTTTCATTACATGTAGATTTAAATTGGGCAACAAATTTTTTGTTTTTCCATGTCAACTGATATTAGTTTCTTCTAAATGAGATGACAATAATGCTTTTTTTCCAGCAAATTTATTCCAAGTATCTTGCATCCTTTATAAAGGAGGACGTAAAGTCTTCCTCTTATAAAAAACTAGTGCAGGTTTCTCCTGATCTGTTTCTTTTATAATGCTATTTTTTCTGTACCCAAAGATAAACCGTTGAGAAGAAATTAGATACGCTCTTTCTCCAACTTTTAGTAACCCTATAGAGCTTCTATAACAATTCTTTTGAAAAAAGAGGAGGAAAATAGAACATTTCCAGCACTTTGGAAAGATCTTTTGAGGCATACTCGGGAAAGATCTTCAGTTGTTGTGGGCTTGAGGCACTTTGTATCCATAAATCCGTGTTAATAGTTGGAAGTTCTCATAAACATGCGTTTGGTAGTGTAAGAAGGGCAAAAGAGTATACCTTCTTGAGTTGAATTGATGAAAATATATAGTACAAGAGATAAGTCTACTATAGTAACACTGCCTACTATAGCAATATTATAACTAGAATTACATACCATATAATCCTACTCTATATATGATAATAATATACAGTATCCTAATAGACCATAAGATATTAAATATAGCGTAACATATACTAAATATATCATAACATTCCCCCGCAAGCTAAGCATCCACTCGCCAGATGCGAAGATTGAGCTGCAATGCTGAAAACCGAGAAGGTGACAAAGGCTTTGAGAAAATATCAGCAAGTTGTTTATTGGAAGAGGTGTGAACCAATTCTAAAATATCGGACTGGACTTTTTTGCGTAAGAACTTATGGTCAAGCTCAATGTTCTTTGTTCGAGCATGAAGAACAAAATTGGCCGCAAGATAAGTTGTGCTGAGATTATCACAATAGATGCTGATGGAGCATCATAAGAACACACCAAGGTCACGAAGTAAACGACGGATCCATACTGTCTCAGCAAGCGTGTTACATGATACTCCTCTTCAGAACTGGAATGAGAAATAGTGGGCTGTTTCTTAGCGGACCAGGAGATATGATTGGGCCCTAGAAATATACAATACCCGGAAGTAGAGCGACGAGATTAGGACAACCAGCCCAATCAGCATCTCTGTGAATGCCACAAGGGAAGGATTGACGTAACGGAAAATAAGAATGCCATAAGACAACGTCCTGCGAATATAATGTAGAATGCGCTTGACCGCTTGCTTGTGGGGTTCACGAGGTGCATGTAAATATTGGGCAATTGAGTTGACGGCATACGAGATATCTGGTCTTGTGAAGATGAGATAATGGAGAGCACCAACAATCTGACGATAAATGTAGGGATCCTCAAGAGGGCGCCCCTCATGAGAAGAGAGACAAGAAGTCGGAGAGAGGACTAGAGATAGGCTTACTATCAAGAAAGTCATGCCGCTGAAGTAGTTGATGCGCGTATTTCTACCGAGTCAAATGAAGACCAGAAGACGAACGAGTAACCTCAGTGCCTAAGAAATAATGTAGCGGCCTGAGATCCTTCATAGCAAATACTTGTTGTAAGGTGACAATAAGAGCCTCTAAAAAAGAGGAACTTCCGGTGATATCATCAACATATAATAGAAGAACAAGGGTGCCAGAAGAGGAATGACAAACAAACATTTAAGGATCAACAGTACTGCCAACAAAACCAATTTGAGAAAGAAAAGAAGTAAACCACTGAAACCAAGTCCGAGGTGCTTGTTTGAGACCATAGATCGCTTTTCGAAGACGACAAACGTGATGAGGGCGAGAGGGATGCACAAAGCAGGCGGTTGTTTCATATAAACTTCTCTAGAGGGAGTACCATGAAGAAAGACATTCTTCACGTCAAGTTGTTGCAGAGACTATCCAGAGGAGAAAGCTACTGAAAGAACAGTACGGATAGTGGTCGACTTGACAACCGGAGAAAAGGTCTCATCAAAATTAATACTTTGTTGTTGTTTGTAATCCTGAGCCACAAGCCGAGCCTTGAGACGCTCAAGAGAATCTGCTTCACTTTATATACCCACTTGCAGCCAATAAGATTAACATAAGAGGGAGGAGGAACAAGATCCCAAGTAGTATTGGTCAGTAATGCATCAAATTCTTCATCCATGGTTGCACGCCAATCTGCATCTTGAGAAGCTTCATGAAAAGAGGTAGGCGCAACAGGAAGAATAGAACGCGCAGAAGTGAGGAAGGAGGAAGACGCAACAGAACCCTTAGTCATGGACCGAGTGAGCATAGAGTGTGTTCTGGCAGGCAACGAAGGCTCAGAAGGGGAATGAAGGGATATTGTAGTAGGCTGAGGGGAAGGTGGATGATCAAAGGTGGAAGGTGGCAGATCAATAGGGGGAGGTGAAGCAACAGGCCGGTTGGTGTGTCGTTTGGTGTAGACCCGGAGTTTAGTTTGACCAGCAGGAGTGGCATCATTCTCATTACTAACCTGAGTAATATCAAGTAAATTTTCATTGCCAACAAATTTTTTTTCGTGCCCACTATAAGGTTTAGAAGAGGAGGGAATATCATAATGTGCAGTCATATGATTAGATGCTCCGGTGTCTGGATACTATACTTCCTCATCGGGTTTATGAAGGTTCACAGCAGCAAACGTTTGAGGAACATCATCTATAATAAGGGAATGATTGAAGCGTTGTCTGCACTGGAGGGCACAATGATTGAACTTGCCACAGATTTGACGTTGTGTGCCAGACTTTGGAATGTAAGGTTGGTGATTTGGAGTATAAGGTTGTTGAGGATTATTAGGTGGAGGGTGTGAATAGGTTCCAGGAGATCCACGACCAGAGTTGTGTCTATCACGCTGTTCTCGGCCTCCACGATATCTATTTTCATGGCCTCCACGATTATCGCGTCCATGATTGGCATAGAGAGCTTCACCGTCAATAGTGGGAATAGCAGAGGACGTCGTTACACTAGTACGACGTTGGATTTTCGTTTCTTCTTGCATCAAGAATGGACGAAGTTGTTCAAAAATTGGCTTATTTCTATGTGTTTAGAGCACTAACAAAACCTCAATATTCTTCTGGTAGCCCTAGAAGAACAGTCATGACCAAATTATGGTCCGACTTGTTTACACCAATCGCCTGAAGATTGCCAATCGACTTGATCTTTTGCATGTGTATGCTTATTGAGCCTTTCTTGATACCCCGCAATTCAAACTTTAGAGAAAGCCGTGGAAGTAGTTCTATTAAGAAAATATGCCTTAATGATTCTCCAAGCATCATATGCAGTTTTATGTGAGCTAGAAATGATCACTTGTAATATACTGAGGGATAAAGTAGGATTAATCCATCCGTTTGGTTGGGGGATAAAGCGAGGATAACTTTCGTTATCCTCGCTATTCTGCCAAACACAATTAAATTTGGCCGGAATATTTTATCCCGGTCAAAGCTTGCTATTTCCGGTTATTCCGGAATAGCAAGGGATTTGCTATTCCACCATTTTGGTGGAATAGCGTTATTCCAATGCTTAATTTCAAACTTAATTAAAATTTTAAATTGAATTAAAATTAAATTATATAAATATAATATGTTACATATTATAATACATTATTTTTATTATAAAATTATTAATTATATTATATTAATACATATTATTTATATTTAAATATTATAATAAAATCTTTTTATTAGATTTAAGTTTAAGTATAATTTTTAAAAAATTTATAAATTTATTATTAAAAATTATTTTTATTAAATTTTCCCACCCCTATAACCCTATTCTTATTTTAAAAATTTTAAAAATAAAAATTTCAATTTTTAAAATTTAAAATTTATAATTTCAAAATTAAAGTTTATAATTATAAATTAAAATTTTAAATTTTAAATTTTAATTTTAATATTTTAAAATTTTCAAATTTAAAATTTTAATATCTTACCTAACCAAACGCTATTTTTTTTAATTCCCGGAATAACCCAATTTTCATCCAAACGCAAAATTGATCTAATCCCCGATTATCCCTCAATTTATACCTATCTCTAGAATAGCTACTTTTTGCTTATCCCCAAACCAAACAATACCTTAAAGTATAGTGGTATCTTTCCTTTTCCAACTTAAATATTTGGGATTTATAGCTCTCTTCTTATCTGCAGTATCGATAGTCTGAGAAGGCAGTAACATATACTAAATATATCGTATCATATACTAAATATACAGTATCCTAATATACCATAAGATACTAAATATACCATAAGATATACTAAATATATCGTAACAAGTAGTCAATATATTTTCAGAGGCTGCATTTGGTAAATTCTGGAGGGTAACTTTTATTGTCCCTGGGAATAACAGATATCATGGTATAAGCTAAAACGACTGTAAATTTGCATTTGGATGCATTCAAGAATATTCTCGAGGATACCCTTAATAGCATTTGCATAGGAAGTCAAGAACAATGTCTATATATATTTAAAAGTTTAAGAGCACCCAATATTTTCTAGAATAATAATATACATAATGTACATTAAAAATTCAAACTTTTATATCTAATCTAAATATAATATAAATTTTATGATATAAAACTAAAATTTTTATATAATATATCTATAATATCTATATTATATGTAATAGTATATAATATTATATTGTTCTATTTACGTTATATAATACACATTTTAATTTATATGGTTACAGTGCTACATATATTACTATAATAATAGAAGTTATGCTTACTAGAAATATAGTATAAATTTTAAATTGTATTCATTATGTACAAGGATTTAAGTGCCGTGGCATGGGGTCGTGCGGGAAACTTGCTGGCACGGTGTGTGCCGAGTCGTGCCGATGCATGCCGGTCAAAAAAATTCTTGTGCCGACACAATAGCATGAAATAACACAATAGCATGAAATATTTATTTTCTTTAGCAACAAAATATTCTAACTATTTATTATGTCTTTTTATCATATTTTTTCAACTTTATTGAGCAAATTACTTACTAATTTAAAGAATAGAGGGTTTTGAGCAGTCCCATCAGCACGGGGTCTGTTTCGTATCGGTATCTTATTGGCACGGTATGACACGGTGGATATGGCCCGTGCCGACGGGCACTTAAAACCTTGATTATGTATATATAATTTTAATACAACTTTAAAAAATAATATTCAATATGTATATTAAAATATTATAATAATATATAATAAACTTAATAAATATATCACATTAATATTAATATATTATAATAATATATAATAAACTTAGTAAATAAAATTGTATATCACATTAATATAATTTATATTATATAATAATATTTTAATAAAAATATTTTATGATAGAAATATTATTTATGTAAATATATTTACTCATTTATTTATTATTTTATATAAGAAAATAAAGAGAGGAACAACCTTATTCCCAAGTTCCTTGTAGGAACAACTCTTAATGGGTGGTTCTAGAACAACCCACTTTAGCCGGAACAGTTTGTTCCATCATAGTGTAATGATGTTTGGGTATAAGTAGGGTGATATCGCACTTGTTCCGGGGCATCCCCCAACGCAACCTAGCCGGATAGAACTATTTGAATGCATTAGCTTGTTCCTTTGAGATGTTGCCTACATATTCTGGCTACTGAAAACTGATTTACCTTTTCCGGATGTGGAACCCTAGATATTTGATAACCTAAGTACCTAACTATTCTGGAGCTTCTGGGTGGCTGTGAAAGTCGAAACTTGCTTCTGGGTCCATAAAGAAGCAGCATTGACTTTTTATGTTTTTGGCCTTTTTGAAAAGTTCTATTTGAGCTGCACTTTCTGTAGAGGCTCCAGGGACCAATCAGTCCTTTGATGCATTTTTTTTTGGCCTTATATTGCATACTTTTGTTGGGTAATGCTTCTCTGTTGCTATTTGCAGGCAACAGTCCATTCTATCTCAGAAGATAAATGCTTCGGGCTACAAGGAGAAAGCACCACAGAGTGTTCAAGAGGAAGACATGAAGAAGCTCAACTCTCTAATGGAAGAGCTGAAGATCATCTCGGAAGCTGAAAAAGATTTAGATCAGCTGATAGATGGAGGAAACTGAAGGACTGAATTACCATCGGCAATTTCCTTCTCGTATCAAACATTCATATAGCATCAAAATTTTGCGATCATCTTATTGGAATTTCTGTGTAATTTTACGGGAATTAATGATGTTTTTCACTGATCGTCAGCAGGACTTGTTTTACCTTATCCTTTTATTTATGTTAAATGTTTGTAAGTAATGCTGACTTATCAAAAAATGATTTTGAGGTTGGTTCTTTTTTTTGAGATTCTTCTGAAAGAAAATTCTCATACCGGCTATTGAAATTCGGTTGTCGAAAATTAGTGCTGTTAAACAGGAGTTTGATTTCTTTCTTTGTCTATTTATTTGAAGAGTAAAGAAGCTATCTGGTGCTGATGCTGCAATGTAGGCCAACTTTTCGTTGATGGCTGTTTATATTTTTGTGGTGCCCTATAGTTTCTTCGCAGCCTCTTGTATACGGGGGGGGGGTGGGGTTTCAAGATGCAGTTTGGTTCAGGAGAAGTATTGGAACGAATTTTAAAAAAACTAGTTCATGTGGTTGCACTCTAGATGCGTTAAGCCCCGTGGCCATCTAAGATTGAAATTAGCCTTTTGGGTTTTAATTTTCAGGGGAAACACAAGAAAGTGTGATAAGATCATTATAAAAATGTGGTCATTGGATAATGACGTCGTAAGACACTTCAAAAAAGGTGGTGTATAGGAAGCATTGCTCTATTATACTATAAATTATGAGGAGATTGTGAATCTATCTAGATACTATCAATCATCTAGAGGGGGTGAATAGTTGTATAGGTTAAAAACACAAATTTCAGCACTTCAAAAATAAATAAGAAAAATAAAAATAACACACCGAGATTTATCTTGAAAAATTCTAATTAGGAGTAAAAAATTTACGGGCCGACATTCGATGACAATTCACTGTGAATTAAAAAGAATACAAGGTGATTACCCACTTCATGGACTTACACATCTTTTTTAATTCCATGGATCTCGTGCACACTGTCGGGTTGTCCATACTCCACGTTCGAATCTATGAACGCCACGTCCTGAACCCACGAAATGCTCAATTCCGAATTCACGAAGCCTTCAACATGTCGAATCCACGACGGCTTCTCGAATCCACGAGCGCACTTCGTTCGGAGCAAAAGAATTATGTTGGTGATGATTTATTGCTTAAATAATCATGAAAGAACCGTAGAAGATGTCTCTAAATAATTCTCAAATTGATTCTAGAAAATTATTAAGAATTAGGACACCAAGAATCAATTTGAGAGAAATTTGATATAAAAAATGAGAAAAACGACTATCTACAAGCTTTTAGGGTTTTTAAACAATAATCTATAATTTTTCATGTTTTAGAGACACCTCCATATCGTATTTATAGATTTAGAAGATATTAGAATAAGATTAGAATTGAAAAATCTATATTTGAAAAACTCGCGACGGGTTAGGGTCTAGACCTTATATCAGGGTTCGAACTTTGATGTTTCCAGGCAAGTCAAAGTCCGGACCTTACCTTAGGGTCCAGACCCTCCCTGCATGAAAGCCAGGGAGGCTTACGAGTTTCGAACCTTACTTTAGGGTCCGGATCCTGAAACTTGAAAAACTTGGTTTTTGAACTTTTAATAATTTTTTACCTATTCTAATGTTTTCCAAACACGTATATGTTCATAAATCACCAGTAACTTTATAAAAATTTATCGAGCATCGTGATTTCGAATATCGAGTCTTCGAGTCTTCAAACTTCATCTTCTCTTTTCCAAACCTTTCAGACTCCGACTCAATCCACAACTATATATTCATCACGACATGTCACGAAATATGCCAATACTAAAATTCGTAACAATCTCCCCCTTTGGCAAATTCGTAATAAAATTCAAAATTACATAAAAATGCTCACAATGCTCATCTTGCTAAAAAGAAAAATTAAAATTCATTGCCGTCACCAAAACAATAAACTTCTTGCATGAAAGGTCCAAAGAAAATCAAATTTATAATTTTATGATTTATAAAACAAACTCTATGACTTAAACACACTTGGAGTTTTGAAGTCTTCAAAGACCTGCAAAAAAATTACTTTCTGCATGAACAATATTAGTAATAAAAATATCAAAATCTCTCCCCCTTTGTTTGTGTGTCTAAGTTTTATTTGGCAACTCTCAAAACTATCACAATCTCTCTCGATTTTTTTCCTTAAATTTTCAATATCGCCATCTCCGTCTCCTCCTTTTTGTCAGAAATTGGCAAAAGAAAAACACCAAAATTAGAAGTATTGGAATATGGTACACAATGAAAACAAGTTAAAAACTTTTTCAACTGTGAAATTACATGTGATGAAATGTCAAAATATGATGATCGCATTGTGAAAACAATATTAGTGTATGAACATGATAAATTTATATAGACTTATTTCAATCCCTAGTAATTCCATAAAATTAAGAATTTTACTACAAAATCAACAAGATGTAGATAAAATATTATAATATTTCTTAATTCATATATACTTCAAAATCAAGTCATAAAAAATAATCTAGAGGCTAAAAAACTATCAAGATATAACAGATTACAAAGATGACTTATAGAGATTCACCAAATGACATAAATTTGTTGCATAAATGTTTAAATTTGAGATCAAGCAAAAAATGCATAGGGGTGGCTCTTTGAGCATTTTTCCAATACCTTATGCCTATGGCACTACAGGAAAAAGCGCTCGTAGAGGCGGTTTTTATCAATTGTAGAGGCGGTTTAAACCGCCTCTACGAATCGTAGAGGCGGTTTCTACAACCGCCTCTAGACCGCCGGCGTAGACGCCGCCTCTGCGTTGTAGAGACGGTTTGAGGGACCGCCGGGGGAGCGTAGAGGCGGTTTTGTAGAGGCGTTTTGGAACGTCTCAATAGTATTATTTAATTATTTTTTAACATCAATAATTTTAAATTGTAGAGGCGGTTTGAACCGCCTCTAAAAATATTAGTTCATAGAGGCGGTTTGAACCGCCTCTAAAAACATTAATTCATAGAGGCGGTTGGAACCGCCTCTACAGATATTAATTCATAGAGGCGGTTTAAACCGCCGCTACAGATATTAATTCATAGAGGCGGTTTGAACCGCCTCTACAATTTTTTTATTTATAGAGGCGGTTCGAACCGCCTCTACGTTATATGATCTGTAGAGACGGTTCCAACCGCCTCTACAAATTTTGATATGATCAAGAGACAATATATAGAGGCGGTTTGAACCGCCTCTATCACAAGAACAATAGTAAAATATTATATTAATATTTATTTTAATTTGAATACATACAAAGAAAATAATGTTCCTCATCAACAAACAACCAAAAATGTAATACAATTCTCAACAAGAAACATACCAATTTTTATCATAAGATCCAAAACACAATCTTTCATACATTCAATATATATCGAATAATATATAATATGACACTAAGTAACAAAAAGTAAAAATAGTTTTAAAGATCCAAAACATAATGTCTCATACATTCAATATATATCGAATAGTGTATAATATGATACTAAGTAACAAGAAGTTTAAATAGTTTTAAAGATGGTCAACAGTTAGAGTTTTCTAGTTTACAAAAATTTAAATGGTTCGATGGTTTCCTTCACTTGTAGGTTCATGACTTGCATTCGATGATCGATGATTACGAGAAAATGCATCAACTGGGTTAATATTGCCGCCCGCAACCTATCAAACAATATAAAATTTGTTTATTATACAAAAATACAAAAATATATATCTAAGTATATTACTAGTATAACTTGCTATCAAATTATTATACCTGAGTATTTGATACTAGTGTCTTTAGGCGATTCATTTCGTCTTGCATCTCTCTAGACCTTGCCTCGAAAGCTTCATCCATTTTGCTTTTTATACGTTCTACTTCCCCCTTTAGCTTTTCTACCTCCTCTGATTGGCTCCCACTTGATTCCGTCATAGCAAACGAATTTATTTGTTTCACGCCATAATATGTTCTTAACGTAGGTCCCAACCCTAAGCCTTTCACACGTCCCTTATGCTCGGGACCCATAGCGCTAATAAAAGCTTCATCTATCAACTTGTTTGTATCAGATTCGGAATTTTGAGATAGTTCATCCAATTTTCGACGTGCTGCATTCTATTAATCATTGGAGAGAAAAAAATATTAATAATCGACAAATAATATGAATATTAAACATAATGATGTGAAAGAAAGTGTCATTTACCATAGTATTCATCGCATCTTCATTTACAAAATTTCCATTCTTTTTCTTATGAGTCACCTCCCAAAAAGCTAAGCCATGTAAAGTCACTTAATTGGCATCAAGGATTGAAATTAAGCTTTCTTGAAACATTCCATTACTAATATCAAAACATCAAGCTAAGCCAACCTAATTGTTTGAGAAAATCCTCAACAACCTCACCCACCCCTCTCTTTCTCCAATTTAATTGCCCCAATTTTCCCTTTGTTTTCTTTTAGGGGTGACACTATCTCACTAGAATCAAAACATCTAACAAAGCAGGAAAAGCAATTCAAGAAGAAAACATATACTTAGAGAAAAAAGGGGGAGACTTTTATAGCACAAAAAATCACTATAAATTCCCCTCACCACAACATATAATATTTAAGGAGTTTGGAGGGTAGGGATGGTCTGAGTGTCGCGGGGTGAGGGGTAGTGGTTCGCTGCAGGGGGTGGTGAGGCGACCGGCCGGTGTGCGATGAGGGGGGCGTGGGCCTGAGAGTGAAGGGACGATTCAGGGGAAGGTTAAGTAGACGCACCTGTCTTTGGGAGGACGTCGAAGGGGAGGAGCGCAGCAACCGACCGCCGCCGCGCCGGGGATATCGTGGCCCAGTCCGCGCCGGGGATGAGTCGTGGCCGCAAATGCGCGAGAGAGAGAGAGAGAGAGAGAGAGAGAGAGAGAGAGAGAGAGAGAGAGAGAGAGAGAGAGAGAGAGAGAGAGAGAGAGAGAGAGAGAGAGAGAGAGAGGGGGATGGTCGTGGCCGCCGCCGCCGCGCCGTGGAGGAGCCGCGCCGCCGCCGCGCCGTGGAGGAGCTGTGGCCGCCGCCGCGCAGGAGATGGAGTCGTAGCAGTGGAGCTGGAGGTGGGGTTTTTTTTTTTTTTAAGAAGGGGATTTCGGGGTACAGATCTAAGTTAGGGTTTTTTTGGGGGGGAAAAGGGGAAAGGGAAAAGTTGGGGGGAAAGAAAAAAAAAATTAAATGAATTTTTTTTTTCAGATATAGAGGCGGTTGTGTTAAACCGCCTCTTAAGTGCCCCTAACGTATAATGTAGAGGCGGTTTCACCAACCGCCTCTTAAGAACCGCCTCTACAAACAGTTTTTCTTGTAGTGTGAATTTTTTAATTTTAATATGCATGCTTTCAACCTTTTCGATTATGCATTTCAAATTTTATGTGGTAGCTTTACACACTTACAGGATGATCGGGGTGGTAGCTCTTTCTTACATGTAGTGGTAGTTTTCACACTCACTTAGGGATGTAACTCTTTCCACATCTTTTGTGCTTTAGAAATATTTCATAATCCTTTTTTTTTTTAACATTAACTCCCCCTCAAATCATGCTATCTTCTATTTGAAAGAAAATCTGACAAATTTTAATCTATTAGCAAATTTTCATTCATCAAATTCAACACACATAATCGAGATAGATTAAGTGTCTAAAGATTACACATGATTACCTAAAATTGATGAAGATTAGTATTAAGAACTTCTATAATAAATTATCTTCATAAATAATAAAAATAAAATAAAATCAATAATTAATGTGAAATTAATTAGGAGTGAATGATAGTAAACCTATTGATGTCCACAGCACTATTTAATGTAACAATCATCCAATGTTCTTTGAAATGATAAGTGAAAAATAAAAATCATAACAATGAAAGCACCAAAAAGTGTAATGCAATGATCAAAAGATATGTAATAAGAACCTATCAATGCACTACACAAAGTCAAAACAATTAAGACTTAAGATAATAAAAGATATCACATTTTTGAACCCAAACTTGTTGGATTGTTGGTTGGAAAGTTTGTTGAAGTTGGGCACCGATTGTTTTGACTTCCGGTGAACCTTTTGTCTCCATGTCGCATTTTGCTTTGTAGGAATCGGTTGTTGTGGCTTTGATCTTTGGTCGATCCGTAGAACTCGACTTGATTGATGTTACTTTTGAATCTGTGGGGGTTGTCGAGTGTTAAAAGATGCCATTTGATGTTTAGAAGATGTCGGTTGATGTTTCTTTCCTTTTCTTGGGTATGTCTTTTTGATGTGACCTTTATTCCCACATCTCTTGCATACTTTATTCTTCAAGTTTGTTGAGACTTTGGAAATAGAATTTTTAACCTTCTCAACATATATGCCCTTTCATATTTGAGACCACGTTTGTTTGTTTGACCCAATTCTAGCATATCATCTTAGCTTTTTCCAACTGGAGAAGAATCTTTGTTTGTTAGACTTGAGTTTATGGACTTGTTTGGTCAAACGTGGTTGGATGTGTGAATTTCCTTGTATTGTTGCTCTAGAAAACCAATCTTCTCTTGATGTGATTTGATCGTTATCTCCGATTAGTCTAGCTTCTCTTGGAGGATTTTATTGTTCTTCAACATATGTTCCCTTTCCTCAAGAGCTTTAGATGCCTTCTTTAATTTATGTTCTCATCCTCAAGTTCAAACAATCACTTCTTTAGCTTTTTATTGTGCTTAGCCATTTTTTTGGATTCGATAAGTAGTTGATTATAAGCATCGGCTAAGTCTTCATCGTCCGACTCTCCCTCACTTTCACCATTGTTGCTTGACGTTTCATGCAAAACATGAAGGAATAGAGTCAGTAATAATAGATGATAAACATGTAGCTAAAGAAGTGGGTAGAGAAGTATGAGAAAATAAAGCAACATTATTCTTTTTCTCGTCACTTGAGGTCGATTCATTAGCGGTAGAATCGTCCCAAATTTTTACTTGTAAAGCCTTTTTCTTAAAGGATTTCTTAATGGGACGATCCGTAAAAATATGGCCATAGCCTTTGCATTTATAACATTGCATTTCACCTTCAAAATCATCCTTTTTTCTTAGAAACTTTTGCAAGTTTCTTATCATTAGAGGATTTAAAACTTGAAGATCTTTTTGAAAATGTTTTGGATGTAGATCTATTGGTTTTATTATTCTGAAAATTCTGATAAAATTTCTTCGTGAGAAGCGACAATTGGTGTTTAGAGTCGGCAAGTGAAATTTCTTCATCGGAATCTGAGTCGTCATCTCCCTCCTTGATAGATTTAAGAGCAACACCTGTACTTTTAGAGAAAGACTTGATAGAAGATTGATTAGTAGAAAAAGTCATTTCATAAGTTTGTAACAAACCTACTAATTCTTCTACTTTCATCTAATCCAGATGATTAACAGTTTTGATCGCTGCAAGCTTCGCCCTAAAGCGTTCCCGAAGAGTTCGAAACATCTTTCTTATAATTTTAGATTTTGGGATATTCTCTGTGACGCCCCAACTTCCCAGGGGGTCACCCATCCTAGGACTACTCCCGTCCTAGCATGCTTAACTCTCTTAACCTCTTAGGCCTTGCCACCACCCAAAATGCTTAAGCCGGGTTAAGAGTTTAGCCCTATTATATCTCATATATAGGACTCTGGGGTCTCACAATCTCCCCTCCTTTAAGCCCTGACGTCCTCGTCAGGCTCAGACTCACAAGTACCAGGCGATGTGAGACTCGTCTCGCTAGCCTGCCATCCAGACCCTGGCTCAGCCGAGACTCAACTCACACTTCCGGCTGGTAATTGGCTCTGATACCAACTGTGACGCCCCAACTTCCCAGGGGGTCACCCATCCTAGGACTACTCCCGTCCTAGCACGCTTAACTCTCTTAACCTCTTGGGCCTTGCCACCACCCAAAATGCTTAAGCCGGGTTAAGAGTTTAGCCCTATTATATCTCATATATAGGACTCTGGGGTCTCACAATGACAAATGTAACGACCCAGCCCACTAGCAACAATAACTCGTTGGGCCCAACCACCGGCCTAAAATGCTTAAGCCCAGTTATTATTACTAGTGTCTAAGTCTATTATAAACTGAATGACAATTCCTTTCCCATCCGATGTGGGACTATTGGGGTGTCACAGACTCCCCTCGTTAAGGCCCTGACGTCCTCGTCAGTCTAATCACACACACAGCCCAAGATCACCAGGCTATATGAGACTCGTCTCGCTAGCCCGTCATCCAGACCCTGGCTCAGCCGAGACTAGCCACACATGTCTAGCCGGTGAACCGGCTCTGATACCAAATATAACGACCCAGCCCACTAGCAACAATAACTCGTTGGGCCCAGCCAACAGCCCAAAATGTTTAAGTCCAGTTATTATTACTAGTGTCTAAGTCTATTATAAACCGAATGACAATTCCTTTCCCATCCGATGTGGGACTATTGGGGTGTCACATTCTCTCCCAAGTTAGCACATGTGTTAAATATGTCTTGAAGTCTAGTAAAATAATCGGTATAAAATTCATGCTCTTCCATTTGAATGAAACCAAATTGACTTGCAAGCATCTCGAGCTTTTGAACTTTTACTAGACTTGTATGCTCATCTGTAACTTGTAGGGTGTTCCAAATCTTTTTAGCTGTTTTAAATGCCGAGACGCGTGACAATTCGGTTTGAGACAAAACATTAAATAAAGCATTATACTCCCTCTCAATATAAGAAGATAAATCAATATCATCTTTTGATCACTTAGTCTAAGGTTTAGGTATGGTCACATTACCGTTTAATTCAATTGGATATTTCCATACGAATTCCACGGATTGCCATACTCTCTCGTCAATTGCGAAGAGGAAGGCTCTCATCCAAACTTTTCAATAAGCATAATTGGTCTCATCAAAAAGTGGTGGCCTATTAATATTACCACCTTCACCCATTAAGATATCTAGATCCTGCTCTGATACTACTTATAAGTTATGAGGAGATTGAGGATCTATCTAACTAGATACTATTAATCACCTAAAGAGGGGTGAATATGTATATGGACCAAAAACACAAATCTTAATGCTTCAAAATAAATACAAAAAATAAAAATAGTACACCGAGATTTATGTGAAAAAACTCCAACTAGGAGTAAAAAACCAACGAGACCAACCAACATGCAATGACAATCTATTATGAATTAAAAGAATACAAGGTGATTACCGACTTTACAGACTCACACCTCTCATTTTCTTCTATGGATCTCGTGCACACCACCAGGTTGTCCATGAATCACATTCGAATCCACGAACGCCACGTCCTGAATCCACGAAACGCTCAATTTCGAATCCACGAAGCCTTCAATATGTCGAATCCATGAATCCTTCAACATGTCAAATCCACGAGTGCACTCTATCCGGAGCAAGAAGAATCATGCTGGTGATAATTTATTGCTTAAAGGATCATTAAAGAACCGTAGAAGATGTCTCTACGCAATTTTCAAATTGATTATAGAAGAACATTAAGAATTAGGGCACTAAGAATCAACATGAGAGCTATAGAAGTTTGATGTAAAAGATGAGAAAAACGATTACCTACAAGCTTATAGAGTTTTTAAACGATTATATATGTTTTTTCATGTTTTAAAGACACTCCCACATCTTATTTATAGGTTTAGAAGATATTAGAATCAGATTAGAATTAAAAAATCTATGTTTGGAAAACTCGCGACGGGTCAGGGTCTGGACCTTACATCAGGGTCCAGACTTTGATGTTTCTAGGTAAGTCAATGTTCGGACCTTACCTCAGGGTTCGGACCCTCTTTGCGTGAAAGCCAGGGAGGCTCATGGATTTCGGACCTTGCATTAGGGTTCGGATCCTGAAACTTGAAAAACTTGGTTTTTGAACTTTTAATCATTATTTACCTATTCTAATGTCTTCCAAACACATGTATATATTCATAAATCATCACTAACTTTATAAAAACTTACCAAGAATTGTGAATTAAAATATCGAGTCTTGAGTCTTCAAACTTCATTTTCTCTTTTCCAAACTTTCAAAACTCCGACTCAATCCATAACTATTTACGACGACACGTCACGAAATATGTCAATACTAAAATCCGTAACATATACAATGCAAGAGTGGTAGTTGAGTGGTTGTTCAACTAGTTGTGAAGAGCCTTTAAGTATTGTTTAGTTGGGCTTAAGTAATTTTAATCATGCCATGTTTTGGATGCACCATAGAATATAGTAATAGTATAATATATCATACTCTTAAAAAAGAATTATTATAAGGCATTTTGATGATAACTCGACTATCGGCCAAAAGATAGGGGGAAACAAAAAATCGAGGTTCAAGCACTAAAGAAGTAATTTCTTAAGCCTTGGGCCATCTCTTTTCCTAGGCTCCCAATGACGATTCGCTGCGCTTTAAGGCTAACGAACCTAATTCTTCACGAATCGACTCGTTTCCTCCGATCGATCACCGAGGCTGCTATGCACCCAAATTAAAGTTGTTGGGCGTGTTATTCTAACCTTTAATTAGAGTACTAGAGAGTTAAATTACTTCAAAATCTCATATAGGGACAAGAACCCCAATTTCAACCCTAGATTTCTAGATTCTCAAGAAAGTCTCATTAATCTTGATAATCCCCTAATTAAACTATTTTAGAATTATCTAGAGTTCCTAAATACATCAATTTTAAATGATTTAACCCAAAAAATAATTCAAATCACAAAAGCTCACCATGGACTGCAAGTCCACCAACTTCTTCCTTAAGAAAGAGATCCACCATTAGAGTGTCACGCCCCGAGCCCGCTACCAATTTGATCCGGTTCGGACGCGTCGAACAGACGCCAGACGGACAACACCTCTCCTGCCTGCCTAAGGCTAAACAACGAGATTGTGTACAACAAGTGCCCAGAACAACTTGATAAACATACACAATCAACAACGAGAGCACAATCAGTGCTAGACCACAAAGAGAGCAAGAGTCACAAGTATCATACAAGTGAATAAAAGAGAGCAGCTAAACTTATCTATTACATTCATTCAGTCTTTAACTTTGATTACATTTAACCTTCACCGTATACATAATTTGTACATCATCTCAAAACCTCACCACCTATACAACATCCACTCTCAAAATAAGTACAGGGTAACCCTAATGCAGTAGGAAGTAACCTGCTACGACCGCTAGGGCGCCAAGTCCTTACCGCGATCCTCACCTGGCGCGCTCGAGCTAGGATCTGAAATAGAGTGGGGTGAAAACTATCTTCCATAGTTCCCAGTGGGTTCGGCCGCCGACTCCGCCGATCTCCCCACTAGGTCCAAGGAGGCAAAAGTAGAACAACATATAGATATAATGGAAATGGAAACTGTATGGTAAATAAATATGCAAGTATTCTACTATGCCTCAAATCAATGTAATGAATGCATGAACTCATAATAAAGGCTGACTACTGTACTGTTATGCTCAACAATAATTAAGTTCTTAAGTCACCCAATCTCGCTGTGAGCCCGAGGGCTTGCCTTTCCGTCTCACGTTCTTTAGTCTCATAGGGGCGGAGTCACACTGCCCAACCATCCCCTGAGACCATCGGCGGACAGATACTTTAGTCCAAGGGCAGATACTTTAGCCCTCCTCTCGTGACAACTCCGGAGTGCACAGCCTGTGTGGAGCGACCACCCTAGGCGCAGACAGGCAAGGTGAGCACGATCCAAATCCTGTGAACCAGGAATACCCCATGGCTATCAGCATTGTGGGATCCATATATCACTTTACTCGACCCTCTAGTGTTGGAACTCACATTAAGGTTTTCATGCCATATGTTCTCAATTTCACACTAATTAATTGCCACTCGTTCTTGTTTAACTAGGTGCCACTCGTTCTCTGGTTAGACAGTTTCACTAACTCTAGATTTCACACCTCACACATCATGGTATATAGGGTTTAGACTATGTCACATATGGTTCTCATGCTTGCTAGGTTCAAATGGCATAATAATAAGCTACTTTAACCATGCATATGAACTAACCATTACATCTAGCAACCTACACATAAATATGCACAATATGCAAGATTTCTTAACTACATTACACTTGGACATAGGGAGTAGCCCGACTGCTTCGGGATGGTCACCACCCACCTTTTTGACGTCACAACATGGTGGAAAGTCTAGTTCCTTGATCACTTGTCGCCGCTTAAGCCTTCGAGCGATAGTGAAGTCACGGCGCACTTCACTTGGCGATATCTTCGCTCCGACTCGACGAATTGCTGAACCGTCGCCGCCAACGCGTTTAAACACCTATTAATAAGGTTTACGAACGATCAAAAGAGATCAAAACCCATCATTTAGAAAAATCTCATTTTTGATGCCCTAGGGTTCCAATCATGCAAAACACTCTACGAGAAACCCTAGATGCATGCATTTAGGGCTTACTACCACCCCTAGGTTCCAACAAAACCCTCTCGAAAGCATAAAAACCTAAACCCTAGAACCCACCATTAGAGAGGTTTAGGGATTTACCTTAGGCTTTGCTCCAATCAAGAGGAAGAAGATGGAAAAGGAGATGAAGCACTTTTCCTTGCTCTTCTTCTTCTTCTACTTCTACTCCTTTGCTTCTTCAAGAGAGAGGGAGAGAGATATCCTAGAGAGAGAAACTTAGGAGCTTGCAACAAAAGGGATAGGAGCATCTGAGCCTCCCACTGTGCCCATATAGCGTAATTTACGTTACAATTGCAGGTAAGTCCCTCAACTTCTCATGTTCTGAAACAGCCCATCTTGGGCATTTTCGGGCACGGGGATCGGTCTCCACATCCAGAGACCGGTCTCCGAGAGCGAACAGCTCAAATCTGTCGTAGGGGAACCGGTCTTGCTACGGAGACCGGTCTCCGGGGGTCCGATCTCCACCATCAAGACCGGTCTCCGAGAGCGAAATCCCAGCACAAGGGCCTTCAGGCCAATTTTCCAATGTACGGGAACCAGTCTTCGTCACAGAGACCGGTCTTGAGGGTCCGGTCTCCCCCTGAGGACCGGTCCCCGAGAGCGCAACTCGTGTAGAAGGCCTCCAGGCCTCTTTTCATGCATACGGGAACCGGTCTTTATGCCAGAGACCGGTCTCCACAAGCAGTATCTGCAGATTTGTGCAGATTGCACAATCTAGCTCTCGGGACCAACTCCGATGCACTTTTCGCCCTAGGATCAATTTTGAACTTTCCAAAGCTCATCCTCTCGACAAGTAGTCGATTCCAAACAAAGTGTAACTCTCGGATTTCGAGAATTCACTTCTTTACATAGAGAGCTCTTGCTTCTTCTCTAAGCTTCTTTCAAGCTTAATCTCCTCTATTTTCTCTTCTTTGGTGGAGAGATTACAAGAGAGGGAGAGAGATGTGAGCTAGAGGGAAAGAGAGAAAGAGAGAACACTCTCTTCTCTTGCTCTCTTGTTGGACCAAAACAATGGGGAAAAGAGGCCATTTGTTACACAATTCAATCCAGTTTAGATATCATACTTTTAGCTGGAGCCTTCATGGATGTCCGTTTTCGCTCAAATTTGACAGATATGCTCAATTAAAGTCAATCACAAGAACATGATCTTAACTTTTCAGTTTAATTATTTTTTGTCACCGAAAGCTTTACCGACTGGAATCTTTATTAGATTATTATCAAACTCTGTTTTCACTGCTCGGGTGTCAGAATAATATGAAATTTTAAATCTGGTCTCAGAAAAATAATTTTGACATATTTTTAAATTTTTATATTTTTCTAACATGTTAATTTTCATCTGAAAGATAAGCTCTGATTGTTACAGAAAATTCTAAATCTATTTTTTTTCATTCCAATTTCACCATAAATCATTTTTAAATTATCTTTTAGCTTTCCCGAACTTTGGATTCTCAGATTTTCTATTGTGTATCGGCACCCAGTTTTCAGTACCGGTACCCAGTGCAAATTCAATACCGATAGTTAGATTTAACTCCTAAAAATCCGAGGGCTCGCTCCTCTCAGTATGTATTGCGTATTGATACCCAGTTTTTTTTTTTCATTACTAGCACTCAATATAAAATCTGCAATTCGGACAGATTTAACCTTCTGCAGTCCGTTTTTGCGTCAAAAACACACGAATACTTTCCAAACTTTGCCGAAACTATTTTAATAGCTTTTTAAGCTAGTTCCCACTAAAACTTCATAACTGTAGAAATTCAGTATATTACAGAATACGATTGATTAGATGACCATACCAAGTCGGAGAGAAAAAGTCTTGGCCATGAGTTGATGCACCTAGTGCATGAGTGCATGTGAGAAAGAAAAAGCGAGAGTAGTCTTTTAGATTTATAAAAGACGAGTGAAGGGCGGGAAAGATTTAAAAAGAGGGCTCGAATTATAGCCATTCTATGTAGAAGAGGAGTCGGGTATAATATTCTTTTATTTAATGAATCACATATTTTCTATTTGATCTTTTCTCTCTGTTTTGGTTATATTAGCTTTTGCTGAGGAAACGGAGTTTATGGTAAAAATTCGATTCGACGCTTTCGTTGTGCAACAACAGTCGGTGCCGGATCAATAACAGTCGGTATTGGAGCGGGTTGCGGATTCCCAAAGATTCTGTACCGGGGCTAGTACTGGATTCCTAAAGATCCAGTACCGAGGCTAATACCGAATTCCCAACATCGCAAACTACCCTCCATATCTGCTCCACCACAATTTGCTGGGAAGTTTGGAAAGAATGCAAATTCCACAATATTTACCAATCTGGAAAAGAGAGTTGTTTTCGCAGTTATGGATCTCTGTCTTGGGGGTTTGAGAGCGCTTAATGTCTTTTACTGGCCTTATTTGCTGCTAAATTGTTGGGTTAATATATTAGGCTCCGAGGCTCAGTCTTTGATCCTTTTCCATTCCACTTTGTGTGTTTTCTCAAATAACGTATATTCCTATTTAATCGGAAAAGAAAGAAAGAAAAGAAAACACTAATTTACCCAGTTTGCACTACAAGTTTATTAAAAAAAAAAAAGTTCCCAAAGAATCTTTGAAACAAAATTCAGATCATTAATACACACAGTCACACTGATTTTTCTTTTTTTTAAAAAAAAAAAGAGTTAAAAGAGACAAAAAAAAAAAAAAAAAAACTGTTAACAGGTTTTTCTCTTCGGCAATCACATACGTAATAATCTAAACGATGATTGCATCTTCATCCTTATAATAATAATTGGTCACAAAATTCTTAATGCTCTAATTCAAATCGCCAACCCGTGAAGCACGTAAAAAATAGACAAAAACTTGCAAACAAATAAAGTTAATGAAACTGGTAAATTAAACTATTGGTCCCTGACATCTGACATCTGAGTCGAGTTTTATTTTGATCCTCAAACTTTTAATACTGACTTTGGATATCCTAAACTTTTAAAATAAAATTTTCATTTAGTTCTGAGCTGTTTTTTATATTTTATTTTATGGCAGGGCACGGCACGGACCGTAACAGATCTGAACCGTGCTGGGCCGAGAGGAGACATGCGGCCCGGCATAGCATAACCCGCTTAGGCCGTGCCAATTGCCAACCCGGCGAGCATGACTCGAAACCGAAGACCTAAGGCAATTGCCTTGGGCCATGGGGTCTGAGGTGCCTACAAGCCCCCCTCCTTAGGAGCTCTCCTCCCAAGGTCTGCGCACAAGACCTTGGGAGGAGTAGTTTTGGTCCATTGGACCAAAATCTATCTCGTTTTTTTTTTTTTTTTCAAAAAAAATAATACAAATTTATTTATTTATTTTTAAAAATAAATATTTATTTTAGTGTAATTATACTTTAGTGTAATTATTTTTATAATTTTTTAATATTTTAATCAAAATACTAATTTAACTAAAAATATTTATTATTTTTATTTTTAAATTTTATACGAAAATTTTTTAACAATTTTAGAAAATAGATATTTTACTATGCCGGCAGAAGAGCAACCTTGCCCGGCATGGCCCGTCTCTTTCGGGCCGAAGAGACTTGTCGGGCCAGAGACTACGTACACTGCGTTTGTTCCGGCACGACCTGGCCCGAAATTGAAGCTGGGCCTGGCCGGGCTGGCCCCTAGCTCGTTTCAGTCCAAAAAATGTGGGCCGTGCCGATCCGGCATAACCCGCATTACACCTCTAGATAGAGGTAAAATAAACAATAGAGAAAAATAGTTAACAAATACCAATATTTTAAAATATCAGGTCGAATAACGGTCTAGAGATGTTATTGGGTCAACAATCACTGGTTCAACTAATGGATCAACCACTAGTTGACAGAGTAACATCTCGACGGTGTTAATATTTAATTATTAGTTTAAATCTTTATTAGATAAAAAATGTACACATATTGTTATTCTAATATTATACTAAAAAATTATGAAATAATAAGTTTAGAACAAATTAAATAGATGTAAGTTTTTAAGTCTCCTTTTCTAAAATCAGCAAGTTATTTTTAATTCATTGAATTTTAATAAATTTAATTAAAAAAAATTCACCGAACCAGCTCACTAGCTTGGTTGTTAAATCATCAGTTCGAACAATTCAAAGTGATTTTTTGACTTATCCTTTTCAAAGGGCCAAACGAAGACACTTTATGAATTGTGTTTTTTTGACAAATTCAGTTCAAAAGGTTGAACCGAACCGCTTGTGGACTTCGGTCGAACTGGCAGGTTCAACCTTTTTTTTAAATCATTGACAAATACACCATACTTAAATTTTTGGGTTAATTAATTTAATACAGATTCCTGTAAATAGAGTGAATTATAAATATATTACTACAAAGTTCAACTTTCATGAGGTGTTTCTGCAAAAGTCCTTATATTTTTAAATATGTTCCTCTAGTTTGTTACTATTAAAATACTGTTTATTTAATAAATGAAATGATCTTTTTGCCATCACAAATATGTTCCTCCAAAAAATTCTAACTGTTAATTGAAGAGTAGTAAAAAGATCAATTCATCTTATTAACTAATTAGGATTAAGTATTTTAGCTATGGTTAACTTTTTTTTTTTTCTAATGGATCATAACGGCATTGACATATTTGAAAATATCAAGATTTTTATAGGGGCAATATATGAAAGTTGAATTTTATAGGAATTTATTTGCAATTCATTACATTTGTAGAAATCTGTATAAATTATTCCTAAATTTTTTATAGATACGTTAATTGTGGGTAGCTAATAATTTATTCTTTGAGCTACCGTTTGGTTCGGGGTTAAGGAAAAACTAGTTATTCCAGGAATAGTGTTAAGTTCAGAGATAAGGTGGGGTTAGAGTATTTTTGTGTTTGGTTGGGAGTTGGAGTTAGTCCAGGATAGTGAAAAATAGTGTTTGGTTGGAATAGGTGGGATAAGAAAGATAGTGAGTTATTATGAATAAAAAATAATGTTTGGTTAGAGTTTGGTAGGGTTAGGTAGGATTAACTAAGCCGGGATAATTCATTTGAGATGGGATTAGCTAATCCCACCTATTTTTTAGGATGTTCGGGGATAATATGGAGGTTAAGGGGTTATTCCACCCCTTAACCCCCAACCAAACAGTGGCTGAAGTAAATTCTTTGGAAAAACTTCAAAAACCCCTCATGTGATTTCGCATTTTCTCACTTTAGTATTCTATAGTTTAAAATGTATCAATTTATCCTTTGTGGTTTCGTTTTTCTCTTTTTATTATCAATTTTATTATTTTTTTTTTCTTAAACTAGTAACAAAGTTAAAATTAACTAGAGTGAATTCGATAAATCTCGAAGGATATCTGAAGTTTTTTATATATAATTTAACGAAATATTAATGAAAAAAAAAAACGAAAACACACCGGGCCAAATTGATATATTTTAAATAACATGATACTAAAGTGAGAACATACGAAACCACACGAGGGTTTTTGAAGTTTTCCCAAATTCTTTTATCGGAGTTTAGAGACCATTTTGTCGAACTCGAAAGTTTGAGGACCAAAATGAAACTGAAAGTTCAGGGACTAATGGTGCAATTTAACACTGGCTAAAATCCAACAAAGATACAAGAAAATCCTCGAAATATATATATACCAGATTCTGATGAGATGACCAAGACGAATCATGTTCACGAATTGTAACAACCGAGTTATAAGTATAACCAATAGTCATGATAACATAGCTGGTTGGTGGAATCTCAAATTCTCATGTACGTAGAAAGAAGGACCGGAGTTGATCTAATTAGTGTGTTGAATAAAGTAAATTAGAAGAGAAAGAAATCGAGATCTCCCTTTGACATTGAATTAATTAAGAAGAGATCTATGAATTAAACAAGATCAAATTTGGGCATGCATGCAGAATATATATATCGGAGATCAAAACTAACATGATCAGGTCTGTGAATCGCTGTTCTTCCGCTGGGGTTCCCTCTCCTGGAGCAGCAGCGCGCCGGCCTCCTCGTCATCGTGGTGGTGGTGAGCCTGCAGGGCGGCGGCGGCGGCGGAGGCCTTCTTCTCGGCCTCCTTGGCCTTGAGGGCCTGCAGCTTGACGTGGTTGTAGTAGGCGACGCCGAGGAAGGCGATGCCGTAGCCGAAGAGGTTGACGGGGGTGACGGTGTCCTTGATCACCGACCACGAGAACGCGATCAGCAGCCAGTCCTTCACCACCCCGGCCACGTTCATCGTCAGCGCCGACGTCTTCCCGACCAGCAGGAACACCGCCAGGTTCAGCGCGAACGCGCAGACGGAGTTGGTGCCGAAGACGACGACGTCCGGCCGGAACGACGACACCGCGCGGAGTGTCGGTAGCTCCACCAAGTACCTATAATATTTAAATAGAATAATTACCTATATACTCCTTATACGTTTGAAAATATTTAATTTTTTTTTTTTCTTTCTTTCTAAAATACTGTTGTATTGTATTATATAATTATTTATAACATTAATTAATAAGAAAAGAAGAAGAAGAGGAAGAATTAGGTAGTTAGTATATATAGTTAGTATAGTATAGTATAGTATAGTATATATACCAAGGGAGGAGGAGGAAGAGGAAGCAGCAGGGGGCGACGTAGTAGAGGGAGGTGATGGGGTTGAGGGAGATGCCCTTGGAGGTGAGCAGGATCTGGATGAGGACGAGGCGGGTGGCCTCGAAGGCGACGGCGGCGAGCTGGAGGGCGACGCCGCGGGCGTCGAACCTGGCCTCGCCGTAGGCGGCGACGGCGACCCCGAGGGAGATGGAGAGCATGTTGGCCATGGCGGAGCCCCGGTAGCCCTCCTTGCCGAGGGCGACGCCGACGGAGTAGACGGCGACGGGCATGAGCGCCTTGAGCATCTGGATGAAGGAGACGGAGAGGTAGATGTAGGCGGAGTTGGAGAACCAGAGGGAGAGCGCGTACAGGCCGCCGATGGGGACCACGGACCGTCCGTAGAGCGCCGCCGACATCGGGGGCGCCGTCGGAGGGTCGACCACCCGCAGCACTCGGACCAGCGCGAAGGCGAGCGACGAGCAGAAGGCCATGTGGATGAGGGTCAGCGAGATGGGGAAGGGCCACCCGTACATCTTCGGGTCCAGGATGTACTTGTTGTACACGATCACCGTGAAGCTCAGCATGATCCAGATCGAAACGTACGCGTACGACGTCAGAACCTTCCGCATCACACTGCCGCCGCCGTCGCCGTCGCCGCCCGCGCCCCCGTCCCGGCCTCCCATTCTGATTCCCCCCTGAGCCTAGCTAGATGGAATTCTTTCGTACAGAAGGAGGAGGAGGCGGAGGAGTGGATCTCGGATTCTCGATTCTCGATCGATGGAGGAGGGGCCGGAGAGGGATTTATTTGGTGGGGGTGGGGACTTTTGGGACCGCGGGGGTATGCGTGTGTGTGACGAAGGGTAGTAGATGAGGCGTTTTGTGCCCGGTGCTGTGGCTCTTACCGCACGACACGTACACTATTTTGATTACTCTCTCTGTCCTTTTTTTTCCTTTTTTTTTTGGCCCTTTTTTTTGTCTTTTTACGGTTTGGACCGACCTATGAGAGGTTTCGACCTATGAGCTTGGGGCACATTTGCAAGTTTTAGTGCCAATTTTGCCCAATCGATATTATTTATTATTACTCGTTGATGTTTACAGAGGACTTTTTTCGAAAATGACCCTATAGAATTTTATAATTGGCAAAATAATCTTCTAAAAAATTTATTGGTAAAACTAACCCTCCTTTCGCCACCTCAGCGTTTCTCATAAAAAAGGTAATTCGTTAACCGTCTTTTGGGTACTCTTGAAGGCGGTGAATCGTTCACCGTCTTCTCAAAGAATGGGAAAAGAAAAAGTTAAAAAATAAGACGTTAAAAAATAACGCGGGCGGGTTTTGCACTAAAGACGGTAAATGGTTCACCGCCTTTAGTGCAAAATCTGCTTATTTTCAACTTTTTCTTTTTCCACCCTTGAGAAAACGGTAAACGATTCACTGCCTCTATTAAAACGGTAAACGAGTCACCGTCTTCTCAAGTAATGGGAAAGAAAAAAGTTAAAAAATAAGGCGTTAAAAAAGAAAGCGGACGGGTTTTGCACTAAAAGCGATGAACTATTCACCGCCTTTAGTACAAAACCCGCTTATTTCCAACTTTTTATTTTTCCACGCTAGAGAAGGCGGTAAACGAGTCACCTTCTTCTCTAGGGACCCAAAAGACGGTTAACGAATTACCGTTTTTTTTAGAAAGGCTGATGTGGTGCTGAGGTGGCGAAAGGAGGGTTAGTTTTACAAATAAATTTTTTAGAGGATTATTTTGCCAATTATAAAATTCTACAGGGTTATTTTCGAAAAAAGTCTGTTTACAGACTCCTCAACTGTAGGCCATATATTTTAGCTTCACTCGATAATTACAGAAATAGCAATTATTAAATAATATACGAGTAGGACAAAAATAAAATGCGTGTGGAATAGAGTGAGTAACTCAAGGATACGGTGAAATCAATGTAGCCACGGGAGGCGTAGCTTACACGTTGGGCAGAATCTTCATTGTAACGCAAACCCTAGTAGAAAGTTATTATTTCACTCCCCACTCCACTATATAGAACACTTAACACCGTATAATTCATAGCCAATCAATCATATATTCGTATTTAAAAAATATATATACTAAAATTTTTTTTTAATAATTATGATGGGACAACTCAATTCAAAAAGAAAATAATCTGATTGATTGGAACAGCATCAGTAATATAACTGATACATTCTAAATTTTATCTCACCAAATTAGTATTGTGATATATAGTTTTGCGTTGAAGGAGAGGAATAGTGATAGATTTATACGTTTAGAGAGATATTAGTGATTTTTCAACTTTGAAGAAGTATATATCTATAATATTTTAAAGTTTTAAAAGAGTAGATTAGATGTTGCTGCCCTAGTTATATTACTCTTAAATAGGTTTTAGTAAACTGTTCAAAATACTCGATATATCATATTCGATATCATGAACTCTATCCAGTCCAATAAAAATTGGATAGTTACAAAACTTTATACATTAAAGTTTCGGATATGGATCCTAATACTTTATATCTATACCCGACTTATTTGGACCCGACCCAAACCCAACCTTTTAATGCGTAGGATTCGGCAGAATTTTCAAATTCGGATCTAGAACCAAACTCAAACATGGATCCGGTGAAATACCCCATAATAAATAATAAAATTTGAAGTTGAGGGGTCAATTTCAATATGCCTTATAGATAAAGAGGTCTATATATTTACATCCGAGTGAAAAACATAGTCGCTCTATTTACTCAATTTTTTTAAATTTTTTTATTTTACTCATTAATTCTAGTTATTTACTGCTTGAATCTTTCTTTTAAACTAATTTTATTGAATTGGATGCAACTAATTAGAACACGTGTTTTTTTTTTATAGTGAGAGGTTTATGGTTGTCCATAGACTATTTAATAAAGATTATAAAATATATATACATACCGCCATTCGTACCTAATCTAGACCCGACTCGTACCCGATCCATACCCGATCTTAAACGGGTAGTTTATGAGTAGTCGCTATCCAAACCCGCTCAAATAAATCCGATGAGTACATTATTAACATAACTATTCTGATCTGGATCCGATCCGAAATTAAATGGGTATGATATATATATATATATATATATATATATATATATATATATATATATATATATATATATATATATATATATATATATATATATATATATATATAGAGAGAGAGAGAGAGAGAGAGAGAGAGAGAGAGAGAGAGAAATTTTTTTTTTTAAATTTTTTTTTTTTTTTTTTTTTTTTTCCTCATTAATTCTAGTTATTTACTGCTTGAATCTTTCTTTTAAGCTAATTTTATTGAATTGGATGCAACTAATTAGAACACGTGTTTTTTTTTTTTTTTTTATCTTTATCTATGTAGTGAATAGAATTTTCTATCAAAATTCAACAAATTTCGATTCTTTTACACCGTTAAACTAGCAAGTATTCCATACCTAGTTAAAAATTGTCAAATTTGTGACCTCTTGATCGTAAGGTAAATGATGTCGAAAAATTATAAAATTTTATTTCTAGATCCACCGCTCAAAAATAAAAAAATGAGTACATTATTAACATAACTATTCGATCCACGGATCCGATCCGAAATTAAATGGGTATGATATATATATATATATATATATATATATATATATATATATATATATATATATATATATATATATATATATATATATATATATATATATATATATATAAATTGAGCTCCTATGTTTTTAAAAGTACCAAGTCATTAGTGCTTATAAATTTTTTAGCCCTTGGATTAATAGATGTGCGGTTAGGATGATGTGGCCCCCTTGGGTTGAGTGGGTTGTTGGTTGAATAGTATAATCTAACAGATGAAAATGATCGAATGTGTAGATCTAATGGTAAAGAAATCACAAGCACAAAGGGTTTGGTGCTTGTTTTACAAGCACTATAGGACTATATATATATATATATATATATATATATATATATATATATATATATATATATATATATATAGAGAGAGAGAGAGAGAGAGAGAGAGAGAGAGAGAGGAATACTATCGAGAAGCAAAAGGGGCTTCGTTGCCACCTATTTATTTTTGATGATGAAGCCTACAAATTGACGATCGGTATCATTGAATATGATATATACCACTTAAAGTATCTAGAAATCAAATTTCATGTTTTTTTTTATATTGTTCTCTTATCCATCACGTGGACAAAAAAATGAACGGTTGAAAATGAAAATCCTCTAAAAAGTGATGATAGAAATTTTACAATCAAGATCGAGAGTATAGATTTCATTCTAAATAGTTTAAAGAATTTTCTAATCAAAATTCAATTGGTATGATAGCTTTACACCGTTAAACGAGAAAACGCTTCATATCTACCATTAAAATTACAAATACACCGTTCGATGATGGAGCCTCCAAATCGTCGATCGGCACCGTTGAATATAATCTATACCACTTGAAATATCAATAAATCAAATTTCATACTTTTCCGATATTGTTCTCTAATCCATCAAGTGGACGTAAAAATGAACGGCTGAAAATGAATATCCTTTAAAATGTGATGATAGAAATTTTGCAATCCAAGATCGAGGGTATAGATTTCGTTCTAAATAGTTTAAAGAATTTTCTAACCAAAATTCAACTGATTTGGTTAGTTTTACACCGCTAAACAAAAAAACGCCTCATCTATACTATTAAAATTATAAAATTTTCAAAGCTTTTGATCTTTAGGTCAATAATATCGAAAATATTTGAAATTTGATTTTTAAATACTTCATATGGTATATATCATATTCAATGATGCCGATCGTCGAATATGTGAAGGCTCCATCACTAAAAAAAAAAAAGGGTGGCAATAGAGTCCGTTTGCTACCGATAGTATTCCAGCTCAACTCGATCTCTCTCTCTCTCTCTCTCTCTCTCTCTCTCTCTATATATATATATATATATATATATATTTTCTAACCAAAATTCAACCGATTTGGTTAGTTTTACACCGCTAAACAAAAAAACGCCTCATCTATACTATTAAAATTATAAATTTTATAAATTTTGACATCTTTAGGTCAATAATATCAAAATTTGAGGTATGAGATACTTGCTAGTTTAACGGTGTAAAAGAATCGAAATTTGTTGAATTTTTTATAGAAAATTCTCCATCACTAAAAAAAAAGGTGGCAATAGAGTCCGTTTGCTACCGATAGCATTCCAGCTCAACTCGATCTCTCTCTTTCTCTCTCTCCTCTCTCTCTCTCTCTCTCTCTCTCTGATTTTATATATATATATAGGGTCCTATATTATATTATGAGTACGATTGCCCTCGTACTCATAAATTGTTTTCGATGATAGAACATCCGAATCGACGATCCATACCATTAAACGTTATTTACAGCATTTAAAACTTCTAGAAATAAATTTTATAAATTTTCGACATCATTTGCTTTGCGATCAAGAGGTCACAAATTTGACAATTTTTAACGGCCGGTATGGAATACTTGCTAGTTTAACGGTGTAAAAGAATCGGAATTTGTTGAATTTTTTATAGAAAATTCTATTCACTACATAGATAAAGATCAATAACTCTGATCTTGAATTGAAGGATCCTATCATCCTTTTTAGGACGTCGTTCGATTTTGACTGTTCATTTTATGCCCATTTGATGGACTTTATTATGATTTCGAAAATTTACGAAATTTATTTTCTAGAAGTTTTAAATACTCTAGATCATATTTAACGGAGTAGATCGTCGATTCGGAAGCTCCATCATCGAAAACAACTTATGAGTAGTAAGGCTCCACTACTCATAATAATATAAGATATGCATATATATATATATATATATATATATATATATATATATATATATATATATATTAAACCATAGATACTAAAATGAGAAAGTACATGCAAAACCACATGATACTACACACATTTACTAAAATTATCTAATAAAAAAAAATCCAATTTGTACACTATATATTGCATAAAATCAAATTTTAATTCATCAGAATTCAAAAGCAAGGCAGGACGGCAGGACCCCTTGGCACTAGCAGCTTTGAGATTATTATAAAAAATAATCACTTTAATATATTGATCATCAAATATTAAAATTTAGTGTACAACATTTGAGAAGTCACACCAACCGTTCCTAACGCAAGTGACAAAGAGTTTAGTGGTTAGCATTCGAGATCCCAAGTTCGAATCATATTTAATTCACATTTCCAATTTCGTTTATTTCTAAAAAAATAAACGAAGCGGTAACATGCTATCTTTCTTTCAAAAAAAAAAAAAAAAAACATTTAAGAAGACACCCGGTGCATGAAATATTTTGTATGGGATTATAAAAGAAAACATTTGAGAAGACAAAGTACCGGTGCATGAAATATTTTGTATTGGGATTATAATTGGCACCAAGCCCAATACCTAAAAATGCTTTTCCAATTTTGAGAATATGAGATTAATTGTAAGTTATTTTTCCTTAGATACCTACAAGAAAAGAGTTTCATAAAACAAACCCTATAAGGCCTTATAATGACCTGCTTTTGAATTTTCCAAAAGCTAGGGTGTCATGGACACTTTTGGGCATTACATGGTCTCCTCCCTATGTATGAGTCAGTTAGGGTGTGAATGAGCCGAACACGAATGAACCGGCGCCGGCTCGTTTTCAGCTCGTATCATAAACGAGCCGATCTCGAGCTGGCTCATTAAAATATATCAAGCCAAGAAATTCAGCACGTATTTGGCTAGTTTATTAATTAGCAGAACACGAGCTCGCTCATGAATAATAAGTTTAAATATCAGAAAGTATATATATATAAAATAAATTTAAGAGATCTTACCTATTAGACTTTGATTTAATGGTTGAAATTTTATATATAAATTGATCTTTTTAAATTAAGTTGAGCTTTATATTTAGGTTGGACTATAAATCAAATAATAAAAATCTGTATTATATATATAATTATTTATATATATATAAATATAAATTATATAAATATAAAATATATTTATTCGAGCCGTTATCGAGCCCAACACGAGCAACTAACCCCAACTTGTTTTTGCCTCGCTTATTAAACGATCCGAAAAATTCAGCTCGTATTCGGCTCGTTTACTAAATGGGCGATTCGAACTCGAGCTAATTTCGAGCCGAACGCCAGCTAGCTCACGAACAGCAAGCTAAATTGGCACCCCTAGAGTCAGTAGGGCTTCGTAGAGCTGATATGAACTATTCCGTCACAATTAACTAAAACTTTTGAGGCCTACGTACAATAAAATATAGCGGCAATTGTTTATATGTTTCTGAAAAGTTTTCGATTTTTCGATTTACCCTTTTAGAAGGCTAACATTGAAAATATTCTTATTACGTTCCAATCTATTTCTAATATACCAGGAGATTTAAAGTCGATTAATTAATTCTATTATTTCTGTAAAATTACTATTTTGTTCTTTCAAATATGTCCTTCCACCATCGCTGTATTTCTTATTTGCCTTTACAGTCAGGAGTACAAAAAGTATTTTAACTTTTAATCTTTTTCAATATACCCCTCTGTCGTCACCAATATTTCTTATTTGCCCTTAAGTTAAGGGTAAAATTGGCATTTTAATTTTTTTTAACTGTGGTAGATATTTAACTCACGTTTAATCTAAATTAACTTAACAGGTGATAACTGTAGGAGTATTTTGCAATAACGGTGGAACATATGAGAGTTATTGTAGAAAGAAAAAAAAAGGGTAAATTGAATATTTTCAAATGTACGAGGGGTATATAGGTAATTATCCCTAAAATATAAATACAGGGATTTTATAGCAAAAAAAAGAAAAAGAAGGTAAAGTTTAGGGATCAATAGTGCAATCAACTTAACAGTTTAATCTAAATTAACTTAACAGGTGATAACTGTAGGAGTATTTTGTAATAACGGTGGAACATACGAAGGTTATTTTAGAAAGAAAAAAAAAGGGGTAAATTAAATATTTTCAAATGTACGAGGGGTATATAGGTAATCATCCCTAAAATATAAATACAGGGATTTTATAGCAAAAAAAAAGAAAAAGAAGGTAAAGTTTAGGGATCAATAGTGCAATCAAACCTTTATAAAATCAATTTCAATAATTACATTATTATTATGAGAGGGGTGAATATTTTGGAAGAATTAAAGTACGCTTTGAATACATGAGTTGGATTTGCTGCAGATGCCACTTTACTATTCCGGTACGTTGCATAGAATATATTACATTTTTCCCATCTAAGTTGACTCGCCAACTAATTGAACTAGAAGCATCAATTAATTAAACTATTAAATTAAAGTGATTAAACTATTAAATCGAAATACAATAACCATTGTTATAGCGGTTAAACTATTATATTAAAACTTAATTCTAGAGAACGGTGTGCGTTTTAATATTTTATATTAAAACTAAATGTAAGTTAATTTGAGAGGATTTGAACTCAAAATTTTATATTAAACTAAATTAGAGTACAATAACTGTAGTTCTCAAAAGACTCAAATTTCTACTAGAGAATATTATTTTATTTTATTTTTTTTTTCCGCTGAACTTTTTTGTACTCAACATAACATAACAGTCATTACTTTTTGCAACCGATAATTTTAATGCATTTTGGTCCAGCTACAGTTGAGCGGTCACTGGGATTTGAATGCGTATACTGAATTGGGCTTCACCATTTAGATTTTGGATCTGATGAAACAGCTAATTATAAAATATATTCACCGAGATCTGAATCCAATAATTCAATGACGAATTCATTTTTAAGGGCTTTTTTAGTTGTACGTAGTTATAATTGCACTATAGTTGTAATTATATACAAATCAAAATTCTGCATTTGGTTTGATGTACTTGAATCAAACTACTTTAGCGAAAGTGCATAACGAGACTCAATTACAGCAGTTGAAACTACACCAAAATTAACCTCAATTCCAACTATAACAGTTGGACAGAAGTAACTTCAACCAAGAGATAAACTTGCCTTCTTTTAATCACGTACTTTTTAAATGAAAATATTTCTTGTTTTGATATTGGTGGTTAGGGGTGGCAATTCAACTCGCTGTTCGCGAACCAAGTCGTGTTCGATTGGAAATGAGCTCGACATCGACTCGCTCGTTTAGTAAACGAGCCGAACAAGAGCTGAATTTTCACCTCGTTTAATAAACGAGCCGAACACGAGCTGGGATTATAAATTAGCTCGCTCGTGTTTGGCTCGATAACAGCTCGAATACATATATTTTATATTTATATAATTTATTTAATTTATATTTTTATATATAAATAAATAAATAATTATATATTTTAAATATATATTTTTATTATTTTATTTTTAATAAAATAAAAATATAAATACGAACTTAATTATAAAAGGACTAATTTATATGTAAATTTTCAACTATTAGATCAAAGTCTAATAAATAAGATTTGATAAATTTATTTTTTATATATATTTAATCTAATCATTTTTAATTTATTGTTCGTTGGCCAGCTCGTGAGCCGGCTCGTGTTCGGCTCGTTAGAATACGAGTTGAATTTTTCGGTTCGATACTTTAACTAGCCCGCTCGTGTTCGGCTCGTTTACACCCCTATTGGTGGTAATTAATCTCACTTCCCGGTAAAATTTTATATGTATACTTATCAACTACGTACATGCAATTAAACAAATTATTCAGAATTACAAAGCTTCCTTATGCATCAAATCAAACAAGATATATATGGTCACTGCACCGTAGCCGTCGACCTCTCAATCAGTGATTGATCGAGCAGGCCTCTGTGACCTGCAAAGCCAAAGAAAAATATGACTCGAGCAAAGAATACAGACCGGAATGAAGAAGAATAGACATATACTAACAGACGGAAGCCTACGTGAATAGAGATTTGAACAAATAGGAGATGACTTGCAAACGGCTACAATTAATATTGTAAATAAATCATGCTTCCTTGCAGGTTTGGCACGGCACGCTCATATAATAATACTTACGACTGCAAAGCCTAGACCCGTAACGATCCAACCTGCCAACAATAATAACTCATTAGATCAAATCACCGATCCAAAATGCTCAAGTTCAGTTATTATTACTAACGTGCGAGACTCTGACGTCCCATACTTTGCCCTGCATAATACTTAACTCTCACATTTACGGCTGGTATTCGATTTTGATACCAATTAACTCGTTGAGTTAAACCGCCGATTCAAAATATTTAATCTCAGTTATTATTATTATTATTTTTTGAGAGATAGGTAGCACGCTATCTGCTTCATTTATTTCAGTTAGCAATAAATTTAGCTGGAAATGAAAATCAACTAGGATTTGAACTTGAGACCTCGGGTATCAACCGCCGCACGAGTTCTTTGCCACCTGCTCTAGAGACGGTCGGTTATTATTATAAGCGTAGGAGGTCTCATATAAACTGATCGGAATCAGTATCCTGTCTAATGTGAGATTATTGGGGGTGTTACGAGACTGACGACACTAGCGAAGGAAATCGGATCACGTGAAACATACCTACAGCAGAGCTACGAGGGGGATTGGAGGAAGAGGTGAATGAAATTAGCTAGTGACGGAATTAAATTAACAAACAAAAACCTCTATAATGGAAACTAACTATCCCTAATCCATTTGTTATCTGATTGTTGGCATTCGGTTAAATCGAATCGGGTGCGCCCATGATCGGGCTCGATCCGACGGTTGTTACGTTGTCTAATTGGATTAGGATTAATCTCGCTTTTAATTGGAAAGCTATTTAGAGATAAATTCTAATCATGTTAGGATAACAATTTTGTAACCGATTTGGCCTTATTCCTAACGCAATTAGGATTCTGAAATCCCCTATAAATATACGGGCGATCCCACATTAAACAAGACACCGAAAAACGAAAGTTCTCCACATCCTCCATTAACCTATTAATCTAGAGGGACTTGGGACTTGAACGGTGGATTTGCGATCGTTCTCGTTTGTAGTTCGATCCACCGCGAGTTCGGAGCGCGAGAAGATTTTCAAGAACGATCCAAGGACGCGTAAATCAACTTCCACGATCCGGGCGTTGTAACGCGAATCGCTTCCGCAAAAAGGTACGAACGAATACTTCCGCTGCGTTCTACATTGGTATCAGAGCCATATAAAGTTGATTTCGTGGCCTAGACCAATCCTTTAACGATATTGCATGCGTAAACTTAAATCTATTAAAGTTTAGATTTTTTGTTGCATGTATGTGGCGTTAATGGCGGATTTTTCTATGATGGATATCTTTGTATGATTTTTACACATCTTAAAGCACCCATATTGTAAATTAGATCTACAAAATTTGTTTTAAATATGGTTTTGTATTTTGTGAGAATAACGAAACCCTAGATCGAGACTTTGAGGGTGGCTTGTTTGATGTGTGATCCATATCCCATTGTGAATCTTGCATGATTTAGAAGAGCGTCTCATATGCTTTCTATTGATATATCTCTTGCATGAATCGGAGTTCTAAATACCAAGTTATGATTTTTTTGAAGGTTCGCTATTTTTTTTTAAAAGAAAAATATCGTTCGCGTAGGCGCACGGCGCGCAAGCCGCGCCTCACGTGCCGCACGGCCGCGCGGGCCCCACGTCGCCGCACGGGCCGCGCGGAGCCGCGTCGGCCCTTGCAGACCCCGCGGCAGACTGACGAGGCCAAGCACCCGCGGGCGCGGACGCGCGCCGTGGGCAGCGCGGAGCGCGCCCACGGCGCACGGCCCTAACGAGACGCGCGAAGTGCAGGCGCGCCACCAGTGGCGAACGCGCCAAACCTTGTTGAAATAGAGTGGGCCGCGCGGCCGTACTGTGAAAACAGCCTGTTAACCGCAATGTGGCCGGGCGTGACTGTGACGGCGCCCGATCCATGTGCTCCCATTGTGGTAGCAAACATGTGACGGCCTTAGAACCTTCAGCCGCAGCAGTGGCTGTGTGATAAAGCGCGCGATAGCGCGCGCCACGCGATCGAGCGCGCTAGCGCGCGCGCGCGGGCTACGTGGGCATGAAAGCGGACCCGCGCGCGGGCCCGCGCACCACGGCCGCGGCGCGGGCCGAGCGAACATTCCTTGGTATTGCGTATGAGCAGTAGACCACGCGCGGGCCTTATAAGCGCGACAGCCCAGCCTGTGCCCATGGTCGCCTTGTGACCGCGCGTGAGCGGGCAGCGCGGGCCACTCGTAGGAACGCAGCACACGCCAATGGCGCTTAGGCCATGAACCGTATGATAAGACATGCGCAACCCTGTAGCCACTCAGAGCGCCCCGTGCGGAGAGCGAGGGCAACGCCAGTATTGTGGCGAACCGCCAACGCGCCAATGATGCTCGAAGACCGTCAGTGACATAACGCCATGAACCGAGTGTGTGAGCAATGACAGGAGCCGCCCGAGCGGGGCTGGTCGACTTTCGCGAACCACGGAGCTAAGCCCAGAAGCACAGCGAACCTACCAGTACGAGCGCGCGTCTTGTGGCGGAACATTAAAATAAAATGATATTGGATGATTAATATGCCTTCACGATGATTAATGCATGTATATTCGATGATTAATATGCATATTCGATAATACATTTGCATAGTTAATTGTTCAATATATTTTTTGTGACATATTAGCATGCATGTTATGATATGCCTTTTTTGATGTATAGATGTATTTTTTTGGCATTATATAAATTTTTTATGCATGCTTAGTCAAGTGGGAGTCATTTATTTTAGTAGAGTAAAATGTCTTTACTCCTAAATTTTTATTTTGCGCAACTTAATTAAATATTTAAAATTTAGACATGGTGTGTGATGTGATTATGAGCACAGCGAAGTTTTCCTTTACGCATTACGATCTAATTTTTAATTTATTTAATTAGAGATGCGGCAAAATAGAATACATGTATCGTGTGCTAATTTTTAAATATCTTCTTTTCTGCGCATTGTGTGAACTTGAGTAATGAAATGGACCGACCCACAGAGGGCACCTATGCCTAGGCTCGCCAAGATATGTAAGCCTATAATAGTTAGCTTAAGAAGGATCGCATTGCTCGCATTAAGTTGCTGAGCGGTATGTTGGATGATCTCTTGTGCGAGTATGAGAAATGTCTGACTCCGTATGAGATGTGGGAGGTTCTCAAAACTGAATTTGGTGCGACTTCGGCTACAAGGTTGCGCAGCCTAACCATGCGGTTTGACAGTTATATGAAATGTGCCGATCAGACTATGAAACAGCATGTGAGAATAATGTCAAACATGATTCGCGAGTTAAAGTCGGCTGGCGGCACCTTAACTGATGAGCAGCAGATCCAGGCTATGATTCGCTTACTTTCCAATTCGTGGGAACATATGCGAGTAAATTTGACCCATTTTGAAAATATTAAAACTTTTGAGGATATTGCATCGCATTTGGAGTTGGAGGGGGAGCGCCTTGAGGCTGTTAAAACTCCAACTGCCAATGCTGCTGAGTCAAATTTTTACGCAGAACAACTGGGTTCAAGCGAAAGAGGACTACTGGGTCTTAAAATCATAGCGGATCCGCGCCTAAGAATGCGAAGAGCACTAAAAGAAAGCGAAACAAACGAAGTGGCAAGAAGGACAAGTCGAAAATGGCCTGTTTTATTTGTAACCAGCAGGGACACTTCGCTCGTGATTGCACTGAGCCGAAGAAGGTACCACTCTATCTCGATTCTCACTTTAACTCGTTTGTTGCTGAATCTCTCCCTGTGTGGATTGTAGACTCGGGAGCAACAGACCACGTAGCGAGGGATCGGATAGGATTCGTTGAGTACCGTCGTATGCCTGCTGGGAGCAGAAGAGTATACATGGGGAACAATTCCAGTGTCGATGTATTAGGCGTTGGCAAATACAAGTTGATCATGTAAGGTGGTTGAACTTTGTACCTACATGATATACTTTATGCTCCAGGAATTCGGCAGAACTTTTTTCCTGTTCTTGCTATGCTACCGTTAGGCTTTTCTTTTCGTTTTGAGAATGATGTTGTTAAGATTCATCTTGAAACCATTTAATAAAGCTTCTAGGGCAGAATTTCCTTTATAATTGATCCATTCCAATATTTGTGACTCAATGAGTGTGAGGGCAAGACATGGTGTTTTTTACTTCATCACATTTATAGATGACCATACGCGCTTCGGTCAAGTCTAACTGATCTCCTATTAGTCTGAAGCATTGGATTGTTTTAGACGTTATATTAATGAGGTTGAGAATCAGTTAAATTTGAAAATTAAAACTTTAAAAACTGATCGAGGACGCGAGTATCTATATGAACAATTCAAGGAATTGTGTGATGAGAAAGGAATAATCAGATAGCTGACAATTCCTGACACTCCGCAGCAAAATGGTGTAGCGGAGAGAAGAAATAGCACCTTACTTGACATGGTTAGGTCAATGATGGCGCAAGTAAATTTGCCTATCTCCTTTTGGGGAGACGCATTGTTAATTGCTGCCTACATTCTTAATCGTGTACCCTCTAAATCAGTACCTTCCGTCCCTTACGAATCATGGATAGGCAGCAAAGCAAATTTGGAGCACCTGCGTCCTTGGGATTCGGCAGCTTATGTACACAACACTTCTCACAAGTATGGGAAGTTGGGTCCTAGAGGAAAGAAGTGTATCTTTATAAGATACCCTGAACACTCTAAGGGACACGTGTTCATCGGAAAGCAGTAAGATGGAAGTTTGACTGAGATTGAGTCGCGAGATGTTGAATTCCTCGATGAGGATTTTCCTTATAGAAGTGAGGTTCGAAATGAAATTGAGTTCCATGAGATGGATGACTCTGGTAATGACGCTGCTATTCGCTCAGTTGAGGCAGAGGAGGTAGCTCCGATACCTCCTGGGGATAGTGGGAGCGACTTACCTTTAGATGAGGAACCTCAGCTTTGTAGGAGCACACATGTGGGAGTTCCCCGTCGTTGTTTTGAGATTGAGGGGGAAGCTTTCATGGTTGCTGCACATGATGATGATGAGCCTAGATCTTTCCAAGAGGCTTTCTCATTTCCTACTCATAAGGAAGGGTTGGATGCAATGATGGAGGAAATAGAATCGATCAAGTCAAATCAGGTCTGGGACTTGGTCGACTTGCCCCAAGTCTGATGGTTCAATCGATAGGTACAAGGCTCGCTTGGTAGCAAAGGGTTCTACCCAACGTGGAGGCGTTGATTATGAGGAAACCTTCTCTCCTGTTGTAAGGTTTGCTTCGATCCGCCTAATCTTGGCCATTGTCGCATATTTGGATTTGGAACTTTACCAAATGGACGTTAAAGCGCATTTCTCAATGGAAAAGCTGGATGAGGGGATCTATATGGATCGGCTGCTTCTCTGTAAGGGTGAGGAGCATAAAGTTTGTAAGCTCCGACGATCCATTTATGGATTGAAGCAGTCCTCCAGGCAGTGGTATATTCGATTTCATCGAGCCATCACTGAAGATGGGTTTACGATGATTGAGGAAGATCACTGTGTGTATGTTAAACGGTCCAAGGATTTTTTTTTCTGATCATTTCCTTATATGTTGATGACATTCTATTGGCCGGGAATAATAAGGAGATGATTGTCGCCACTCAGACGTGGCTGTCCTCTAATTTTGAGATGAAGGACATGGGTGAAGCGAATTATGTGCTCGGAGTTAAGATCCTACGAGATCGTTCGAAGAACCTTTTATATCTGTCTCAAGAAAATTATTTAAGAAAAATTTTGGAACGATTTCAGATGCACAAATTGCAAACACATTGACACTCCTATTGCTAAAGGTGAGAGTCTGAACCTTAAACAGTGCCCTAAAACTTCTGAAGAGAAGGATAAGATGAATCGGATTCCATATGCTAGTGCGGTTAGGAGCCTGATGTATGCCAAGAGGTGTACTCGGCCTGATATATGCTAAGCTGTGGGGTTGGTTAGCCATTTTTAGTCCAATCTGGGATTGGACCATCACAGGCAAGGCTCAGAAGGAAATAATCCTGAAACACATATCTATGAGTCGCATGGTTGCAAATTCTCTGAGTAAGCTTATCGTGAGAGAATCTTTTTTGGCTCATGGACTCCGTAGGATTTGATTGTGTAGACAGTCGATTATTTTTTGGCCATTTCTTTTGTAATATTTTTGGTAAAGATATTTGGTAAAATTAGCACACGCGTATTTAATAGAACGGATTGATAGTATGTCGCAGGCTGATTGGCCCTCTCACACCGGCAATCATACTTTTCGGCGCTGTAGAGAGCGAGCGAAAATTGAGGCATTTATGGAAGCCGCCTTGGTTGGCACCAAGATGAGGTCATTAATGAGACCGCATACGAATAGTCCCACGATTCGTATGGCCTGTATATTAGGAGCCGGATGTGAGCTCACCATTTGGCGCTTGAGATAGCGAGCAAATGGAGAGCTCAGGCTAGACACTCTGGGAGTGACTGAGCTAAGACCCGTATGACATTGAGAAAGACATACGCTTATTGAGATTCTCTGTCATAACATGTATTTCATACTACATGTGCTGGGCGACCAAGTAAAGAAGATGAGTGAATGGATCCCTGCTTCCTCATCGTGTGAGTTCTTATGGACATTATTTTGTGAAAATGTCCTATATATATGCTAGATGCCCTTAGTGACTTTTGACTATGTCATTAAGTGAAAGAATTGATGTTGCTACTTTGGCATGTTTCCTACGGCTATGAGTGATGCGGCTTTACGGGGCATTGCTGGGAAAGCAGTCAGTTCTCAACTTGGTGGCATGAGGGCTCAAGGAAGACTAGTTGAATTACATTCAGACACTTTGACTCATTGTCGACAGGTTGTGTCGCTTCAGTATAGCGAAACAATCATGAGTATAGTGTTATGATGTGCGCAATAGAGGTTAGCATGGCTCTTTGAGGGATTAGAGATGCTGAACCTGATGTAATTCAATGGTCTAGGACATCACGAGTCTAACATTTTCTTCCCTTTGAGGGTTGATGTCTCTATGCTGGCCATACGCGGTTTCTAGTATAGAGCTCCCAAAATGCAGGTTGACTCGGCGGTCGCACTGTTCATTTCCCTGTATGAATAGAATTAATAGTGGTGTAATTTTGAGGAAGTGGTTATGATGGCATCGATCCTATCATGTGCGAGTGGGAGATGTTGGCATTCGGTTAAATCGAATCGGGTGCGCCCATGATCGGGCTCGATCCGACGGTTGTTACGTTGTCTAATTGGATTATGATTAATCTCGCTTTTAATTGGAAAGCTATTTAGAGATAAATTCTAATCATGTTAGGATAATAATTTTGTAACCGATTTGGCCTTATTCCTAACGCAATTAGGATTCTGAAATCCCCTATAAATATACGGGCGATCCCACATTAAACAAGACACCGAAAAACGAAAGTTCTCCACATCCTCCATTAACCTATTAATCTAGAGGGACTTGGGACTTGAACGGTGGATTTGCGATCGTTCTCGTTTGTAGTTCGATCCACCGCGAGTTCGGAGCGCGAGAAGATTTTCAAGGACGATCCAAGGACGCGTAAATCAACTTCCACGATCCGGGCGTTGTAACGCGAATCGCTTCCGCAAAAAGGTACGAACGAATACTTCCGCTGCGTTCTACACTGATAATAGACCGGTCTAGTTAATCAAGACATTTGCCTGGTTTGATTTGTTGGTATATTTCATTCTGGACAACATATTTTCACATAAATCACGTTTTCAGCGTAAAGAACAGTGATGCTCACAAAGAACACAAATACACAAAAGCAAGTCCGTCACGTAGAATTAACTTTTTTTTTCTTTTTTCTTCTTTTGTATATATATATATATATATATATATATATATATATATATATATATATATATATATATATATATATATATATATATATATATATATATAGAATTAGAATACTCTCGATAGTAAACGGGATATTTTACTATCGAGATGTTTTCGATGATAGAGCTTTCAAATTGACGATCAGCTCCGTTGAACATGATCTATACAACTTAAAGTGTTTAGAGATCAAATTTCAAATATTTTCGACATCATTTGCCTAATGATCAAAGGGTTTCAAAATTTGTAATTTTAATGGTGGATAAGAGACGTTTTCTTGTTTAACGGTGTAAAGATATCTAAATCAATTGAATTTTTGTTAGAAAATTCTTTAAACTATTTAAAACAAGATCTATACTCTTGATCTTGATTACAAGACTCCTATCATCATTTTTTAAAGAATATTCATTTTCAACTATTCATTTTTTGTTCACTAAATGGTTAAAAGAACAATATCGAAAGTGCGTGAAATTTGATTTTTAAGTAAATTAAATGTTTAGATCATATTTAACGGAGCCGATCGTCAATTTGGAAGTTCTATCATCGAAAACAACTCGATAGTAAAACGCTCCGTTTACTATCGAGAATATTCTAGCTCAACTATATATATATATATATATATATATATATAGTGTGTGAGGCTATAATGCTTCGAAAGCACGAAGCCTTCCGTGTTTCCAGATCGTTTTTGATGTTACGACTTACGAATCGTCGATCGGCTCCGTTAAACTTGATCTAGAGTATTTGAAATATCTAGAAAATAAATTTTATAAATTTTCGATAACATTTGCCTAATGATTGAAATGGCTCAAAATCAACTAATGAGGAGCAAACATTTTGGCACGCCGAGCACGATGAATATGAGCAAACATTTTGGCACGCCGAGCTAGATGGTTTCAAATTTTGCTGAGAGGGGGGAAGGGTCCGTTGGGAAGTCCATCCTCACTGCACCTCGGACGAACATTTAGGCTCTACATACAAATTTTTAGAGCCTGCCCCTCGAATTGTACAACGCCGATTCACTACAGATAGATGGAGGCATACCGAGACAGCATGCGCCACAAATGCTAAAGGAGGAAATTACTTGTACAGTTGTACAAATGATATTTTGTGATATTTACACTTTCTGCTCATCAAAAAATTTTATGTATTACTTTTAATAAATAAAAAATATTGCATATTTTTCAATAAATAAAAATTATTAAAATTTGATATTACGTATATAAATTTTTTAAATACTATAAATGTCTACCTATAAAATATTATTTATTTTTTCATACAATAAATTTTTGTAATAATATTATGTAAAACGGGAGGCATCAGAGGACTGATCATCGTGTAATTAAATAATTTCATGTAAAATTAAACACAAAGGCGCATGCATTAGCATGACTTTCTATAAAAGCGAAATTAATTTACCATAATCCATTAAACAATGGATCCTGAGAGTTGAATCCACAACCCCTCTTAGGATTAAGAAGGTTTTACTACTACTAGCTCTCATACCATAATAATTAACGGTCTAGATGCATGAATACTAACTATATGATTTATTCGAAAATTTTGTATATACTGATAGATAAAGAATAGGATTAAATGTTTGAAATTGGATGCTATATTCGGCCTTCAAATTACTTTTCAGTAAAGATGTCCATGGACTGGGACGGGTCTGGGTAGCTAATATACTGTACCTGTACCCTAAAAAGAAATGGTTAGAAAAAAAAAAAAAAAATTCTACCCATTTAATTTCGGGTCCGGTCCGGGTCAGAATAATTAAGTTACTAATATATATATATCCATCGGGTCTATTTGAGGTGTAGTGACTATCCATATACTACCCGTTCAAGATCGGATACGGATCGGGTCTAAATCGGGTACAGATACCCGTATACATATATTTTTTTTATAGATTTTATTAAATAGTCTGTGGACAAACTATAAATATAAATTGTAGTAATTACTAATATTATATACTAAAATCAAAAAAAGGAAAAAAAAAAAAAAAAAAAGGAATTAGAAAATTTACTTAATAGAATATTTATTAAAAAAAACTAGATTGTCGACTATGATTGAAGAAGAGATCTAAAAAATACTCACTCGTGTCACATCTGTAAAGGATTAATATCGTTGATGATAACGACGATGAAAATATTGTTTCATAAAAAAATATTAGGCAGAAATAAAACAAAAAGAATAAAGAATAAAAAATATAGATAAAAAAAATTAGAGAAAAGAAAGGAGTAAAAGAGCGGTTAGGGTTTTAGTGTGTCACTAGGATTAAAATATTTAGAGACCCCTCATTAATAAGTTCTATAAAATTGATCCCTCAACTTTAAAAGTTTAAATCTTTTTTATTTATTGTCGGATATTTCATCGGGTCCGGATCTTTGTCTGGATTTGAAAACTATTCTAAACCCTATTCATTTAAAAGTTGGGTTCAGGTCGGGTCCAAATCGGATATGGATATAAAATATCTAGACCCATACCCGAAATTTTAATGGGTAATTTTTTTTACCCATATATTACCCATTTTTTATCGGGTCTGGTTCGGGTCCGAATAGGATCCGGGTAGGGTCCGAATTGGGTATGATATATCGAATATTTTGGACAGCTTTACTTTTCAGATGTAATAAATCACCTCATTTATTAATTAAATATGCTATTCCACCAAATCACGAATAATAAGACTTTTTTTCCAAGAGTAAAAATTAAACTTCTACCTTACAATCATATTAGAAAGTCCTTATAAGGCATAGACTATCTTTGGATAACTTATTCCGACATCTAAATAGAGCCAAAAAAATCAATTTAATAGCAATTTGTTTAAAAGATCAATTTAATAGCAATCTAAATTTTTTCTAGCATATATATATATGCTGAATTTTCTAGCTAGCTAGCTAGCTAGCTAGCTCTAATAACATATTATTTAAAAGATCAATTTAATAAAAATCTATTGAAAAATAGTATGAGGGTACACATTCCATTGTCCTTTTTCTATTTCGCGTCCAAAAAGGGCCTGATTTTTTCCTAACTTGTGTGTACTGAATTTTCCAGCCAGCCAAATTAATCTAGCCGACTGGCTATCTGGAGAGAATGTGAATACCCTACGAACTATATATCGCATGTGGAAAGAGAGACATTAGTTTATTCTGGAGAATTAAATGTTCATCGACCGTCGCTAGCGAAAATAACAAAAGGTTTGATGGTTGGTACTCAAGATTCTAAATTCGAAACCAGTTGATTCACATTTCTAGCTAAATTTATTTCTAAATAAAATAAACGAAACAATAGCATGCCACTACAACAGAATTAGGTTATAGTAACACATGTTTGGAACACTTAAGTGTCCTATTTATGCTAAAACTTAAAAAATACATCTACTAATACCTAAATATAAAGCTCAATCCAACCAAAAATAAAAAAATTACTCTACTCAACCCACCACACCTAGTCCTTTTGACCCGATTACAAACAAAAAAGAAAAAAAAAATAAAAAATCAATTACCATCTTCTCTTCTCTCTTCATTCAATCCACTAAAATTCTAGACGAAAATCCTTTCCTGTCGTCCTCCTCCGCCACCGCAGCCAACGAGACAGAGTTTCGGCGGTTGCTAAATGCTTAAATAAGTGTTCGTAAATTAGCAGCACTCTTTTAGGTTATAGCGACACTCTTTAACTGTCGCTATATACCTAGCGGCTCTACATATAACAACATTTTTTAAAAGTGCCGGTAATTTTAGCTAGCAGCACTTTTTTGACATATACCTATATTTAAAAACGTCACTATAGACCGTTTTTGTTATAGTGTGCTGCCTATCTCTTTTAAAAAAAAAAAAGAAAAAAAGAAAAAAGCTTTGGTTCTACTAGCTCTGACATCACATAATCATAAAAGTCAATCTCGCAAAAAAAATTTTCAGGTTTAACACAAGAAATATATATATTTCACTGCTCTCTTTCTATTTTTTCCTGTCAAAAAAAAAGAAGAAAAAGTTAAATCGTGTTGATCTCTTACTTAGAACTATAAATCATTTTGGTTCAACTATCTAACCTCCTAATACAAAATTTAAGCTGATTGCTTACTTTAATTAATTTATAGTCATCGGAATTGCAATGCTATATGTTAATTAGATCCGTAATGGTAAAGAATAAACTTAATTTTGAAGTTAAATAGTCACTAACCGGCTCAAATTAAATAAATTAAAAAATTAGAAGAAAAATAAAAAAAAAATTAAAATTAGATAAGACAAATCAAAACAAATAATAATTGAAATAAGTTTCATACATATTTACTAAAAGAAAAAAAAGAAGAAGAAAAGTCTAATTGTGCCTAATTAAACTTGTCCAAAGTACAGGTAGTGTGGACAGTTGGTTGGGGGGTAATTAGGTGAGTTGGCCAAATCAGTCATTGTATTCCAGCTTCTCACTGATGGCTGTGGGGTTTGATGGAATAAGAATGGGTTTGAAAAATCAGCAAGGAACAACACAAGCTGAAATAAGTTTGGTATAACCACATTGGAGTAGTCTCAATATAGATAGCGAATTAAAAAGCATATTCCCATGTAAACCAAATAGGAATGCAAACGGGGCGGATCTGGAAGCAGAAGCCCCGCCCCGCCTCCCGCCCCGACTAGTAAAAATCCGCCCCAAATTCGTGACGGGTTAAAAAATATATTCCATAACCCGTCCCGTCTCGTAAGTCTATTTATAAAATTATAATATTATTAATATTTTGTAAAATATAAAATAATAATTTTTAATAAAATTATATATATAATTTAACAATATCAATTATAAAATTAAAAATATCAATCACAATTCAAAATAAAATTAAAAAATTTTAAATACATTAGAAATGAGAGTATTAACTTATTTGTATTTTGAATTTTTTTTGTAAATACATTACTTTTTAAGAATATTTTTTTTAAAATAAAAATAATTTCGGGGCGGATTCAGGACGAGTTCGGGGCGGATTCGGGACGGGTCAAAATATCTCTCGTTTCCTACCCCGAATCCGTTTCGGATCGTAAAATTTACCTCGTTTTCCACCCCGAATCCGTTTATTCTCTCCCATTTACTGCCCCCGTTGGGGCAGATCGGGGCGGGAGCTCCACCAACCTGGATCCGTTTGCATCCCTAAAACCAAACTAATAAATCAAGTGAGTCTTTTCAATTTTGTTTGGACTATGTAATTAAGTTAAACGAATTAAACATGCCCTATATGAAAGGAACTAGCTGAGGAGTTATGAGTATACATCAAACCCACACAGCACATGAGTGCAGCGAAAAAAAAATAGATCTTATGTAGATAAAAGAAAAATAGTCGGGAACGATCGAGAAAATTAGCACGAGCATATATATAACAAAGGAATAAAATGAGCACAAAAAAAAAAAAAATACAAGAACACAAAAATTATGGGGTTAGGCAAAACGGTGGTTTGACTTACATCCAAGGGTAAGATCTCCTCAATACATTCTTTGATTAATTCATGACATAAAAATATAGAGAGTAAGATTGGATTACAGAAATACCACGGTTAGATATGTCTCGAATTCTAGTACCATAAAATTTTTTATCCCTATTTTATTTTGATTATCCCATTAAGTTAAGTTTAGATTATGCCTAATATTATTGAGAAATTCCTAATCTTAGCGGGTTTGTATTCCTAGTTGTATTAGGATTTAGCCGCTATTATAAATATAGCCATTATTCCATTGATTTAATATTGCTGATGAGAGAAGAAATATGGATGTATTTTTTGGATTAGAATTTTGTGAGAGAGACATATTTTGTACACCACTTTGATTATAATGAAGATTTTCGCTCCGTCTTCGCCTGTGGACGTAGGCCGATGTCCAAACCACGTAAATATTGTGTGCTTTATTTTCTTCTCTCTTTCTCGGATCTTTTTGGGTATTTTCGCATCCGACGAACTAGATCTTCTCGGTTTCAGTTCTAACAACCACTATTATGAGCTGTTTATGTTTTCCTCTCAACTAGGATACTTACAATGAAGTTCTAAAGTCAAAAACATGAATTATTTTTTTTTTGATTAAACAGGCCAGATTTACCCTATTTGAAAGTGGAATACAGGAAGAAGAGGGAAAGAGGGAAAAGACACTTCAAGACTACCCAGAGTAACTTATATAGCTCTTCCAAACTGAGAGCCAAAGCTTAAGAAGGTTGGAGATAGTCGTGCCCAATTCTCCGATAGACGAGCGTTTGGTAGTAAAGATCCTCGAATTCCTCTCTTTCCAGAGTTCCCAGCACGCCGCCATGAAGTAAAGATCGAACTGAGCTTTAGAACGTCTCGGCATCGAGGCTCTGCAGCGATTCTATCTGGTGACCACGTCCCCTTCAGTCCTTTCAAGCAAAATAGCAGTGGTCGGACGGAGGTGCATGAGCGAGTAAAGCAACTTCCAGAGAGCTGTCGCATAGGGGCATGTAAAGAGGAGGTGCTCTAAGTTTTCCTCATTGTTGTTGCAAAGAACACAATTGGAAGGGCCCTGCCAGCCGCGTTTTGCAAGGATCTCGGCTGTCAAGACCCTATTCCTCGCAGCTAACCACATGGCTATTTTGATCCGAAGAGAAGTCTTGGATTTCCAAAGCTGCGACAGGTTGCAGCCAGTCACACCGCTGCAGGTGAGAAAGTTGTATGCACTCCGGGTCGAGAAGTGTCCATTTGACTCCCAGCGCCAGATGACGGAGTCGGCAGATCCTGGGTGCAGCGGGCTGCTGGAAATTAAAGCCGCGAGGCACTGGATTTCCTCTAATTCCTCCGAGCTGAGGGGTGGTCTGAATCCTAGCATGTGTCGCCTAGAGAAGCGGCGAACCCAGCTATTGACAGAAATATGCTGCTGCGTCGATAAAGCATATAAGTTGGGAAAAAGCTTACCTAGAGACAAATCCTCGCCCCATCGGGAGTTCCACATAGAGGAAACGTTGCCACTGCCAATGGAGAAGTTAACCGAGGTAAGGAAAGGGGCCGCAGTGGATAGAATCGATTTCCATAGTGGAGCTCCTAGCTTTTGCATAGGTGAGGCGAACAGGGCGATGCTTATAGTGTTTCTCCAAGATGAGCTGGACCCAGGGAAGGTTAGCGTTGTTGAAGACTTTCCAAAGCCCATTAATGAGGAAGGCAGAGTTTGACTGAGTGATGCTTCGGATACCGAGGCCACCAAGGAGCTTTGGGCGGCAAGCATGCTCCCATCTTACTAAACAATGGAACCCAGTGGCAGTCTTCGCTCCCCTCCAAAAGAAGCCTCTGCGTGTTCTGTCAATGGCTTTGGAGACCCAAACAGGAAGTAGAACGCTGAGCAGAAGTAAGTGGGTATGCTAGAGAGGACAGAGTTCAGGAGCACGAGTCGACCGCCCCTTGAAAGCAGAGAGCCTTTCCATCCTGCAAGCCGGTTGTCCACTCGCTCGATTAAAGGCAGGTAGTCAGCTTTGCGTAAAGGTTTGGGCGAGAGCGGCAGCCCCAGATAACTGAAGGGAAATGCCTGCAAAGAGCAACTGAGATGTTGCGCCAAAGAGGGGGATTGGGAGCTATCCAGGTTGAGAGGGATAATGGAGCTTTTGTTGAAATTGATTTTCAGACCCGAGTTTTCTGAGAAGGCGTCGAGAATAATCTTGATGGCGGCAGCCGAGCGACAAGATCCGTCGATGAAGAGCAGCATGTCATCAGCGAATTGGAGGGTGTGGAGCTTGCAGCCACCTATTCCAACAGTTGGTATGATATTCGAGAGAAAAGCTAAATCAAGCATTCGGAAGAGCACGTCTACACATAAGTTGAATAGGAGGGAAGACAAAGGATCCCCTTGGCAGAGCCCTCGTTTACAGGAGAAGGGCCTCCCCGGAGCGCCATTGAGGAGGACAGCCGTTGCAGAAAACTGAAGGAGCGAAGAAACCCAGTTAATCCAGCGGTCGCTGAACCCCCTCGCTTTAAACAGATTCTTGAGGAACGTCCAGTTGATGTTATCGAAGGCGCGCTCGAAGTCGAGCTTTAGCAAGGCTGCTTGGCACTTTGAAGCGTTCAGGTGATGCGTGAGGATGTGAGCCGCGAAAAAAGTATCCAGGATATGTCTACCGTGAATGAAAGCAGCTTGAAAAGGGTTAATAAGGTCCATAGACCTTTCAGTCTAGTTGTGAGGACTTTGGAGATAAACTTCACCATGCTCTTTACCAGGCTAATCGGTCGAAAGTCAGACGCCCTAGTCGCTCCTGCTTTCTTGGGAATAAGACATATCCAGCTATCATTTAGCCCTTCAAGGTTAGCATCCCCGTTGTAGAAGTCAACAAAGACTTTCATAATGTCGGCTTTGATTAAAGGCCAGAATCGCTGAAAGAATAAGACCGGAAGGCCATCCGGCCCAGGAGCTTTGTCTGGAGCACTATTGAAGACCGCCAGTTTCACCTCCTCCTCCAAAAAAGGGGAATCAACATTAAAATGAGAATCTGCCGCAGTATCAAAGATGAAGGGGAGGGAGATAGAGTTCCTAACATCCTGCTCGACACCGAGCTGGTTGCGGAAGAAAGTGTAGAGATGATCAGCGATGGAATCCAGAGTAGAAAAAGTGGAGGTACCATCTGTGATAGAGAAGATGCGATTCAGGCTGCTATGGGAGTTGGCCTTGGCGTGGAAGAATTTGGTGTTTGCGTCGCCCTCTTTCAGCCACTGCACTCGAAAACGTTGTCTCCATTTTAACTCCTCTTGTAAACATGAATTATAAGAGTTTAAAATCCTACACACCAAATTCTAATAGGAAATGATCTCTACCATTCATCCAAGTTTTCGACTCACTTCCATTATCGGTCGATCTCCTCTAAAATCCTCTCCATGGTTTTCCTAGACCACTCCTAATCTTAAAGTACATGATTAGATAAAGTTGGAGTCAAATCCAAATTATCCTATTTGCCATGGCCTTGAGGATCGGTACCTAAATCGGAGTACCGGTGCTGACAATGCTCTTAGCGTGAGCAACACTGATACTCCAGATTGAATACAAATGCCCAATACAAACTCTAGTTCTCACATCTTCAGGTTTTGAAAAACTTCTGAGAAACTTCTGGATATCGATATAACTTTTAGTTTCGGTACTTGATATCTAGAAGCCTCAAAATTTTCGACTTTTAACCATGATATCGACTCAAAATGTTTCTTCGCATAATCCGACAATTCTCCCAATTGAAGACATTAATTTGTCGAATTCCATAGAATGCCAAATCATAAGTGTTTGCTAACTCTCACTCTCCTCACGTAGCTCCGAGACCGAGAGAAGTCATGCTCCAACTGAACTTCTCTCGAGTCACTGGCTTCATCAAAATATCTACTGAATTCACATCGGTATGAATCTTCAACAGCAAGAAAAGATTATCATCCACCGCATCTCTCACATGTGATAAAGAATACCGGTGTACTGTAGCCCGGCCCGAGGCCGTGCTGGGCCAGGCGGCCCATGTGCCGCCCGACCCGTTTTACACCCCTAATTGTGATATATATAACTCTCTTCTAGATCACCATGCAAGAATGCCGTCTTTACATCCATCTACTCGATCGAGCTCTAAATTCATGACCAGTACTGTAATCGTCAAAACATCTATTTGTCTTTAGTTGCTATTTTGATCCAAAGAAGGTGTTGACTGCGTCAAGTGAAGAAACTTAATTTTCTGAAGCTTCTTCACCTCAAGTGTTTGAGTCAGTGATTGCTTGCGCTTCTACTTTATATAATATGACTGGGGCAACATTAATTCATGCATGTTAACCTCGTATTATACAATTCAAAATATTAATGTTTAGACACCAAATAAAGAAAAAGAAAAAAGTAGGAATTTCTTACAGTGCATGCATGGCATTGTTTTGCTTAATAATTAAGACCTATTATGAGAGAGATCACATTGTGAAACTTTCCCGATGCAGCATTTTAAAGTCGAGGTGGATAATATTACTAGCAATTAGAAACAGTTATATATATATATATATGGATACGACGAAGGTCTGGGACCGGCTTTGGTCAAATCTTGAGAAGGTTCAAGAGTTCGAGTACTTAGGCAATGCATTAAGTTAATGCTGATTTTTCTATGAACTAAAACGCGCGCGATTATTAAAATCGAATATCAATTTCTTGTAACAGCACTTGCTAATTTCCATGAATAATAAATATGTTAGAATTGGCATAGAAGTGCATTGCTGCAACTAGCCAACCAATATAGTATATACTTCTATATATATTGAGTACGGGGAGTAATGATTCTATACTTGTTTTTTTTCGTTACCGTTCATTCACTCCCATTTAACGGTTCAGATTTAATTTTCTTAAAATTGTGACCTGCAATAGCAGGTCACTTTGGGAGAGGTACCAGTTACCAGGTACCTCAAAAAAAGGTTTTTTTGTCTTTTAATATATAGATAATTTAGTCATTTTACCTCTATTATACGTTATTTTTTTTTTCCTCTTTGTTTCCTTTTTCTCTCTCTATATTTTCTTTCATAATTTGACATTTCATATAAGAAAATTTTAAAATGATTTGACAATATGATATTTTATATTTTCAAGTTAAATTAATTATTTTCGATTTGAAATATTTTAAATGTAAATATTATTTACACACCCCAAATATTAAAATTTGATATATTTTTAAGTTAATTAATTATTTTCGATTTGAAATATTGATTACACACCCAAATATTAAAATTTTAATTAATTTCAAAATTTGAATTAAAATATTATCTTATATGTGAAATTATGAACCGAATTTAAAATTTAAAGTTGTTTTGATATGCTTATTTAAATCATTCTATTTCACATTTATCTAAAAATTTAAAATTGAAAATATCTCATATTTTAAATATTAGTAGATAAATTTGAGATAATTTTTATATATTCAACCTTAAAAAATATGAATAAATATTATATTATTTGTGATAAAATACGATATTATGTGGACGGCGGTTATTAAAAGATAGGGATACAATATTATGCGGACGGCGGTTATTAGAAGATAGAGTATGTATATAAAAAATGAAATTTGATACGTACTATATATTTGAGGATAATTTAGGTTAAAAAAACGATACTTAATTCATGAACCATTGGATTAGATCCAATGACTAAGATAAAGAATTATTATCTAAATTAGAAAAATTCTTAAATTTTTTTAAACATATTAAATACCTTGAATTTAAATATTTGCCCACATTTAATTTTTTAAAATTAGTATACAAAATTAATGACAAAGATGAATTCCTAATTTTGTTAAACGTATTAAATATGTTAAATTTAAATATTTAGCAACATTACAAATTAATGTCTATAGTAGAATAATTCTAATTTTTTTAACTTATTAAATATATTTAAATTATAAATATTTTAACCTACATTCAAAAGTTTTTAAATGAGTGATACAAAATTAATGTCTAAACTATAGGAATTTAAAAATTTCTTTAATTTTTTTTAAGTATTTAATATTTAAAATTTAATGTATCAAATCGCCTCTAATACGATCTCGTCTTAAAAAATACGATCGTAATCTTATAATCTTAAAAAATTAAAAGACGAGATCTACATCTGTATCAAAACTTCTTCTAATTTAAATTTCACTTTTAAATTTTAAGTATTTAATATTTAAAATTTAAATTCATCGTACTTAGAAATAAAACTGTTTCTAAAATCCCTATAATTAATGCATAAATTTAGGACCCCAATTCTTAGAAATAAAGTTATTTCTAAAATCCCTATAATTATTGCATAATTTTAGGAATTCTTTTTTTAAAATATTGTATAGTTTAATTACCAAACTAACCTTTAATAAAATAATCTTAAATTAATCTTTTTACCTACTAAGTATTAAAATTATCATTTTACCCTTAATTAATCAAGGGTTAAGATCTCTTTTATTATTTTTTTTAATAAGTACCGAATCATTACTCTGAGTACGGGGCCATGTCTGATAATAAAAAATAAAAAAATTAAAAAAAAAAAACAGAAGTGTAGGGGTAACATTTTCTTTTTTAATTAATTGCATACATGTTTGAAAATTCCCTCTGTAAACTAACCAACAATAGTATAACCATTAGCAAATGCATTGTGACCCCCCAACTTCTCAGGAGTCATCCATACTAGGACTACTCCCGTCTTATACCTAACCACCACCCAAAATTCTTTTAAGACGGCCGGTTAAGAGTTTTAGTCCAATTATATTTTATATATAAGACAATATGAGAGTCTCACATTCTCCCACACCTTTAAGTCCTGACGTTTTCGTCAGGCTCAGACTCACAAATATCAGGTGATGTGAGACTCGTCTCGCTAGATTTGTCATTCCGACCGTGGCCCAGCCGAAACTCATCTCACACTTTCGGCTGGTAATTAGCTCTGATACCAACTATGATGCTCCAGCTTCCAAGGGGTCACCTATTCTAGAACTACTTCCGTCCTAACACGCTTAACTCTCTTAATCTCTTTGGCCTAATCACCATCCAAAATGTCTAAACCGGATTAAAAATTTTAGCCATATTATATCGTATATATAGAACTACTTCAGAGTACGTGTCACAGGCATTCACACTTTATAACAATGATTAAAAAAATCATATCGGTTGGACCCCCCAACTTTTTTTTATCCTACACACAATCTTTTTTCTTTGCCTCTTTCAATTATATTTAATTTTAAATAATGTATTACTAAGCCTCCCAAGGTCAAATCCAGTGCAACAATATAGGTGCCACTAAATTTTTTTCTTCTAATCTTTTACTTGGATTGCGAAGTATTTGTTTTTTTTTTTAATTGTGAATTTGTTTTTTTTATGACGTGAATAGTAGTTATTTGAATTATTATAGTATATAAAAATACAAGTAGCACATTAATTACTTTCATTTACTTGTACTTTGTTATTATTGCTGTTTGTGAATAATTCCTATTGATTTCTTTTTTGTATTTTTGTTAATGGTCATTGAAACTTGGTTAATTTCGTATGGTTTGTAAGAAACTAATTTATTTATTACTAACTTTTAACAGTAAATGTAAAGAAACTTTTTTTTTAAAAAAAAGTTCCTTAATTCTTGTTCGATCTTTTCGACTAATATTATCTCAAATTCAAGAAAGTAAGAGTGGAAGCATAAAAAGTTTGGTAGTGTATTTAAGTTGGTATTAATTCTACGTACGGATTGCTAATGTTGTGATGGAAAGAGTATTTTCTATGATGAGTTTTATAAAAAATTAATTGTATAACCGCATATATGATCAATTGATGAATGATTATTTTGTGACTCATATAAAATAAGTTCTATCATGCATCGTTTTCAAAATATAAAACACTTTTTGAACAATTGTAAAATAGATGATACATTTTCTTGTGCAATATTAATGACTTGCTTTTTTTTTTTTTTTATCTTTATATGTTTTCTATCTACTAACCCCGATAGAAAAAAAAAAAAAAAAAAAAAAAAAGAAAAAAATAAAAAAAGAAGATTCCTCACTGAGCGTAACTAAAGTAAATCTCTGTGTCATGCATGCATGATTGAATTGCATAGAACTTGAGTTTCAAAAAAAAAAAAAGAAAAAGAAAAATGAATTTAGCAATTCCAAGCTTGTAGAGTGTCTTATTTCTTCAAGCGAACCAACTACACAACCGCCGCCCCTAAGAGTGAAGTGGTACAATGCCACGGCATTTAATTCTGGCCTAATTCTAGTTGATTCACATTTCTATCTAACTTTATTTCTAAATAAAATAAATGAAGCAGATAGTGTGCTACCTATCTCTCTCAAAAAAAAAAAAAGAATATGAGGGAATATCAATAGGAAAATGTAATGTAGGCGGAGTATAAGCTTGGTTTTCCTTATTTTGGTTCAAAAAAAATGGAAAGATGCACGTCCAAAGTAGGAATAATGTAAAACGGAGTAGGTGGCCCGTGCCGTAGGCCGGGCTGCAGCACGGCAAGGGTGTTGTAGCATTCGTGCTAGACCGACCAGACTTGAAATTCCTAGCGGTGTTGGGCCTCTCGATTTGGACCCACCGGCCCGACATTACACGGCCCGCAATGGGTCTAGGCCGTGCTGAGCTGAGGAGAGGCCCATTTCTTGGGCCGTGCTGGACGGGCCCAGCACCGACCGGCTGCCAAAGCCCAAGAAAACCTCGGGAGGAGTGGTTTTGAATATTTGGCCCACAGTGATCTACTTTCGTGGTTCTTAATCTCTCTAATATGGTACGTAATGTTTTGAACTTACTCCCAAATGCAATCATCATAGATTTCCACGTAAAATCTGAATGCTAGCTATAGTTTGTGGAGAAATGATGCTTTAACGGCTTCTTTTTTTTTTTTGTATTTAGCTCTCTGACAAATTTTCATTTTAAACATAGTCCTGTCAAAATTTAATTTGTAAAAATGGTTCTGGGCCTGCCACGCAGGTGCCACGTCAGCGCCACGCGGGCAGAGCCGGGGCAGTGTGTTAAGTTGAACATGATAAATACGGTGAATGGATCACTGTATTTCATATTTATATTCATTTTCTTCTCTTTTTTCAAAAATCCGGATCCGAACCGACGGATTATAAAAATTCATACCCATATCCGACCAAAAACTCGAAACTCGAACCCGAACCCAGCGGATTTTAAAAATTTATACCGTTGGATGAAGATCTAAGGAATAAAAATTAGTAAATATTTTATATACTGTATAAATAAATAAAAATAAATTATGTATATATATAATTTATTCGGATTTGGGTTCGGATAATATTTTGGATATCCATACCCATTGACATTCCTACTCCCTATTCCTCTTTTCAATATTTATATTACAAAAAAATAGGTACTCTAAACACGGTAAATCATTCATCGTGTTTAGATATGACAAATGGTTCACCGTGTTTAACTTAACTACCACTACAACAAAATATACTTTAAACGACGCTTTCTTCTAGCGTCTTTAATATTTAGCATTTACTGACACTATGATTAAGCGTTGCTAATAAACATATTTTTATCAAATATTTATATATATTTTCCGACGCTATATTAAAACGTCGGTATATTTATCCCGACATGTTTATTTAACGACTCTTTATACGACGCTTTTACAAGCGTCAGAATTATTTTTGCCGACGCTTTAAAGCGTCGCTAAATATTATTTAAAGTGTCCTTAAATACAAGATTTTTTGGAGTGTACCGCCCCCTCCCCGCCCGCGTGGCGCTGATGTGGCGCCTGCGTGTCAGGCCCAGGATCATTTTTACAAATTAAATTTTTGACAGAGCTATTCTTAAAATAAAAATTCCAGAGAAAATTAAGCCTAAATACAAAAAAGCACATGCTTTAATCATTTATACACAACAAGTTCACGTGCAGATGCTAGCACTAGAAAGCTAGTGCTAAGAGAATGGTGTTACCAATTAATATATAGTTCATAGCATATGGATCTTCACAAAATTTGTGCTCTTTATTACTAGACTCTACATGTGTAATTTAAATAAAACTGGTTAAAGAAACATAAAAATGTTTTAACAAATTTGCTTTCAGGATTACACCTTCTAATCAATGTTTTAAAAAGCCGTATGCGACGTGTAGACGGTCCACCCACCACATAGTGCACGTACCGTACGCGGGACCATATGCGAGCGTATATACAATTCATTTATTAAATATAAATATTAAAAACAACTAATATATATTTTAGGGGAAACTTCAAAAACCCCTCTTATGGTTTTAATTTTTTTCACTTTAGTACCCTGTGGTTTAAAATGTATCAAGTTAGTACCCTGTGGTTTTTCACTTTATCACTTTAGTACCCTATGGTTTAAAGAGTATCAAAATAGTACCCTGTGGTTTTGTACTTTATCACTTTAGTATTCTGTGGTTTTAATTTTGTATCAAGTTAGTACCCTGTGGTTTTTTAAATTACAGGGTACTAAAGTGATAAAGTGTGAAACCACAGGGTAGTAAAGTGATAAAGTTCAAAACCACATAGCACTAACTTGATACACTTTAAACCACAGGGTACTAAAGTGATAAAGTGAGAAACCATATGGTACTAACTTGATACACTTTAAACTATATGGTACTAAAATGAAAAAATATGAAACCACATAGGGAGTTTTTGAAGTTTTTCCTATATTTTAAAAGAAAGAATAAACAGTAGATCCATTACAAAAGATTCTTATAGCTATAACTCTATCACCACAAAAGGTCCTCTTATTCTCACAAATTTATTCGCCACAAAATTCTCAAATCACCATAAATACAGTTTTGTGAGAAAATTCACATCCATCACATATATAGTACCATATATTTTAATGCCGATTTTACTGGTAGTGCCCAAGAATAGTGTTGTATATAATAATATGGCAAAATTTAATATTGACTAGACATAATAGTATATATTTTAGGCTAAATTACAGAAAACATTCCTGTAATAACCCGATTTTTCACTTTTTCCCCTTGATATTTAAAAACCTACACTTTGCCCCCTGTAAAATGAAAAATGTACACTTCACACCCTACCGTTAGGGTTTCGTTAGGGTTCCGTTAGAAAATATATTTTTTTGCCGAAAATACCCCTCCGCCATTTCTCCCTTGCTTCACCTCCATCCGCCTCGCCGCCGCGCCGTCCTCCACTGCCTCGCCCTCCCCCACATCCCCTTCGCCCTCCTCCGCCCCGCGCGAGTTCGTCCACCACGACAGCCAGCTCGCGGCCGAATCCGCGCCCGCCGCACGGCCGCCTACGGGGCGCTCAAGGGCTTCGTTTGGCGATGTGAACGACGAGGCGCGGTTCGTCGAGGGCCCCACGCCGCACAGGCAATGGCTACGATTGCGGGCTCTTCGTTCCGGCGATCGCGATGGCGTGTGTATCGCAATGGTGCGTATAAAGAAGATGAGGAAGAAGACAATGGCGAAGGGCAAAATGGTCATTTACACACCGTAACCCCCCTGTGTACATTTTTCATTTTACAGGGGGGCAAAGTGTAGGTTTTTAAATGTCAGGGGGGGAAAGTGAAAAATCGAATTATTACAGGGGGGGTTTCTGTAATTTAGCCTATATTTTATGGCACAATTTAGTATTCGATCATGAAGAGAGTAATATATTTTAATAATAAAATTTAGTTATTTTTTATATTTTATATAATTTTATTACCAGATTAATTATTAAATTAATTTAAACTAAAATAATATAAATTACTATAAATTTTTAGATACAGACTTTCTATATTATTTAAATTGTATTTGTTGAATTAGATTTTAATTGTATAATAGAAATTAAATTAAAATTCTTCAGTGTATATATAAAATTAAAAACTAGTTGCAAGCAATAACTTCTCTTTTTTTTTTGAGGGAAAACACGCCCTAAGGTAATTTTATTTAATTAATCAATGGATACAGACTGAGAAAATTCATCAATAGAAGACCGGAAAGAACGCTTTTTGCATGCGAGTCTCCAAGTGGCTAAGCGATCCACGAATATAACATTTTTAGAAAATCTCGAATTCCATTCGAAGCTGAAGTAATTGAATCTCTCAGTAAAATTCCATAGCTCTATGATTCTTGTCCGAGCTTCAGGTGTTAGCGAATCTGACTAATAACTTCTAAGGTGCAAAACTTTGATGATGGATTGTGAATCTGAGAAGCTATGAAAAATTTCTCCATGATACATTTATAGAAGCTTTGTCACTCAGATAATTGCTCCAATTTCCACTGGGCAGGCATCGTGGACCACTTTTATTGCATCAGATATGTATGCGATGGTGCCATGCTGATTAGTAATCAAATATCCTACACCACCTTCAGTACTGCCTTTCCAACTCCCATCCACCCAAACATGAAAAGAACAAATCTCAGGTTCTTGAATCAAAGTTGGGTCCTGAATGCTGATTCTCATCATGTTCTTGTTGGAGTATAAGGTCGTCCAGCTGCTTGGCCTTGAAATGACTGTAGTGAGAGAGAAATTCTTCCCCTCAAAGATCACCTAATTCCTTTCCTTCGACAAGCACCATAACAAATGAACATAGAAGGCCTTATGAGTCTCCATAGCTTTGTTGGTTATGATGAAAAATATCCAAAAAGATATAGATCTCTTAGGTGTTGGATGTATGCTCTAGAAGCCAACCAAGCCGACATATGTATTCTTTTTAGGACATATATTTGTATTTGACTTTAAAATATTATGAATATATTTGGGTTCTTATTTTCATTCATGTTGTATATGTGTCAATGAATCGTCCAAGAAATTAATAAGATGATGACATATATTCTCAAGAATTGAGAATTTGAGACATGTGTCGTTTGTGGTTAATTCCAAAATACTCTCGATCAATGGATCATCACGGGGACGGTGATTGATCCGGCGAGATTGGTGCATAGGTCGCTTCCCTTTTGGGTAGACGGGTCTCGAGTTGACAGTATGGGAACACTGAAGCGAATGTGCAGGTGGTTGTTAGAGAACAAGGGTACCGAGCGTGACCAACGCGAGAAGTCACTTGGATGTCTACTCATCCGTCAGTGACTTACTCAATGTTGCAGTAGTGTGACTGATCCTTTGACCTGCGGTGCCTCGGCTATTCACAATAAGGTTACTGTAGTTTGACTGTACATACACTTGGTCCCTAGACAATCGGGTTCTTGCGGTGCATGCTGGCTGCAGAAAGTTCATTGTAGGAATAGGGTGTGCACTTAGAAGGAATCTATCTCCCTTGGTAGATAGGGGTGTTAGTCCTATGTGATTTATGAGACCGAGTTTAGAAGACTTTGGCCAGGGCAGAGTTAATAGCGGAAAAAGGGTTTCTGATAGTAGAAACTCAAGTCAAATAAATTTAACATATGACAGACGATGGGGTTTGACGAGTTATTCCATAACCTCCGTCATGTCAGGACTCATGATAGAAAGATTGTATCAGATAGTAACTGCACCAAGAGGTTCAGTATTCCATTCTACTGGAATGCCACTACATGCTGCTAGGCGTCACTGGTGGATTGTGAGACTCATGAGGATTATCTAGATGATCGATAATTCTCATTAGGGTGAGTTGGAATTGTCTACCTTTCTGCATTAGAGTACTAAACTGTATCTAGATACTTTACATTTTGGAAGAGCCATGTATTTGAGTAAATGAAAATGTATTCATTCTGGAAAGAAAAGATGTAAATTGTAAATGATTACAAATTTGTAATAGCTAAGTAGTATACTCTTTTTATTTCACTTGTGTATTACTTGTGGATCACTTGCTCTCAGTAGTTGTTGGCACTGTTTGTGCCCTTCGTTAATTGTGTATGTTAGAATTTAGTTTTACTGGGAGAATTCTTGTACACAATCTGTGGTTGAACCTTGAGCAGGCAGAAGAGGTGCTGTCCGTCCGGCGTCCGCTCGGTGCGCCCGAACCGGACCAAATCGATCGGTAACGATTTTCGGGGCGGGGGCGTGACAGTTATGACCTCCACCTTTTCTCCTTAGAAAATCAAACGTAATGTCTCTATTTTTATCAGCACACAATATTTTTTAAATTTTTCTCTCTCTCGTACTTAGTTTTAGTACAAGTAGATTCTGACTTAGCAAATTAAGAAATAGACTTACTCCGCGAAGAAAAATGAGCCCGGCCGGCACGGACTAGACAAGCGGATTTACTTAAATCCACAGTAGCCAACTAACCTATACTTCCCTTGGAAATATAATTGCTCTGAACTAAAATTATTATACCCCAATAATAACACAGCAAGAACATCCCATGAAGCATTAGTGGCAGGAGCAGTGGTTGATAGAGCGCGGTTGAATCTGGTTGATTCAGCGTTTAAAAATTTTAAGTTTATTTAAATGGAAATAAGCGGGGCGGGTAAGCGTCTTCTTTTATATGCCAAAAAAAAAAAAAAAAAAAAAAAAAAAAAAAAAAAAAGAAAATCGCGTGGAGCCTTTACGGTGGGCCCCACAAGGCGTGGCACCAAATACCCATGTCCAAACGAGCTAGCCATTGAAGCTCCTTTAACGGAAAACATGCAGGGTCCACCATCCACGTGTAGACTTAGCCACGAAGATAGAGAATAGTCAATTATTATTATTACTAGTGGAGACCCGCGCTTCGCTGCGGATCAGCAGATTGCGATAATTAATTTAAAGAAATTGATAGTGAGACCCAAAACTGACAGTAGAGAGCTGTAATACAATTTGAATAGGCAAAATACAATAGAGGAGTACTAACGGAAAGTTTTAATACAACATCAGGAGGATCAACTGTTAGTAGAAAGTTGCAATACAACTTGAGGAAGCAAAATACAGTAGAGAATGTTTTAATACAACATCAGGAGGATAAACTGATAGTAAAAAGTTGCAATACAACTTGAGGAGGCAAAATACAATAGAGTACTAACGGATTGAAAATAGTCTTTCAGCATAATATAAGAGTAAAATGTAGTATTAAATGTAAGCCTTCACATCTTGTCTTCATTTGTAGAGCGAGCTTCATCAAAACTGGAAAGGAAAGTAAAGATTTTAGTTTAATTTACACTTATATAAACAATTATAAATATTTGAGTCCCAAAAATTGGACAACAGTAGATCTTACGTAAGTCATCGTCTTTTCGATGCAAGTCGTCGTCTTTTCGCTGGTTGGATTTCATCTAAATCATCATCAAGTCTTGGAGAGCTGTGGATTTTAATAATATTATATTATATATATATATATATATATATATATATATATATATATATATATATATATATATATATTCATATTCAATGTACCAAGTATGGAAATATTACCTTGATGAAATACATGTGGCGGGTGAATCTTCTGGAACTATTTCTTTGGGAATTTCATTTTGAGAAGTAGGAGAAGACGGTTCTTCTTCACTTTTGATTAACAAATTTTTTGCTGTATTCGTCTTACCCTTTGTATCGCAGTGCAAGTTAAAAATTTTAAGTACTTTAAAAGAAGGAGAACTTGTTCTAAACCTGTGTACATCAGGAACTATTTGGAAAATATGTTTTTGTCCAATAATTGATTTAATTAGTGGATGAAGGGTAAATTTATCCGAACCAACTGAAGTGGCTAAGTTTTGAGTGGGATGTGAATCAAATCTTGTGCCAATCTTCCGAAGATGGTGAAGTTTAGAACCACTACCATCTTCAACAACGTGTTTAATTTGTACCTGCTCAAGGATATATTGAACCACATTATTAAAAATTACATTTCCTTTCTACAAAGTACTAAAAAAATATTAAAGAATATAATATATACCAGGGTATCGGAGACTGATCGTTTTTGTCACAATTTGAGCACCAGAAACTATCATCAAATGTTTTGATAGCTGATTTACAATTATAGCAAGCTTTATACCACCAACCAAATGATGTGTCGACTTCGGCAATTTTAGCCTCACAGGTAAACTTTATATTCTGGTTTATAGAAAGTATCAGAAAAAATTGTAACCAATAGAAAATAAATACAATAATTTTAAATGCAAGACCTTTATAAGATTACTTTACAAAATAAAACTCACTTGAGGAGCAGATAGGTCGAGACTTAACAACTCAGCAATATCTTTTCTATTTGTGAGCATTTCTTCTTGTGGACTAATAATTTGTTGCTGGTTGGTGTTAATGCGTTGAATCGAAGTAGACATTGGCTGTAATCTTTATACATAATAGTTCGCTATGTAAATAAAATTTACGAACAGACCAAATAAAAATAAAGAATTATATTTAACATACATACCTATCGAAAAAGCGGGCAACCTCCGGAATTTGTAAATTAATATAAATCTTCGAAGCTGAGCATGATGACAAATGAATCTTATCTGAATTTTCAAAGTAGATTTGAACAGTTAATCGTTTTAGATATAATTTTGTATGCTAGCATTTTGTTATGATATTAAAATAAGCTGTTAACCTTTAAAAGAACGAACTGTCATGCCGGCAAGGATTATTATAAGTGATGTATTAGTATCATTCTGTAAAATGCAACTATCGTCAAAATCCAAAGCAAATTTATCCCACAATGTAACAGATAAAACATTATTCCTGAAAAAAAGAGAACAAAAGATGTGTTCAATATAAATCCAACTGCTGTAAATGTCAAAAATATATTCTATTGATTATACGAAGTTGAAAGAAATAGCTTACTCTAAATCTTGTATTTCTAAATTTCTGAGCGGAGTAAGAGCTTGCCCGACATATTTCTGTGCAATTTCGCTAACGGCCGTAACTCGCCCAAACACATCTCAAAATTTAAAATAAAAGTGCAAATTAGTAGAAAAAAAAACATAATATAAATGGTCACTTGTACGTAAATATGTTATGCTGTAAGTAAATGTTACCTGTGAGAACACTGTCATTGTACCTCTGATTTTCCACATGCGAAAAGCTTAAGAAATTAAAACTATATAAAGGTATTTTATCAACATCTTCTTCCACCATTGTTAGAGACGTCCATTTATTGATTTGAATCATATAGAGACGCTCAACGGCAACAAATTTTTTTTTACTTGGAATAACATTGAATTTTTCTATGAGATATACGTTGCCTTCCGCAAGACGGCATTTGATGTCTTCAACATCTTTTTTACGAATTGTGCCTTGCAAAGAATAACCCTAACCATCATATTGGAAAAAATGTGTGGATTAATATAGAAAAAGCAAGTAGAAAAAGATGTGTACAAAATATGTGACATCACCTTTTCATCCACCATCAAACAATCTAGACTGAATATATCCCCCTTCAAAAAAGGAGCAGATGATTCCCAAAGCCGACAAATCCGAACTTTTATCTTGCAACCTTGACGTTGCAATGATAAATCAGATAGTAGTACATATTCCATAGCAGCTTTATAGGCCTGATTAAGAAAATAGAGTAAAAGGAGAGAAATTAGTAAAGACATGAATTGTGTTTTTTCTTAAAAAAAATGTAGTAAGTAAAACTTCATCGATAAAAAGCGGTATATTTCATTAGATAGATACCTTATGCTAAACAATTATTCATTATAAGTCATCAAATATTTCATGATAGACAACATTTCTTGTATGCCCTTCTGGCTCTCCATCCTTATTTTCTATGTAAATTCGCAACCCTTCTTTGGAAGTTACTCGAGAAATTGCAACATAAAGCTGCCCATGAGCAAATACAGGTTGTGACAAAAAAATACCAACTTTCTGTAATGTTTGGCCCTGACTTTTGTTAATCGTCATTGCATAGCTCAAACGTATCGGAAATTGTCTTCGTTTCAACACGAATGGCCATTTTGAATCTGTTACATTCATTACAATGCGAGGAATGTAAACTTTCTCACCAATATGATTACCTGTAAAAATTTGTGCTTCAATAATTCGAGGAGTCAGTTGAGTTATTACTAATCGTGTACCATTGCAGAGGCCAGAACTTTGATTAATATTCCTAAGCAACATTATAGGAGCCCCAACTTTTAACTGTATTTTGTGATTGGGTATTCCATTAAATTTTAAAGAATTCAAAAATTCTACTGGATAGAGTATGTCATTATCTTCGGCATTCCTCGATGAACTGCATATTGAATCTGAGCTTAGGTAAAGTTGTTCTCCAGTTGGTAGCAAACTGAGTACATATGTATTGATCTCATCAACTACTTCGTTTATTGGTGTAACAATCGCTCGATCCCGTAGGTAGGTAGGATTATTGTACTTTACTCCAATATCATCATAAATATCTGCAGCGATACTTTGAATACCATTTACATTTTTTTCTATAAGCATAGCAGGAGGAATTTTAATCCAAGTTGGCTCTTCTTCTCCATCCAATTTGATAGCATGTATTGCACCATTACCAATATCGAGTATCCATTTACTAAATTCTGCTAGAGATTCATTTGATGTTAGATTGGAAGAACCTTGTAGCAATCGCATATTTGTAGTGAGCTTAAAAATCTTGCACTTGCTCCATATATAAGATCTAGTAATTGATGCATTAAGAATATCTTGTCTAGTTCCTCCAACAACAACCGGAAGTATTTGTCTGAAATCCCCTCCTAAAAGTACGGTTTTGCCTCCAAATAGCTTTTCACCAGCAATTGGATCATGTGTTTCCAAAACATCTTTCAATGTTTTATCCAAAGCCTCAAAACAATTCCTGTGGTTCATGGGTGCTTCGTCCCAAATAATTAGGCTAGCATGAAAAATTAATTTTGCAAGTTGGGTTCCCTTTTTTATTTCACAGGTAGAACAATCATCAATTTTAATAGGTATTTTAAATCTTGAATGGGCAGTCCTGCCCCCGGGCAATAGCAGAGACGCTATTCCTGAGGAAGCAACAGCTAACACTATCTTTCCTTCTGAACGTAATTTGGAAATAATAGTTTTCCAAAGATAAGTTTTACCTGTTCCACCATGTCCGTAAACAAATATTACATCTCCAATATTCTCATATATTGAAATCAACACAGCATTATACACATGCCTTTGCTCATCGGTCAATCCCTTAAATAAATGCAAATGCTCTTGTGTTAATTCATCTATATCATAATCCATTTCCTCTCTCAATAACCTATTATTGAGTTGATCAACTATCAATCTATTCGGTATAGGAAGCTTAAAATGGGCAAGCGAGCTGCAATTTTTGTTAAACAATACCTCAAGTTCAAATAAAACGTGATTTTGGAGTTCAATTTGAGGTATTCTGATATTTTGTAATCCAAGAATATTTCTAAGCTTGCACAAAATATCATCAGCAAATAATTCCCAAAATTCTTCCCACAATTTAATTGGATCTGTTACTTCGCAATACATCACCAAGGTCACAAACAATTGCCTAAGTTGACTTGCAGAGCACCAAAGGGCTGCCTCACTCAATGCTTCTCTCCATTCTCTATCATCTCCAAGCAGGCCAAGGGCTTGACACGCAGAGCGAAATGTTTCATGAACAACACCATGCACCGTCCTAATCTCTTTATAATTTCTTGGGCCTTTAACCACGTTTAAAAGCATTCTTAAGAAATAAAGTTCCCCCGCACTTGGGTGGATATAAACTATTCTGCCTATACGATTCCCTTGCTTTCGTCTTGACCAAAACTTATCTTTTGGATGCCACACCCATTTAGTAGGAAACTCTGCGTATGTAAGATCGCGCGCATCATCATTACCTAGATTGGTGTCCATCCATGATGTAAACATTGTTTTATCAATATTAGGACGGTTCAAAACATCCGATAGATTTTGGCTACCATAATATACAACATTATTCATCATGGGCAAGTGAACGGCTAGTCTTTCAACAGATGGTTGTCTAAAGTGAATATCAAAATCAAATAACCTCCAAACAGCTTCATATGCAGATAAATATCGACAATCTAAATACTGCTTAATTTCATCTATTTGATTATACCGGGCTTCAGAGCTAGAAGCCCCTTGATTAATATTATTTTCTATAACAACAGCAGATCGATCTGGGCCTTTGTTAACGTATTTGAACAAATACTTTATAAGCCTCGATTTATTACACCACTCAACATTGATATGAGCCTGATATTTCAAAACTAATGTAACATTGTGAGGCACAACAAATCTATTATCAAGTTCAATACCACTTTTAATAGCAGTCCTGTGATCATTTCGCCTCCTATATATAGGAAAACCATCATCACTTATTACGGTTTCACTCCTATACTCCTTTGGAAAATGCTTGGAGCATCGACCTTTTACCATACATGGTGCTGTTGGCTTTGCTAGACCGCACGGACCATGCATCATAAATTTGACAATATTTGCATAACTATTTGGATTAACAATCTTATCAGGTATTTCTGCCGAAATAATTGAATCAATTCCAGAATTTGTTAAGCGTTTGTGATCAACGTGCAACCATATTAAGATATGTACATGTGGAAGCCCTCTTTTCTGAAACTCCACGGTATACAGATCTGCGACAAATTAAAGAAGTGTAAATTTTCTTGACTAATATATAGAATTTTTTGTTTTCTACATGTAGTTAAAATCAGGAGCAGCAACGTACCGGCAATTGTCGGCCCAAAGAATTCTTCTTTCTTGATATCAGTCATCAATGCTTCCAATTTCATCTTAAACACTCTACTAACAATATCAGGTCTATCTTCTGGTCGTTGCCCTGGAATAAATTGTAAGGCATCGCGTATTTCTGGCCATTGTGCATTACAGGTAAATGTTATAAATAAATCAGGAGGACCACAATGCCGGCATATGGCAATAGCATCTTGATAATTTTGAATCATATACCGTGGGCCAGCTGTAAAACTTGAGGGTAGTATAATTCGTTTCCCAATTGCATTACCATCTATATCACCCTCAACAACAGCATCCTTAATACCTTTATATATTTCAGACCGTAAATTTGTTTGGTTGTTTCTAATATAGGAAAGTCTTTCTTCTTCAACACATGTGAATGCATCTACTATATATTGTTGAAAAAGCTTGCCACCACGTATTAAGGTTTTCCCTTCCCTATCTCTATTTTGTATTCTGTATGCATAAAACTCCCGCATTGTAACACATTGCCTTGAGTTTGTTTTCCTACGCGAGTTCTCACTACATTTAATGCCCAGTCTAAAACCATCTTCACCGTATGGAAATAGTATAGGATATTGCATTGCCATAAAAGATGGATGTAAATCGCTAATACGTCTCAAACCATGAGTTTTGTGTTCAACTATGATATCACGTTGCCGATCGGCACAACCAAGGTCACCAATTATCAGCCCAGCAATTTCAGCACATGATGGAGGATTATACTGAGTTGGACATTCTCTTCGGGTACCAATCAAACGTAATCTAATAGGTAAGTAATCACTTTCTTGGAAACGATCTCTAACCATGCGAAATGCTTTAACAATTTCATTTTCTTCGTCAAACATCTTTAGTAAATCAGAAACAATTTTTTTATCAATATTCAAAAGGCCTCCACTTGTATCAAATGCTTGTATCCTATTATCTATTTCATTCTCAGTGTCATAAATATATAGCTGAGCAAATTTTGGCCGTTGACCATCAAGGGGTAGAAGAGAGCCCATGACATGGTGATTTTGACCGCTAATCCTAAAAATATATGGACCTGGTCTCTTATTAATCTGAGAATCTATTTTTGCACCTATGGAGGTGAAGGCAAACACAGAGTTGTATACCCTAATATTTTCACGAAATTTAGTAGATTCGCGAGAACCTTCGTAATTTAACAAACCGTCCAACATATTTGGTGTTTCTTGTAGTAATGGCAAGGAAATCCGCCCTTCTTGGCAGCATAGAGAAAATCTTGGAATAACCTCATTGAGATGTTTATAAATTCTTTCATTGTACCATAATAAAGCTGAACATGATTGGCATTTATATTCAGGCTTTCCTAGGTAGAGTTGTTCAACACATTGCGCCGGTACTTGTGTACTCGAACTGTCTTCACCTCGGACACTTGTGGCACCATACGTGATAGAGTCATGTATACTCACCAAAGGATAGGTAGTATTTCTACGTTGGTTCAACATAACCCTTCGCCTTTTCCTATTCTCTCTACACTGGAGTAATTTATTAAGAGAACTATCAAGAAAAATAACATTTAAATGCCCTGTGGTGCATTGTCGGGCGGCATTTCTGCGACGATTAAGTATAAGACGTCTTCTCTTCCTATTCACTCTATATATTTCAGATGTATTCATTCAACTCTGGATATAAAAGATGAAAAAAAAAGAAACATTTAAATAGAAATACAGTTGTTAAAGTAAAAGTATTGTATTTGTTCAGGGTGACATACCAAAATAAACGAAAGGGTAAAAAAATGGAAGTTGTAGTGAGTACCTCAATACGAAACAACAGTAGTCAGTCTTAAGTAGCTTTAGCCAAACTGTAGGGACAAAAGCTCAGGTATGAAATTTGAGCAAAACCTGTACACATACCATCGTTAATTACAAAGTTGAGTAATTTACAAATTTGAGCAATTTATATACCATTGTAATTAACATGTAAATTTAAACTGTTACCTCAAGATTGAGCATGTAATTTGCAAATTTCGGATAGGAGAAGGTCCTGTGTTGACAAAAGCTCTCAAATGAGGTGTGATTTAAACCAAGGGAATGGAGGCCGCACTGTAGTGATAGCTGCAGTTATACTGAAAATATATGAGATTGAGGACATGGCTATAATTTTGTGCAGCTTAGTATTACAAAAACATGAAAGAAGAAACTAAGTAAAAAAAATGTCAAATTTTGCGGAGAACTCAAAAAGACAAAGAAAAGCAGAAATGGTATAAGAAAGAACTGTAAAAAATAAAACCGGTAGAGAGAACTAAGAAAGAAAAGTAGAGAAGAGAAACAATTAAAACCAGTAGAGAGAAGTAAAAAAATATGCCAAATTTTGTGGAGAACTCAAAACAGACAGAGTAAAGCAAAATGGGTATAAGAAAGAAGGAGCGTAAAAATTAAAACCGGTAGAGAGAACTAAGAAAGCAAAGTAGAGGAGAGAAACAAATTTTTTGAGCTTTAACCAAAATGATAGGAACATGAAAAGGCTCAGGTAAAACAACAATTCAATCCTAATCAAATATATAAAAAAAAAAGGACCATCACTGGTAGATAGGATTGAATACATTAGCCGTGTTAGCTAAGTGCAAGTGGTTGCCTTAGGAAAAGGCTTTCCTTACTTGATGCACTTGTTTTATCATCACTGCCTTACTAATCTTTGCATCATCATTGCCTTACTGAGAGGGAGGATATGTGACACAATTATAATTTTCTTCATCTTAAGCTTACAAAACATAGAGTGAAGAAAGAAAAATAATGTAAATAAGTATTTACTAATAAGAGTAGGATGGAAAAAAGCATGAAAGGGTTATTTACTGGAAAACTAAAAAAGATAAAATAAACAAAGGAAAAAGAATGTAAATAACTATTTACTAATAAGAGCGGGGAGAAGAAAAAAACACGAAAGTTTTATTTCGTGGAGAACTAAAAAAGATCTAATAGAGCCAAAGGGGCTAATAGAAGTACAGAAGAGTAACAAATTTTTTAAATGCAAGCAAAATCACTGGCACGTAAAAAGACCGAGGTAAAATCAAAATAAATCAAAATAAATATAGATAACTAATAGAATAATAGTACAGTTATATATAATATAATAAATATAACATATAATACATATTGAAATTAAGAAACAATACCTATGTGTATACATGCATTTCTAATTTCTAATGAGAAATCCCTGCTTTATGTATATGCATTGGAAATATAAGAATATATGCATAGAAATCCCAACCATTTGTTATGTTAGCTAAGTGCACTTGTTTTCCCATCACTGTTTTATCAATCTTCAACAATAGTGAGGCAAAACAAATCGATAAAAAAAAATTATACAACCAAACTCCCTGAAATTTGCAAACAATTACTCACTTTATTTGATTAGTAAAAAATAAATAGATTATGGGTATTCTAATTTTACAGTTAAGTATTCTCGTAAATTTTTCTTTTTAGAAATAACTAAGCAGCAACCGCACAAAAACCTAGAAGAAGTAAATAGAGAGATACACACATACACAGGCACAAAAACCTAGAAGAAATAAATAGAGAAATACACACATACAAAGGCATACATAGAGCCTGTTTGACATAACTTCCGAAGAAATAATTTATGAAAAAGTGATTTTGGTTTGTATAAGTGTTTTTGGTTAAAAATTTGTAGAGCGATTTGCGGAGTTAAAAAAAAAGCTTTTTTTTTCAATGATTTTGAAAAGTTGTATGCAAATTTTATATTATTTTTTATGTATACGTAAGCTAATATTTTTATTAACCTTTTTAATCTTAAAATAATTTGAAATCTACATTTAAATTTAAAATGATCGGCTTTGTCTTATTTCAAAATTTTACGAAATAGAAGATTGGATATTTTTATTATGGGAATAATTTGAATTTTAAAAATAAAATATTTATTAAATGTAAAATTAAAAAATATATATAAGCATGTATTTTAAATATAACATTTTAATATATAAAAATATAAATTTAGTTTAACATTTTGAACTTTAAATTTACAATTTAAAATTTAAAAGCTAAAATCAAAAGTCAAAGTATGGAATTCAAATAAAAAATATAAGTAATTATCAAATATACAATATGAAATATTAATATTCAAAGGTATATTTAAATTTTAACTCGTAAAAGGTAAATTTTAAAATTAAATTATAAAATATAGTTTTTAAAATTAAATTTTAAAGTCGACGTAAAAAATAATTACGACATTTCAAATAACTAAGATATTTAAAATTTGAAAATTGTAATCTAAATGTTTAAAACTAAGGTTTTAAATTTTAAATGTTTAAATTTCCAGTTTTAAAACTAAACTTTTTAATTTTAAAATTTGTAATCTCAAAATTAAAAATTACAATCCAAAATTTTAAATTTTTGCATTCAAGCGTGGAATTTGGAATTTGTTTTTTAAATTTGCTATTTGAAATTTACTTTGGAATTTGGCTTTCCAAATTTGGAATTTGAGGATTTAAAATCTGTTATACGATTTGAATCCCGAAATTTGAACTTTAAAGGTTAAAATCTAAAATTTTAAGCTTAAAATCGAAATTCAAAAGTTAAAGATTCAATCCTACTTTTCAAAATTTAAAATTTAGCAGCTGTTGTTTAAAAATTCAGAAACGAATCTGAAAATTAGAAGTAAAAAAATAAAATTAAAAAACTAAAATTAACTTTAATTTTTGAATTTAAAATATGGATTAAAAAGCGAGCCGTAAATCTAAAATCTAAAATTAGCATAAGGCATTGAAAATCAGTTTTCTGGATATAAAAAATAGAATAAAATTTTATAAATGAGCTGTTGAAAATTAGTTTTCAGCAGATAAAGCGCTTTTTAAAAGTCAGGCTAAACACCCCTCTATAGATATACCATGGCTAGAGAGATCCTATTTTGATAAAAAGGAAAAAGGAATAAAACATTGATTACCTCTGTTTAATTCAGCTTCATAAACAAATCATAATAATAAGCTCGATAATAGGAGTAAGATAGTCATATGTATTTTTAAACTATTTCCATCAGCACAACCAAATACCTTAACAGCTACGTATGAGTCAATGCTACACTTATGTAGAAGAATAAGTATAGTAATATCTGAACAAAAACTACAGAAAATATACAACCAAACTGCCTGAAATTTGCAAATAATTAGTCTCTAGGAAAAAGTAAATAGATTATGGGCATTCCAATTTTACAGTTTAGTATTTTCCTAACTAAAACATTTTTTAGAAGTAACTAAGCACTATATATATATATATATACACAGAAAAAGAAATAGATTAATAAGAAAAAACTAAAAAGAAAGAAATATCAAAAAGATTATGTAGAAATAAGTAAAAAAATATCTAAACAAAAACTACATAGAGGAAGGATGATATCATGAAATAGCTAAAAACAACAGCTGAAGAACTTGATTACATGAACACAGCATGAGTAAAATTTTTTAAGCCCAAACAAACATAATTACACAAATGGAATTGGAAGGAAGCTAGCAGAATATTTTAAAGCCATAAACTACACATAATTGAGATTAAAAGAGAGCATTACACATAAGAACCCACTAAATCCATTAGTTGGTAACAAAATAGTACCAAAAGTTACCTAACCTGGATAGTACTAAGAAAGAAAAGGCAGTAGACATAGTTTTTTGTAAGACAGAACCATAGCCCCAAACCAAAATATTAAGGTCTAACCAAAATAGAGCATTCCCACATAAGAAGTTCCCTGAACTAAGGCAACTGGTTCGACATATCCGCGGATGGATCCGCCGCAGCGGGAGGTGGCTCAATAGTCAGGCGATTCACAGCAGCATAACATTCCCCGATAGCCTGGCGCACCATGATGCGCTCATTGATGAACTCATTTTTCTGTGCGAGTGTAGCTATATAACATTCCTTTAAGATATTATACTCACGTGTCAGATTATTGTACCGTGCAAACGACACGGTATAATAATCTGCGATATGCGCATACAAATTCTTAAAGATCACCGAGTCCTCGTAATTAATATCTTTGACTTCCAAATCATAGTCATCTTTCAGCCTCCTTAGAGCTCGGCGCGCCGCATCTTGCTCGGCAGCAGCATAAGTAGGAAAATGGGCACCCTCACATCGGACAGTTTCATTAACAATGTCGCTTCGCGGAATCAGCAAATCTATGAAGCCAACAAACTGCCCGTCTGCATCAGTACTCACCACACACTGGGGCACATCCAGCTCTAGTTGTTCGTAAATCTCACGCAGCAGCCTAGTGTAAGATAGGTTAATAGTCGGCATGGGATGAACTGCAAAAGAAAAAAGCAAAGAAATTTTTTTCCAAAAAATTAAATAAGCAGAAAAATGATCAAGCTTTAAAAAAAGACGAATTATGATAACAGAAAGTCCATTCGTAAGGCAAGGTGGGGAAACCCACAGGAAAGAAAAGCAAGGAAAAGAGGGAAAAAAGAAAATCAATCAGAGCAAAATGTATTGTCATAATTTTAGTGATTATTGAAAGCAAGAAGTGTAAGTAACGCAAAAATTCAGGCTCAGACTGAAGAGCCATGGTGGGAGGTAAGCAAACAAAGAAAGCTGAGTTTAAGGAACATTGTAATCGTACCCACAGCCTGTAGAAGCTGGTAAACGCAAGGGGGGGGGGAGGGGGGGGACTAAAAACATGAAACCAAGCTGAGAAGACCCAGAAGACAATGAGAGGGGAGGCCAAAAAAACAGAGTATCAAACGGCATAACATTGCCATGTTCACTGTAGGCCCCTGGATCAAGATCAACAGGATGAAAACAGTACTTCTTTTATCAGCAATCAACATAGGATCGTGGAGTAAAAAAATCACACAATCCTTTTGTTCTTTATGTGCCGGCTCACATCATCACCTCGGAAAAACTATCAATCTTTTTCATATCAAACAATTATAGGGGCCAGAAAGTAAGCAGTAAGGGAGAGGCATGTTTTCACGTACAAACTGCGAGAAGATGAAAGAGAGGAAAAAGAAAAAAAAAATGAGTGGAAAACATGGAAATTTCGAAAATTGGAAGTAATTGGGGAAAACAAAAAGTCACAGTAAACTTCGGAAGACAAAAGAGAAAGAAAAAGCGCCAAAATATGAGAATAAAAAAAGTGTATAAAACAAAGGGAGAGGCTCAGGTAGGAAGATGAGGCGTCTGCAAAAACACGCTCACAAAAGGCGGCGAAACAGGATGAGTACAAAAAAATTGTTACCGAACTAAGACCAGCAGGTGGTTGCCTTCTAAACAGGCCGTCCAACCTGCTTCTGGCATCAGTTAGGCGGTCCAATGCATACATCCGACCAGCAGTTGGTTGCCTCTGAACAGGCCGTCCAAACCGCTGTTGGCTTTGCATAGTCGGAACAATGCATGCATCCTTGGTGAGCGGTGTTGCACCAACCATCATTGCAACATGGAAACAGCAGGATGTCAAATCCATCTTTTTTTATATACCAGTTGTCATCATCGCCTCGGAAATAACGGGAAAGACATAAAAAAATCCAGAACAAAGGTGAACGTAATCAGAGTAAAGAGAAAGTAGTTAATTAGAAGAGCAATGCAGGTTAAGAGATAAATTCACATTAGTAAGGTATATATCTCTCTCTCTATATATATATACATCAGGAAGGTATATATCTCTCTCTCTATATATAAATCCATCATATATATATATAAAACTTAATCAGATAAAGAATAGATTATTAAGAAACTACTAAAAAGGCAGTAACATCGGAAAGATTATGTAGAAACTAAATAGAGGGAGGAAGATATCAAAAAATAAGTAAACACAACAGCTAAAGACCCTGAGTACACGAACACAGCAAGAGTAAACATTTTTTTTCCCCAAACAAACATAATTACACAGATGGAATCAGAAGGAAGCTAGCAGGACATTTTAAAGGCATAAACTACACATAATTGAGATTAAAAGAAGCCATTACACATAGGAACCCACTAAATCCATTAGTTGGTAACAAAATAGTGCCAAAAGTTACCTAACCTGGATAGTACTAAGAAAGAAAAGGAAGTAGACAGATAGTTTTTGGTAAGACAGAACCATAGTCCCAAACCAAAATAGAACACTCCCAAAATAGAACACTCCCACATAAGAAGTTGCCTGAACTAAGGCAACTGGTTCGACATATCTGCGGATGGATCGGCCACAGCAGGAGGTGGCTCAATAGTGAGGCGGTTTACAGCAGCATAACATTCCCCGATAGCCTGGCGCAGCATGATGCGTTCATTGATGAACTCGTTTTTCTGTGTGAGAGCAGCTATATAACATTCCTTCAAGATATTATACTCTCGTGTCAGATTTTTGAACTGTGCAAACAGCACAGCATAATCAGCAGTCTGGTGCGTATACAAATTCCTATAGATCACGGAGTCTTCGTAATTAATGTCTTTGATTTCCAAATTACACTCTTCTTTCAACCTCTTTAGAGCGCAACGCGCGGCATCCTGCTCGGCAGCAGCATAAGTAGGAAAGTGGCCACCCTCACATTTGACAGTTTCATTAACAGAGTCGCCCCGAGGAATCGGTAAATCTATGGAGCCAACAAACTGCCCAGCTGAATCAGTACTCACCACACACTGGGGCACGTCCAGCTCTAGTTGTTCGTAAACCTCACATAGTAGCCTAGCGTAAGATAAGTTAACAGTCGGCATGGGATGAACTGCAAAAAGAGGAATGAAAGATTTTTTTTGCAAAAAAGTTACACAACCAGAAAAATGTTCAAAATTTTTAAAATTAAGAACTACGAAAACAGTAAGACTGTTCATAAAGTAAGGTGGGGAAACGTGCAGGAAAGAGAACCAAAGAAAAGAGAAAATCAGGAAATCAAAGAGGACAAAATGCATATTCGTAATTTAACTATATATTGTAAGCAAGAACTGTAAGAAAGAGGAAGAGTGAGGCTCAGACTGAAGAGCCATGCCGGGCTCTAAATCAGGTTTGAGTCGCATGCATGGTAAACAAACAAAGAAATCTGACTCTAAGGAACATAGTAATCGCACCCACTGTAAGAAACGGGAAAAAAAGTCGAGTGTGTAAAACCTGGTAAACGCAGGTTGGGGGAGGTGGGAGGAAAACAGAAAAGTTAAAAAACGAAACCAAGGTGAGGAAAACCAGCAGACAATGAGAGGGGAGGAAAAACAAATCAAAGTCTCAAACTGAATAACCATGCCATGTTCACAGTAGGCCCCTGGATCAAGATCAACAGAATGAGCACAGTATTTCTTTTATCAGTGATCATCATAGGATAGTGGAGAAAAAAAATAACACAATCCTTTTGTTCTTTATGTGCGGCCTGTCATCATCGCCTCGGAGAAACTATCAATCAGTAGGCAAACCAAAGATGGGAGCAATGAGAGAGAGGAAACGGTGGAGAAGAAGCAAAAGAATGCAAGTAAAAAAATAGCAGTTTTTTTTTTTGGCATATCAAACAATTAGAGAGGCCAGAAAAGTAAGCAATATGGTAGAGTTATGTTTTCTTATCATTACAAACAAACTGCCAAAAGACAAAAGAGAGGAAAAAAAAAAAGGAGCAGAAAACATGTAAAATTCCAAAAATGGAGGTAACTGAGAAAGAAAATTAGTCTGCAAAAAACTTGGGAAGACAAAAGCGAAAGAAAAAGCGCCGCGAAATGAGAATCAGAAAAGTGTACAAAATAAATGAAGAGGCTCAGGGAGGGAAATGAGGCTTTTGCCAAAGCACGCTCACAAAAGGCTGCAAAACAGGATGAATACAAATAAGTTGTTACCAAACTAAGACCACCAGGTGGTTGCCTCTATAAAGGCTGTCCAACCTGCTGCTGGCAGCAGCTAGTCGCCCCAACGCGTGCATCCGACCAACAGGTGGTTGCCTCTAAACAGGCCGTCCAAACCATTGTTGGCCTCGGATAGTCAGAACAATGCGTGCATCCTTGGTGAGCGATGTTGCATCAACCATCATTGCAACATGGAAACAGCAGCATGCCAAATCCATCTTTTTTTATATATCAGTTGGCATCATCGCCTCGGAAAAAAGTGGAAAAACATAAAAAAGACCCAGAAGGAAAAATAAAAGTAATCAGAGTAAAGAGAAAGCAATTAATTAGAAAAGCAATGCAGGTCAAGAGATAAATTCACATCAGGAAGGTCTAATGATAAGTAGGCTTAGCAGATTAATAGTAATATGAAGGAATGGGAAGTCGAGCTCAGCAGGTTATACATGCTGTTTTTTTCCCTTTTTTTAGGAGTGGACAAATGTAAGCTCCTAGTACCCTAAATCAAAACAGGATTGTTTCTGAGCTTTACCTTCCATCCATCTTCTGCCACCAAGAATTGTATTTGGGATCCAAATGATTACAATTTGAATTTAAATAAATTCCCAGGTTTATTCTGAATCATGTTGGTCCATGTGCAACACATGCACACAACCCTGTGGGGGAAAAAATGCCCCTTCGCCACGTGGAAGGAATAGCAGGGAGGCATGCCAGCTGGCATTTGAGGGAGGGGGCAAATAGTATAGTTAATTAATAGATTAATAGATAATATATATAGATAGATTAATAAGCATAGAAAGGTGAAAGGAGACAAATATACAAAGCGATAAAGAAATGAAACAAAGCTTGAGGAAGTTAGAGCTCAACAACTATTTGCCATAACAAACTTAAGCTTCTCAAAAAAACTTTTTCCCCCTCTTTTTTAATTAAGCATTGCCTATACTACTTGCCAAACAATTAGCATACTGCCTGCCGAGTAAACCTACTTCCAAAACAGAGAGTGCTATAGCATTACTACTCGTCAATCAATTAGCATACTACCTGCTGAGTAAACCTGCTTCCAAAACAGACAGTGATATATATATATATATATATATATATATATATATATATATATAGAGTAGGGCTACTATACTATTGTGAGTAGTAGAGCCCTACTACTCATAAGTTGTTTTCGATGATAGAGCTTCCGAATCGACGATCCACTCCGTTAAATATGATCTAGAGTATTTAAAACTTCTAGAAAATAAATTTCGTAATTTTTCAAAATCATAATAAAGTCCATCAAATGGGCATAAAATGAACGGCCGAAATCGAACGATGTCCTAAAAATAGATGATCGGATCCTTCAATTTAAGATCGGAGTTATTGATCTTTATCTAGATAGTGAATAGAATTTTCTATCAAAAATTCAACCTATTTCAATTCTTTTACACCGTTAAACTACCAAGTATCCCATATCGGCCGTTAAAAATTGTCAATTTTGTGAGCTTTTGATCGTAAGGTAAATGATTTCGAAAAATTACGAAATTTATTTTCTAGAAGTTTTAAATACTCTAGATCATATTTAACGGAGTGGATCGTCGATTCGGAAGCTCTATCATCGAAAACAACTTATGAGTAGTAGGGCTCTACTACTCATAATAGTATAGTAGCCCTACTCATATATATATATATATATATATATATATATATATATATATATATATATATATATATACACAAACAGAAACATAATGGACAAAGCAGGAACACTCCATACACACACACGCACACATATATATATATATATATATATATATATATATATATATGATACACAGTCAGAAACACAATGGACAAAGCAGGAACACTCCATACACACACACGCACACATATACACATACATACACACATATACATGCACACATATGCAGGTTAGGAGGGAAAATAAATGTACATTTGAGCCACTAACTTTAAACTGAGCATGAAGTAAAAGGCCCTATGTGAGTAACACAAACAACTCCTGAAGTAATACAATACAATTGTAATCACTTGATCCTCGAAACCGTATTATTTTTTTGCAATTGTTAGCGCAAACTTTCAGAAATTGTAATTAAGCACGACAACCCAATTTTTTTTTTTTTGCAATTGCTAGTCCAAATTCCTTGAAGAAATAAGTGGAGCAAGTAGTGAGAAACAAAAATAAAGTACCAGATGATGTAACTAAGTAATGGGAGAGACTCATAAAGCGGACTAAGGACATGAAGTTAGAATACATATATACATGTATAGACAGTAAAAAGTTGCCTAGATGAATATGTTATGGTGCCAGATAATGTAACTAAGTAATGGGAGAGGCAATGTAACTAAGTAATGGGAGAGGCTCGTAAAGTTGAGTAATACACATGTATAGGCATTTTTTGGTCAGAGCCCACATTTTTCAGATATTTTCAGGAGTAAATTGTTAAGGATAGGAAAAAAGTGCTCTTCTACTTAAGAGACAACTCAATAACATACTAATTATGAGAAGTGTTGACAAAGACATAAACGTAACAAAATAAGTGTTCTTCTACTTAAGAGAGTAGTAAATAAGGAACTAATTATGAGAAGTGTTTACAAAGACATAAATGATGGATTGGCTATGTTTATACAAATAACTTCATTCTTTAAAATTTAAGTGCGATGTACTAATGTTATTTAATCCACTACCTAAAGCAGAACTTCTCAAGACATGCTTAAATAATAATTGCAGAAAACTAATCCAACATCAGGGGGGTAAAAGAAAAGAAACTGATATGTTAAAGCATGAGAAAAGCTTACCTGTTAAGCACAACATAAGAAAGTTAATACCATTGTATGTTAAGTCAAAAAAGAAAATACTACATAGCAATCTATATTTTCTGTTCTGATACATATACACATACATGGAGAGTAAAAGGGTGCTTAGATGAACATGTTATGGAAAAAGGACTGCTAGGGGTGGGTAAATAAGCGCTCTTCTAGTTAAGGAAGTAGTAAATAATGCATTCAAAGCAGGTTATCAAAAATGTGAGTCAAAACAGGTAATCAAAAATATGCGGCATTTTTTGATAAGGAGAAACCAAGTGAGCAACAGCAGCACAAAATCCTTGAAGAAATAAGTAGAGCAAGTTGTGGAAAACGAAAACCAAATACCAGATGATGTAAGTGAGCAATGGAAGAGGCTTTAAAAATTGACCAAAGACATGAAGTTACAGTACATGCACACATAAAATTACCACTTACTGATTTTTATGGCCAGGTTATTAAGTACCACTAAAAAATTAGTAGATAGTGCGAGCATAAGAGACATCAGATTTCTACTGCTTACGCCAAAGCTCTTCTTTGATCTAAGGTCACTTCTATGCCTTGTGCTGTATAAAATTCCATCGTTTAGTTCAGTAAAGTTGTTTTATTTTTTCCAAATAGTAAATTCTGCTGTAAAATTTATAAAATTCTTCACCTAGATGAACATGTTATGGACAAAGATAAGCTAGGGGCGCGAAAAAGTGTTCTTCTAGGTAAGGGAGTACTACGTAATGGATCCAAAGACGGTTATCAAAATCTGAGGCTAGGAATATATTAGCAAAGACAGAACAAAGGAAGGATGAGTTTAGAAGTAAGTTAAACACAGCAGTTGAAAACCCTGAATGCGTGAATGCAAACACCAAAAGATTAAAAAAGGGAGGCTCAGTTAAGGCCGCAGTGCGACCAAATATTGGGTTACAACTGGCATCACTTGATAGGCAAGCTCGAGGTGAACTTTATGTTAACAGCGAGGTTCAGGCAAAACATTGCAAGGCAATTATCTTGGGCAATTTCCGTCATCATCTGAACAGGGTAGCTCAATGCGAACATAGCAGGAACACGAAAACCAGCACAAATAAATGGGGGATATATAGTAGGGACACAAAACACAGCGTAAGCAGGCGGTTGCTTGTTCGTATGAACATGCCATCCGGCCGACCGTGTGAGAGATAATCCATAATACAGCACAAACACGAACCTGGAATCGGCCACAATTTAGACTAATCCCATTACCCGAGCCTGCCATATCAGACCCTCCCAATAACCTAGCATCATTGCCTCGCAGAAACAGTAAAAAACAAAACAGGTTTAAAAAGGCGAGAAAGCATAGGAAACGAAGAAACAAACAAAGAAAGAAACAGTTAAAAACAAAAAAGGCTTTAAAAGGCAAGAAAGAATAAAATTCGAAGAAACAAACAAAGAAACAAAACAGCCTTTAAAAGGTTAAACAATTAGAAACAAAAAAGAGTTTAGAAGAAGAGAAGAAACTGTAAGGAAAAGAAGGCAGAGAAAGAAAGGAACATGAGGGCTTTTATTAGAGAATAACAATACAGGGTTGCCTCGGAAAAGGCCGTCCAACTGTCGCGGCACCACTGTTCTTAGAGGTTATATAAAGGTGCAACATGTAGGATGCAGGGCTAGCACATTACCTGGTAAAGAACAAATAGAGAAAAATATAATTATTTTTGGAGACATAGTTGGCAAATAGGCAGGTGTAAAGGCAAAAGGTGGTCCATACCTTTTTTTTTTGTCCGAAGCCAACAGCAGGAAAAAGGGGACAGGTATTCCTAAGATTAAAGCATCTTATTTAATTAGTATACTAATCTGATGCAAGGACAACATTTTAGTGAGAATCTTGTACGAAAGTTACACTTGGCAAATAGAGGGTGTAAAGGCAAAAGGTGGTCCTCACCTTTTTTGTTCTCTGAAGCCAACAGAAGCAAAAGGAAACAAAGATTCCTAAGATTAAGGCATGCAGGCAATATAAAGTTAATTAAGGTAATTAAGGTAGGTTATCAACATTTTTTCAGCTAATTTCTAAACTTAGAAATTCTACCTGTATTTTGAGGAGACAATCGTACTGTGGTTTGTACCCAGAAAAACAATTTATAGAGGGAACAGTGAAAGAAGAACATGCAGAAGAAGGATAAAGAAGAACCATTGTAAATGATGAAAACAATCATAACATATATTAAAAGCCCAGTTTACTGTGGCTGACGTGGCGCTTTCTCCGCGCCCCCTTCTGTGCGCGCGCCCGGGGTTGCGTGGGTGGTGGGGGGGGGAGAGAAAGAGAGAGAGAGGGCGGACTGACGGGGGGGCCCGCCACAGAGAGAGAGAGAGAGAGAGAGAGCAGAGGAGGGAGGGACAGAGAGAGAGAGCAGAGAGAGGGGGAGACAAGCAGACAGAGGGGGCCCTCTGTCTCCCCCTCTCTCTCTCTCCAGGGAGAGAGAAGGAGAGAGAGAGCAGACAAAGGGCAGACAGAGGGCCCCCTCTGTCTGCTCTCTCTCTCTCCCCTCTCTTCCTCTCCCCACCCCCAGCCCGCCTACCCCCTCCCCCATGTGAGCGGGACCCGCGCGCGACCCGCGCCCGGGCGAGCAGCGCCCGGCCCCCTCCCTCCCCCTCCCCCAGGCTTTCTCCCTCTCTCCTTCCCCCCTCTCTCCCCCATCTTTTCCGTTGCTCTCTCCCAGGCTCGGTGCGCAAGCGGGTGGGAGCGGGGCTCCTGCGGGAGCGAGGGCGGAGGCGCGGGCGCGGGGTACGCGTGCGGGCGCGGCGCGGGTCTCGGGCACGGCCCTGACGCGGGGGCCGGCGCGGGGGCCCGGAGGCGCCGGGCGAGGCTGGGCGCCGGCGCGGCGGCGGAGCGGAAGCGGGCGCGGGGTTGGGCGCAGCGCAGGCTCTGCACGCGGAGCCGAGAAAACCCGCGGCTCATAGCCGTGGGTTTCATGGGGTCCACGAGGCCGCTTCGGCCCCGTGGACCACGTGAGAGGGAGGTCCACGGTGGACCTCCCTCTCATTTTATATATGGCTCTCAATTGTTCGACAAAATGTCAAAACGAGTTTTTTAAAATATTTTTGAAGTTTTTTCTTTAATACTCTCTTCGACCCTCTCCTTTTTTTATGGTCTATCTAGCTCTAGATCATAGAACTTAGTAATGGATTTTTATCTATTATTTTTTGAACTTCTATGATGTTTTAGTTGGAAATTATAATTTAGACTTCAATGAGATCTAAATTTTTGCTTCGATATGTTCTTTTTTTAACCCTTTGATTGCTCATTCAGGATGCCAAAAATTATGTTTTTTTTTAGAGAGAGAAGGTAGAAAAAATTGTGTTTTTTGATAGGACAGTGAGCTCAGTGATGGGTTTTTATCTATTTAAATTTGGATATCGGACCTTTTGTTTGATTTTAATGTGAATATTGTTCACTTAATAGTGCGAAACCTAATTAACGACATTTGGTCTTCATTTCTTTAGTGCTAAAAGTATATGTGAGAGAAGACAGTGCTGCTGATTCTGTTTTGAATATTCGACTTTATGGCCCAAATACAGACTTTGTGATCGATCGCAAGAGAGAGTTCATGAAGGTTAGTGCTCTAAATTTTGGCTTATGAAATTTTCAAGTTTTGGTTATTGCATCATCTGGAAGTTTTGCAAATGAACTAATATCCATTTAAATGCTATGCCATCTTTTCGTATTGTCAACAGCAAGCTCTGATACTGTTTATTTTCTTTAAAACCTCTGATCCTTGATTGAATTTTTAGATGATAGTGATAAACTGATAATAGCTTAGCACATTTGCTTTTTGAGGGGTTGTAAAGAGAAGGTTTGGTGTAACACCTTGGAAAATTGATCTTAGATGGTAATACTATGTAAGGGTGATAGAAATGGATTTGCTCATCTTTGGCATTTATTACTTGATTATTTCCCATTCTTAGTCATATAATATCCTAGGATTAAATTGTGGTCACATTAGCAACAAAGTTTCTTGCCAATGAATTTGCTGATATTTTCTGCGTTGAATCAGTATCTTGGTTTGCATTTATATTGAATAGCTTTTGTTACTAGAAGGTGTTGTTAGACGTTTGCATTAGAACTAAATGCCAATGACATTTTGTCCTCAGGCTTTTCTTCTACTCTGCCGCTATTACTTATTTTAACAAAGCCTCGATACAATCTCAAGTTGATATATTGGCTCATCTGTGCTTTTGTTTCTCTGGAAATTCTTGGAAAGCTTACAGCAATGGCCGTTCCTTATAACATTAAGGTAAGAATCTAATTAATTGCAGCTTCATGGGAGTGGAATTAATTTTTGAAAAGTGTATTTACTGTTTGTTTACGTTCTATTTAGAGTAACTGATTTGGAGTTCTTGCTTTATGGATGTTAAAACTAGATTAGATACTAGGACACTGATAATTTCTGCATAGTGAGCAGTTGCATATCAACATATTTACCTGCTAGATGGTTTCAACTTTTCAGATTTTTCTCTTATTATATTCAAGTTTGGATATTTTTAGATTTGTGAGAATTCTTTGCTTCTTCCCAACACTATTCTCTTATTAGGGCTCTCAGTTTGGGTTTCAATTTACTCGGCAATGCTTATAAAAAAGGTTTGGATTGGATCTAATAATGTTAGATGGATAAGAGGAATACGTGTTTAGTATTTTGGCATTTTGAAAATAGCACAATTTGCATGGTAGGCTATCATGAAAAAAAGGTTCCAATTAACTCGACAATGCCCTTATTAGGTGTTTAGTGTTTTGGCATTTTAGAAGTAACACAATTTGCATGGTAGGGGAAATATTCTTTTGTTTTTGGTCTATTTCCTTCTTCTTCTTCTTCTTCTTTTTTTGCGTGTTTACCTTATGCATCAGCCTTTTGATTATGTTGGTTTGACCTTTCTTTTGATTCAATCATAACCGCGAGGAGCGCGCGCGGGCGCCGGGTGCAGGTCGCGCCCACGTGGTAGCACGGGCGCGTGAGAGAGAGAGCGAGAGAGAGAGAGGGGGGGGGGCTAGGTGTGGGGAGAGGGAGAGAGGGCGTTGAGGATGCGCGAGCGCGCTCGAGGAGAAACGGCGGAGAGGGGGGGCGCTGGGAAGGCGCCACGTCAGCCACAGTAACACTGGGCTTACGTTTTTTTGGCATTGTTTTAAAGATTGTTTGAATTATTTTTCTTCTTTCCCCAACCCCCCTCCTAATTTTCCATGAACCATTATATTATAATTTATACTATTGTTTGGTGTGATTCTTGCTTATTGACTTTTTAAATAAAAGTTCCTGCCGAATGGACCTACTAACACTCGCACCCAAACTCTTTATCTATTTCTCTCCCCCTGTAGGTAAACTTTTAGAAGCTTTCGATGTTATCCTGCAGGAATGGAGCAGCTCAGAAGTAGGTCCTATGCGCCGCTGAAACGAATTCGGCCTTAAAACCGTAGACGAACTCCATCCTCAAAACCCTTCACTTCAGGGTAAAAATTCTCAATTTTTATTTCCTCCCCTATCCCCAAAACACCCTTCCTTTCATCTTAGCCTGGTTTGATCTACGTTTTTACTTTAATATAGTGTTTTTCTTCTTTGATTACTTACTTTTGGATGCGTAAAATTTATATTTTTTAGATCATAGAACTTAGTAATGGGTTTTTATCTATTATTTTTTGAACGTTTAGGATGTTTTAATTGGAAATCGGTGCTTCATGGTGTTACTTTTAAGTTGAATCTTAGTTTTTTGTGTTGTAGTTTCTGCTTTCTATTTATATAGCTCAATACTTCTTGATCTTTCTACTATTTACATGAAGCCTAATTTATTGTTATTGATTTCCTACATTCTCCGCTCTATTCTACACTGTTTTAATCGGTCAAAACAGTTCTAGATAAGCTGAAACTATCTGTTCTCTTTGCTTTATTCTACTTCAATAACTGTTTCTGGGGGCTTATTTATATGGTTTGATTATGTAACTTTTCAATATATATTACATATGTTGGCTAATCAATCACTGGTAACTCTTTCGCAGTAAGAATTGGAAGCTCACTTTCATTGTTTTACATATTGTATTTGCATTTCCTGCTTTACTTTAACTTGCTCTTATTTTCACATGTTTTAATATTGTCTATCTTTTCAGCTTTTGTATTTTGTAATATATACATACTTTACCTACAGCTTTTGATTTGTCGTATTATTGTCTCATTAGTTTGATTCATCCTCTTTACTTTACTATTAGTTGTCTATACTTTTCTTAAACTGATCCCCTCCCTTCTTTTTCCAACACCAAAATTTTTTGGGCATACTTTTACGCTGATTCCTAAAGAAAATACAGGCTGTATGTTAGACGGCCATCTATCCGAGCCTCTTTAGAAGTCTTGCAGAAGGAACTTTATGTAATTTTTTTACATTACGCTTTTTCTTTGTGTTTTTGTGTGCTATTTATTTCTTTGTTTCTATAGATTACTTATTTTTGCTATCCGGTTTTGTTTACCTTGCTTCTGTATATATATATGAATGGTTTATTCCTATTTCCATAGGCTGATTTACTATGGAGTTTCGCATTTTCCTTGCAACCATCGATTTTATACTTCAGTTTTTTTGGATTTTGTTGTTCACTCTGAACTTATTTTGATTGATTTAATGTATTTTCACAGTCCTCTTCTTTTTTTTACCCCGCCCCCACTCTTCTCTTCTTTGCGGACATTAGTTTCATCTTTTTGAAGCTGTTGGTATTTCCCCAAAAAGCTTTTTTTTGGTCATTGATTTCTCAAAAAACTATCTGGTTGCTGATTTATTATGGAGTTCCTCATCTTTCTTGCAAGCATCGATTTTATGCTCCAGTTCTTCATTTGCTGTCGTTCGCTGGTGCATTTTTCAGGGTTCTTTTCCTAAATTCTAACCTTTTATTTAGAATTCTAACCTCTCATAATTCAAAAATCTGAATTCTAGAAGCCTATTGGTGAAATTTATTATATGAAACGATTGAATCTCGGTATGCTCCTAGCCTTTATTCCAAAAAAAATTCAAGCCTCTTTTCCTGAATTTTAACCTTTTATTTAGAATTCTAAACTCTTAGAATTCAGAAATCTGAATTCCAGGAGCCTATTGGTGAAATTTAGCACGTGAAATGATTGAGTCTCATTATGCTCCTAGCCTTCATTCAATAAAATGAACTAGAAACCTGGTCTTTTCAGTTTGATTTTAGTATTTGATTTGTTTCTCTTCAGTGTTCTCAATTTTGCAATGCCAAATTAAATGATTTTAAGTTCTATCTTTTATGCTTTAGATTACTATCGTGCGCAATAGAACATCTGATTGTTGAGATTGTTCAATTGATGGTCTCCGATATAAGCTTGGCAATTGGGTGGGCTACAAAATTCATCAACACAATTCGAAATTCCATCTAGAAATCTGAATTCAGCTCAATTCGGCTAGGCAATATGTTGAATTCAGCATATTGAATTCAGATTTCGGCTAGGTGATTCAGAATTTAATATGCTGAATTCTAAATGCGACATATTTTGATTTCCTCCTGCATATGTTGAATCCAGATTTGCGTCGTTTGTGATAATATTTTGTTGCTTTTGGGGTACTTTGCTTTCCTCGCTTTTAGTCCAGTCCTTTAATGTTTCCGGAGTTTCTCTTCACTTCTTTTGACCCATGCTATGATGACCTTCCCCTTGAATGTGAGATATTTGCGATCATTGAGAATGGGCCAGGCTTTCTTGGTTGGTGATAGGGGCACTTTCGGTGGCCTACTTCTTTACTGGTGATAGGGGCACTTTGGATGGCCTACTTCATAGGCAACCAGTTGGCCTACTTCTTCACTGGTGGTAGGGGCACTTTGGACGGCCTTCTTCCCAGACAACCAGTTGCTCTTATTTGTGCTAAGAATGCTTTCAGTATACATGTCCGTTCTAACTCAATCTCCAGTATTGAGTGGGCAGGTTTCGGCACCAATCTAATAATGTTCAATGGTCGGGGGAGTCTGAGCAAAATATATTTATTTTCGCTATTCGGTTTTCCTTACCTTGCTTCTATATATATATGAATGGTTTATTCCCATTTCCATAGGCTGATTCGTTATGTTGTTTCTCATCTTTCTGCGTTGTTCGCTGAGAACTCTCTTCATTCGAAACAGCATCTCTATAGGTGCTTTTGGTGATTTATTCAGTCTTCTCGGAGAAATGCTGTCGGAGCTTCTCACTAACTGGACCTTATAACCACACAAGATTTATCTTTTCTTTCACTCATATCCTTTTCGAGGCTCATGAGTAGGTTTTCTGGAAGTTGATTTTTTCCGACTTACTTCTACAAGCCGGAGCTTTATAACTCTTTTGGCCATGATCGCGATCAGCTGGGCCCTCGAAATACTCCCGCATGTAGATAACTTTGCACATATTGGGGCATTTCTCACTAGCTTTCTCTTAGGTTTTGTACTGCTGCTCAAACCTCAGTTTGCATAGTTGGAACGGCACAATCTGCCTCCTGGAAGGAAGGTCCCACAGAGACATAAGGCTTACCAGTTAATATTATTGGTTGTTGCCCTCACATTGATCATAGTTGGGTAAGTATGCTCTTACACTAAATTTTTACCAACTGATTGTGTCGGAAAATGACTTTTTATTTGTCTTAGATAGCTGCAATTTGCAAATTCTGGAAATTTCCTTCCACTTCAGGTCCAGTTGATGTTTTTTTAACAACAAATCCCTCTCTTTAGTTCTACTTGCTCTGCCTATATTATTATGAGAATCAATCTACATGTAACTTGGTCTAAGCACAACTCAACTCAATTCTGCATCTATTGAAAGCTCTTTTTGTGAAATTGTAAGATTCTAAGTTTGGGTGCATAATTCACTTTGAATGGTTTGACAAAGATATTCGAACATATATTTGCTATTTACTATTTTTTTGTTTCCGATTTTTTCCTGTATCTTGGTTGATATATGCCTTATATGAAATTCATATTTTCTCTTATAATGCAGTTTTACTGTTGGGCTGGTAATGCTATTCCGTTGGGCGGATGCGAATGATCATTGCCACTGGTGTCTATTATTACTTGGTTTTATTTATTCCTTGCTGTTTCTTTCTGACTTTCTTTCTCTTATTTGAGGCTATGATGATTAGTAGAGGGGAGTGTGGAAAATATTGCCTTCGAATGAGTGGAAGTTTGGAAGCTTGGACGGCCTACTTATAGGCAACCGCTTTCTACTATTGTTGTTCTTAGTGATTTCACAGAATTCTCTCCAACGGTAATCTATTGCTCAACAACCATTTCCCTACCATTCTTATCCTTTGTTGTTGCGCACTTCCTGCTTACAGTTAGTGATTTGTTGTTCTTACTTCTGCCGTTTACATTGTTCTACCTGTATATTTTTTAGATTTCTCTATGCATGTTTTAATCTATACAATAAAGGTTCATCTTTCTGCTATTTACATGAAGCTCAATTTATTGGGTTTTTTTCCCTTCATTCTTGATAGACTTTTAGCTACTTATGGTCCAGATTATACATGTGATTCCTTCACTCTTCACTTACACAAATGATCGGTTTTGTTTAAATGTTATAATCGATTTTGGTAAATAATGTTGAATAGCCTGTTCAAATTTTTTTAGAAATTACGTTAATTTCCCGCCGCGAAGCGCGGGCCTTCACTAGTCTACAATATCTTCCAGTTTTTTTTTTTTTTTTCAACCCTCTTTTTTTCTGCCCCCTGCTTTGAAGGAAAGGCCAAGGATGGCTTCAAATAGGGGCCAAATAACCTGCAAGCAAATAAAGTAGGGGCCAAGTAGGGGGCAGCCAACCATAAGCCATCTGAGCGAACCTTAAGCGTAGGAGCCGCTTGCAACCCATCGGAGCCAAGAGCGGGCTAAGGCTAAATGGTGGCTCGGCTGCAACCTCGCCAGGCAGAGAAGAACAGCCGAGCACCAAAAAGTGGCTCGGCTGGAACCCTCACACGTAGGGCCCTCTTCTAGGAGTAGAGAGAGAAAGAGAGGGAGAGGCTAGGTGTAGAGAGGAAAGGAGAGAGAGAGTGGGGCAAGCAGAGGGAGAAGAGAGAGAAAGGAGAGGGCCTCGGGTAGGGATAGGCGTAGAGGTGAAGAGAGAGAGAGAGGGGCGGGCAGAGAGAGAAGAGAGAGGACCCACCGGAGGAGAGGGGTAGAGCGGGAGAGAGAGAAAGAGAGAGAGGGGCTCGGGAGAGAGAGAAAGAGAGAGGGGCTCAGGGGAGAGAGAGAAGGGGGTGAGGGACCTACCGAAGAGCAGGAGAGAGAGAAAGAGAGAGGGGGGTTCGGGAGAGAGAGAAAGAGAGAGGGGCTCAGGGGAGAGAGAGGGAGAGAGAGAGAGCAGGAGAGAGAGAAAGAGAGAGAGGGGTTCGGGAGAAAGAGAAAGAGAGAGGGGCTCAGGGAAGAGAGGGAGAGAGAGGGAGCGATTTTTCCCTCAGCCACGTGGAAGGGAGAACGGAGAGAGATGCCACGTCGGATTTGAAGGAAGCGTCAAATAGTATAGTTTATTTATTATTCTACATTAATAATATAATTGCATGAGTTGATTGGAGGAACCGACGTACTGAGAATCAAATGAACTACAATGTGAATAATATATAATATGTTATTCGTGTAGGAAGGAATCCGCACGTTACGCACTGTAAATATAGTTCAGGTATTTTTATTTCTAAATAATTACAGGTGTTGATGGAGGAACCGATCGACATAGCGAGAATCGAATCAACTACAATGTATCGTACAAAGGACAAAATATTTATGTGAATAGTATATATATATAATATATAATATATTGTTTATATAGATGTTTTTTTTGAGAAAAGGTAGCGTATTTCATAACCGTTGATGAAAAGATGAATTAAGCTACATGGATGAGGCATCCAGGGCCTCAAAGGGAGGGCGGAGCGAAAAGCGAAAGAAAAAAAAAAAAAAAAACAACGATGTTAGGACATCTAGTAGATTATGCACAAAGCTTCCAGAAATTCAGCAGCTCCTTAATTCTGTACGCCGCCACGAGGGGATCTAGTTGGATGTTTCTAAAGATTATATCATTCCTAGCCTTCCAAATAGTCCACCAAAGACGCAGCCCAATTCAGGAAAGCTATGCCTTGTATTCAGCAATCCTATCTTCACCATCCACATATCCCAGATATGAATAACATCGTTTCCTAGCTCAGTCGCTTGAATATTCTCCACACCCATCACCATGATAAACTTAGTGAAAGCGCATTGGTTTACGGTCTCATCATATGACATGCATAGCCTACATGTCATATCGTCAGTCCAACCTCTCTTCGCGAGGTTATCAGCCGTTAGGAGCCTCTTTGTACTTAAAGATGTTGCAGTTCTCTTTTTTACTTATTATATTTTAATTTTTTATTTTTATATTAGATGAAATTTTCGTCTTTTGAGAAAAAAAATATATGCAATTATGACATATCAATTCATTAAAATTTTTAAAAATTTAATATATACTTTACATGTATTTTGGAAGAAAGGAATATCAAATCTGTAAAATTAAATAAAAGATGACTAGATTTGTAAAATCGCAAAACTTGTAAATCTTATTCAAAAAGGTCTTTATTTAAGCAATTGCACCTTATTTAAATGTCAATAAAGGATTAAGAATAGTAATAATTAATGCCAAAAATTTGAATTTACACTCTTTAAGTAGTATAAAAACTTTTTTCAAAATTCTTGTGCTCATGAAAGGTGATCTGTCTTTTTTGTATTAGAATATATATTTTTTCTTTTGAACAAATTTTATTAGACTGCGTGCAAGTCATTAGATACCGAGTTCTCTATAGTAAGAGATTTATAATTTGTACATAGACAAATTATAAAATTCATAAAAAATATATATATACACGGATATCTGTTCCCAATCAAGACCCAACCCATATCCGCCCCAAATCCATTTTTAAGGGAGTTGTATATGGGTGGTCACTACTCAAAATCTCTCAAACAAATCCAATTAGTACATTAGTAACTTAAGTACTCAAACCCAAATTCGACTCAAGTTAAATAGCCATATTATTATTTTTTTCTATCAATTTTTTTTTAGGGTATGAATACGGTATATTAACTATTCAAATCCGACTAGATCCATAAACACCTTTTTATCTTTGGGCACCGCAAACTTATGTTGGCATATAAATTAACACAACGCAATGCGCGTATCACGTACACTCTTATAAATTGAATTGTCTCTTAATTAATATCCCTCCGATTGAAATTAGATTTGACTACATCTCAAGTGCGGATCAGAGAAAAAAAAGTCTGATCGGATCCCTTTCGAATTAAGTCTTGGCTTCCGCTAGAGCATGAACCTCAATATTGTTTCACCAATCCAAACGGTACGTCCTAATGTGAATAGAAACTATACCATAATAAGATTCTTTTTTTAAATTAATTAACCACGTGGGGCAATGACCACTACAGTAGTGCAACTCTCAGGTGTCTCTCTCAGTAGATGGAAAAAATCAGAAGAAAAAATTCACCCATCAGAAAAAGACGAGTGACAAAATAACTGATGCTGAATTAATTGATCGAACGTGTAGTACTGCTGGAACATCACGTGCTCATGTACAATTCAAGGAGTATCCAATTTTTATTAAGATAATTTGATGAGTGATATAATTTATTTTATATCTAAACACTAAATATTTTTTAAAAAAAATTTAGAAGTTTTCGATGTGGGATTTAGAGAAGGTCCAACAAAAAAGAATGAAGAAGAGCTTCTCAACAAAATCGCGCTTTAATTTGAGCACGGCTTACCGACCGCCTTGCAAGTGGCGAAGGGCATTGGTTGGTATTCGACCAAGCTAATTCCAATGATTTACATTTTCTAAGTTTATTTCTAAAACGAAATAAAACGGGTTATGAACGCCGCTACCTATATATCTCTCAAAAAAAAAAAAAATTGAGCACGGCTTTCTTGGTCGAGGATCTTCTCGACAAATTCTTATTAAGACAGCTATTGAGTCGTGTAAGTTATCATACTTCTGAATATTAAAGGTCAGTTTAAAATTTTTTTAAAAAATTGTTTGAATTTTAGTACTGCCGTAGGAAGAAAAATTATGTGGGCAGTCATAACAGTGGAATCGAAATCAGAGAGAAATATATTCAACTTAAAATCTCATATACCAACCATCAATCATTAAGTTCTTAATCAATTTTACTAAGTACGATCGATATATCAGAACTTAATTTTGGAGAAATATATTCATAATTTAATATCTTTAAAAAGTCTCAGGTGCAATTATTATTATTTTTTTTAAAAAAAAATCACTTAATCTGGAACTTCATTTCAGCTTATAATTGAAGGTGGGAGGGGTGGCTTGACTGGGCTCACTGAGTTCACACCTCAACTTCAACCGTCGGAAACATTTTGATAGCCGTGAAACTTAAAAATAAATACAAATAGTATAATATATAATTAATATACATTTTAAAATTTTAAAAATATCTTATTTATTTCTGCATGACCAAATACCCTTAGACGCTGTTTGGTTGCATGTAATTGTAACTGCATGGCAGTTGTAACTGCATACAAATACAAATTTGGCGTTTAATTTTATGTATTAACTTCAACTGTTGTATTAGGAACTGTAGGAGGAAGTCCAACTGCAACAGTTCAAACTACATCCAAATTGGTCGTAGTTCCAACTGCAGCAGTTGGAAAGAGTAATTTAAAAAAAAAGAAGATAAGTTTATCTCATTAATCATTTTTAAACAAAAAAAAAATTACATTGGAAGTAATCTCACTATCATTCCTCAACGGTATACAATCAAACAAATTATTTATATTTACAGCGCTTTTTACTACATTCAACCAAATAGGATGCGTACGTGTAGTTATAATTGCTATATTTTCAACTGCATGCATCTCCAACTTCACTGTATTTATAAATACATTTAACTAAACGGCCCTTATTGATTCAAAAAAGTTCTCTCATGTTGGCATTCGGTTAAATCGAATCGAATGCGCCCATGATTGGGTTCGATCCGACGGTTATTATGTTGTCTAATTGGATAAAGATTAATGTCGCTTTTAAATTGGAAAGCTAATTAGAGATAAGTTCTAATCATATTAGGATAACAATTAATAACCGATTTGGCCTTATCTCTTACGCTATTAGGATTCTAAAATTTCTTATAAATATATGAGCGATTCCACATAAAACGTCAAACAGAAACAAGAAAGTGAACAAAAAACAAAAGAGAATAAAAAAACAAAAGAGAGAAACCACATCCTCCATTAACCTATTAATCTAGAGGGACTTGAACAGTGGATTTGCGATCGTGCTCATTTGTAGTTCGATCCACCGCGAGTTCAGAGCATAAGAAGACTTTCAAGGAGGATCCAAGGACACGTGATGTCACAGGGTTAGCTTTTTCGCCTTGAAAATCCCCGCGCGGCGCTCAAGTGTCGCACACCCGAGCGGGCCTTCCAGAGTCCCTCTTGTGGACATGCCTTCCAAACTTACAGCAAAATACCAATCCAAGCATTTTGCCAAGCTTGCTCGTCTGTGAGACTCATAGCTCGACCCTTTGCCTATAATCGAACCCCTCATCGAACTCCCCGAGTTCCCAACGAGCAACCCTAATATCGAGGTTGGCCACCCAGCTAGGTGCATCCCGTTTTGCCAACCAAACTCTCCTCGAGAGTGCTACGTAGCCGAATGCCTTGTTGCCTAACTGCTAGCCCCAAGGACATTACAAGTTCTCCCTCAACTTGTCCCATATGAGTATAGCCAAGCTTATCGCCTCCCACGCGATTCGCTCCCGCAACTTAATCCGCACGCCTCTAGCGTCAAGGTCCGAGCTCCGCAACGTCGCACGCCACGAAGGGCACTCATGACTGTAAATCCCCTCTGTCTCATCTCACGCACTTAACAGCGCCCACATCCATACTGCATACGCAGCCTGCTTGCTCGGTCTGACAGCATGCCTCCGAAAAGCCACCCAAGTGTGCACCACAAACTCGTCTGTCTCCCAATGCCATAGACATAGCGTGACACCTCGCGCGCCTATGCTTCGCACTATCGTGCTTCGCATCTAACCCGTGCGGCTCTCGTGTCCCAACGCTCCTGACAAGGGAAGCCAACAAGTCCACACCGTGCTCCTCGACCGTCCTCACGACCCTTGCTTTACCATGGCGCTCTTCGCCCCTGATCCCCGTAGGTTCGCCTCATAAGGCCCCATACAAATGAGCCAGCCTCACTCCGCATCGCTAGCCACTGGCCCCTCCTTGGCTCGACTATGCCTGGCCGTTCACACCATTGGTCCAGTCTATCAAGGTTCACTTTACGGATACCGATACCGCTTGCCTCATTGGGTTCCGCCCCTCGAGTCTCGTAGACATCCCGCCTTACGAATCCTCCCTCGGCGTACCTCCTTCACTACTAGAAAATTAGTCATTAGCGGCATTTATTTATGCTGCTAAATGATCAACAAATGCTGCTAAAAATTTTAGCAGCATATGACACCAAATACTGCCTATGCCAATGTTGCTAAAAGGATTAGCAACATTAATTATAAATGCCGCCAATATAAATCAAATAGTGTCATTAGAAATATGCGGCTAAAATGGATTAAATGCTAATTTTAAATTCTTTATTAGCGACACATAAATATAATACCGCTAATACAAATATCTGTGTCACGCCCCGGGGTCCCCTTTTTGATAAAAATACAGCAAAACTTTTTTTAAAAAAAACCTGACTCCGAGGGTATGCCAAATCCGCCACAAATATAGGGAGTCCACTGTTCACACGACGAGTCTCCCTTAGGGTCGGGTAACAAATGAGCGAGCCGGCTCGTGTTCGACTCGTGTTCGGCTCGATATTTGGCTCGCTGGAGCTCGGCTCGAATTAATTCCAAGCCGAGCTTGAGCCTAAATTTAGGCTCGAAATTAATTTCAAGCCGAGCTTGAGTATTACTATGCTCGTTCGAATTAGGCTCGAAAAGCTCGAAAAGCTCAAATATATATATATAGTCTACAATACCATTAATAGTACCAACCACTTGCTGTTGGATTTTCATTGGATGATGAGATGTGTAGTTAGGATGATAGTGATTCTCTAAAATTGAGTGGGAGATTAGTTGAATAGTATAATCTAATTGGTGAAAATGGTTAGAGGGTTAGATCTAACGGTACAAAATTCGATAACACTAAGCATTTTGTACTATCGATAATATAGTAGCCAGACTCTCTCTCTCTATATATATTCCGGCTACTATACTATCTATACTATTGATAGTACTGAGCATTTTGTGCAATTGAGTTTTCTACCATTAGATTTACCTATATATATAGAGTTCAAACTACCGTACTACCGATAGTACTAAGCATTTGGTATTCTCGAGTTTCAGTTAGATCTACCCCTTTGGCCAATTTCATCATTAGATTATACTATTCAACTAGCCACCTCGAACCCTAGCTACTATCATCCCGACCGCCCATCCCTTCATACAAGTGGCCGAAACCTAATAGCAAGCCATTTGCACTATTAATATAGTATAGTAGTCTAAATATATGTATAATATTATAATATAGTATAGGGCTACTATACTTTTATAAGTATAGATCTCTTTATAGTTATAAATTTTTGGTCGTTGGATGTGCGATTAGGATGATAGTGGTCCCCTAGGATTGAAATAGTTAAAAGAATAAATCCAACGATCGAAAACTGATGAGTATAAATGGATCTATATATACTCAAAACAATATAGCAGCCGAACTCTCTATATATATAATTATATATAATATATACTTTAATTATATAAAATAATGTATATTATGTATTTTAATTATATCTACATAGAATTTATATTATTGGGCCCACAAAATCAAATCAGTAAAATTCTACTCTAATTGCTCTCTCTCTCTCTCTCTCTCTTTCACTTGCTCGCAGAGTTATTTTTCCTAATTTTTATAATATTATAATATCGTATTTTATGCATTCATTTTATATTTTACACTCTTAGATATTTTTTGTATCAAATTTGAGATAATGTTTTATAAAAAATAAATTATAAATTGCACGATGTTAAAAATTTCAAGCGGCTCATTTAGGGCTCGAGCTCGCTCGACTCGAAGTTAGGCTCGCTCGAGCTCAGCTCGAATTAATTACTAAATTTAGGCTCGAAATTAATTTCAAGCCAAGCTTGAGCTGAGGTAAGCTCGCTCGAGCTGAGCTCGTTTCCACCCCTAGTCTCCCCTGTATTTGCACGGCGTCGCACAAGTACAAGTACAAACAGAATACAACCACCATACTGAATATACAACATTCATCCATTCCTACACCATTCACAACAGAACGCTACCACGAGGGGTAGAAAATCTTTTCATTTTACGAAATTCCATAAATCCTTTTATTCAATTACCAAAATTATATTGATCCAAGTAAACTAAAACCAACTGAACCATACAACTTAGCTATATATATCAACAGAGGTAAACGGGTAGAAACTAAACTAATAACATGGGTCGGAAGCTCTATCGATCACATTAACGTGTCACGCCCGGGACCTCGCGCGTTCTACAACATACAAGGCGTCTAACAAAAACGATAAATAATCAACAAGAAAGAGGCATCTAGTAGTATCAGAGCGAAATAAAACAACTAGATCTCTACATAGGAAATAAAGCACTAACATCCACTATGAAGTATAAAAATAAATACAACCAAAAGCTATAAAAGGTACATGGTAGTCTCTATACCGGGATACAAAAATCTCTCTCTCACAAATACCAAAAGAGAGAAAAGTAGAACCATCTAAAAGAGAGTAAAGCTACTAAGAGCTAACTAGACGCGACTCCCTTGCCGCGATCCCTTGCCTCCGCCGGTGCCGAAGGCTCTGAAACACATTAGAAAAAGAGGGCGTGAGAACTATTAATTAAGAGTTCCCAGTGGGCAATTACTGACTTCAGTTGCATGCTCCACTAGGCCCAAAACTAAACAAGTAAACGATAAACTATGCATAAGTAAAGTAAACAACATGTAAAATAAACATGTAAGCTACAAAACATGATATCTCTACTTAGCATAAATAAGCATAAGCAAACGACTAATCTAAGCACGATTAGTAAGTACAACTACTAGTATAATGTTCCCAATTTAATAGTAAAGAGTTGAAGTTTACTATTCTAGTCAAATCCACAATGTCCACAAATGATAGTAAAGGGTTGAAGTTTACTATTCTAATCAAATCCATAATGTCCACAAATGATAGTAAAGTGTTGAAGTTTACTATTCTAATCAAATCCACAATTTACTTTAAACTGCTTTAAGTTTAAGTACCATAAGATCAACCCGAAGGCGATATGGCCGATGCCCACCCGAAGGCTGCCTAGCCCAAATGCCGAGCCTAATGGCCCCGTAGTAGTCAACATTCCCACCCTAGGAATGAGGCGTCCCTACGGCAATCCACTTCGGCGCCCAATCCCGCGCGGCGAATACGTGAAACGCGTTGGCCAACTCCGGAGTGCCGGCTTGTAGGGAGCGACCCTCACAAGCATGTGCGAATGAGCACAATGGCATATAGTCACAAAACTCGTCATATGTCCCAAATCGTCATGTCTTTAACATGGAATGTACAAATGTCCAAAAGGCCTATCTCTATGTCATCATGTCTCTAACATGGAATATAGTAGATGTCAAGTGGCCTATGTCAAGTCTCTATGTTGCGCCATAGTTTTCTATGTTAAGTGCCGCTTTATGACACTTAAAGTTTCTAAGTCCCAAAATGTATTTAATGTTCACAATTAACATTATTTAAGCTATAATCACAATAAATGGCACACTCCCAGGCGCCCACAAGAACCACCCCCACATGCATGCAATTTAACCCGAGATAGCTCTACTATATAGAGTGAAAATTTTATCATACATAAGGCATGCATTTTAAGTGATTCAAAATTCATAATAAATCTATTTAGCATGAATATGCATTCAAAATAATTAAATCAAACCGAATAAGCACTTAGGAGCCATTTGCCCCTATGCTCATGAAGCCAAACCCACCAAGTGCGTGTAGCGTTGCTCCGAACCGCTAACGAAGCTTCGATAATCACTCCTTGAGTCCTAAGAAGCACACCCTAGGAGTTACAAGCTAAGAAGTTGAACCATGAGTTCACACTTTAAGAAATTCCACAAAAGGTTGGAGAAAACTCACCGAGTGCGAAGGAAACTCTCTCGATCTCCAAATGGGAGTTAGAGTCCTTCTAATCCAACCTAAACCAAAGTTCTAAACCCATCAATTAGGTCCCAAAGGCCCTAAATCGAAAATCCCCAAATTCTAACCATAGAATCCAAAACTAGGGTTTCATCTCAAAGAAACCTCCAAAAACCGAATCTAAGAGAAGAGAGCTTGTTGCTTACCTCTAAGAAGCTTCAAACCAAGTCCAAAAGGCCCAAGGGTTGAAGTTTGATCCACCACAAAGCTCCACTCACCAAGCTCTAAGCTCCAACAATGGAGGAAATAGGCTCTACCAAGCAAAAGAGAGCAAAGAAAGGGTTTTAATCCTCAAAAACCCATCCAAACCAAGGAGAGAAGAAGGAGATGGAGTGGAGGGAGCTCTTACCTCTCCTCTTGCTGTGAAGAACACAAAGGGAAACCCTAGGGGCAAGGCTTGCACTAATAGAAGTGCAACAATAGCTAAAGCCCCCTCAGCTTCAAACCGTCGAAATCGCAGATCGTACTCAGACAAGCCATCCCATACCTAAGATAAACCCCGCGAAACAGCCCAAACCCGAGGCTCGGGTTGGCGTCCATCGGCTCTTCCCATACCGTACGTAATCCATCCCGTACCGTATAGCAACAATTTCGTACTCGGTATAGCAACAATTTCGTGCACGGCACCCTCCGTACCTCAATCCGAGAGCAACCTAAAATCCAACTTTTGGACTTTAGTGCTTAGGATTCATCCTTAGCCTCAGACACGTGCTCTAGGTCGGAACATAGTCAACGACCCTCCGTAAAACTGAAAAGCTCCGAACTCACGTCGAATACTCGAACTCCGCAATTTGCGCAAGTCCGATATGTTACATTCACCCTCCTAAAAGGAGTTTCGTCCGCGAAACTCTAAAGCGAACTCAAACCTCAAGATTCCTTCTGAAAGAGATGGGGATAGCGCTCCTGCAGTGCGCTCTCAGGCTCCCACGTGGCCTCTCGCACCTCGTGGTTGCTCCAAAGAACCTTCACGTACGGAATGTCCCGATTCCGCAATTTCTTCACCTCACGAGCCAAGATCTTCACGGGTTGCTCCTCGAAGGTCAAATCCTGAGCTCTGAGGAGTCGGTATAATAATACATGAGCCGGATCGTGGATATATTTCCAAAGGACCGATAAATGAAAGACGTTGTGCACGCCGATAGGTTCGGTGGTCGAGCAAGTCGATACACCAGGACCTATACGTTCCAAGATCTCATATAGTCCAATGAATCGAGGGCTCAACTTGCCTCGAATTCCCAAATCTCCGAATTCCCTTTGACGGCGAAACTTTCATGAAAACATGATTTCTAATCTGAAACTCCAAGTCTCGTCGGCGTTTATCTGCATAGCTCCTCTGCCTACTCTGGGCTGTCAGTAGTCGCTCACGAGCGATTCGAACTTTATCCTCTGCTTCCTGGAGCACTTCAGGCCTAAAGCCAATCTTTCGCCGACTTCACTCCAATGAAGTGGCGATCTACACTCCCGCCCACACAATGCCTCGCACGGTGCCTTCTTGATGCTTGCTTGATAACTATTGTTATAAGCAAACTCCGCCATAGGGAGATGCTGCGACCATCCTCCCAAGAAGTCGATCACACATGTTCGAAGCATGTCCTCAAGAGTCAGTATAGTACGCTCCGACTGCTCGTCACTCTGAGGGTGAAAAGCAGTGCTGAAGTCCAGTCGAGCACCTAAGGCGTCCTGCAGACTCCTCCAAAAGTGTGACACAAAACGTGTCCCGGTCCGATACAATTGATGTAGGTGCTCCGTGTAGTCGCACATTCTTATCCAAATATATCCGTGCGAGCTTCTCTCTCCCGTCCAAGTAGTATGGATAGGTATGAAATACGCCGATTTCGTCAACCTATCCACGATCACCCATATAGTGTCACGCCCGGCCTGCGAGCGAGGCAATCCCATCACGAAAACCATGGCGTTCTTCTCTCACTTCCACACTGGAATCGGTAGGCTCTACAATTTCTCCGCGGAAATTCTATGCTCAGCCTTCACTTGTTGGCAAGTTAGACAACGAGCTACTAACTCGCCAACATCCTTTTTACATCCCGAGCCATCAGTAAAACAACTTCAAGTCTTCTCCGAGAAGTTCCTTCTCTAAATTGCGTTTGTTCGACAAGCTATTCGGTTGGTCATCATCAAAACCAAGTGCTCCCAAAAGCTGAATTCCAGTCCTCACTTTCCTCGTCTTAGTCGAGGGCGAAACCTAGCTCTGCCCCATTTTACTCATACAATTGGAAATTCCGTTATAAAGCTCTCCGAGTCGGATCCAACAATACCGCTCGTAGCAAGAACCCGGGGTTCAAACCCGTTACCTTATCCATCAACACTCCATCGGAATGCTTACAAAAGAGATGTGATACAATATCTAATCGTTGGCTTTAATCCCAACAATGCTTGCTCAGCTCCAAGTCAGATCTTGTTAAGAGATTGCACTACTGAGTGTAAATCCAATCCATAATGATCGTCTCTTCCGATTGTCGCGACATTCGACAAGTCGTCCAATTTATTCTCCAGAGATGGTTACCCGATTCACCAATCGGCATTGTACCTCCAATGCCTCCACAGTAATCCCAACTCCACCACTGGGGTGGTACTCACTGTTTCTCTTCTATACATATGGTCAGGAACCATATCCCACACACATCCTCGATCTACTAAGGTCATTCCCTTAGTCTCAACTTGATGTCTCAAGTAAACTCTTCATAAGCCTACGCCGAGAGCTTATCTTCGGTAGGGAATCTCATAGCACTAACTGCTCAAACGCTCGAACGAACATTCGAATTTCTTCTCCCCAATGCTTCCCTTCGCATTGGACACTCCAGGTATCCATAGTCACTGGGCTCATCTCAAGTGATAGAGAGAGTTCCAATTACAGTTTAGTAGTAGCTCTCTATCAATGTCACCATGAAGTGACTATCGACCAGAACGTCGATCTCAACCACTCTTCCACGAAGTCTCCATTGCAAGGAACTTAATTCTACGTGCAACATCCGAACTAGAGTAAATCTGCACTAGGTCCTTTCCCTCACGACTTTTCCCGACAACTTGATCCAACAGTGAGACTTTACACTTCGCTCACCTCAAAGACGCTTCCACGCTTGATCCTTGTAGATCTTCATCGTAATACCCATGGCCGTCTACGACCGGTTCCACCAATCCATCTAGAGGGCTTGGAATTATCATTCCACAAGTCCCTAACGTTGGTGAAGTACTACAGGCTTCAGCAACGTCACGCTAATCCCCGTGATGTCCCAAACAGGTGCCAACATTCGCTTGAGGTGCAGCCTCAAACACCAACACAAAAAGGTATTACTCCCGATTGTAATACGATTCGATCGAGTACGCCAATACCACAAGACTAATCGAAACGATCAACGAGCCTCTACAGCCGAGCAAAGGCCCAATCGTGATTCACTTTAGATCACGATGGCCGAAGTATAGTCGAAACGACCCTACAGGTCCTACCCCAACAGAGGGTGTTTCTCACGAAGCGACACACGAAATGCAAAGATCTCCCTGCCACTTGAGCTCACAATTCGTGACTCCGTCAGGAGAGCATCAACAACTCCGAAGGTATCCTTCAATCTGAGGATTCTCGAACAACCAAGGTAATGGCCAGTTAGGCCCCAAATCCTCTCCAATACTTACCTAGTTTTAGGTAAGGGAGATAGTCACCACAACCAGTGGAACAAATCCTCAACATGCACTATTTCGTGCTCAAAATTCCAAGGCGAGTTAAATCAGCTCGCAAGTCCCAAGGTACAAGGTACCTCACAACTCCACACCACGAAAGCCAATCTATTTGTTGGCACGCAAGACCTTCTCGCAAGGTAGGGTGTTCGAAACGACACACCCGATCATCTGATCATCCTATTAACATCGAAGAATGATCAATGCTAGAAATTCTCGGGTTGGTTCACTACACACTCGGTGTATCCTCGATCTCACGATCCCACACGTGGCATTCCACGCTCTTGGGTCAAAACTCGGACTACCGTCCTGACCAAAACTTTACTGAAGGCACGTCGCTCATGGCTGATTACGCGCTCGCGCTGCGAGGGCCGAGGCTCGCGATCTACAATCGGTCAGGCACGGTCGTCCTCGAGCACTCCTAAACAAATGATCCAGGGATGCAACTAATGCAATAGTCGTGAGATCCAAATAGCATAGCAGAAAGCTACCCACAACCCGCAGACTAACCGTCTCAGTCAAGGCTAATCCTCATCACAAACAGCGATCTAACGTGATGCAATGCAACTCGACAAATAGCCGATCAAAGGATAGGTGCAAAGCACGCATCAACCAACACACACTCGAAAACCATAGTGCGAACCAAAACAAGGGGCCGCCGTCCTCTCGCGCCTCGAGCCGTATACATGCGGCCGTTCGGGGCCTGTTGTGGCTCCTCCGTCTGTCTCTAAACAGGTTGCCTCCCAGAGTGCGTCTGACTCGCACCCTCGGTCATGGGCCTCTAGCCCAAATCCTTAATCTAAGCCTTCTCGACGAGCGCGCAGTTTACCACATCTTGGCAAGTCTGAAGATTGGGATGTTGCGCCAACCGAAAGATCAACGGCCGAAGTCCTCACGGGCCCGCACTACACCGGCACACCGTCGGGGAGTCGAGGGAACTCCCATTCCTACTCGCCACACCGTTTCCCTTGGGGCATATCACACAGATACTGTTCCGACTTTTTCCTTAACACAGACATTGAAGTAAAGCCTCAACAGGAGTTCCTTAAACCTCCTTCAAGTAGTCGTCACCATATCAGCATTAGTGTTATCCTGAATATCCAACCACCAGCTATAGACTTCATCTTCCAGGTGGTGATCGGCGAGCCGAGCTCTGCCTCTCTCTTCCACGAATGTGGCGCGGAACTAGTTTCTCCATCTGCATCGACCACTTCCCTACGATCCAGTGGTCGTCCTTCTCTCCATCGAGGATCCTGGGATTACACCTCTCGAACTCGTTGGGCGATCCACGAGCCGCTCTCGCTCTGCTCCCTCAGCCAACACGGGAAAACCACTTGTTGCAGTAAGGATCTCTCCAGGTGTTTCATGCGCGCATCCTGCCTACGTGCCGCATTTGCTGTAGTTGAGCCGGTGTCGCTGTTTGGGTCGCCAAACCAGTGAGTGCCGCAAGTAGGCACCTCACTCGCGGACCTCGTTGGATCCGGGGGTAGTGGACATCTCCACTTTCCCAAACGCTGTCGCGTCATTCGCTCCAACAAACTTAGAGCGGGTCGTCAACAAGACGCCACAACATTACTAAAGCGCAAGTTAATAAAACCTACTCTATCGCAGCCCCACTCAACAATACCCAAATCATGCGAAAGTAATGAAGTGTGTTTCACAACTAACTCCCGATGTTACGTTGTCGGCCGCCAACGTAACCCTCCGCGGAGTTAGAAGCTATACACCTCGATCCAACTCTACTTACTAGAGTTATTCAAGATACCCAATCTTAATACTTTCGCCCACAAGTTAAATAGACCTCGTCTCTCACGAGCCTATATCCTATAGTCCAACCGGCCTAAGGTTTGCTAGGTCCACAAGAAGACTCAACCCTAGGCTCTGATACCAATTTAATCTGTCACGCCCCGGGACCCAGCGGAAGCCCGCCCGGCGCGTGCCCAGACCCGCCGTATGTCTACAACATACAAGGCGTCTAACAAAAACGATAAATAATCAACAAGAAAGAGGCATCTAGTAGTATCAGAGCGAAATAAAACAACTAGATCTCTACATAGGAAATAAAGCACTAACATCCACTATGAAGTATAAAAATAAATACAACCAAAAGCTATAAAAGGTACATGGTAGTCTCTATACCGGGATACAAAAATCTCTCTCTCACAAATACCAAAAGAGAGAAAAGTAGAACCATCTAAAAGAGAGTAAAGCTACTAAGAGCTAACTACGCGATCCCTTGCCTCCGCCGCCGGCAAGGCTACGAAACACATTAGAAAAAAAGGGGGCGTGAGAACTATTAATTAATAGTTCCCGGTGGGCAATTACTGACTTCAGTTGCATGCTCCACTAGGCCCAAAACTAAACAAGTAAACGATAAACTATGCATAAGTAAAGTAAACAACATGTAAAATAAACATGTAAGCTACAAAACATGATATCTCTACTTAGCATAAATAAGCATAAGCAAACGACTAATCTAAGCACGATTAGTAAGTACAACTACTAGTATAATGTTCCCAATTTAATAGTAAAGAGTTGAAGTTTACTATTCTAGTCAAATCCACAATGTCCACAAATGATAGTAAAGGGTTGAAGTTTACTATTCTAATCAAATCCATAATGTCCACAAATGATAGTAAAGTGTTGAAGTTTACTATTCTAATCAAATCCACAATTTACTTTAAACTGCTTTAAGTTTAAGTACCATAAGATCAACCCGAAGGCGATATGGCCGATGCCCACCCGAAGGCTGCCTAGCCCAAATGCCGAGCCTAATGGCCCCGTAGTAGTCAACATTCCCACCCTAGGAATGAGACTGTCCTACGGCAATCCACTCGGCGCCCAATCCCGCACGGCGAATACATGAAACGCGTTGGCTAACTCCGAGTGCCGCCAGGTGAGCGACCCTCACAAGCATGTGCGAATGAGCACAATGGCATATAGTCACAAAACTCGTCATATGTCCCAAATCGTCATGTCTTTAACATGGAATGTACAAATGTCCAAAAGGCCTATCTCTATGTCATCATGTCTCTAACATGGAATATAGTAGATGTCAAGTGGCCTATGTCAAGTCTCTATGTTGCAGTTCCATAGTTTTCTATGTTAAGTGCCGCTTTATGACACTTAAAGTTTCTAAGTCCCAAAATGTATTTAATGTTCACAATTAACATTATTTAAGCTATAATCACCATAAATGGCACACTCCCAGGCGCCCACAAGAACCACCCCCACATGCATGCAATTTAACCCAAGTAGCTCTACTATATAGAGTGAAAATTTTCTCATACATAAGGCATGCATTTTAAGTGATTCAAAATTCATAATAAATCTATTTAGCATGAATATGCATTCAAAATAATTAAATCAAACCGAATAAGCACTTAGGAGCCATTTGCCCCTATGCTCATGAAGCCAAACCCACCAAGTGCGTGTAGCGTTGCTCCGAACCGCTAACGAAGCTTCGATAATCACTCCTTGAGTCCTAAGAAGCACACCCTAGGAGTTACAAGCTAAGAAGTTGAACCATGAGTTCACACTTTAAGAAATTCCACAAAAGGTTGGAGAAAACTCACCGAGTGCGAAGGAAACTCTCTCGATCTCCAAATGGGAGTTAGAGTCCTTCTAATCCAACCTAAACCAAAGTTCTAAACCCATCAATTAGGTCCCAAAGGCCCTAAATCGAAAATCCCCAAATTCTAACCATAGAATCCAAAACTAGGGTTTCATCTCAAAGAAACCTCCAAAAACCGAATCTAAGAGAAGAGAGCTTGTTGCTTACCTCTAAGAAGCTTCAAACCAAGTCCAAAAGGCCCAAGGGTTGAAGTTTGATCCACCACAAAGCTCCACTCACCAAGCTCTAAGCTCCAACAATGGAGGAAATAGGCTCTACCAAGCAAAAGAGAGCAAAGAAAGGGTTTTAATCCTCAAAAACCCATCCAAACCAAGGAGAGAAGAAGGAGATGGAGTGGAGGGAGCTCTTACCTCTCCTCTTGCTGTGAAGAACACAAAGGGAAACCCTAGGGGCAAGGCTTGCACTAATAGAAGTGCAACAATAGCTAAAAGCCCCCTGCAGTTCAAACTGCTCGAAATCTGCCAGACTGTACCGGTACAAGCCATCCCATACCGGTATAAACCCTGCGAAACAGCCAAACCCGAGGCTCGGGTTGGCGTCCACCAGCCGTCCCATACCGGTACAGAATCCACCCTGTACCGGTATAGCAACAATTTCTGTACCGGTATAGCAACAATTTCTGTACCGGCACAGACCCTCCAGACCTCAATCCGAGAGCAACCTAAAATCCAACTTTTTGGACTTTAGTGCTTAGGATTCATCCGTTAGCCTCGGTACACGTGCTCTAGGTCGGAACATAGTCAACGACCCTCCAGAAAATCTGGAAAAGCTCCGAACTCACGTCGAATACTCGAACTCCGCAATTTGCGCAAGTCCAGTATGTTACACAACGTATCTCACGTCTCGTCCCAACACTCACCGCCCGCAATACCTGAAAATTGGTTGCGGGAGGGGAGGGGGGGGGGGTGAGAACATGTAAATATGTCTCCCCTCCCGGTGGGTCCCGCAAGCCGATGAAGGCGAGGAGTACTCACCGGATCAGAAAGATGTAAAGAACAATATGGTAAACAAATACAGATGCTGATACGAAGAAACTACGGTAGCTATAACAGATAAATGAGCAATAAATAAAATTGCTACTGTAAGGAATGTAAAGCTGAGTATGCCTCAAGGTAACCAAACCAAAACTGTACCAAATCTGGTGCTTGCTATATTGGTCCGCAGATCTCAAGCGTTGCCTGTCACTGATCTGCACCGACCTAATTCACCCGCCCCACAGGACGACCTATCCGGATAAACACATTTCCGGCCGGTGGCCAAACCGACCCGATGTCGTGAATACCCCCAAGCGATGTGACTAAGCCATACTGGTATGCTCAATACAAACCTACTGCCTAAAGCCAGAAATAAGGGCGTACAACGCCGAACCTCGATCAACCAGATCGAAACACATGACGAGAGAGTCGATCAACCAAATCAACCAGATCGAAACACCACAAAGTCCAACCGACCAGCAAGGTCACTGATACGAAGTATGAGAACCGACAAACCAGGTCAACGGATACGGAATGCAACAACCGACCAACTAGGTTAACAAATATGCATATAGATAGAACTACTCTACTCCTACTCAGAATACTAAGCATGCAAACAACAAGCAGAGTATAATGGAATAACATGGGTGCAAGGCTCAATATATACTATGCAATAGTAACAACAGAAGAGTAAGGGTAAGAAACCATCGAGCGTGCACCGCACCATCGCATCGACGTCTTGATCAAAGTACCCACCTATAAGGATGTCACGTATGTCCCCTGACGACGAAAGAAAGTCAACCGGACCTAAGAAGGGTCCACCGGGTTAGTGTCTAACCCACAACCAAACCCACGGAGATCGGTTTCCCAGAACCGACTACTGTAACTCATCGGAAGTCTCGAAAACCATATCGGGACTCCGTCGGGACCCACGAACTGTCCCGGAACGCACCGACTCTTACCACAAGTCACCCGCTGCCGCTAAACACTTATTTTAGTGTGACCTGGCAGCAAGAACACTAACCTTCTCTGAAACGATTATCGTCGGATAATCGTTCCGATCCGGATTCCCGAAAGTGTAAATTTCGACACAGGAACCTAACGTCGCTCACTCGTCGTTTCCGAACACTCGAAAAGACGTGGTAGACCAGCCAACAAGGCTCAGTGACGCAACAAATCATCACGAAGCACCGTTGGAAGAATTCCGAACCAAACCCGCGTTCCATCAGCGGATTTCGCCGAGAAACGCGCCGAAAATGACTTTCCGACGTTCGCAAAGGCCTGGGGCCTTGGACAATCAGTCCAGAGGTCACCCACTGCCTGCACACGCTGCCCACAGCGACCACAACTAACAAAATTGCATTGTCGATTCGGAAGCTCTATCATCGAAAACAACTTATGAGTATGAGGTCGATCATACTCATAATAGTATAGTAGCTGGATCCATATAGGCCATGGCTACTATACTATTATGAGTATTGGAGCCCTCGTACTCATAAGTTGTTTTCAATGATGGAGCTTCCGAATCGACGATCCACTCCGTTAAATATGATCTAGAGTATTTGCAACTTTTAGAAAATAAATTTTGTAAATTTTTGAAATCATAATAAAGTCCATGAAGTGGGCATAAAATGAGGTCAAAATCAAATGACATCCTAAAAAGGATGATCGGATCCTTCAATTCAAGATCGGAGTTATTGATCTTTATTTATGTAGTGAATAGACTTTTCTATAAAAAATTCAACAAATTCTGATTCTTTTACACCGTTAAACTAGCAAGTATTCCATAACGACCGTTAAAAATTGTCAAATTTGTGACCTCTTGATCGTAAGGTAAATGATGTCGAAAAATTATAAAATTTGATTTCTAAAAGTTTTAAATGTAAATAACGTTTAACGGTGGATCGTCGATCTCTAAGCTCTATCATCGAAAACAACTTATGAGTACGAGGTCGATCGTACTCATAATAAGATATAGTGGACCCTATATAGTTGGACTGGGTTACTATTAATAGCAAAATACCATTATTGCTACCGGTTTTTTAGCCTTTGGATTAACTCTTTTCATCATTTCTAACCATTGGATTAAATACTATAACCCAGTGGAGACCACTCAACCCTATGATACCACTCAACCCTAACCAAGTAATATCATCCCGACCCTACAATTTTTAATCCAAGAGTTAAAAACTTGATAGCAAAAATAGCATTTTACTATTTATAGTATTCTAGCATAATTCTATATATATATATATATATATAGTAGGGCTACTATACTCTTATGAGTAGTAGACCCTTACTACTCATAAATTGTTTTTGATGATGGGGCCTCCGAATCGACGATCCACTCCGTTAAATATGATCTAGAGTATTTAAAACTTCTAAAAAATAAATTTCGTAATTTTTCGATATCATTTACCTTACGATCAAAAGCTCACAAAATTGACAATTTTTAACAGTAGGTATGGGATACTTGCTAGTTTAACTGTAAAAGAATTGAAATAAATTGAATTTTTGATAGAAAATTATATTCACTACCTAGATAAAGATCAATAACTCCGATCTTAAATTGAAGGATCCGATCATCTATTTTTAGGACGCTGCTCGATTTCTACTGCTCATTTTATGCCTATTTGATGGACTTAATTATGATTTTAAAAAATTACAAAATTTATTTTCTAAAAGTTTTAAATACTCTAGATCATATTTAACGGAGTGGATCGATCTTGAGGCCCCATCATCAAAAACAACTTATGAGTAGTAAGGGTCTACTACTCATAAAAAGTATAATAATAGCCCTACTCTATATATATATATATATATATATATATATATATATATATATAGTAGAGCTAGAATACTTTTAAAAGCACCAACTCATTGGTGTTTCTAAGTTTCTAGCCCTTAGATCTACACCCCAATTACTAATACCCCTTGGATCGTGACACTATTTCACCTACCACCACCTAAAGCACCATCATCTCAACCCTACAACTCCCCATCCAAGGGTTAAAAACTCAAAAGTACCAACCCAATGGTGCTTTTGAAAGTATTCTAGCTCTACTATATATATATATATATATATATATATATATATATATATATATATATATATATATATATATATAGAGAGAGAGAGAGAGAGAGAGAGAGAGAGAGAAACTAGGCTAATATGCCATTAACAAGACCACGTCATTAGTGCTACCAAGTTTTTAGCCATTGATTGAGAGACAGGGTGGTTAGACGACGGCCTTTCCAATGCTGAGCTATACGCTTCTGCTGAATAACGATCTAATGCGAAAATCATCACGAAGCGATTCAATTCACGTAAAAATCCTATAAAGACCAAGTGCTCCAAGGCTATCGATAGCATAGCAATTTACTCTCTCTCTCTCTCTCTCTCTCTCTCTCTCTCTCTCTCTCTATATATATATATATATATATATATAGAGTCCTATAGTGTTTGTAGAAAGTACCAAGCACTTTGTGCTTGTGAATTTTTTACCGTTTGATCTAGGACTTTGATCATTTTCATCCGTTAGATTATACTATTCAACCAACCACTCACTTAACCCAAGGGGGCCCACATCATCCTAACCGCACATCTATTAATCCAAGTTAAAAACTTACAAGATCTTAATGACTTGATTTTTAAAAGCATAGTGAGCTCAAGCTCAATTTTATATATATATATATATATATATATATATATATATATATATATAAAGTTCTACTGTAATATCGATAAGACTAAGGATTCGGCCACATTTGAGTTTTCCACCGTTAGATTTAACCCTTAAATTATTTTTACCCGTTAAATTATAATATTTAACCAACAACTCACTTAACTCTAGGGGGGGCCATATCATCTTAACCACAAATTTCTCAATTCAATGGCAAAAAAATCAATATCACCAATCGTCATTATCGATAGTATTCCAGTCTAGTTCTATTTATGTATGTGTATAATTAATTAACCCAATAATGAGAGGGAAAAACCACAATTAATAAACCGCAGGCGAATGGACAGTGGGTCAAGACTATAAGAGCGATACCATTATAAAAGTGAGGAGGGGATGGGGCGCCAGATCTCAGCGAATCGTCGATCTCTCGCCGTCTTCTTGTTTTTGGCCTTTTTGCTGCTCTCTTTCTGTCTCCACCACTGCGCTGCTGCTGCTGCTGCTGCTGCTGTGAGGGAGGAGGAGGAGGAGCTGGTGAAGGCGGCGGCGATGGCGGACGAGCAGCCGAAAAAGCCGGTGCCGGCGGCGGAGGAGGAGGAGGAAGAGGTGCAGCAGGACGAGGATCAGGAGCCGAGGGAGCACCCGATCATGGGCGGCATCTACGACGCTCCCCTGAATAACGAGAACAGCTTCGACAAGGAAGACCTCGCCCGATTCGCCGTCCGAGAATACAACAACAAAAATGTGAGCACCACCACACCCTTCTCCCCCATTCTCTCTCTCTCTCTCTCTCTCTCATCTGATTATTTAATTTTTTATAATTTTAATTTTGCTATTTAATATTTTAATTTGGATGATTTGGTTCCATTAATATTATTATTTTGAGTGATAGATAGCACGCTATTTATTTTGCTTATTTTATTTAAAAATAAATTTAGTTAAAAATATGAATCGACTAACAGTCACACTGATTAAGAAATTTAGACTAATTTACCCCTTATTATACCTCATTATTAAATGTAAATAATTGTCTAGTAACATGTAGGGAGAAAATAACTCGATTTTTATTTGTTTATGATTCAATTTATGGGTATATTTTTTGTGCACTTAAGTTTAGTTTGTTTTTTCGTTTATCATTATCAAATGAATCTCATGTTAACCATAAAAATTCATTAATTAAAATTAAAAATATATTATATTTTTTTTGAATCTATTTTCTTCTTTGTTCTATCACCTACTGAAAGATTGGCGACCTCAAAATGTTGAAAATATTATATTTTTTTTTCTTTTCAATATACTGTTTATATGATTTTCCGTTATTCCAAAGTAGTTCTATAGTTACCACCCGTTAAATTAACTTGGGTTAAATGTGAATTAAATATTTATCATAGTTAAACAAAATTAAAATACTAATTTTTTTCTTAATTTAAGGACAAATAAGAAATGTTCGTGACGATAGAGGGCTATATTTAAAAAGATCAAGAATTAAAATATTTTTTGTATCTTTGACTTAAAGAAAAAATAAGAAAAGTCGGTGATGATGGAAGCATATATTTGAAAAGACAAAATAGTAATTTTATAATTATTTTTGTACCGATAACAGAGTTGATTAATAAATTTTAATTTTAAGGATATATTTGAAATAAGTTGGAACGTAAAAATAATATTTTTAATATTAATCTTCTAAGAGGAGGATAAATTAGAAAGTTGGAAATTTTTCACAACTATATAAAAAACTATACAAAAACAAATTTGGATGGCTGGGTTTTTTATTCCGAATTACTACATAGGCTTTTTAAGATATGTTTGCATTTTTTGCAGGGAAATTTGTTTATAGTATGTATATTTTTTTGATGGTTTGAATTAGTTTCTAAATAGGGGCAATTGCTTATATACTCCTGAAAAGTTTTCGATTTTTCGATTTACCCCTCTTAGAAGGCTAATATTGAAAATACCCCTCCTATGTTCCAACCTATTTCTAATATACACTTAGAGTTAAAATATGTTAAGTAACTCTGTTATCTCTGTAAAATTACTATTTTGCCCTTTTCAAATATACCCTTCTACCATCATTGTCTTTCTTATTTGCCCTTAAAGTCAAGGGCATAAAAGTATTTCGACTTTTAGTTTTTTCCAATATACCTCTCTACCGTCACCAACCTTTTTTATTTGCCCTTAAGTTAAGGGCAAAATTGGTATTTTAATTTTTTTTTAACTGTGGTAGATATTTAACTCACGTTTAATTCAGATTAATTTAACGGGAGATAACTGCGGAGGTATTTTGCAATAACGGTGGAACGTATGAGGGGCATTTTAGAAAGAAAAAAAAAGTAGCGATAGATCGAATATTTTCAGACGCATGAGGAATATATAGGCAATTATCCCTTCTAAAGAACATTGACCCAATTTTTTTTTACTGAGACATCTTCGTAATATTTATTTCTTTAGTTTTGAATTATTTTAGTCAATCATTTTGAATACTTCGTTAATGAAACATTAATCAGATCAAATTTTGTATCCAATTATCTTTTGGCAAAAGAAAAATGTAGAATTCTTTATCAGTTAACAATTGGTAACTAATGATTAAGTATAATATAATAATAATTCATCTCCAAATAAATAAAATTTAAAAATAGATCAACTGAAAAAATAAAATTGAAAATTGCAATTTGTACACTCAGAAGTATGAATTTTTTTTAATATTAAGAAAGAAAAAATGATGAGGCTATACTCACCTTTAATTTAGGAATATTTATAAATTAAGCAATTTTAAAGAAAATATATTTGGAAGCTATATATAATTACTAAACCATACGTATGTAAGTATGTAACTAATCCTAGAAAAGAAATAAAGATAAAAAAGAAAAGTTGGAAAAAGCCTCACCCCCGCATAGGGAAAGAGGGATAAAAATGGATTAAATATTATTATATATTTGGGTTTGATTCCAAATCGGAAAATTTCCAAAGATGTGGATTCTGAGTTAAAATTATTTTTCAGATACAGTTTCAGGTTTGTTATCTTTTTTCGAATTTAAATCTCCGAATCTCAAACTGGTTTTGATGTATTTTTAGTATGTAATATTCTTATTGAGTCCATATATATATATATATATATATATATATATATATATATATATATATATATATATATATATATATATATATATATATATATATAGTGTGAGGCTACTATGCTATCGGAAGCACGGAGCCTTCCGTGCTTCCAGGTCGTTTTCGATGTTGCGACTTTCGAATCGTCGATCGGCTCCGTTAAACTTGATCTAGAGTATTTGAAATATCTAGAAAATAAATTATACAATTTTTTGATATCATTTGCCTAGTGATCGAAGGAGCACAAAATCAAATAATTTTAATGACCATAGTGAGCCGTTTGAAAGTTTAACGGCGTAGAAATATTCAAATTACATGAAATTTTGATAGAAAATTCTTTATACTATATAAAACAAGATCAATATCTTTGATCTAAATTTTTAATGTCATATTATCGTGTTTTGTAAGATTTTTATTCTCAGTCATTGATTTTTAGCCCCTTCGCTCACTAGACAAATAATATCGAAAAATCGCAAAATTTATTTTCTAGGTACTTCAAATACTCTAGATCAAGTTTAACTGCGATCGACAATTCAAAAGCCACAACATCAAAAATGACGTGGAAGCACGGAGCCCTCCGTGCTTCCAAGCATAGTAGCCTTACTCATATATATATATATATATATATATATATATATATATATATATATATATATATATATATATATATATATATATATAAAGAATTCTTAATTTTTTTTTTAGTTTTTATAAATTTTAAAAGTTTTAAATATATATTGGCAAATTATTTTTTGATTTTAGCTTTTACATTATCTAAATGTCTTATGTTTATCGGCATTCGCTTAATATTCGGTTCCAAATTTACTTTTATCAAATATATGACATTTTGATTTCTAAATTTTAATTTATTATAATTGCTTATTCGAATCTTCTGAATTATTATTATAATAATAATTAAGTCTCGCAATCTTATTTACTTGACAAATTATTAATACAGAAGTAAAATTATTATCAAATCACCGATCACAATACTTACTATAATCCATCATTATTTATTTATATTTATTTAGTAACTAAATTAGATTAAATAGATTGTGAAATTAATTTTAAAAAAATTGAGTTAAAGTTAATAATAGTATAAAAATAAAAAAAGGAAAATAAAATACCAGGTGGCTTTTGCCCATATAAAAGGGGCTGCCATCCCTGCCCTTTTGACGTACGCGAAATTGCTTTCTTTCCGCTGCGACCGTCGGAGAAGGGCAGAAGGGCGAGATGGAGGAGCAGCTGCGGCGGCCGATGGGAGGCGTGGACGAGGTGGACTTGGGCAGCCACAACACCCTCGCCAAGGAAGACCTCGCGCGCTTCGCCGTCCAACACCACAACAACAACAACAACAACGTCCGCGCGCATTCTCCTCCTCCTCCTCCTGCCCTTTCACAAATATTAAATTCTTTTTGGAATAATATATATATATATATATATATATATAAAGGTCAAATTGTTCAGATCTAAGTAGTCGTGGGTTCGATTTTCGGTATACATACATATCGTTCTTTAATCTCTTTATTTTCCTTTTTCTCTTTTGTTGCATTATGTTTACAGTTTAGCTAATTTTGTTGTTGATATAGAATGCTCTTCTCGAGTTCGTCCGAGTTGTGAAGGCCAAAGAACAAGTCGTGTCGGGCATGATGCACTACTTGACCGTAGAGGTGAATGATGCTGGCAAGAAGAAGCTGTACGAGGCGAAGGTCTGGGAACAACTCTGGATGAATTTCAGGCAGCTCCAGGAGTTTACCTACCTGAAAGATGCGTAAGGTAAAACTCTGATTTTCCTCTATCTCTATCTCTATCTCTATATATAGTGTAGAGCTATTATACTATCGAAAGTATAATACTTATTCCGATTTTCTAATGCTTGGATCAAAAATTGTACGGTTGGGATGATTGCGGTCCTCTCCTCTAAGGGCCAAAAATTCGAAAGCATCAGATCTTCTATGCTTCCGACAGCAAAGTAGTTCTACTATATATATATATCCAAAGGTCAGCTTCTGTGAATGAGATGCGAAGTTAACGAGTAAATTTATTAGGACTTGGTAGTGGAAATGCATCACTCCCAACTTAGCCATTGCTTATGTTTGCATTTTGGCTTGGCGAACATAATAAAAGTTTGAAACACCGTTTTCTAGCAAGCTTATTCCGTTAGAGACAATCGGTTGTTTCACGTCATATCAGAATAATCTAATTTTCTTGCATTTAACTTGAATCACCATGTTTTGTGCCCCTAAAAATGCCTTTAACCCATCTATGGGGAGGAGTGTTAAATATATAATCTTAGAAAGCTTGTTTACTAGTGCAACTTAAACTGTTCCCCCGTTTGGTTCGGGGTTAAGGAAAAACTAGTTATTCTAGGGATAGGATTAAGTTTGGGGTTAAGGTGGGGTTAGAGTATTTTTGTGTTTGGTTGGAGATTTGAGTTAGTCCAGAATATTGGAAAATATTTTTTGGTTGAAGTAGGTGGGATAAGAAGAATAGTGGGTTATTATGAATAGAAAATAGTGTTTGGTTGAGGTTTGGTGGGGTTAGCTAAACCGGGATAACTCATTTGAGGTGAGGTTAACTAACTCCACCCATTTTTGAGAGCGTTTGGGAATAAAATGGGGGTTAAGGGGTTATTCCACCCCTTAACTCCCAACCAAACGGGGGTTTAGAGACAATTGTCTTGTTTCACTACTTTTTTTTTTTTGTCATGCTTTTCAAGGCTAAAGGCACCAAGGACTTAGACATTCTACTGTCAGGTTATTTGCAAGTTTATGTGCTGTCTTATTTGACAACACAAAAACAAAAACATTGTAGTAATCCTTTCTTTTTTCCCCTCTCTATGTGGAAATTTTGGTGAGTTTGCAAAATAAAAGAAAATTCCATCCTTAGGTTTCTTCAACTGCATATAGCTTATTAAAGAAAAGCAACAAGGAAAAAAATTATAAGAGACTTTAAACTTGGATGATCTTATTGTGGTGTTATTGTGGAGAGATAAAGTAGTCAATTATGAAGTTTCCGGATCGTCATGTACTAACGATTGCGGAAGTGTATCACGCTTGTAGAATGGAGACCTATTTCTTTCTATTTGTAGGTCTAGTATCTCGTGCTTCATTATGAAGTTTCTTTCTTTTGCTTTGCATATATATGGCTCAAGAATGGTTTGATGCAATTATGAAATTTGAATTATGAGATCATGACGGACTCTGTGGGCATCTATTTCTCTTGCATGGTGTGGTGATGATCTGTGAAAATACTAGCAGTGGCGGCATAATTGATGCACTGCAAAGTTCTAGTACAAGTTTATTTTGCTGCTGCTTTTTTCTTTCATTTTTTTTTTAAAATATGCTCTCTCTATAGCTTGTCTGTAGAGGAAGAAGTACGCATTTATCTAACTTTACAAGCTTTAGTTTCTGACATGAAATCAACTATCTATACATCCGATCACCTCATGTAATTGAAATGCAACACCATAAAATCATTGTGATGCTTGATAATGTTGTTTGAGGCTTCAGTGTTCTCCGAAATTGGACCAGAAAAAGTGTAAAAAAAGAAAAAAGCGTGCTTAGTTCCGTTTCCCAACCTATATGCACAACGATGATCTCTCTATCTCTCTATCTCTCTATCTCTCTAAGAGCTAAAAGTTTGTCATCTGTAGCTCATGTTAAATTGGAAAAAACAAAACATGTTTTCATATTTAGAAATAACACTCCTTTCATATGTTTGATTTGTTTTTTCGGTGAACTAACTCTGTTTTTATATTATACTTTCTTTCCAGGTTATCACTGTGGATCCAGCAGTGGAGTTCATGCATTATAAATAAAGCTTGAGATGTATGTGTGTTTGATTGCTTTATATTCTCAGTTGGAATCTACTGTGCAATATGTCTCAGCTATGTGAACAGACATTTGTGCTTTAATTAGTCTAAGTGTGTTGCTTATATGATCATGTTTTATAACACTGCTTCATCCTTTTGTTTTCTTCAAGTTATTATTATTTTTTTCTTCTTTGAACACATCTGTTGATATCTTGGCATAATCCCATCTATTAACTGTTAAGAGGAAATGATCAATTACATATTTAGCCTTTCAATTCTAGCTATTTCTAGGGTTAAAATATATAGAGGTTAATTATAGCTCAACTTGGCATTTGCCAATTTTGCCAGATTAACAAAAACTTTTAGCCTAAATCACCAAGAAAAAAAAATCAACTGTAAATTCTCTAAGATACATTTGGCATGTTTTGCGAGGAAATTGTCTAGGCTCATTTATGTTTTGGCCTTTTTGCCTAAAAAACATCAAACCATTATGCGTTTTTGTAATAACAGATCATCATTTTGGAATTTGCATATGTTTGGCCTTTTTTCTCTTTTCTTTTTTTCTCCCTTCTCACCGTTTTTTTTCCTCTCCTCTTCCTGCTTTCTCTCCCTACTCCACCGCCTCTACATCGACATCATGCTCCACTTTTTTACCTCGCCCTCACCTTCTCCGAGTCTACAGCGGAAGCCCACGGGAACGTCGACAGACTCGTCGAACAGACAGAGTTCCCTCTGTCGGAACAAAGTGGCAACACAGAAGAACCAAGAAAGATATCCACGAGATCAAATGAGGGGTTTTCACAATATGAGGATCAAAATTGAGTACAAACTAAACAACAAGAACAACAATATGTATTAGAGCACAATCTCTAAGTTAAACCGTCATACATCATGTATTACATCAAATAAACTTAACTCCCAAAACAATAGTACAAGAAAGAGGCCCTAACCCTCGCCAGTATAGGTGTGTAGTATAGAGTGGCTTTCTATTAGATGATCCTCTAATGTATAGGCGAACTGGTAGAAAATACTATCTACTGCGTGATGTCTCCTCACTTCTATCAGTCGGTAAAAATATCCCTAAAAAGCAAACCACAATAGGATGTGAGAATTAAGAACTACTCAACAATAGTTCCTAGTGGGTATAGTCGACAATAACCACGACCTTCTCATTAGGCCTACTGGAGGCCAACGTAGAGAGAGAATAGTAAAGTATGCAGTAAATGTAGCTGAATGTAAATATACATATAGCTGCATATAAATATACAGAAAAAATGAGCTAAATAGGTACATAAATAACAGGCTATGATCTGAACAAGTAAATATCTCTATTGATCATTTTACTGTAATGAATAAATGAATCACTGACTATAAACAATACTGTGCATGTAGTAAAGATAAAGGAATACTATCGATGTCTATACTTGCTGTGCTACCATATCCTTACACATGTAATGAAAAGGAAATAAAGAAGCTGATTAGTGCATGCATCAATGCTACTACAAGAAATAATACTGCAAAAGTATCCAATCGCAACGACGGACTCGTACGTCCGGTCAAGCATGCGCCCGCCTAGTGCCGGAATCGCACTCCCGCGGGTGCACCGTCGACACTAAGGCTCTGCTCCAAGCCCGAACACCACTCCTGCAAGTGGGTCGTCTTCCCAGGGGCACACATATCTCTGCTATAACTGGTTAGCATCCGGAGCGACACTTGAAGAGGAGCGACCCCTACCGAGTCTAATAGCAAGTATCTCAATCAAACTCAATATGGTTCTGCATGCTATGATCTATACAATAATAATCTCATGTGTAATGACCACCGACCTTGTGGTTCATGCAATATAGTATAGAAAGGTTACTTCTTTACCGATTCCATACTAAGATAGCCCTCTATGTCATATATAAGATCCACATGCACGGGACGAGGCCATGAATAGGCCCAAAAAGCCATGCCCCCCCCCCCTAGATTTTTTAAAATTACAAAAAAAAAATAGTATTAAGTTGGTGAACAAATTGAAATATAATAACTTTTGGGAACCAAAATGAAATTGTTTCAAAAATTAAAGGTTGCTTGCGGGCCACGACATCACGCATGACGCATGATGCCCGCCCCAGGCACCGCCCGCCCGCTTGCCCGACACCCGCCTCGGCGCTTTCTCCCACTCCACAATCCACACGTAACACCCACCACCACCACACACACACACACACACGCACACTCTCTCTCACACAGTAATCCACACTTTCACTCCCACAGGCCCACTACGTAACCACACACACACACACTCTCTCTCTCTCAGTTCTACACTTCCACTCCCTCTTCCAAGCTCAGAGCTCTCAAATTTCAATCTTTTTCTAGCTCGCCGAACCGTCGGGCACTGACCGCCGGTGGTGCTCGCCCGAATCGCTAGATTGCCTAATGCCGCCACCGGTGGTGCTTGCCCTCGCCACTCGGGCTCGAGCCGCTCGGTGCCTAGAACTATGTGGCTACACCCCTCCGGGCTTTCAGTTTCTCTTAAATAATTTGTTGGTGTTATGTCATCGTGACTTGTGAGGTATGCCCTTGATTTATTACTCGTTGTTTGTTCAAGTGTTCAACTATTTAAGTAATTATTAATTTATTAATATGCATGCTCCGATAGTCTAATGCAGTGATGCTCAAATGAAATGTTCCAGTCTAGTTCCAAAATGCATGCTCCAAAAGTAATGTAGTAGATATAGTCATGTAGATCCAAAATTTTGAATTAGTATGAGTTTCTTCCTTATGAACAAGAGCTTTTTCTCGTCTCGGCTAGCTGTTAGTAAAATAATTAGTATTTGCAATTTATTTTTAAATTTTATTTTTTATATAGTTTTACATGATTTGCAAATTATCTTATATAAATTAGATCTTACTAATTGATTTTTTTTACATAATTTGTGTAGATATCTAGACCGTTATTGTTTTAATGGGAAAGACAACTACACTCGATTCTTTTTAAAAAAAATATTGAAAACTCGGAAGCTAATAAACAAAAAGATATTTATAGAGATGAGCCTATGGGTTCCCAAAGTTGTTGTTTGAAATCTCTATAAATAGAAGTTAAAGAGGCTAATAATTAACATGTCTTTTGAGCGTGATCCCGGATTACGACCTCAAATTTGGAAATATCCTGTAGAACAACGTGATGAAGTTCGACGAGTATATATAATCAATGGTCCATATCAACCGAGACTTTTGGAATATCCAAAAAGTGGGCCTCCTTCTCATCAACGTCACTTTCAACCTTCATGGTTTGAATAATTCAAATTGTGGTTAGAATATTCTCTAATCAAAGATGCCGTATTTTGTCTACCGTGCTTTCTTTTTAACAAACCACATGGGCATTCTTCACAAAATGCCTTCACTGTTGATGGTTTTTATAATTGGAAGAAAGTGAAAGATGAAAAAAGATGTGTTTTTCTAAATAATATAGGTAGAGAGCCAAACTCGCCTCATAAAGTTGCCCAAAAAGCTTGCGAAGACTTGATGAAACAATCTCAACATATTCAAAATGTGCTTAATAGACATCCATCACAACAAAAGGTAGACAACCGTTTACGCCTTAAAGTATCAATAATTGCGCTTAGATATCTTACTTTTCAAGGATGTGGTATGAGAGGTCGGACGAAAGTATAGAAACTATTGATCGGGGTAATTTTTTGGAAATGTTGAAGGTGTTCTTTTTTCTTAATGAAGGTATTGCAAAAGTTATTTTAGGAAATACTCCGCAAAATGCTTCTTATATTTTGTCGGATACGCAAAAAGAAATTTTGCAAGTTCTAGCGGAGAAAGTAAGAAGAAAAATTCGAAATGAAATTGGCGACACGAAATTTTCTATAATGGTTGATGAAGCACGCGATGAGTCAAAAAATGAGCGATTAGCTATCATTTTGAGATTTGTTGGTGTACAAGGTTTTGTTCAAGAAAGATTTTTTGGTCTTATTCACATCTCGGATACTAAAGCATTAACCCTGAAAAATACAATTTATTCCGTTCTTTCTCACTATAGTCTTGATGTTCAAAATATTCGCGGCCAAGGTTATGACGGGCGAGTAATATGAGTGGTGAATGGAATGGATTACAAACATTAATTTGTAATGATTGTCCCTATGCTTACTATATCCATTGTTTAGTCCATCGTCTCTAATTGGCTTTGGTTGCGCATCTAAAGATATTCTTGAGGTTTATGAATTTTACTCAAAATTAAGTACTATAGTCAACATTGTTGGATCTTCTACCAAACGAAATGATGAATTGAAAAAACTTCATAGTATTGACATTGCATAACTGATTGAAAAACAATGATCTTGAGACAGGAACCGGACTCAATCAAGTTGGCACGTTGCAAAGGGCCGTGATACTCGTTGGAGTTCACACTTCAAATTTATTACAAGATTGCTAAGAATGTTTAAGATAACATGTACAGTTTTAGAGAATATTATTGATGAAGGATCCAATGCATTTCAACGTGGTGAAGCACATTTAGCCCATAAGGCAATGACATCTTTTGAATTTGTGTTTATCTTACATCTCATGAAAGAAATAACGGAGGCGACCTGCATTCTTTGTTAACATTTGCAACGTAAATCTCTAGATATTCTTAATGCTATGCATCTTGTGGCATCAACAAAATCACTTATTCAAAAGCTTAGAAATGAAGGATGGGATTCTCTTTTTGACAAAATAAAGTTATTTTTGTGAGAAGTATGACATGGAAGTTCCAATTATGTTTGCTCTTTATGTGGGAAGAGGAGGTCGTGCTCCCTGTCAACGAGACCATATTATACTTGAGCATCACTATTGAGTTGATATTTTTAATGGTGCAATAGATTGTCAGTTGCAAGAATTGAATACAAGATTTAGTGACAATATGATTGAATTACTTACTCTAAGTTGTGCTTTGGATCCTAAAGATGGTTGCAAATTTTTTAATATTGATAACATTTGTAATCTTGTGGAAAGGTATTATCCTCCAGATTTTAGCGAGTTTGAAAGAGAAGGGTTAAAAATAGAGCTTCGTCATTAGTTGAGGTGTGATGTGAGATTCTTCCCATTCTTCAGGAAATGCCATGAATTCTCTCCATTCATCATGCACTTTCTTCTCACTGATGATTGCTTCTCAATCCCTCTTGGTCATTTCAGCTTGCATCTTATGCAGAGCCGAAGAGTTCTCTTGGTATATGCGATGCTTTCGGCAGCCTTTCTATCTGCAGCCGCCTTTCCTCTTACATGCATCCGCCATATTGACCTGTGATGGAAAAGGATTCTTGTCAATCTCCATATTCATATTTTCTTGATCGGCAAATATAAGCCGACCTTCGTCTATTTCTTTTCGAATCTGCCTTTTTGCAGCCGCCTTTCCTTTTCCTTTCATATCCACCATGTTAACTTGTTATGGAAAAGAATTCTTATCTATCTCCAAATTCTTATTTTTTTGGTCGGCGAATATAAGCCGACCTTTGTTTATTTCTTTTTGGATCGGCCTTTTAAAGGCAGTACATTCATTCGTTCTATGGCTCCATGAATGGTGCCATTTGCAATACCTTCTTCTTTTCAATTCTTCTCCAAGAAGTATAGTTTGACCATCATTGCCTTTTTTAGCAACTGATTGAAAATTAAATCAGTCTTTGATACATCAAAAGAATAAGTATATGCCAAAATCCGTGCTTTTGCCTCGCTTGATTTAGCGAGCTTCAACAAAGCACACTTATATGGTTGACGGTTTTTAACCATCTCAGCAGCATATATTTTGGTTTCATTAGCCGAATCCTCAACCTCTTCAGATGAATTTGGTTCCTCATAAGCTGAAGACTTTTCATGAAAAAAAATGTTTTTCTCTTTCCCTTTATTCCAGCCTTTGTTTCGGCTCCACCTGGGCCGATTCTCGTTGTTTCGTTTTCGGAATTGCTCATATTGGGCAACCCAAACTCCCAAATCGAAAAAATTTGGAAAGTACTTATCTTCAAAATGATTTTTAATTTTAAAATATAAGCCATTAAATGCCATCTTGGCAAATTCTGATTCCGGCATTCTAACGAAACAACGGCTCCTAGGCGTCTTGAATCGGTTTAAATATTCTTCAACCGATTTGCATGTTCTTTGTTTGAACTGAGCTAAATCAGCCACCGATAATTCCGGTTTTGACCTATAGAATTGTTCATGGAATTTTCTTTCTAATTCGTCTCAATCTCTATTTAATTAGCCGATAAACTAGTATACCAAGTGAAGGCCATCTTGGTTAACGACGTATTAATAATCTTAATTTTAAAAATAGATATGTTGCGGCTTTCCGGCATTGTGCCATGAACCGTGCAACATGTTCGACCGTATTTTTGGTCTTATCACCGAAAAATTTATCAAATTTCGGCATTTTTCAATTTGCCGGATAAGAATGCTCTGTGTCTAAATTCGCAGGATAAGGTGATCTAAATACAGGCCGCATTGCCGGCCTTGCGCCTACTTTGAAAGTATTTTGGATGGCTTCTTCAATTTGCGCATATATTTCATTATTGTTTTCTGCAATGGAACTTGTGCTTGTCTTTGCATTCGGTCCTTATGGTGGTCGAAGTTTGTGCTACATGATTTGCTCTTTGAATATTTGGAGCTTGCTTGACTAGCCCCTATATTTTGGGTGGTATCTTTGCCATTGGCGGAGGAGGTGACAATCCCCGTACCATTTTCGAGGTGACGGGTATTAACGGCGTAGGTCTGTATTGCCTAGAATGGTACCCACGATATTGGGGCTGTCCATTTTCTGGTGTCGAAGGATTTTGCAACACTGGTGTCATCATAGGCCCTTGTAAACCTGTCATTGGTTGCTCACTCCGAGTCAATAATTGCCCTATTCGGGCAGTATTTCGTTAGAGGCCGTGTTAGCTGCCAAGATTGCATCTAACCGTGCAATACTTGCATGACTATTTTGGTCCAAAACTTGTAGGACCCGAGTTATTTGTCCTACCGCCCGAGCCAAACTAGCCCTTGTTGGTCGGACCGACCACTAGTCTCACATTCGACAGCAAGACCGCTTGGCGCTCTACGGCGTTATCGAATTCGGGTTGATCGCTCCCAGAATTTTAGGAATGACCCTATTATGTAGATTCCTGGCGTTATCATCAGCCATTATCTTAATATAGAAATAAATTTACCTAAATTAGTGTCCCACTGGGTGTGCCAAAAATTGTTAGGAGTTGAATTCCCTAATCCCCGACCTAGTCCAAGATCTTCTTCGGGAAGCGCGTCGGAAAGCGAAACGGCTACAATTAGTGACCCTCGAAGATTGCGCCCTTCGACTGGATCAAGCGATTCAGCTGATGAGGGATCGGGTCAGCCGAGTTTGAAGAAACTCTACTAAAGATTCGGTTCGGCTGAAATGAGCCGAATGTACTGACTAATCGCAAATTTGATTTGGTAGAGGAATCGAATGGGAAGAATACACACCAGTCGTTCGGCTTAAAGTGTCACGCCCCGGGACCGATCCCTTTGGCCGGCCCAGGCCCGTCAAACAGAATGGACGAGTCTCCACTTGCCGCCCAAGGCTCAACACGAGTACAATTCAAAGAGAATATGAAATGCACAGGCGAAAGCATACACCAAAGGCTTACACGAGGGTAAGCAATAGCCAAGTGAAAGAAAATACTAAACTACACATGTAATACAATTTACTTGAACTTTATACATACATTCACATTTACATTCTTTATCTCAATCATCATTTCCTTTCTTTACATTCGTTTACATTAACTTCTAAAAGTAAATATACACATGGCATGCAACTAAGGAAAGTAACTCTAAGTAGGGTAGTCGCTAGCTATGGCGCGAGACTCTTACCACGATCGTCAACTGGCTCACTGGAGCTCGGCCCTATAGAAATGATGGGGTGAGAACTACAACAAAGTTCCCAGTGGGTTCGGCCCCTTATCACACCGACTTTCCCACTAGGTCTATTTCAGGCATAATTTGAAAGAATAAGCAGATAGTAATCAACTAAAATACATACAACTAATATGCCTGAACCGTAGTAAACATGCTAATGCTCAACATAATAGTAATGACGAATGCAAGATCTCAATCTCGATACCCAATCTCATAGCTAGCCCGTAGGTTTCGCCGCTCAAGAACTCACCAACTCAAATTCCAGTATCGGGGAGACTATTACGACCCGACGGGACCGTCCTCTAGGACGCTCATCCCAGTGGTGACCTACTCCGGAGCGCACCGCTCGAGGCGGAGCTACTGCCCCCGAGCAAGGACTTATAGGCGAGAATAATCAAATCCTTGCTCCAAGGATGTAATCATAATCCATTCCTTTAACTTTAAGGAGACTTTGCACAATGACCTTTATCTACAAGGTTATTGTCATTTGTTCACATTCTTTGTTCTTTGCATTCTTGTTCTTGTTTCTTGAGATCATGACCATGGCTTAACACTAACTCTAGTGTCATTTATATTCGTTGTTCTTTGCATTCATATTCTTATTCTTGTCAATGCCACACACTAACTCTAGTGTTCCCATTTTCATGCATTCTTGACCAGGTCATTTCACGACTCTAGTGTTCTTTACAACTTTCTAATGCCACTCGGTCTATATGTCGTAATATTCTTGTTCTTTAACCACTAGGTTCCTTGTCTCAACACATGCATATATAGGATTCGTTCTTGTTCCTTGTCCATGACCATTTTCATTGCACCTTAACTCTAAGCATGCAAATTCATATTCTTTTACCCTATTATGCACAAAAAGCACTATAACATATATACTCAACAATTGACATATAGACATAAAAGGAATTTCGTCATGAGTGGAAGAACCCCCCACCTTGTGAGTTCACTAGGATGCTCGAGTTCAGCTTTCGCGATTCACGGTCGCCAATTTCTCAATCTGCGGCAAAATAAAGCCGAATTAGGCTTTTTACACATAACTCTTCGTAAACTTTTCGTTTCGACAAACCGTTCGCTCGAGCGAGTCGAAAACGTCCCCAATTAGCCTTCTATAAGGTCAATTCACTTAGAAAACCCTCACAAGCAAGAACCCTAATTTGGTGCCCTAGCTCAACTACACACATCAAAACCTTAACTTTGATCTCGACGAAACGCAAAAGAGAACTCCTTATCATCAAGAGAGTCCATAAAAACTATCCTTAGGTTATTCTAATCCCTACTTAGGGTTTAACCACAAAGTTGAGAAAAGCTCACCTCCAAGCTTTCCTCCTTTATACTCCAAAGAGGAAGAAGAAGTCGATGATTCACCTCTTTAGCTCCTTCTCATGCTTTTTTCTCCTAGCTCTACCTCCAAGAGAGAGTGAGAGAATCCTAGAGAGAAAAGAGAGCTCCTTAGCTTGCTTGGGCATGAAGAACTGAGGAAACAACCTCATACCCCTTCATACATAACCCATATAATGCATAAATGCAAATAAGCCCCTCAACTTTCATTTAACTAATCAGCCCAAACTGGGCACTTTTCGGGTACGGGGACCGGTCTCTCTATGCGGGGACCGGTCCCAGGGTGCCTTCACCCGGGACCACTCGCGTGTGGGGACCAGTCTCTACCGATGGGGACCGGTTCCCGTACGTCGGTTTTCCAGGACTTAGCCAAATTTTCGTTCCTTTCCATCTTGCGCACACGGAGACCGGTCTGTCCTCGCCAGGGACCGGTTCCCGTGAGCTGACACTTCGGGACCCAGCCGATTTTCTAGTCTTCTTCACCTCAAACGCGCACGGGGACCGGTCTCTCCTTTCCAGGGACCGGTCCCCGAGAGCCAAAATCTGCAGAATGCAGATTTTTCTCGATTTCTTCTCCATCTAGCTCTCGAAGATCCCCAATAATACACTTTTTGCATTATAGATGCCTTCGGCCTTCGAAGCATTCCATCATCGAACTTTGATCATTCGACTAGAGTTCGATAGTTACTTACAGTATCGATGTATTACATAAAGAGCGTATACTTTTCTTATATTGAACGTAATTTGCAGGAACAATATAGAGGGCGAGTGTGCCTGATGGCATACAGATTCGATTGATCTACTACTTAAGAACTACTCCTAGGGAAAAACAGTAAATGCGGGAAAGTAAAAGTTACAAATAGACTATTCCTAGAAAATACAATAAATTGTAAGAAAAATAAGGGTGGTCTTTTATTCATGAAAAAAATACCCTTTTCTAGGACGTTATTGGCCTATTTATAGATCGCCCTCACTAATCAGTTATTGCCTATTCATGATCGGCCATTACTCATATTTTTCTGGACTACTTCTAGCCGATCGGAACCGTTTACAGCTACTCATGGTTGCTATATCTCCCTTTAAATTCTGCGGTTTAAGACTCTTCCAATGCTTCTGGTGCACAGCGAAATTACTTCTAATTAATAAAGCTGAGTGGGATACTGGCGTACCACATGTCCGCGCCTGATTGGCTCAATAATTATAATTAAAATTAGATTTAGAGTTTAATCAAACTTATACTCACTTGAGCACAAGATTGTTCCAGGGAGTGGGACAATTGTTCTAAAGTTATACTAGCTTATGCGTCAAAAGGGAACCTACTATTCTCCTACTAGTATCTATAAAAAAGGGAATAAGGACTTATTCTCACCTTACGCCTGAACCAAACGGTGTCTTAACCCCCGTTTGGTTGGGGGTTAAGGGGTGGAATAGCCCATAACCACGTTTATTTCCAAACATCCTAAAAAATGGGTGGGGTTAGCTAACTCCACCTCAAATTGGTTATTCCGACTTAGCTAACCCCACCTAATCCCACCAAACCTCAACCAAATACTATTTTCTATTCATAATAACTCATTATTCTTCTTATCCCACCTATTTCAACCAAACACTATTTTTCACTATCCTGGACTAACTCAATCCCCAACCAAACACAAAAATACTCTAACCCCACCTTAACCCCAAACTTAACCCTATCCCTAGAATAACTATTTTTTTCTTAACCCCGAACCAAACGGGAGCAAAAAGAGTTTTTGAACGTCTAGACTTATAAATTTTTTTAATTCTAAAAATAAATATATTATAATTTTTGGGATAATTGCCTATATACCCCTCATGCGTCTGAAAATATCCGATCTACCCCTACTTTTTTTTTCTTTCTAAAATGCCCCTCATACGTTCCACCGTTATTGCAAAATACCCATGATTATTTCTGTTAAGTTAATGGGTTAAACGTGAGTTAAATATCTACCATAGTTTAAAAAAATTAAAATACCAATTTTGTCCTTAACTTAAGGGCAAATAAGAAATGTTGGTGACGGTAGAGGGGTATATTGGAAAAAACCAAAAGTCGAAATACTTTTGTGCCCTTGACTTTAAGGGCAAATAAGAAAGACAATGATGGTAGAAGGGTATATTTGAAAAGGGCAAAATAGTAATTTTACGAGAGATAGCGAGTTATTTAACATTTTAACTCTAAGGGTATATTAGAAATAGGTTGGAACGTATGAGGGTATTTTCAATATTAGCACTTAAGAGGGTAAATCGGAAAATCGGGAACTTTTCAGGGGTATATAAGCAATTGCCCCACTATATTTTTACTTGTAAAGTTATATTTAAGCTGTGAATTATTAGTCATTTTTATAAAATTTATATATTTTCTATACTCGAAAAATAGCATTGCTTCAAAAAAAAAAAAAAAAAAAAAATTGTTCGTAGTGTTCTCAGTACGCAGACGTAGGGGTGGCAATCCAGCTCGCTGTTCGCGAGCCAGCTCGTGTTCGGCTCGAAATGAGCTCGAGATCGGCTCGCTCGTTTAGTAAACGAGCTGAATTTTTCAGCTCGTTTAATAAACAAATAGAACACGAGCGGGAGTCATTTCGCTCGTGTTGATATCGGCTCGATACATATATTATATATATATAATTTATTTAATTTATATTTTTATATATAAATAAATAATTATGTATAATATATATTTTTATTATTTAATTTTTAGTAAAATAAAAATAAAAATGCGAGCTTAATTATAAAAAGACCGTTTGTATATAAAATTTTAACTATTAGATCAAAATCTAATGGATAAGATTTTATAAATTTATTTTTTTAATATATTTAATATATATTTTTTTATTTATTGTTCGTTGGTGTTTCGTGAGCGAATTCGTGTTAATTTAGATTTATTAAACGAGCGACAACGGCCTTTAGTACAAATGCTTTAATGGCGTTCGTGTTCAGCTCGTTTACACCCCTACGCAGACGTTCCACAGGCGAGCGAGCTCGCCCGAGCTTTCAAAAAGTTTGCGGAGCCGCCATCGCACGAACTCCCTCGAAACCAAAAATGGCGTCCTCAACCCCCGATAACCCTAGAGGAGGCGACGATCCCTCCGACGCCCCCAAATCCCTCGTCCTCTCCTACACAAACCGGATCTGGAGCGCGTTGATCCCCTACCTCCCCTCCCCCGACTCCAATCTCCTCGCCAAGCTCTCCAATCTCTACCCCCGCCGAGGCCGCCGATCCATTTCTCGCCATCGAAAACCCGGTCTACCGATCCTACTCCGTTCAAGCAGTTCCGAATCGTTTATGTGAGCAATTTCGCTTTATTTTTTCTTCTTTGTTGTGATTAATGGTGGATTCGTTACTTTTCGCTGATCAAAATGAGCTTTTTTTTTCTTTTTCTTTTTCTTTTTTTTCGGTTTCAATTGTTGAATGTAGGTTGGAATTGAATGTCTAACTGATGTTTGTAGAAGAAAGAGGGATTTTTTGATTATTTACTCTTATATACGACTTTTCCTATAGAATATAATACAGTAGTTTGTCGATTCCTGATTGCAGGAAATTTGACTACAACGTCAATTCGAGCTCAACAGTATCGAAAAACTCGTTAGAAGTTTGATATGCTTTGGGTTAATTGTAAGGATTTAAGTGCCCAGTGACACAGGCCGTATCCACTGCATCGTATCGTGCCAATAAGATATCGACACGATACAATCCTGTGTTGATGGCATAACTTAAAACTCTATATTCTTTAAATTAGTTAGTAATTTCTCAATAAAATTCAAAAGGTTTAATATAGATACATAATAAGCAATCAAGAGTATGTTGTTGCTAAAGAAAATGAATATTTCATCCTTGGTTTTAAGTGCCTGTCGGCACGAGCCGTATTCACCGTGCCGTACCGTGCCGTACTGTGCCAACAAGATACTGGCACGATCTGGACCCGTCTTGATGGCACAGCTCAAAATCCTCTATTCTTTAAATTTATAAGTAATTTTCTCAATAAAGTTCAAAATATGTGAAAAAAAGACATAATAAATAGTTAGAATATTTTGTTGCTAAAGAAATTAAATATTTTATGCTATTATGTGTTGGCACATAAGAATTTTTTTGACCGGCACGCATCGGCACGCATCGGCACGGCTCGGCACGCACCGTGCCGTACCGTACCGACAAGTTTCCGGCACGACCTCGTGCCACGGCACTTAAATCCTTGATTTCATCCCATTCTGTGTTGGCACATATGTATTTTTTGTGACCGGTACGTATCGGCACCATTCAGCACGCACCATGCCGTACCGTGCCAGCAAGTTTACGGCATGACCCCATACCACGGCACTTAAATCCTTCACTAATTGCATATATATCCCTAAAATGCAGTGGAATTGCAAATTTATCAATACAAAGTTAACTTTCACATATCGTTCTAAATTTACATAGTTTGTAAATATATCTCTCTCCGTTAATTGACCAGTTAAAGTTTACTCTTCTTCAACTAATTGACCAATGCTAATTTTCATTTCTAAATTTTTTGCGCTAACTTTCGCATTATTCTACATTAACCGTAAATTATAAATTCTGAAAATGTTTTTTGAAAAACTACTGCAATAGCGTTTGTATCATTCCCACATCTGCAGGTGTATATACTGCCACTTTGCGCCATGTTAGAACAATGGGATTGGGTACCTAGACTCTGCTGAAATTTGAAGGAAAAGAACTTAATCTTCTTTTCTTATTCAGAGACATTGTTCCAATACCATCTCTTGAATCATGAATCAGATTTGGTGTATTTATGAAGTTGTATGGTTAAGTAGCACTATGTTGATATCAAAACAATAATGTATGAGTTGCAGAAACAATTTGCTGCAAATCTTTTAAAGGAAGACCCACAATACTACTCTCAAGATCATAGGAGAGGAACACTCTTTTAGGTGTTGAGAAAGCTAGCAAGATAGTATCTTGTTATACAACCATTACCCCATCTTGTTAGGTTTTAACCCTAATTTATGATAAAACTATAGTTACTCAAAAAACAATGAATCTATAAAATCATATTGCTGCTCAAATTCCTGAGCTCAAACTCGTTTGATGGTGGCTTTTACGGGTTTTGATGCTCGCTAAGAGAATGACTAAATTTGAGCAGTGAACATGCAGATGTGTGGCAATTTTACAAGCCTTGTAGAATCTATGGTTAGAGAGCTAAACCTATTCTTTGTGTGGGCTAGATATATATAGTCTCAAACACTTGAATGGGGTTTCTACTTTCTAGTTAGTAAGGCCCGGCCTGAGCACAACGTCTTCATGAGTTAAGTGTTCTCGTTTTGGCAGCTAGGAGGCGCGCGTCTTCGGAAGTTCCCCGATCATAGGCCCGTAAATGATCTGGAACAACTTTTTCACATCAGAACCTCCTGGATATGTAGTCATGAATAATTATCCTGTTTTGCCCGTTAAATAACTCTTTAAATCTCCTTTTCAAGAGTTGTGGAAATTTAGTTCAGTTTAATCTTCAAACTCCAAATTCAAGAGTGTAAGCATGCCTATTGCTAAGAGGAGAAACGAGAGCTTAAATTTGGCTTATCTTTGTGGTCAGTGGTGGGAACCCTTTTGATAAATGAGTGGCTGGTTTTTTGTTGTCTCGGATTGGCAAGATGTCACTTGAACAAGCAAGCAGTAACTGTTCTTTTGCTATGCTTGTGCTCTGTTAATAGTTGAGTTGTTGTTTGAGCTTGTGCATATCGAATGTAGAATGCAAAGAAGAATCAATTGTTCAGCAAATATTATATTCTTCTGCTATTGCATTATCTCAAACAGTGAAAGATAAATGCTGCATGCCTAATTGAGGCATCTTACATCTATCTTTTCTCATCTATGTTTTTTTTTTTTTTCATTTTATTGTACGGTATCGCATTTTCTTCTGTATTTCAGTCACAATGCAGTTATTGTCTTTTTTCATCATTGCTTTCTTTGTCTGATTGTTTGGTCCGAGACTTTCTTGTTTATTTCAATCACAATGCACTACCATAGATTTTGCGAAATGAAAGTAGCTTTACTTTGCATTACAATATTGAAGTTTCTGCATGTTTTAACTAAAAGTAACTCTTGTGATGCCATAAACTAAATTGTCGTTGTATTCATTCTTTGCTGATCAATTAAAGACTTGAAATTTGCAGAATAGTAGGAGAAGCATCCAAAGCATTTATCATCTTAGAAGATATTGTGGATCACACCTTGTCTAGTTTGCATAGTATTCAGAAAAGTTTGCTATTTTGGAGGATACGGGCTGAGGTGACTGCCATTTTCATTTTCTGACTGACTTATTTCTTGAAGCGGATTAAAATAATCTCTACTGAGTTGCTCCGTTGGCCTTAATATTTTTCGTTTGCCATACTTCAACTTTTTTGTGTTTCAGGGAACAAGTTCACAGAAAATATATTTCATGATTTTCGAAAGAGGACCACGAGCTTTCTTTAAAGGAACATATCAACTTATCAGTAGGCTAGGTGGTGAAGGGTCTCCAATTCAATATCTTTCACACTCTGCATCAGAGATGATATCAAACAAAATAGCTATTCTGACAAGTCTGCAACATTGCCTTGCTACATTTCTTGCAGAGGTTCGCCGCATCTTCATAGGTGTCTTAAAATAAAATAGTATGTGAATGACAGTATTTCTTTGAAAACTTTTAATTTCTTTATAATTCCAGTTACATTTAGTTTTGTTGATCAGCTATTTTGATCATATTCTTAAATTCAGCTTCGTACAAATTCTAACTAACTTGAAATATTAAGTTTCTAATATATACAATTGGTTCATTTTTTAGTTTCTACTTGTTTAATCTTTAGAGAGGTCCTTTAATCGTCTAATCTTACTAGACTTGCATAGAATACCAATAAATTTAGTGTGATGGCGTCAAGTTTTGTGTTACTCTTTCATATTGGGTAATACTTTATTGGCTTTCATGTAGGTGTACTTGGAAGTTGATAAATACAGGGAGCTGTTGGCCAGGGATTCAGATGAATCCTTCCCTGCATTACTAGATATTGTAAATGGACTTTTTTCAAAGCTGGAATATACTATTAGCCATCCATCTGAAATTTATAAGGTTATTCATTTTACCTTTTATATTGTTTATAGCTGTTTTCCTTTTGCCGTATTTTTCTAATTTACTTTTATTTCACTTGGCATTCAGAGCAACAATATGTTTTCGTTCAATGACGGGAATTCGTGCGCGCTTACGTTTGAAAAATTACCTGAGATAGACCCTGAAAGGTCACAGTGGACGGATACAGAGATAACGGATGCTACCAATCTGATATATCAAAACCTTCAAAGATTAGATTCATACCTTTCTTTCATTGTAAGCTATAATTTATTTTGCTTTCAGATTGAGGTTTTTTGTTTCATATGATGAAAACTATGATGGTATTTTATGGAAGTAATTTTACAAATTAGGAATTTGACATTCTGACCAATTGATTTTAGCACTAAAGTTAATATGTAAGCACATAGGGCATGTTTGTTTTACTGTAAATGGGGAGGGGGGAAGTAGTTTTCGGTGAAAACTGATCACTTTTGCTGTTTGGTTCACCGTAATATTATTACGGTCGAAAGTACACTTCATCCAAAATATCGAAATTGACTTCACCCTCCCAGGGGGCGAAGTCAATTTCGATGAGGTGAAGGTAAGTACTTTGGGAACTTTAATTACACTGATAACGTTAGTGTTATTCTTCCCCTTTTCTCTCCTCTCACGCCTCCACGTTCACCCCTCCCTTTTTCTCTATAGACCCAAAAAAAGCCCCTTTTTCTCCCCTTACTTTTTTTTTTTTTTCACTTTTTTAAACATTTGTCCTATATAATATATAATTTAAGTTTCAATAGATCTTTTATTTAATTTATATATTTCAAATATTTGTTAAATGTTAATAATTTTTTAACTTTAGAATTTTATTTGTTCCATTATTATAAATTATATGCAAAAAAAATTAATATAATTTTTTTAAATTTTATTTTATAATTATATTATTTTTTATTTATTATAATTTATTATTTATTAAGTTACAAAATAAAAAGTAATATCACTTATTAGGAGGTAAGTTCTAGGAGGTGTACGGATTAAATAGTTTTCGGTGAAACAAACGTAGTGGAAGAACTACACTTTCTACGTCATCTATTTACTACCAAACAAATAGTAGAATTGGCAGAACTTCACTTCCACAGTTAGGAACAAACAGCGGAAGTGAAGTAATTTTCACCTGAACTCTAGTTCAACCCAAAGTCCACTTCAACCCAAAGTCCACTTACGGTGAAACAAACATGCCCATAATGTAGTTACTTTTTTTTTATTTTAATTTTAATTTTTCCTTTATTGATCGGGAGGAAATTAAAGTTTATATTGACTGGTTCTTCATATACATAATAACAATGGTTTAAAAAATTCTATCGAGGATTAATCACTAGCACCCTATTTCCATGTTGGTAGTGCTTTTAGCCAAGTCTGTTTTGAGTTTTTCCCTTAAAGATCTAGTCTAACCGGCCTAAAATGTGTTTTTCTAATGTTGTGTCTGATTGATTGATTGAATTGCTTCCAATATCAACCAAATTTCTTGAAATGGTAAACTATATTCCATTGAAGATTTGATTGTAAGGTGTTCCATATCCTAGAGTTTTGCAATTTGAATCAAGGATTTTCCTGTCATGGCCACTTAGCGAGTGTTTGTTTTTCGTTGCTTACGAGTTACAAGGACTAAGAGACTAATAGATTGTAATTCACATTGCCATTATCATACATGACTTTAGTGATTGTTATGAAGCAAATCTATGTTGCACGAGATACGGATACGGGGATACGGATACGACACGATACGATAGGTGATACGGGCAATTCCTAAAACTTCGAGGATACGATACGCGGGATATACTTGAATAAAATATTATTTTAAATATATTTAAATATGTGTTGATTATATGTAATGATATATTGAGAACAATCAGAATATCTGGACTATATTAAGGAATATATTCTAATATGCATTAACTTGTATAATTGTTCTACATATGTTCATTAAAAAAGATAAACAATTATATAAAATAATAATTCAAAAAATATCAAACCAACTATCATCCAACTTGATCAAATGATAACAATAGATATGTAGTTGCACAAACTAGATAATTAGCCATTCAATATATATATCTATTTTGTTAGTTCTATTATTAAAATAGTAATAAAAAAATATGCTAACAATTTAATAGAGAAGGAAAAAAAATTATATTTTCTATAGCCTTTGTTGCTTAATGCTAGATTGACAAATTAGATTAAAGAGAATAAATACTGTGTGAAGATAGAACGAGAGGCTGTGTGAAGATAGAATGAGAGGGAGCGCCTTCTATCATTCAAGAGCAGAAAGATAGATGAAATGATAAATTGAACAGAGATTGATGTTTTTCTCACTCTTGTCCTTCTTTCCAATAGGTTTGGACGTGAGCTTTTAAAATTTTTTTAAGTTTCAATCATTTTAGACCTAAAAAGAACCTAATCGTGTCCCCCCCTGTATCCCTCCGTATCCTTCACGTATCAGAAATTTGTATCCAGATATTTTTTTTTATTTTTTAAAAATGCTCCTTCATTCCCGTATCGGACGCGTATCTGGCGTGTATCGGGCGCGTATCGGTATCTGATACGGGTACGGCATGAAATTTGAAGTATCCGTGCTTCATAGAAGTAAATGCAGTGATTGCTATGAAAATTGAAGTCCAACATCCATTGGGGGACACACACACACACACACACACACACACACACAGTGAGAGAGAGGGAGAAAAGTAAAAAAGCACCCTTAGCAATCAGTACTAAAGTGTAGTTAACCCATATTTATAAAGAAACTTGAGCTAATGTTGTGACTATGAGAGAGAGACAAAGTAAAAAAATACCCTTAACATAGTAATAAAATGTAGTTTAGCCATACGTATAAAGAAACTTGAGCTAATTTTGGGATTGTAATGATTGGATTAAATTGAAGGTAATCCGTTACTTGATTTTCTTAATAGGGAGCTATGTTACATGGATGTGGCTCAAAGGGAGCTGCGTCCATGTCTGACTTGCATTGGACTCGGGACTTGCATTGGACTCGAGACTTGCAGTGGTGCGCGTTTGTTGTGATCTTGAAATAAAAAAAAAGATGACGCGGAGAGGACGCGTCACGTATGTGTGTCTTCTCCGCATAAAAAGGGTACGGTACATGCAACAGGGAAAAAAATTCCTGTCTGCACCTGGTGTATTTCTCTCTCTCTACCTCTCTATGAACTACTAATTATATTTGATAATTGATATTTTAAAATTAAAATCTAATTTGATATATGTGATTTACTAATATTTGAAAGCCACATGTATATAAATTATAAGTTTAAGAAATTTATTACTTAGATATTAAGTAGTTCTAAAAATCAACTATATTAAAAAAAGTTGTTGTTTGACTTATAAAAAAGTTATTGCCCAAAATTTATAATTTTAATATATAATTGTTTAATATTATAGAATATGCCTAATAAATTAGATTCTAATAAGATTTTTGATGTGCAGTATATGAGATGTGCTTATAAAACGGATGTAGGTAATAAATTTCTTCTTAAAAGGATTGGTCATGCTCCAAAGAGTATAGAATAAGAATTTATTTATTATTCAATTTCAAACTATTCTAATATTTTATATAAATAAACTTATATTATTATATTAAAAATAATGTTTTATTTATGCCTAGTTGTGCCAATGTCCTACTTTTTTTCGAAGTTGCCAAGTCGCTGTGTTCGAGTCGTGTCGTATTAGTGTCTTTGTAACATATAGAGAGAGAGAGAGAGAGAGAGAGAGAGAGAGAGAGAGAGAAATAAGGAAACAATGAAAACAATCTTAATGTTCAGTAATAAAGTGTAGTTAAGCCATATTTATAAAGAAACTTGAGCAACTTTTGGGACTATAATAATTTGTTTAAAAAACACCCTTAACGTTCAGTTAAGAAAATGTAGTTAAGCCATATTTGTAAAGAAACTTGAGCTAATTTTTCTACTAATGATTTGATTAAAGTGGAGATAATCTGTTACTTGAGTATCTTAATGTAGTGTTTGTTAGGGGACGAAGTGTGGCTAGTGATGAAATCCATGTTGCCCCATCGAATACTATTGCGGAGAAATTCCTTGTTGGGATTGGCTTGGCGAAATATCCCTTGGGCAATTCTATTGCCGGGGATAATTGTTTCACAGGGTAAGTGGATAGGGATATTCCCACTGGCAAAACAGTATTCTAACTTTCCCTACTATCCATAACTTGGCAAAGTGGGGTAAATAACACTTGGAATCACACTTCTTCTCATTAAGAATATTCACCCCTATTGCTATGGTAAAAATGTTCCAAACAAACATGCTCAAAGTAAATGGTGAATCAATTGAGTAACTAAGGTTGTAGAGCAAACAATAAAATGTCTATGAAGGGGCACATTCCATAGACAGGAGGGTTATATTCTGGGGTATTCTGGGGAGGGTTTGTAGTTGAAACTAAAGATTTCTAGTTAAAACCACTTTAAAATTTGGATTCATTCTACCAAAAATAATCATTTCAAGCTTAGCAAGTTACTTTTTCTTTTGCTCTTTACTTCATGCTTGAGATACCTATGTTTGGATGAAGTGATCCTATGTTTGTATGAAGTAAAGGATTATTGTACGTATGTTAAGGGGAACATTATCAAAGTTTTAAGTGTCCGTCGGCACGTGCTGTATCTACCGTGCCGTCGTAGTGCCAATAAGATACGTGCGATACGGACCCCGTGGCAAGGTTTAAAGTCCCGCCCCGTGCCGTACGGCGGCACGCTGCATCTCGTGCCGTGCCACAGCACGGTATAGGGGGTGTCTCGGACCCCCACGTGCCGCGACACGCGCGCCGTGCCGCACGAGACGAGACGACACGGCGCGGCGTGCCACGGCACGATCTTAGTGCCGACACTATGCTTTTTTTTTTTGCTTTTTTTTTGCATTTTGTTTTTTTTTCCTTGTTTTGTTCTTTGGGGTATTCAAAGCATTCTAGATACCCCATGCCCCTTCACAAAGACATTGCAAATCGAAAATTTACTTATGAGGTAAGTCAAAAAAAATTATAATTTAATTTTTTTTTGTTTATCAATATACGGACAAAAGATTTTTTCGAGCTTTTTGCTTCTATAAACAAATTTGAGCCACATCAAATATAAAATTTTATTTTTGTGCTAAAAGATTAAAAATACGATAAAATTAAAAGCTAAATTAAATCAATTGATACTTAAATTTATTTAATTTATTTGTCATATAATTTATTGCTTAATTTTATTGATAGATCTACTATTTTTTGAAAAAATTAATTAAAAAATAAATTTTCAAATACCTTTTAAAATAATTTTTTCAAATGATTTTTAAAATTATTTTTTTTGTATTTTATAAAAGAAAAGGTAATATGGTCAAAAAAGAAAAAAGAAAAAAAGATTTCTTTGCATTTTAAAAATTCTACCCTCTAACAATTTCTATTTTACATCAGATATAATTGTACTTTACATACAGAAAAGTTTACAAATATGTTAATTGATGAGTATAGTAAGCTATATATAGCAAATATTCATAATTATTTGATTAAATTTTTTAAAATAACATTATAAGAGCTTATTGGAACCAAAAGAATTAAAATAAGTCTGTACCAAAGCGTGCCAGTTCATGCGTACCCATCGGCACGCAAGCGTATCATATGTCGGCACGGAAGCGTGCCAGTGCCGTACCGTGCCAAGCAAACAACGGTACGCCCCCGTGCCACGGCACTTTAAACCTTGCCCCGTGCTGATGGCACAGCTTAAAACTCTCTATTCTTTAAATTAGTAAGTAATTTTCTCAATAAAGTTAAAAAGATGTGATAAAAAGATATAATAATTAGTTATAACATTTTGTTGCTAAAAGAAATAAATAATTCATGCTATTATGTGTCGGCACACAAGAATTTTTGACCGGCACGCATCGGCACGGCTCGGCACACACCGTGCCGTACCGTGCCGGCAAGTTTCGGCACGATCCTGTGCCACGGCACTTAAATCCTTGAACATTATATTATTAAGACTAAATTGGACATCATATATTTTGCTCATGCATAATTTCTTTATAGTATGCTATTAGTTGAAGCTATTTTGTTTATGCTGTCCAGCTTTCCAGGTGTCAAAAACCAAGAAAAATGACTTTATATTGGATTCACTATACTGGTGGAGCTGTTGGTATCTCAGCATGTTCATTATGGCTTCTGCGGCATAGTAGTTTGATGGGGAGTTCTGACATTGACAATTGGATTCGTGACGCAAAGGAATCAATGGCGGGATTTTGGAGAGAGCATGTTGAACAACCAGTATGCTTCCCCACTTGTTAGTTACATAGTGCTAATTCCCTTTTTTCTTTGTTTTTTTTGTTTTGTTTTGTTTTTTTGGTTCTCTGAAAAGTCTGAAACTACTTCTATTAGTTCTAACAAGTCATAAAGGCATAAAATGCTGCTATTTTCTGCTTTTGAAAATAATTTCCACTTTATGGTTTTGCTCGGACTTTGGAGAGATATTACCTTGTTGTATCATTTGTTTTGCATTTGTCTACAGATAAATAATAGTATCTATGCATATTTGCCAATGTCTTTTTCTTGTTGAATTGGTGAATGGCGTGTTGTTGACCTTGAAAATTTAATAGAACTTGTGTGAAGTTAATCTAGGGCATTGCATTCATTTCGTGCAATTTATAGAGATCTAACACAGTTGGGAACAGTAACTATTGGGATATAGCAGCTTATGCTCTTGCTCATGCATATGAGTGTGTGAATATAAGTGGGTTGTGCCTTTGTAAATGTTGTTGCTATAGCAATTGGAATCATGTATGTGCATTCATAAGTAGGGGCGCTATATTGCAATGCAAGTTTTCTGTCCGTGGTAGTTGACTGGTTGGTATTCAGTCTTCCTTTTCATAATTGGTGAACTACAAACAACTCAGTTTCTTTTGCCATGAGAACTTATTACTCCATGTGACTGAGGGTCTGAGATTTTTTATGCTATCGAATTATTGGAATAGTCACATTCATATTTAAGTAAGAAATCAGGTTCTGTCAGTAATGTTTCTTTCCTCTTGCAATATCTATAGGATTCTATTGGATTCGCCTTGAGCTATAAATCATTGAGGTTCATTTGGCTGTTATATCTTGCTTCATAAGTTCTTTTGTTTGATAGTTGTATTCATCACGTTTACCTCATTCTTTATCCACCCTTTGCTCCTAAAGCTGGGCCTTATAGTTCCATTCAATGTGTCTTTATTCAGTAGTGTACTTCATGTTAGCACACACTTCTGTGAATAGTATATTTATATGTTATTATCATAAGCTTTTGTTTATCAAATTCTGCTTTTTGATATTCTCAGCTTATTTCCATTAGAGATGAGCTATTCGAGACATTCAGGAGGAGACACAAAGGTGTTATGGAAGTCGAAGAGGTGCAATTGACTGCAAATTCCCTGCACAGGTTACCCCTAGAATTCCATGAATTTACTGAATTTGTTATTCTAAAACTTCCTAATTAATTTTTCCAAAATTAATATGGCATTTACTGCCTACAATCTTGTCGTGTTGTTATACAAATTGTACGCAAAGCATTTCTCCTTCTTGTTTTTATAGTCCATTATGTGTTTGCTCTCTTATTTAGTTGTATGTTTTTTGTGAGTTGTCTGTGACAGGGGGATGGAAAAGTCTGAATAATCTAAAGATCTTGATTTCAATAATAATGCTGTGGTGCACGAACCAACTGATTAAAATTGTTAAGAACATTTTAGATTGTCTAAATCTAATTATTGCCAATGTCTCATAATGATAATCATGATGGAGAAAGCATCGAGACAAATAAAATGTCCAAATGATGTCTTAGCATAAGACCAGAATTATTGCCAATGTCTCATAATGATAATCATGATGGAGAAAGCATCGAGACAAATTAAATGTCCAAATGATGTCTTAGCATAAGACCAGAATTAGAAATTATACTAGTTCTAGCATATGAGAGCACTAAATGGAGAAGTGTCTAATCTTTTTCTTGCATTCTGTTTAGCGTGCCCATCTGACATTGAACCAAGAAGATCCTGTTGTGCTTCTAGGTTACCATTCTCATCATAAACTGTATTTTGTTGTATTTTTTTGAGAGAAAACTGTATTTAAGTTGTTGAAGTACTTGGAATGCCTGTCAAGGTAGTAATTAGCAAATATTTTCTCAATTTTCATGTTCAAACTGGTTTGGAAAAAAAATCACTCTTTTCTATTCTCTGAAGCAAGGTTTTAAGTGCCTATCGGCACGGGTCATATCCACCGTGCCGTACCGTGCTAACAAGATACCTGCACGATACAGACCCAGTGTCGATGGCACAGCTCAAAATCCTCTATTCTTTAAATTAGTAAGTAATTTCTTCAATAAAGTTCAAAAGATGTGATAAAAAGACATAAAAAATAGTTAGAATATTTTGTTGCTAAAGAAAATAAATATTTCATGCTATTATGTGTCAGCACACAAGAATTTTTTTGACCGGCACGGCTCGGCACGCACCGTGCCGGCAAGTTTCCGGCACAACCCCGTACCACGGCACTTAAATCCTTGCTATGAAGTTTCATCGGTTTATATTGCAATTTTTTTTTTGTTTCATTTTGAAGTTTTCCATTATAAGCTATTGGTGTTAGTATATATAAGCATTGGGAGTCAAGGATTGATTTTGTTCCCCATATTTTTAAGCTCAAGCTAGCCCAATTAGCATATTATTTTTAGCAACTTGATTGAACAAGCTTTTAAACATGTGAGCTGCTCAAAATGATGGTGCCAATACGAGCCTTCTATATTTTGTGTCCCTCAGCAATTCGCTAGCATCTTTGAATTTCTGATTGTTATGCGTGTGACAAACTCCCGTGCTTTAGTCTATGTCCTTGTAAGTTGCAGCATAGACTCGGCATATGCGCGGAGTTCAAAGTCTTTATTATAGGTCTTTAGAAGGATAGAAATACGAGCGCGGGCATGATGTTCACATTCGTAGCTGTGGTTGTGATTTTTAAATTTTTTCAAAGATCAAGCTCATGTTTCTAGCATAATTTCAATCGACGTTACCGACCATCCCTAGCGCAAGTGGCAGAGGGCTTGGTGGTTGGTATCCCAGGTCCCTAGTTCGAAGCCTAGTTGCTTCACATATCTAGTTATATATATTTTTTTTTAAAAAATAAATGAAGCTGGTAGCATGCTACCTTTCTCTCTCAAAAAAAAAATTTCATTCAATGTTCTCCTCAACCATTCTCTAAGTATGTAGTCTGAGATCAGCAATAATAGTTTGATCTTAGAGCAAGAGTTTACAGGCAGACTGGTTCAGTAGGTTAACTTGTAGAGCAGTATACTGCTAGCTATTAATTGAAACTTACAATGTTATATTGTAGCATCAAATAAGATAGGCTCTTCTCTCCTTTGTTAGTAATATCAGTTTCACAATTTAAGAGATGTTATGATAAGTTGGTAGTTTTGAAAAGTTTGCCGATGACTCAAATATGAGACTTGGTCACTAGGGGCTATCTATATAGTATAGACTTATATACATACATACATGTGTAAAGGTATGTACGTATGTATATATATGTGTGTGTGTGTGTGTGTGTGTGTTACTGTTGCTCTCTCTCTCTCTCTCCCCCCCTCTCATACTTATATTTTTGTGTTTGCAGAATGTTGTTGGCCTTCTGTGAGCAAACAAAAGGTCAAAATCTGCCAGAGGATATATCAGAACAGCAATTGCTGGAAATAGTCATGGCGAGGTAAAAGTACTATCATAGAGCAATCATGAGAATCTCTCTGTTGTTGCTTGCTACATTTGAGTTAAATTGTGCTCGTAATTAGACCGCATAGGATTTGGTTTCTCAACATCCAATTTTTTCTCCTTTAACTGCGAGTAAAACTCTGTTGTTGCTACTTATTTTTTATCTGCTTATGTTATTTCCTGATCTATTTTTCTGTTCTCTGTTTGCATTGGTGTTATAGAAATATCTCAAACTTTGATCATATATTAGTTTTGGTTATATTGAATTTATTTAGGCGGGTTTTCTTTTCTCGGGTTTAAATGTCACCCTCCATTTTGTGGTGCTTTTGGTTGGGAACATTGTGTAAGCTGACATTGAATCTTATTAAATATATACACACATATGTGTGCACAGTGCACAAGCTCAGCTAGATAGATGGTCAGATATGTAAAAAAAATAGCTGCATGGTTTAAAAATGAAAAGGTTTAATGAAGAAAGATATCTTCTGAAAGGCAAAATGCATAAGAAGGCATTAACCTAGTGGCATGAGTTATCACAGAGCTCTTTTTGAGGCCATAACAGCGAGGCACACTGGTACAAGGAGAGGAAGACTGAGGTCTCTAGTCCGTCTCCTAGCAGACTAAGGGTTTGAGTGTGGGAGCCAAGCTTCGTTTCTGAATAAAAAATTCACAAATTTGATTCTATGACAGAATTTAACTATTTAAATTTACAGATTTTACTTTAATCTTACTGTTTAATTCATTTCGTTAGTGATATAATGTTCTTTTTTGGATGCTTTCTTCTTCAAGGAGGTCCAACAGAATTTGTTAACTTTAATGAGCATCAGGTTTAAAGACTTTTACTAGATGAAAAAATGCTGCAGTAATTTTTTGCTAATTGATCCTGATCATATTTGGGCTTTCTTTGGTGATAGAAGTGTGGAACTTACATCTTTGCGGATCAATAAGTTTATCTTTACTTTAATTTTGAGTTCTAGTTCAGAAAATAAGTTGCTGTGAGTTCATTGGATTAAGTTGTGATCAAGGATTTAAGTATCCATCGGCATGGGTCGTATCCATCGTGCCATATATCATGCCAAGAAGATACCGTCATGGTACAGCCCCATGTGCCGATGACATAGCTCAAAATCTATTTTCTTTAAATTAGTAAGTAATTTTCTCAATAAAGTTCAAAAAATTTGATAAAGATACATAATAAGCAATTAGAAAATTTTGCTGCTAAAGAAAATAAATATTTTATGTCATCATGCGTCGGCACATATGTGTTTTTTGTGACCGACACTCGTCGGCATTGTAAGGTGCCGAACTTCTGTAGTTATGAAGTTGCGGTGGAATGTAATATACCGGATTCTTGATTTAAAAGTAAAAGTAAATAAAAATAGTGCGAGATACTATTTTTATTGGACTTATAGAAGTAAAATATAAGTACGGATTAACTTTGTCTTTGAAATCGGAGCGAGAACAGAAGATTTAGAATTTTCTGTGAGAAACAGGACAGATAAATTAGCGAAAAATGCACAGTGTCAGAAAATTATGAAAACTGGAGGGTATGTCAGGATTGTTTTCATGAGGCTAGATTTAAAGTTTCATGCCAATCGGACACCCGGAAGATGGTAAATAAAATCCGAATGCTATCTGATAGTGATTCCAGTTCGGTACAGTTTTCGGTGACCAAACGGGGTCGGAACTAAAAGATTAAAATTTCTTGCGTTAAGTAAAACCGAACATAGCTGTCAAATTTGAGCTCAATCGGACATTCCGAAGGGCAGGCGAAAATATCGAAGCTTCAGCTGAAAGTTGGGAGTGAATAGTGTGTGAATAGTGTTGGTGTTACTTGATTAAGAAGCAACTAGCTTCTTCTTGCTTTCCCAAACCGAGCACACACACACCCTTACACGCACACATGAAAAAGGAGAGAAAACCCACCCTTTCTCTCTCTAAATAGCTTCCAATCCTCTTGGCCATTTTCTCCCAAATTTGCGGCGTAGGCGGAGGCGATCTCGTGAACGCGTTGGAAGTGACGGATCGAGCTTTCGTCGCCCGTTTGAGCGCGTATTTTCCGTCTCGCGTTCACAAATTGGGTAAAATGCTTAGGATTTGATTAAATCCTTAATATTTAGCATTCTATTAACCTCTAGAGTATTGCTAGCATGTTGCTCCTCTTAATTTGGAAATATTGGAGGTTAATTTCATGCTAGGGTTCAAAATGCGATTTTTAGAAATATTGGGTATTGATCTAATTTGATCACATATCTAACGTATTGATAGGTAACGGAACGCGCTGGTGAAGTCGGTTCGTCGATCCAGACGAGCGGTTTGAGAGATCGAGCCAAACGAAGGCGGAAGCTTCGTAGCAACCCGAAGAGCCAAAGTGGTGATTGGAGGCTACGGGATCGACGTGTAGCTTCGTGAAACAACCCAAAGGTGGGGGGTGTCCATCCCGAAGCAACTGAGCTTCCTTTTATGTCTAAGTTCAATTTTGATCATAGTTCATATGTTGTTCTTATGCATTATAGGATGTATGTATAGTTGTATTTCTATTTCCTTGCATGCATGTCTAGTAGTGTAGCATTGTGGGCTTGATACTTAAACCTAGAGTGCGTGAGGATTAGGGTTTATGACATGAGATCCTATAGTGATAAGAAAATGGTGAACTTGGACTCGATGATGAAAACTAGAGATATGCGAACTATCATAGTAACATTATGCATTATAGGATTATTGGTCTAGTTGCATTTCTATTTTCTTGCATGCTGTTTGAGATAAAAAAAATTCGAATTCGAATTCGAATTCAAACTAAGGATATAGAAGGAAAGAAGTTAAATTGTGATTTAATTACCACTTTCCTTAGAGGATTAGGTGTCAACAAGGAAAGAAATAATGAAAATATCACTTCCTTATTTTCAAAATATTTTGAATTATTTCCAAGATTGAAGTGGTCCCAAAATCACTACAAAAAGGACCATGGGATTCAAAAAAAAATCTCTTGGAGGAGGGGGGAGGAAAAAGAAAAAAAAGAAAAGAAAAAAAAAATAGAGAGAAAAAGAAAGCAAAAAAAAAATATAGAGTGAAGGCACGACAACGGCGACGGCGACGGCGATGACTTTGACGACGACGACGGCGTGCGAGGAGGCCTCGTGAGCTCCTCTTTCTTCTTCTCCGACGACGGCGGCGGCGGCGACATCGTGACGACTCCGACGTCGACAATGGCTCGTGAGGGAGTCTTCGTACTCCTTATAAGCTTCTCCGACGACGGCGGATTGGTGTATACGTGCAAACGTATAGTCGCGATTTATTTGTTGGTTTGATCAACACGACCGTCTTCGTGATAGGTTGACCCGATCAAATCCGACATTAGATCGTTACTATATCGTGCGCACGTATTCACTAAATTTCCGTCTCTCTAACATCGACGAAAGATCCACGAGAGCGTGCGAATGACGCGACGACGAACCTCCAACTGATTTGATTGTGCGGCCGTCTTCGTGATAGGCTCGACACGCTCAAATCTCTATAAAAAAATAAAAAATAAAATAAGAATAATAAAACAAATATTTGGATCGCCGTCTTCGTGATAGGCTAGATCCAATTTGACACAAACCGGGTCGCCGTCTTCGTGATAGGCTTGACCCGGGTTCGGTTCAATAAACCGGGTCGCCGTCTTCGTGATAGGCTTGACCCGGGTTCGGCTTATTAAACCGGGTCGCCGTCTTCGTGATAGGCTTGACCGGGTTCGATTCGATCAAGGGTCGCCGTCTTCGTGATAGGCTTGACCCGGGTTCGGCTAATTAAACCGGATCGCCGTCTTCATGATAGGCTTGATCTGAGTTCGGTTAATTAAACCGGGTCGCCGTCTTCGTGATAGGCTTGACCCGGGTTCGGTTCATTAAACCGGGTCGCCGTCTTCGTGATAGGCTTGACCCGGGTTCGGCTAATTAAACCGGGTCGCCGTCTTCGTGATAGGCTTGACCCGGGTTCGGTTCATTAAAATTCGCCGTCTTCGTGATAGGCTTGACCCGGGTTCAGTTTCGTTTGATTTGAACCAAGCGCAATATAATCATAAGTTCAATTTGAACTTATAAAGAAAATGAGAAAATAAATAAATTGGAGCCGAGCCTAAATCAAATCAGCTTGAGTATACATTCAAACCAAACCAAACCCAAGTCAACAACGGGTCTACCAATTATGGATCAAAAATAGATTAAAATCAAGTTGGTGAACCAAGTCTAAAATGATGAACCAAAATCGAGTTGAACCGAACCCAGGGATGTAAACCGAACACAAAACGATAAACTGAATCGCCTCGCGAGCTGGTTCAACTCAAATCGAGCTGAGACTCAAGAGCTTTGGACCAAACCAAATAATTAACCGGTTCGACTTGAAGACAAAAAGATTGGTTCAACTCGGCGAACCACATGAGGATCGAGTGGACCAAACCACTAGTCAGTTCAAATCGAACCGAACCACAAAAGGGTTCCAAGTCAAGCCGAACCAAAGTAAATACCGGGTTCAACTCAAACAAAAGTACAAGAAGTTCGAGTCAAGCCAAGTCGAACCAATTACAAGTCGGTTCAGCCTAAACCGAACCATTAAAAACTCAACTTGAACCAAGCGAGATCCGATCCAATGAAACGAACCGGATCGATCGAGCCAAGCCATTTGATCCGAAGTGGATCCAACTCGAACGAACCGGGAAGGATTCGACTCGAACCGAAGCGGATCTGATCCGAACCGAACCAAATGGATTCAACTTGAACCAATGTGGATCTGACTTGAACTGAACCGGGAAGGAGTCAACCTGAACCGAACCAGCAAGCATTCGACTTGAACTGAAGTGGATCCGATCCGAACCAAATAGATTCAACTTGAACCGAAGTGGATCTGATTTGAACAGAACCGGGAAGTAGTCAACTTGAACCGAAATAGATTCGATCCGAACTGAACCGGATTCGAACCAAACCGGATCCATCGAACCAAGACAAACGAGATTCGACTTGAACCAAAGCGGATCCGACCCAAACTGAACCAAACCGGATCCCTCTGAACCAAATCAAAAAACTCGAATCGAAGCGGATCCGATCCGAACTAAACCAAACCGGATCCCTCTGAACCAAACCAAAGTATTCGACTTGAACCGAATCAGGAAGGATTCGACTTGAACCGAAGTGGATCTGACTTGAACCGAACCAGGAAGGAGTCAACTTGAATCGAAACAGATCCGATTCGAACTGAACCGGATCCGAACCAAATCGGATCTCATCTGAACCGAACCAAACAGGATTCGACTTGAACCAAAGTGAATCCGATCCGAACCGAACCGGATTCAAACCAAATTAGATCCCATCTGAACCATGAAGGATCCGACTCGAACCGAAGTGGGTCCGATCCGAACCAAATCATACAAGATCCGACTCGAACCGAAGTGGGTCCGACCTAAACCGAATCAAAAGGCATTCGACTTGAACCGAAGTGGATCTGACTTGAACCGAACCAGGAAGGAGTCAACTTGAATCGAAACAGATCCGATTCGAACTGAACCGGATCCGAACCAAACCGGATCTCATCTGAACCGAACCAAACAGGATTCGACTTGAACCAAAGTGAATCCGATCCGAACCGAATCGGATTCAAACCAAATTAGATCCCATCTGAACCACAAAGGATCCGACTCGAACCGAAGTGGGTCCGATCCAAACCAAATCATACAAGATCCGACTCGAACCGAAGTGGGTCCAACCCAAACCGAATCAAAAGGCATTCGACTTGAACCGAAGTGGAGCTGATTTGAAACAAATCAAGAAGCATCCCTGAGGAAGTAGGTTCGATTTGAACCAAACCATGAACGTCGCCAACTCAAGCTAGATCTTGATGGGTCCCAGACCAAAGTATAACGGTTCAACCCAGGACCAAGTCTTGATGGGTCCGAACCAAAGCATAACGGTTCAACCAAAACCAAAGTCCACAAATAAACCAACCCAAAACCAAAGTCCACAAATAAATCCCAAAACCCAAAATCCACAAATAAATTTCAAAACCCAAAATCCACAAATAGATTCCAAAATCTAAAGTCCACAAATAAACCCCAAAACAATCAATTCAATGACCGTAACGTCTTTAAACTAAACCCAAATTCAATGACCGAAACGTCTTTAAACTAAACCCAAATTCAATGACCGTAACGTCTTTAAACTAAACCCAAATTCAATGACCGAAACGTCTTTAAACTAAACCCAAATTCAATGACCGTAACGTCTTTAAACTAAACCCAAATTCAATGACCGAAACGTCTTTAAACTAAACCGAAATTCAATGACCGTAACGTCTTTAAACTAAGCCCAAATTCAATGACCGTAACGTCTTTAAACTAAACCCAAATTCAATGACCGAAACGTCTTTAAACTAAACCCAAATTCAATGACCGAAACGTCTTTAAACTAAACCCAAATTCAATGACCGTAACGTCTTTAAACTAAACCCAAATTCAATGACCGAAACGTCTTTAAACTAAACCCAAACTCCAATGACCGTAACGTCTTTAAACTAAACCCAAATTCAATGACCGAGACGTCTTTAAACTAAACCCAAACTTCAATCGACCACCCAGTCGTTAAATTGGGTACAGTGGGGGTATGCCCCTGCTTAAGCCATGTAAACGGCAAATCATATCAATAAAATTTTATTTGCTCGATTTGTCTCTTTTATTATCAGCATTTATATTTGGTCTCTTAATCGAGGGTTCCTTAACACTGAAAGTGTGGGGTAATTAACAGCAGATTCTTGAGTGCATTTGGAAGCCATGAACCTAACATCCTGATTTCGAAACAAAATTCAAACAAACTTAAACTCTACCATGAATGACCACTCGCCTACGGCGGGGCCGGTTTCGTTCGCGGCAGACGCATGCATGTCTAGTGGTGTAGCATCGTGGGCTTGACACTTAAACCTAGAATGCATGAGGATTGGGTTTTGGGACATAGAATCCTATAGCGGCATAAAAAGAAGAACTTGGACTTGTAATGATAAATGAGTGACATGTCAATTTAGTGTAGGTGAAACACTATAACATGAATGAGTGGCATGTTGACTTAGTGTAATGAAACACTTACAACATTATGATGATTGAGTGGCATTTGGACTAGCGTAACTATTATGCATGATAGTTGCATTTCCATTCTTGCATGATCCTTCGTAGTGTAGCAACATGAGTTTGGCACTTGACTTAGGATGCATGAGAATAGAGGAATTGTGACATGGAACCCTATAGTGCTAAAGTTAATTATCAGCTTACTAAAGAACGAGTGGCATGACAAGTAAAGTATAGATAAAAACACTTGTTACATGTTGAACTTAGGGATAAACTAGTTCCCAAGTGATGTTGACCTTAGTGGTAGGGTATCCTCAGTGACGGGGATTTGATCATACTCACGTATACATTCGAGCTTGTAGGCGGTCGCTCCGCACAAGCGTGCACTCCGGAGTTGTCACACGATAGGGATAGCCTTTTTGGGTCCCGAGGGATAGCCTTTTTGGATCCCGCAGACGGTCTCGGGTGAGTGAGTAGATTCTCACCGTGAGTAAGCGGTTCCTCACCTATGAGATTGGGTTGTGAGTCGGGTGAGTGAGTAGATTCTCACCGTGAGTGAGCGGTTCCTCACCTATGAGATTGAGTTGTTGCACCTCTATCGGGGCTGTCGGGATAGCCTTTTTGGGTCCCGAGGGATAGCCTTTTTGGATCCCCTTTGAGAGTAGTTGTTAGTTGAGGCAACCTTCGGTTAGCCAAGTTGATTGGTAAAAGAATATAAACAGCATAGTACAGTTGCATTCACACTTTGTATATTGCATATTTATGAGATATTAGTATTCATTACATGATACTAGCATGATAGTAGCATTGTTACAGATGAACCTGGCATGCATTGCTTTGCATTGGAGGCATGATAGAATAGAACTGCAATTTACTTTCTTTCTATTATCTATCTATCTATCTATCTATCGGTGCCTGCTTAGACCTAGTGGGAAGATCGGCGGAGTCGGCGGCCGAACCAGGAACTATGGAAGATAGTTCTCACCCCGTTTATTACGGGGCGAGTACTAGCGCGCAAGGCGAGGACCGTGGCAAGGGCATAGCGCCCTAGCTTAGTTGGTAGCTTTTCCTACTTGCATTTAGAGTACCCTCCTGTATACAGATGATTTATGTATTTTGGATATAAAATATGTATATTCATTTTGGGAGATGAAAATGTAAACTTGATGTAAACGAAAGATAAATGTGATGTAATAGCTAGATGTTTCTCTTTTTATTTCACTAGTATGTCACTTGTGATTCTTGCTCTTACTTGTATAGTACTTGTGGTGCTTCGTATTGATCATGTATGTGGTTTGAGTTTTTCTTGGGCAAACTCTTGTACATGATCGGGTCGTTTAGCCTTGGGCGGACAGGGGAGGTGCTGTCCGTCCGGCGTCTGTTCGACGCGCCCGAACCGGACCAAATTGGTAGTGGTCTCGGGGCGTGACAGGCATAGTCTGGCACGTGCCGTGCCTTAAAATGCCGTCAAGTTTTAGCCATGACTGAGTGCCATGACACTTAAATCCTTGGTTGTGAACAATAAAAACTCTTGAAGCTCCCCCTAGTTATAAAGTAAAGCAAGAAAACAGTGATATGTATTGCGATTTCTTATGTAATACGCATGTTCTTTAGCAAAAATACATAAATATCAAATGATATAATAAGTGGACATAAATGGTTCCTTCTGATGTTCAGAGCAAGTCAAACTGTCAAAGCATATTTCTAATTCTCCTCTTTTTCCTTCTCATTACTTCCTCTTAACTTTTCTCCCTAACTGTATTTTTTACATTCTTTTCTAAAGTAGTTATAGATTTATATTCAGCGCTGATTGGTTCTATAAGCCCTTTACATTTAGTCCTTCATGTTTATTTTATTTTATACATTCACACTCATTTTAAGTGCCTTTAGTACAGATATGAGAAGGAGGTCATGCATCCGCTTCAAAATCTACTAAGTGGAGAACTTGCACGTGCCATGCTTATTCAGGTTTGTCTTCTCTCTTTGTTGTTCACCTGTTTCTTATCATCTTTTCTTCTAGTCAGCAAACATAATACTACTCATTGGTTGTCTCCCAATATGCAGATTCAAAAGCTAAAGCTTGATCTCGAAACGTGAGTCTAAGCACTTCATTTGTTTGTAATTTTTTCTGTACCGTAACAACATTAAAATAGAACTCTTGACCAGGCGATGCTTGAGCTAGATCAGATTCTGAAGGCAAATGAAATAAACTTTGCTATTCTTGCTGCTCTACCGGCCTTTTGTCTTTCCCTTCTACTCCTCATGCTAGTGCGGGCATGGATTCTGCAAGTATGTGCGGTTTACGTTTCACTAATCTCTTCTTAATATTCTTATCTGTAGTAGTATATAATATCTGTGAATATTTTTTTGCATATGCATCTTTTTTAGTTCTTCCTTTGTATGCAGTGGGTGTTTATAGTGTTGTTTGTATTTATTACGCTAGCATATTGCTGTCTACCTGTACCATATGACCTTATTTGGGTACACTTCCTCTTTTCTTTTCCCTTTGTTTTTCCTATAAAAAGAAAAGAAAATGAATTCAGGTGGTTGAGTTGCTGGTGGATGAGCTTGCCATGCAACCTGGCTATATATGGAATGGTTTCTTAATTTTAAAAGATTGCAAAGTTTCTTTTCCTTTTTTCCTTGTCACCTAACAGAAAACGTAAGTGCATAGAATCTAACAATTCACCATCCCCCAACCATTCAATTGCATAGCATTGGATTAAAAAGAAAAGAAAAAAGAAAAAAAAAGAAATGAAGCATAATTACCATGCTGGTAGTTTGTAATTCTTTTATCATTGGGTGCTAGTTTGTATAATGTTGTATTTATTCTTGTGATTGATATTGCAGTTTCTTTTAGTGCATTGTCTCTTTGGATGAATAAACAACTTGTATACAGCATGTCTCTTTCCTACTGAAGGGGCATGTTGTAGTTGGTTGATAGGCAGCATGAAAAGTTGTCTAGAAGAGGATTTTGAGTCGTGGCTGATCTGTCACCCATCAGCCCAGAGGAGTATCATGCTGTATTGCTGTGGTACCTTGTCAGAGTGTATGAAACAGTTGGCACACGCGGACTGACTCATAAATCCTTGTGCATTTCTTTATCCTTTCTTTTTCTTTTATGTTTGGTCCATATGTACTCAGAATTATTTGTATTTAACTCCTAATTTGAGATTCGTCGCTAGTAGTTTGTGACTGACCTCCATAATAGTAGGAAACTAAAGAAAGCATCCACATCAAATTATATTTTAATACTACCTTTCTAAATTTTGATTATGTTTAAACCATTAATCATGTTATTCGGAACATTTTCTATTGACAAATCCGTCGAAATAAAAGATCATATATTACGAGCATCTTTATGTGCTTGGTTTAACAAATGAAAGCATCTTTTTGATTGATAGTTTCCTAGGTTATCAAATGGCATGAACGACCATGCCACAGTGGCAGGGGCCATGCTGTTGTGTCATGTCTTTTCGTGCCACTGGTATGACAATCCTTGAGTAAGGGCATGAAATTGCATCGGAAACCAATAATCATGTGAGGTTTTTACTATGATGAATGTGGGATAATTTGAAGAACAGTAACAGATTGACGCTAACAAGTCCAACTCCATGAGGCTTACATTATTAACTTTTCACTGTAGTATATCTTGTTTGGTTTTATGACTTTTATCGACTCATATATCTCATGTCTTTACACAATTTCAATACAGTATTTGTAACAAAACTTATCGAACTTTGCGCACTAGACATTTTTTAATTAGCTAAACAACAAGGATTTAAGTGCCCATTGGCACGGGTCATATCCAGTATCCACCGTATTGTATCGTGCCAACGAAATACCAGCACAATACAACCCCGTGCCAATGACACAACTCAAAACCCTCTTTTCTTTAAATTAGCAAGTAATTTTCTCAATAAAGTTCAAAAGTTTTGATAAAGATACATAATAAGCAATTAGAAAACTTTGTTGCTAAAGAAAATAAATATTTCATGCCATTATTTGTCAGCACACATGTACTTTTGATGACCAGCACTCATCTGCACAGCCTGGCACGCACCGTGCTGGCAAGTTTTCGGCACAATCCCGTGCCACGGCACTTAAATTCTTGCTAAACAGATTTGGTGATTGTGGACTTGCCTTATTTTCTCTTCTATATCTGTTCTTATCTCTTCTTTATCTATGCACGGAAGACATGTTGTGCATGTATAACTTACAAAATTGTTATTTTTTTCGTTTTAAAACATTTCACTTGAATCATTATTAGTTGATCACACATTATAGTTAATTTGTAAATTTACATGTTAAGCCTATTGATGCGCCTTTCTATTGCTTCATAATTCAATTTTTAATCTTGCAACAACTTTAGGACAAAGGTGCAGAAGGAAGAGGAAGGATTGCTCGCCGTCAAAGGAGGCTGCTTCTTGTTGATGTTGAGAAAAGGCTTATGCAATATAAGACATGCATGGAACGAGAAATGGTAATGTAGATTTTCTTATGCAAGTTACTTGGAATAAATAATAAATTTCATTTGCTTTTAGCAAACACTAGTGAAATTCTTAGAACAAGAAATGGTTGTGTACAGTACATGTATGACACAGAACATTTTGCCGCATCTTGTAAAGAATGTGATTCTAACATTTCGTACTTACTGTTTGGATTGATAGAGTGCTGTGAAGCCGTGGAAGCAAAACATGCTAACAATAGTAATAGTAAATCATTGTGGAAGCAAAACATGCTAACAATAGTAATAGTAAATCATATTGAAATCACAGAAATCACACAATCAAGAGCAAGATTTACATAGTTCCACAAAGCCTATGTCCATGGGAAGCAGAGCAAGGAATCTTCACTATAAAATAGTTAAAAGAGTCCAAAACCCATCCCTAGTACCGCATAGGGAAGCACAACTTTCGATACAAAATAGAAACAATCTCACCAGAGAACCCTCATTGGGACAACTCTAACACCGAGGTTGAGTCAATGCTTCAAATCGATATCCTACAAACTTCTCTTAATCAAAGCCCTGTCCAATTGATATTCTTGGTTTATCCCAAAATAGCTTCTCAAAAGATTCCTCACAATGCTATACAATGTCCTATATGTTAGCCCCAGAATCCTGGACTAATACCCTACTTGGACTGAAGCTTACAAATTGGCGTGATAGGTCAGATTTTTGGGCCAACAGGTTGGATTGCTTTGTAGTTTAACCGAGCAATCCGACCTATCGGATAGATTATCTGACCTAACATATTTCTCTGCCTAGCAAACCAACCTATTGGACACATCATCGGACCTTTTGGATTTCTCTTCTACCACCTCCCAAGTGTACCAGTTGATGCAATTCGTTGCACCATTTGGTTGGGTCGAATCTGAGTGTTCCATCCTGTCTACACTAACCGTCAATTGGTCGGATGATTCTGTGAGGAGAGACCCAACATATACTGTATTCTTAGGTGTCTAGCAGTTATATTAAAAAATCCTACTTAAGCTAGGGATGTGAGTATTTTAGTTTATATTTTGGGTCCAAGCTTGCGTTAGTTGTGGTTTTGGCAAAGAATTTTGAGTTGTTGGAAGCTCAGACCCTGATCAAGGGCTTGTTATCAATCCTATTTGCTTATTTGCTTAATAGTTTGGCATTACTTTTCAAAATGACTTAAATCATATGTGAGAAGCTGAATTAGCATGCATTTTTTACTTTTTAGTTACTAAAATAAGATGAGTCAATTCATGATGCTTCTGATAACATTGTGGAGAGTAAAAAGCCCTTTTGTATGCAAGGAGCATGTTTTTAGTGCTGAAACTCATGAATCATTTGTAACTATTGAGAAAAATTTAAAAAAAACTCTTTTCAACCAACAGCAGATGCAAAACCCCATCAGGCATAATTAAGGTACGTTTTTTGGAGCATTGATCTTCTAACGAATACAATGATACAACCTCATTACTCCTTTTCACTTGATGAGTCTTGATTGTGTTTTCCTGTACCAATGGATAGACTAAGACAATGCGACTAAAAAAATCAAGGGTCATGATCAAATGGAAGTTATATCTACAAGATGTCAATTTTCAAGCTGAAATTGCATTGTTGCTTGCAGAGAACCTACTTATCAGTTTTTGTCTTGACTCAATTGCTTGCTTCCGATGCATACATCGAGAAATTGACGGACTGTTTTTTTTTGTTTTTTTTTATTTTTCACTCTTCTTTTTGACTTGCTATGTGGTTGCTTTTGGCTATTCATCAATGAATACGTGGATCGCCTCACTTATTTCTTCTTCTCTGTAGTTACAAGCTGATCGATTGCTTTGTTATCTTTAATCTCTCCTCTTTTTATTTTTCAAAAAAAAAATTGTGGAGCCAAAATGATAAAATACATTTCCCCTTCTTTTTCTGTTGTAGGAGGACGATTCTCGTTGTAAGTATGGACTAATGCTGTATAACCTCGATCGTCTCTACAAGGCTGTCGAGTGGCACGCGAGGAAACTGGCGAGTGGCAAAGGTGAGTAATCTCGTTAGCCATTATTGAATGTCTTTTAGTGGAACTTTGTTGTCTCTCAAGAAATGGGAATAATATGCGCACCATGATATTTTGGTTCACAGCTTGAGACAAGATATTGTTGATCTGGCAAAACCTGATTCGAAACGGTCTACAAGCTTGCCGTTATTTCCCGTATGGAGAGAATGTATGATTGTTTGCTTCCTTCTTCGAGGCGGAACTGATTCTCGTAGATGTTTTGAAAACTAACCCAGCCATCTAACTGGAGAGGTTCAAAGTGTTACAGATCCGACCAGATTGAACCAGAGGTCAAACCATTTAACGAACACTCATATGGCAAAGAGGAAGTTGATAGTCCACAAGTATTATTTTGCTGCAATTTTGTTAGATAAGTTTGCACTCGCACGATAATTTGTGTTTGGCGGTCGTACAAAGAGGTGGTTGATGCAAATTGCGCTTGTAGCTTTTGAGTCGAGAAATATTTCTCTTCTACCCGCTTGTTTGGTGGAACCTGTGCTAGTTACGTAGTTTGCAGCCAATCCGAGCGGTTTAGCTGGTGTAATCTGTTTTTTTTTTTTTTTTATATTAACTGAACAGAGATGAACATTACATCGGTTCGAGTTTGTCCAGGTTGGTTTTCTAAACAATCTTCTTCACAAATTGGAGCATATATCCTTTTTGTCACTGGAGTGGAAGTAGAATTCTAGCATATATTGATTATTATTATTGTTATTATTATTTTTCTGTATGGGTGAGATTGGGTTATTGGATGCTTATCTTGAGCCTGTGCGGATGTTTTAACATTTTCTTCCTCATCACTTATTGTTTACTTTATTAGGGAGCTGTAGTAGTAATAATCGGTTGGAGTATAAAGAGATGGTTTACCGGACCACCATGTCATTTTTGTTAGAATTATGATAAATCATCCTCGTTGGAGTTTATTATCTTGGAAATCTATAAAAAGTACGGACCTTGTCATGGACTACAATTTAGGTGAAAAGTTGGACTTTGGTTCTTTTTGCTTGGGCTTTTCAAGTGCGTGCCAAGTGAAAACAAAAAACAAAAGACAAACATGGTTATTATATATTGACATGATGTTTAAAAATATCTATTGGAAGTTGCATTTCTTCTGGTTTTTTTTTTTTTTTTTGAGAAAAAGGTTGCAAGCTACCTGCTTCATTCATAAAGCGGGATGCATTAAGTGTACAGTGTGGAAGCAACAAAGGCCTCCGAAGCGGCGAAAGAAGAAAACAGAGATAAATGAAAAGAAGAATAAAAAAGAAGAAAAAGAAAAGAACACGAAAGAAGAGGGAGGGGGACTAGCTAGGCGAAGAGTGAGGTCAGTGCAATATACTCTAGTCATGGATCATACTGTTGATGCGTACAACCGAATGGACTGCGTTTGGGGGTGAGGCCCGAAAGATGACCGAATTTCTATCTGACCAGACAACCCACCAGGTTGCCGCCAGTTGAGTTAAGCCTTTAAGTTTTTTCACAGTGTCGGGAGTTTTCGATACTCTGGCCCAAAGCTCACACGCCTCTCCTGTGGTATCAGGAGTGGTATCAGGAAATACATCGAGGTCCACCATAGAGAGTAGAATGAAGCGAACAAAGATGCAGTTAGCGAAAAGATGGTCACAGCTTTTCGGGAAGACCCCACATAGCACACAGAGCGGATCTACGGACATACCTGCGGTGACGACTGTCGATGAGTCGGTAGTCGCTTTCGAGCAACGTCCAGATGAATATCTTAATTTTGGTTGGTATCTTCAAGGTCCAGACATGATGATACTGCCGATCTCTACATCCCCCATCTGTGATGAACTGGTAATGGGATTTGACCGAGAATAGTTGATTGGTGGTCCAGCGCCATTGGTACACATCTTGTCTGCTGCACGAGTGTCTGCTTACAAGTGTGTCTTTGAGTAAATGCAGCTGTCTACCACTATCGGCCGATCGGGACGCCGCGAAGCCTCTAATGATAAAACGCCATCTCCATCCATTCTGGTTCCAGCATTGAGATATCTGAGCTTCCTTGTGCATGATTTGTGCGTAGATGTCTGGAAACAGGGTGCTCAGGGGTATTTCGTCAATCCAAATATCGGACCACAATCTGATGTTATGCCCATCACCAAGCTCAAATGATAAACCACATTTGAAGGCGTCACGACAATGAAGTACACCTTTCCACCACTGCGAGTAAGGTACAAAACTTCTCCCTTCGTGTAAAGGTTTTCTTCTGACATAGTAAATGCATGAGATCAATTTGGGCCACTGTAAATGTGGTTCGTTGAAGAAGCGTCACCACCATTTGGATAACAGCGCTAGATTCATTGCCTCCATATCTTTGATCCCTAACCCGCCCTCTTCTTTGCTTTTGCAGATGGATTTCCAACTAACAAGGCAGGCTCCTCCAGAGATGCCGGTGCAGCCTCTCCAGAAAAAAGATCTTTTAAGTGATTCGATCCGGTGTAATACCCATTGCGGTGCTTTGTAATTGGAGAAGTAGAAAAGTGGCAAGTTTGTGAGAACCGAGTTGACGAGCGTAAGCCTACCCCCTTGGGACAGAAGTTTGGCTTTCCACCTCTCGATCCTTGCTGATATACGGCCAATGACTGGTGCCCAATCTTCCCTTCGAAGGTACTTATTAGCAAGCGGTAGTCCTAGGTAACGAAACGGTAGATCCCCTATTTGACAACCAAGGATACTAGCAAGTCTGTTAGCTCTCTGGGGGTTGGAGCCCAGATAATACAGGTTTGATTTGTCCATGTTGATTTTCAGACCTGAAGCCCACTCAAAGATGTATCAAATGAACTGGAGATTTCGCATGAAGCGTTTCCTAGGTTCGGAGAAGAAAATCATGTCGTCCGCATATTGTATCAGCGCAGTTTGACAGTCAGCGGACGGTCCAATACCACAGAGTAGGTTGTTTTTTGTTGCAGTTTCAGTGAGCCTGGCTAAGCAGTCAGCAACCAAAAGAAAGAGATAGGGCGAGAGGGGGTCGCCTTGTCTAAGACCCTTTCTCGTCTTAAACCAGTCAGTTGTGGTGTCGTTGACGAGAATGGCTACCTTGGCGTTGCATATGCACTGCTCAATCCAAGCCCACCATCTGTCGTTAAATCCAAGCCAGTGCAAGATGTTTTTCAGGAAGTCGCAATGAACGTTGTCGAAGGCCTTTTCAAAGTTTGCTTTAATGCACACACATTCCTTTCCGGTCTTTGAGCACCAGTTAACTATATGCATGCATATATTGTTGTGTCGATTGAAACAAAAAGAGAGCTTTGTTCGAAAGCTAAAATATATTATATTTTAGTTTTTTAACGCATTTAATGCGAGATAAAATTATCGAGAATAATTTTAATTAATTTTTTTTAAGTTTTCAAAATTAAAGAAAGATCGAATAATTCCTTATTTGATAAAATATAAATATAGTCACTAGATTTGGTGAAATTATCAAAAAACTAAAATTTTTTTATTTTTTCATACACTAAAATTTGTTAATTTTTTAAAAAACTAAAGTTAATGGGACATCAACTAAAAAAATAAAGTTGAGGGAGCTGTTTCCAAATGACATATAGTTGAGGGGGCTTCATATATTTTTACTTAAGAGAAACTTGAGGGTAAATAAGTCATTTTAAAAGTTAACCCATCTTTAACCATTTAATAACTATGGTAAAGCTAACATAACTACGTTAACCATTTAATAACTATGGTAAAACTAACATAACTAACGGTATTGATGATAATTTTTTGTATTTACGTATAGATGATATTTTAAACTTTATAGGGGCATCTGTGATATTTTAGACTTTGGGAGGGGTATCCATGAAATTGCCCATTTTAATTATATGAATAGAATTTAGATTATTGGGCCCACAAAACTAAACTAGCAAAATCACACTCTTTTTCACTTTCTCACAGAGTCGCTTTGTCTTTTTTTTTTTAGATTATTGCTCTTTCTCTTTTTCACTTTCTCGCAGACTCGCTTTTCCTATTTTTTTAAATATTATAATATCGTATTTCATGCATTTATTTTGTATGTTGAACTATTAGATAATTTTTATGTTTAGATAATGTTTTATAAAACTTAAACTATAATATCATATTATAGGGCTCGAGTTCGCTCGACTCGAAGTTAGCTCATTCGAGCTCATCTCGAATTAATTATAAGTCAAGTTTGAGCCTAAATTTAGTCTCAGAATTAATTTCGAGCCAAGCTTGAGTTAAGATAAGCTCATTCGAACTCGACTCGTTTCCACCCCTAAGTACAATCTTTCTCGCAATCCTAATGAATGTTTTTTTGAGAAAAGGTAGCACGCTACCTGGTTCATTCATTGAAAGTGTGAACTAGGCTACAGGGGTGAGGCAACTTGGGCCTCAAAAAAAAAAGAAAAAAATAAAAAAAGAAGAAGGAAATAGCAGTTGCAAGGGTGACCTAATCTACGGAGGTGAGACACCTAGATCTCTCCACGAAAAAAACGATTTGCTTCGGATCTACGAACGGCTAGAAGAGGGTCGAACTGGATGTCGCGAAATATAATGTCGTTTCTGGCCTTCCAGATGATCCACCAGCAAGCGACCAAATCAACTATCCCCTTCCTTCTATTTAGTGTCCGATGCCTTTCGTTCCACTTCTCCCAGTCTGCCAGTTCCCCCCTGGACATCCTCAAAACCCATCACCATAATGAACTTGATACAGACACATTGGGCGAGAAGATGATCTACTGATTTGTCTTGACTCCTACACAACATAGGTCGTATCTCCAGTCCACCCTCTCTTTACAAGGTTGTCAGTTGTTAAAATTCTTTTCTTACTAGCCAGCATAACACTCTGATCTTCAGTGTTATCTGATGCCGCCATAAAGTGTTAGCACGTCCATCCCTCGTACCCCCATCACTCAATATTCTATAAGTCGAATTGACTGAAAATAAATCATTGTCATCCCATCTCCATTCTATCGAATCCGACTTGTGCCTTAACTTATAGCTTCTTACCCTATTTTTGAGGGCCGATAATTTGAGAGTCAGTTTAGGCGCCAAATCCGTCTCGTCGCCCGAGATTCTATACCAATTCCAGTCCAGACCTCCGAAGCAATCCCTAACCAGTATTGGTTTGCATTGCACGAAGGGTGTCTCCGCACCATCTGTCCGTCCAAAAATCAATAGTGCTCCCATTGCCCAGCGTATACTTGATTCCCCAATTGAAGATATCGTTAGTAGTTAAAACTCCTTTCCACCAGTGTGAGTGTGGCCTGAAACATTTCCCCTCCCGCAGGGGTTTCCTCTTTTGATAAAAAAGTGCGCGGATGATCCTAGTCCATTGTAAGTGAGGTACTGTATGGAAACGCCACCACCAATTGACCAGAAGTGCTCATTTCATGATGGCTACATCCAGAATGCCCAACCTTCCTGCTGATTTGCACACGCAGACGTTCTTCTATGCAACTAGGCACCTTTTACCTGGATGGTTACCTCCGCCGTTCCAAAAGAAATCTCTGCGTAGGGCTTTGATACGCTTGATAACCCAACTGGGCGCCTTAAATACTGTCAGAAAGTACAAGGGTAGGTTGGTACGCACATCGTTGACCAGGATTAGTCTACCCTCTCTTGAAAGAAGTTTGGCTTACCACCCGTCAATTCTATGCTGCAGTTTTTGTATTACCCCTCTCCATGCCTCCTTTGTAGGGGGTTTAGGGAAGAGGGAGAGCCCTAGGTACGTGGTGGGGAGGGAGCCAACTTTGCAGTTGAGCAAGTTCGCTAATCTTGTCGCTTTGCCCTTAGTCTGTCCAAGGTAATAAAGCTCTGACTTCTCTCTATTAATTTTCAATCCTGACGCCGACTCAAACAGGTGCCACATCAGTTTAAGATTCCTCATAAATGTTTTCCTAGCCCCAACAAAGAAAAAAGTATCGTCCGCAAACAGTGTTAGTGTCGTTATACTCTCGTCTGATTGGCCAATACCCTTGGAGAGGCTGTTCGAAGTGGCCTCGCTGGTCAGTCTTGTGAGACACTAAGCCACCAACAGAAACAGGTATGGTGATAACGGGTCCCCTTGTCGCACACCCCTCTTGGTTTTGATCCAGTTGGTCACATCTCCGTTGACCCAAATAGCGACTTTAGCGTTGCATACACATTGTTCGATCCATCCACACCATTTCTCATCAAATCCCCACCAATGGAGAACACTGAAAAGGAAGAGCCAATGGATCCTATCGTACGCTTTTTCGAAATCAACTTTTATACCGACCCCCTCAACATTCTTCTTAATGCCCCAGCCAATTATTTCTACTACAGTGACATACGCGTCAGTGATGTTCCTCCCTTTTAGGAATGCAGATTGGGAGGGGGGAGGAGAAATTAACTTGTTCATCACTATGGCAAGCCTATTGGCAAGGACCTTCGAGATGATCTTCTGAATATCGTTAATGAGACTGATCGGTCGAAAATCATTTGCTCTTGCTGCCCCTTCCATCTTAGGGATTAGGCAGATGTGTGAGTAATCCAAGGGAGCAGTGGACAGCTTGGACTCATACAACTCCTGGAGTAGGTTAAGCAAGTCATCCTTAATGGTATCCCAGAACGTTTGATAAAACCTTAATGGAAACCCGTCTGGGCCCGGACCTTTATCACTGCCCAAATGGAATACCGCTTCTTTTATTTCATCAATGTTGAACCTCTCCGTAAGCTGATCTATCATAGGGGCCGAGACCCGATTTGAGGTAAAAAGCCTACTCCAGTCCCCAAAAGAAGGTGGGGCCATGTCATCTGATGTGAAGAGATCCTTAACTTTTCGAAAAAAATAATCCTTCTTATCCTCCTCAGATTGATAGACATGCTCGTTTTCAGCAACATCGCCGATCCAATTGGCTCGTCTTCTCCCATTAGCTATACTATGAAATTTTTTTGTATTACTATCCCCTTCGCTAAGCCAGTGTTGGTTGGCCCTGGTTCGCCATAGTGCCGCTTCATCGTTTAAGACATTCCTTAATCTCGCTTTTAGCTCCTTCCTTTTCGCTACACACTCCTCTGACAAGATGTCATATTCCTCCGCTTTATCAATCTGAAGGATTTCCCCCATTAGGTAATTTTTTTGTCCTCGAATGTTATAAAACTCGTTTTTACACCATTCTTTAATTCTTTGTCGGCAATGTCTCAGCTTCGCTGTAAAGGAACTCATCGCTGAGCTTTGAGGCATTACTTCCATCCACCATCCTGGTACCTTGGTTACGAATCCCTCGTGATTAAGCCATGCTTCCTCGAATCGGAAAAATTTCTTCCTTCCCTTGCTACTTCCCTCAGCTGAAAGCAGTATAGGGCAGTGGTCTGAAGTGACATAGAGGAGAGCAAGTACCTTGGATAAGGGAAAATCGTGATCCCACTTTGTAGATATCAGGAAACGATCAAGTCGCGCGAGAGTCGGGATTTTTTTCATGTTGGACCACGTGAAGGATTGATTTATCATTGAGGGTCAATTAGTGCCAGATCGCTTATAAGTTCATTAAACATAACCATCGCTCTCACACTCCAAGTCTTCCCCCTTCGTTCCTCTTGCTTCCTAATACTATTCAAATCGCCGCAGATGATCCAACTTCCCTCACAATGCATTTTCAACTGCACCACTTCCGAAAAGAATTCCTCTTTTCCATCCTACGTTGCCGGTCCATACACGTTCGTAACGTAGAAGTGTTTTTTTGACTTGACGTGGGTCAAACGGACGGTAATGGAGTATTTTCTCACTAGGACATCGCCGCCAATGAATGAACGAGAGTTCCAACACATGATGACACCCCTAGAGGCACCATCCGCTTCGAGGTAAACACATTTGTTAAGAAAGGACCCCCCAAAACTACGTAGAAAAGAGGCAGAAACAAACTTCACCTTCGACTCTTGTAAGCATACAACAACATTACAAAGCTTAGATATGACCGCCCTAACGGCGTTACGCTTAGAAAGGCTGTTAAGCCCTCTAACATTCCAACTACAAATACTAACCATAATATAAAACTAAGTGACACCCATTAACACACCCCAAAACGGTACCTACATTCGTACACGAACCCCTCATCTAGGCACGATTACCCAAGAACACTTTGAAGTCCTTTGCCTCGGATTCTCCCAATCTCACGCCGCACAACCAGCTCTTTGCGGATGAGTCCCTTGGCAGAACGACCGATCTCACTCCCTTCCCCACCTTCACGTTGGCTGCCCTTTCGTGTCATTGCCCGAAGCAGAATCGGAGTCTTATCGCCTTTCGCACGCCGCTTGCTGGTCCGAGTCGCAGTGGGCTCCGGTGATGAAAGCCTGTTTGAGTCAACTATCTGAACATTCTGTGCCGCCACTCGCCCAAGGTGGCCCCGGTGGCCTCGGCACTGTCGGTAAGTAGCTGGGGTGTACTCTTGCATAAACTGTACTCCCCCTCTATATCCAAAACCCCCTCCTCGTACTCCAGACCATGGGCCCCCCACTCGCTCATCGTACCAAGAGTCATCGCAGACTGAATTTGCCCACCGCGTATCGCCTCATGCTCCCGGCTTAGTTGACTTGGACTGGGTATCGGTGCAAAATTCCAGTCACGCATCCCCACAGTCCCCACAACTAGTCTGTCGCTATCACAACCGCGTAGACCGACAGAAATCGCGAAAAGAAGTAAGCCAAAATTTGAAACCTTAAACTGAAACCACCCTTGAGTTCCCAATGAAAGTGGCTGACCAAAGAGAGTCTCGGGCCCACCAATCTTGGAAACCGAGTCATCCATATCCCGAGACACCTTTTTGAGTATGGTTGGTAGTACCTGGTTTCCCAAAACACATTTTACCCCTGTCTTCTTCATGCAAGACCTGGTCACCCCCTTTTGCCCTGACATCCTCGATCCCCCCACCGCCCTGTCCTCGGATGAAGTGCCATCCCCGACCGTTGCGCATTGCCTCCGCCCACCACGCGTTGTCGTCGCCTCCCCGTCCTTGAATGGCGCATCAGCGCCGGCCGTTGTACGGCTTTGTCGCCTGTCGTGCACCGCTGCCCCTCTTGGAGCTTTCTTGTCTTCATCAACTGGTGACTTCTTCCATCTCGAGCCTCTTGTCGCCAGTTCCCCCTCCCCCTGCATCCTTGCCGCCTGGCGGCCCCCAGCGTCGCGAGGGGGGAGCCCGGGTTCGGTCAAAACCAATCGCCGCCCCTCCTGGATCACGCTTAGCTCCTCTGTGCGCCAAACTCCTGCGCGAGGCTCGTTGGGTTTGATCTCCCGCCATCAGCAATCGTCCCCACCGCCACTCCGCCAGCTCGCTCACCGAAACAACGGAGTTCGCGCAGGTTTGTTGTGGCACCTCTCCTTCCTCCACCTCCCTCGCTCCCGAGTCCATCTCTTCATCCGCAGCCGGCTGCCCTCCCTCTCCACCAGAATGATGGCTACTATCTGTCTCGTCGTCGTCCATTCCATTCGACGGGGGCATCGGTGGATCTCCGCCCCGCCCTTCATCCATCCGCTCCCAGCTTTCAATGTGAACCATGACGGAGAACACTTCCTCGCCGAGCACCACGGACAAATTCTGCAGTACATCCAACACTGAATCCAAGACAATCTGGCATCGGAATGCTTGTAGATCCGTGGTTGCTCTGGTGGTAGCATCCGCTTTCACAAACCTCCCAAACCCTCCCACGATCGCCGCCACACGGGGGATCGTCCAGATCTCGAAAGGGAGGTTAATAAGTCGGATCCATGCTCGAATCCTCGACCGGTGGGGACCAGCGTTTCTGTATTGCCCTCAAGGGTAGCAACAGATCCAGAAGTCGTTTAGGGTGAGCACTTCCCTCCTTGTAAGTACGTCTACTGTGACCCACTCCGGCAGAAATATTGCGAAGTCCCTCTTCCTATACCGCGCCACCGCGAAGTCGTCGGTATACCCCCCCGAAGCGTCTCGCCAGCACAGTCTTGATCGTGGTAACCGGATCGAGTTCCAGATTTGCCGGTTGGAGCACATTAGTGGGAGGACACAGTAGAGAACGCACTGAATTGATGGGCTCCGAGCAAATTTATGCCCTGCTTCCTCAGCATGAAATGCCCCGTCAGCAAATACCGTACGTATCTTTCCAAGTAGAGTCCGTAGAGTACATCGTATCCCCTCCATCTCCCTCCGCTACGCGCCTCCGATATTTTTACAGTCCCATCTTAGCTACGCGAGGATCGGAGAGAACGGGGACACGATGCGAGCGGGGGTTTATATCACGAGGCCTTCTCCCTCCTCCTCCTCCTCTTCCTCCTTTCCCATAAACCCTAATCCTCGTCTTCGTGCTCCCCATGTTTCTTCTTCTTCACTGAACCCCTTGCTCTCGTACCCTTCCTCGAACCGTACTCCTCCGCCCCTCGCCGGAGCACTCCGGCGCCGTGGCGCTCGTCCCCTCCTCGGCGGCGCTCCGCTCCGGCGATTCTGCGGCCTTCGGCGATCGGAATCGGCCTCGATCGTCTCCCCCTCCGAGAACGAGGTCGTAATTGTGTTTAGATTCTCGCTTGTAAATTTTAGTTGTTTACCCTCAATTGGAGGAGTCCCAATTCCGCATTTTTATGCCTTTTGAATATATAGATACTCATACCTTTTACAAATTTAGTGCATTTTACGAGTTTAATGCCGCAAAGAAAAGGAAAAAAACGTGTCCAATTTGGTGAGCTAAGAACTGTAAGACGTAGTTTGGCATTGCGGTGACTAAAATCAGCTGCTCTTAGTTTCAATTTCCTTCCAAAGTCTAGAATCATATGCTTTTGGAGACGCGATCCCGAATTAGGCCTAAGTAAGTTGGGTGCTCTTTTTTTGTTTTATGTATTGCGTACTCATCAAGATGATTGTATAAGTTGATATCTATTATCAGTAGTTAGTATATTAGTAGGATGTGAAGTGTTCAAATTATGGTACCAGTTATATTCATGTCTTATTTTTAGGTACAGTTTTCTTTCTTTGATTAGCAGAAGTAATTTTGAGATAACTTCCCGAATGCTATGTCGCTGAGTATATGTTTTAACAGGTCAAAGAACAATTAGATGCACTTGAGATCACGGTGAAGGATGGCCAGAAACATGGTCGATGCGTGAGGTTAGCTTTGTGATTTCATCAACCCTGAATATGAGTCAGCCGAATATTTTGAGTCATCATTCTGTTTTCTTTGCATGGACATTGGAGAAGTTTGGCGTAAAATGTACATTACCTGTCGAGATATTGACTTGACTTTTGATGATACTTTGTTAATTTCTCTGAGGTTTGCGCATAAATGTTTTGCATGCCTCTCTAACAATGAAAATAAACGTTTTTGAAATGATTGATTTTGTAGTTTTGTGAGCATTTCATCATATTATGATTCTAATAATATTTGTTTTGCATAACTTTTAGAGTACCAGCTCATAATATCTGCCAAACTCATCCGAGTTCCTTGGAAATTAGAAGCAATCACCCTCAAAATGCCGATCTTCCACACTACTACTCAAAGAGGGAGAAGAAACCATTTCCGATTCCGATTGTGGAGTTAAGGCGCGCAGCGCGAGAGAGGCTGAAAAAGGCCAAGGGAAAACCAAGAAGACCAACTCTGCCTCCAAGAAATGGGATGCTGGTTAGAAGCTTGATACCAGTTGCATATGAAGTGATGAATGCAAGGATCTCACTCATCAACAACCTGAGGAGACTAATGAAAGTAGTGCCAGTGCAAGCATGCAAGTAACTCTCCTCTCTATTGGAACTTTTTTTTTTTATGACTCTTTAATATTTGATTAATATTGAACTAATCAGCTATTGTAGTTGCCACGTCTGATGAACAAGTGAAGCCAAATGGAAAGATATCACATTGTAAATTATTCAAAATTTGGTTTACCATATAAAGAACTTGATCGATATGACCAGTAGGACATAACATGTAAACACTCTTATAACTAATATAGGATTTTTTTTTTTAATTCACAAAATCCAAGCATTTATCAATTCATGTATTATAGTCAAGAAGGCTTTACATTTATTAATCTTTGCCTGTGCTTCTCTTATTAATGGTATGTAGCCTTTCTTGTTTATTGGGAAGCCATTCTTGATTGATATGCATAGAAATATCAATCTCATAGAGGACAATTGTGGCTATTGTGAGTTGCAATATATTTGGAGGTAGAAACTTTTGTACTTTTATTCCCAACATAATATTCGATTACTGGCCTTGAACGATTGTGCTGTACAACCTTGGCATTCTTATACTTTGAAGCTACTGCATTTCTGTTGGAGCTAAAATACTTGGATGAAATACTTCCAACTGTGTTGTTTTCTCTTCTCTGCTCAAAGTGTGATTTAGAGTGCTTTGCAAAACTTTCATGAGTTCGATACTTTCAGTAATTTGTAAGGTTTTTCTTTTTATTTACCCAAAGCAGTAATCATGAATGAGGACCTAATCTTTCCTCAGGCACTGCAACGAAATACACGTTGGATCTACCGGTCACCCTTTCAAAACATGCCGAGGCATGCGGTCCGACCACCGCAAGGGCCTGCATGAGTGGACTTGTGCCTCGTTGGAAGATGTGCTTGTGCCAATCGAAGCCTACCATCTCTTTGATCGCCTAGGAAAGCGCATCTCTCACGGGGAGCGATTCTCGATCCCCCGCATCCCAGCAATCGTGGAACTCTGCATCCAGGCTGGGGTGGACCTCCCCGACCTTCCCACCAAGCGCCGCAGGTGTGAAACAATCTTTCTGTCTTTATAAGCTTAATCTACTAGAGAGTGTAGTTTCTTAATACTTAAACAGTCCCATTTCAATTCTGTCGGAGTATTTTGACAACAATCCCAATATGGAGACTTGTGATAAATGGTAGGATATGAATTAAACTAGGAGTTTTGAAATTAGCACTTTCCGCTTTAATACTATGTGAAACCACCTTTTTTTGTTTTTTTTTTTTCCCCTCAAAGCTTCCTATTGGAGAACTATGTTTTCTAATATCTTGTACTCAACCTCAGGAAGCCCGTCATTAGAGTGGGGAAAAGTGAAATCATCGATGCTGATGAAGATGACCTCCCAGATCCAGAACCTGATAAACACAAGAAGCCAATTATACATGAAATACCTGAATCTGAGATTCTTCCCCCATCCAACTCTGAGGAAACCACTTCACTCTCCAAGGAAACACTTGAAGGATGGGAAACTCTAAGGGAGGGTGCAGACAGGCTTATGAGAAAGTATGCAGTTAGGGTATGCGGGTATTGTCCCGAGGTGCACGTGGGGCCAAGCGGACACAAGGCACAGAACTGTGGAGCATTCAAGCACCAACAGAGAAATGGGCAGCACGGGTGGCAGGCTTCGGTGCTTGATGACTTAATACCGCCGCGGTATGTTTGGCACATGCCGGAATCTGGAGAGGAGTTGCAGAGGGAGCTCAGGAACTTCTACGGGCAAGCACCTGCTGTTGTGGAGATTTGCATGCAGGGTGGTGCAGAAGTGCCAGAGAAGTACAAGGCGACCATGAGATTGGATGTTGGAATACCTGCTAGTTTGAGGGAGGCTGAAATGGTGGTGTGAGTGGGATTTAGGATAGGGCAAGAGGCTTTCATTTGTACTCTTTTATCTCACAGTAGAGAAAATTAGTTGAGCTTCGATCCGTATTTTTTGCATATTTCTTTTTGTCGTTTCCTTCAATCAGTAAACGTAATATTGCTCATTGGTTATCTCAATATGCAGATTCAAAAGCTGAAACTTGATCTCAAGATGCCGGTTTAACCACTTTTGTTGTTTATTGCTCTTCCCGTGCTTAACAAAATTGAAAAGGAGCTCCTGATCTGGATGATGCTCGAGCTAGATCAGATTTTGAAAACGAAGGAAGTAAATTTCGCTATCTTGCTGCTCAACCAGTATTCTTTCTTTCCCTCATCATGCTAATGTGAGCATGGTTTATGCAAATATGTATGTTTACATACCACAAATATTTTTTTATGTTCTTACCTGAAACGGGATAATGTTAATAACTTGGTATATGTTAAATAACTTGGTAATATCTATCTGTGAATATTTTGCTCCTTTGCATCTGTTTGGTTCTTCCTCTGCACGCACTGGATATTTAGTGTCTTTTTGTATGATTTACACGAGTGTATTACTACCTGTATCATAAGGCCTTGTATTACTGTTTAGTAGTAACCCTTTTTTGGACTAATTTATATTTTGAAGAAAAATTTACTGGATTGTATTGAAACTAGTCAACGATGGCGAGCGTAGAGAAATCCACTCGTTAATGCATCTACCCACAAAATTTTTATTATGAGAACTGAAAATGGCAACAATGCCAAACAAGGTCAAGGATTTTTTACTAGTGTTGCCAAACAAAATCCTTGTGTGTGTAGAATCAAACAATTCGCCATTCCCTGGCCATTCAACTGCAAAAAGAAAATATTATTATTTTTCTTATAAAAAACACCACAGCATAACAGAACTGGGCCTGAGATATCCGGTTTATTTCTTATATGAACTCAGTAGACCAAGAATGACATCAATCGATCATCATGTCGTTAGTACACTTGTAGTTTCATTTTTTCTTTTTCTCATTTGGTTTCTAGTTTCTACTATGCTGTATTTATTATTTTGAATGATGTTACATTATTTGTTAATGCACTGAGTGCCTATTTGGATACACGAATATCTTGTTCAGCATATCTCTTTTTCTCCAGAAGGGGCATGTGCATGTGGTTGTATAGGACGAAATATAGGGTGCTACGTTTTAGTGAGCTCCAAAATATAATTTATTGTTTTGAAAGTTTTTTGAAAATTTAAAAAATTTTGAAATATCTTTTTAGAAATTTTCGTAATTAAAAAATATAAAAATTAAAGAAAATAGAAAATTTTAGAAAAATAAAAAAAATAAAAAAGATAATCAGTACTCATTCCATCATCAAACTCATTGCCCATGCACCAAAGCTCCAATCTTTTACTAATTTATTAATATCATCCTCATACAATGAAGCTTTATATTCTAATCACTTCATTTAAAAATTCAATCAAACTTAATAGTTTTAGTAACTATTTTATAACTACATTTTTAATTAAAAAGTTAAAATAGGAGGACTTATTCTAAATATCTTATGTTTTGGTGAGACTACGCATAGGTCTAAACTGTTTTTTTTTCTCAAAATTTTTCTTTGGTTTAAAAAAGAAAGAGAGAGAAAAGATTAGAGAAGCAATTATAAATTGAATTTAAAAAATTTAAAAATTAAATTTTAAATATTTTAAAATTTAGTTTTAGTAATTAAGATAAAATATAAAATTTTTAAGCTTTCGGTTTTAAATTTTAAATTTCAAATTTCAATATTTTAAATATTAAATTATAAATAAAATTTAAAAAATTTAAATATTAAATTTCAAATATTGAAATTTTTAATTTCAAATGTTAAAATTAAAATTTAATTTAAACTTCAACATTTTATATTTTAAATTTTAAATAATAAAAAAAATTAAATTTTAAATGTTTAATTTTAAATTTAGATTTGAAATTTAAAAATTTTAAACTTAAATTTCTAAAAATTTGTATTTAAATTTTTAAAATTTTTAAATTTCAAGTTGAAAAATGGCTACACTGTCGAGAGAGACCGAGAGAGAGGGGGGAGCCGTTGCGCGGCGCGAGCTGCGCGACCGCGCCTGTGAGGGGGAGAGTCCCGTCTCGACCCGCGCCCACGCCCGCGCGAGCCGCCTGCAAGAGCAGACCCACCCACGCCGGCAAGTGCGCGCGACCCACGCCGGGAGCTCACTCGCCCCCTTGCACGCCCGCGCCCGCCCGTTCTGCCATATGCGCGCAACCTCCGCGCCCTGTGCCGCTGCGCCGCCTCGCGCTGAAAAAAAAAAAAAAAAAAAAAAAAAAAAAAAAAAAAGTGTGGGTCACACCGAAGGAAGGCGCCACGTCGGCCACAGTAAAACTCAGCCTTTAATATATGTATTGATATAGATAAATTATTGAAATACGTGCATATATATATATGTGAAACTTCATCTCAACCTCTCTTTACTCTCTGTATTTTTTTCTTTTTTTTTCTTTTTGTAGGAGAAATATGGGCAGCTCATATATGGACCAAGAGAGGTATGCATGCGAGAGAACTGGGCGAGTGATTAAGGTAATTAGTAATCCCATTAATCAATGTTGATTGAGCATATATATTTATATAGTGGAACTATGCATGCATGCAGCTGGTTCTCAAGAAATGGTACTAGTACACCATTATATATATATATATATATATATTGTTTGCAGCTTGAGACAAGATATTAATTGCGAAACTAGCGAAGAATTAAGCCTGATCATCTAGAAACTGTCTACAATGCTTGCTGTTATGTCCCGGGCTGCAGAGATCGATACTGTAGGTACGTACGTATGATTGCTTTCTTCTTTCCTTCCTTGACGCAGAACTGATTCTCTTCGATCGATATCCTCTGAAACATATATAATCCGGTCATGAATTAACTTGGATAGTTTGAAGGTTCAGAGGTGAATTATAAATAATCTTATCCATTTTTATAATTATAAAAATAATCTTAAAAAAATTGCGAAACTAGCGAAGAATTAAGCCTGATCATCTAGAAACTGTCTACAATGCTTGCTGTTATGTCCCGGGCTGCAGAGATCGATACTGTAGGTACGTACGTATGATTGCTTTCTTCTTTCCTTCCTTGACGCAGAACTGATTCTCTTCGATCGATATCCTCTGAAACATATATAATCCGGTCATGAATTAACTTGGATAGTTTGAAGGTTCAGAGGTTGACCGATCAAAGCTCCAATTAATTAATCTCGGTTAAGCTCGAGCTCAAATTACCAATTATCAGTGTCAAGTGGAGGTTGATATATAATCCACAAGTATTTAATTTAAATATTAATTGTTTGCAATTTTGTCAGATATATAACTTAATTTCTTTGCTCACGACGTCGCGCGTTGATCTGCGCTTCTAGAATTTTGTTGAGAAACGTACGCATGCAAGTTCCAAAATATATATATATATACAAGTGTTGTTTTTTGTTTGATCTTAATTTGAGTATTAGCAATAGAAATTCTAGAAGGTGTTGAAATTAATATTACAAACAGTTTGAAATTATAATAACCGCATGACCTTTACTTTTCTTCGGCCGTTAGAAATTTCTTCTCCGTAGAGGCTCCAATACATCTCCCCGGTCCCACGTCCAAAATCCACCATCGATCGATCCCTTGTAATCTATAGTCATACAAAAGCATCCGACCAAATCAAATGCAGCTATATATATACACATCTATATATACCACACTACTCTTTTACATGCATAAGCACAACAAGTTTCAGATATGGACCTTTCCTGCAGCAGCATTCTACAAGCAGTCCCTCTCTTCTTGCTCCTCCCACTCTCCCTCTACTTGTTCTTCTACTTCTTCTTCTTCCACCAAGGCCGATCAAGAAAACCAATTGCCCATGGCCTCAAATCCTACCCACTTCTCGGCCACCTTCCTCAGTTTATCAAGAACCGCCACCGGTTCCTGGACTGGTTGACGGAGATCATCGTCCGGAGCCCGAACCAAGCAATGATGTTCCACAGCCCGGGCGAGAGCGGAATCATCACGGCCAATCCTTCGCACATCGAGCACGTGCTCAAGACCAACTTCGACAACTACCCGAAGGGCGAGCGGTCCACCGCGATACTGGAGGACTTCCTCGGCCGCGGGATCTTCAACTCTGACGGCGAGCAGTGGCGGTGGCAGCGCAAGGCCGCGAGCTTCGAGTTCAATAAGAAGTCGCTACGCAACTTCGTGGTGGACGCGGTCCAATCCGAAGTACTGCACAGACTGCTGCCGCTGCTGGACAACACCGAGAAGAATAAGGAGGCCGTCGACCTGCAGGACGTTCTCGAGCGGTTCGCATTTGACAATATCTGCAAGGTGGGCTTCGGCGAAGACCCTGCCTGCCTGACGGAGGAGGGCTTCGTCGGCGCAAACTTATGTTTCATGAAGGCTTTCGGGGAGGCTCAGAACCTCGTGATGGGCCGGTTCATGGGCGCGCTGGCCGCGACGTGGAAAATCAAGAAGCTACTCAACGTCGGCTCAGAGCGGCTGAGAGACTCGATCGACGTTCACGACTACGCCATGAAGATCATCTTGGCGCGGAAGGAGAAAGATTCGGACCGGGGAGACGATATACTATCTAGATTCACCTCAAACGAAGACCACACGAACGAAACCCTTCGGGACATCATGATAAGCTTCTCCTCGCAGCCGCGAGACGACGTCGTCGGCAGATCGACATGGTTCTTTTGGATCACGTCCACGAGACCCGACGTCGATAAGAAGATTCTAGAAGAGATCAGAGCGGTTCGAGCTGCGAATCCGAACTCGGGCGATGTTGGTATTATTTATTTAAATGTGATTTAAAACTTGTTTTTAGCCTTTGGGCCTTTTGGGAAGCCCACTGCCTATGGGCCTTTCCTGGGAGCCCAAGCCTTACTCTTTTCATGTGGTAGTTTAGTCCCACATTGGAAACCCATCCCCTATTGCTTTGCTTTATATACTCTTTCATTCACATTGTTATTACTTGGGAAAACATGAGAGTAGAGCTCTCGACTAAACACACACGCGCGCGCACGAGCCGGCGGCGCGCGTGTGACCGGTTCCTTTTATTTTTGTTGGACTTTTCTTTTATTTTTATTTAATCTTTTACCTTATCTGGATTCGGTCCAGATTTGGTCTTACTTGAGACCTTAACCGAATCCCCTAGGATTTGGTCCATCTCGGGAAGTCCAAGGGTCCAACCTCGGTATGCAGCAGCTGCCAGCATTGGGACAAGGCTTGGCCTTGTGACCGTTGGATCCTTCTCCTCTTTAAATGAAGAGGTGAGGTTAGCTGCTTAGGCACTCAGCTGATAACAGCAACCCTAACCCGAGCTCCTCTCCCTCTACTCTACTCTTCTTCTTCTCTGCACTAAGCTATTTTGCATCTACACCGAGCTTTACATTTTCGCCGGATCTCCGAAAGTTGTCGCGGTTCATCTTGCGCCACCACGAAGACGTACCGACGGGGTGGACGGAGGTCGTTGTATCGCTAGGAGTGATTAAGCCTCGTACGTGGAGGGGCAATCTTGCTTCTAGGACAGTGCATTCGCACGCCTCGACTATCACAGGCTTCATCTTAATCCTTTCATCTCTATAATATTAATTATTTAATATATACTTGTTTGCGGTTTCTTAAACCGAAAATAATTTTCTATCAAAATTGTTTACAAAATCGTTTACTAAAGATTTTAGAAAGATAAGCAACTTTTTCCAACAATCTAGAAGCAAGATTCTGTTCTTTCTATTTTCTTTAGTATATTGCTTATATTTATAATTTGCTGTAGAATAAAATATATATGCCATGAGATTATTGATGCTATCCTGATCATATATGCATGCTGTTATCTCGCACTGATAATTAACATTGCTGCTATATATATTTTATTTGCATAATCCTGAACATATATACATGTTGTCATTTCCATACTGATAATTAAGATTGCTGCTATATATGTTTTATTTGCATAATCTTGAACATATATATGTGCTGTCAATTTCGTACTGATAATTAAAGCTGAAATATTGCTGATACATATCTCTCTGTACTTGCTTTATTATACTGTCACAGAACATAGGTTAGAAAACTTACTGTTATTTCTGTAAAACCTAGAACAGTATTGTGACACTACTATAGGATTACTTGTTAACAGATTTTTGATAATGGAGGACATGTATTCGGCGAAACCGTTTACTTTCGATGGTCGAAACTTTAAGAGGTGGCAGAACCAAATGAGGTTCGGCTCACCACACTTGGGCTTGTGTCTGCTATCTCGGATCCTGTCGAGACTAGCACTGCACCTGAAGGTGCAATTCAGACTGCGGTCAATAGACCATTTACTAGAAGACAAGCCCAAGCCGGATCCACTCCTCCCGCTCCTGAAAATGCAACTGCACCTACACCTGTGACTGTACCCCCTGTTGACCCTAACATGATAAACTATCATTGCCTGAACCGGATTCTTAGTACCCTATCTGATAAACTATATGATATCTACTGTAGCACCAAAACAGCTAGGGAACTTTGGACATCTTTAGAAAACAAGTATGGACAAAGTTGATCCTACTCATAAGAGATACCAAGCTTCAGATTTGATTAAGTTTAAACTGGTGGATAGTAAATCTATGTCTGATCAGCTTCATGATTTTGAGTACATAGTTGAGCAACTTAGATCTAGTGGTGTGAATCTTGATGAGAGCTTCTTAGTAGCCACTCTTATAGATAAGTTGCCACCCTCCTGGTCTAAACATGCAAATGATCTGAACCACAATCAAAGAGAGCTTTCCCTGAATTATGTCCTAAGATCAATTAGGATAGAAGAGTCGAACCGAGCTAAGGATAAGAAACCTAGTGAACCCACAACCCAAGCCAACCTGATAGAGAATCCTAAAAATAAGGGTAGAAACTTTCAGCCTCATAGAAACTTTAAGAAGAAGCCTTTCCATCATAGAAAGTTCAACCCAAACTTTAAGAAGCCTAACCTGATGGGAGTGGAGGCAACTCTGGTTGCTTTGTGTGCGGGAAGACCAACCACTTTGCGAAGGATTGCTATTTTCGCAAGACTCGGCCTTCGCACCAAAGAAGAAGAGGAACGGTCCACCCGAGCGCCGAGATGAACATGTTGATCGGGTTCGACCCTTCCGACTCCACTATCGTGTTAGGATCTAGTTCAGAAGTTAACCTTGCCTATAGTTCTTCCGATTGGTGGATAGATACGGAGCAAACATTCATGCGTGTTCTGATCGCTCTTGGTTTGCCACTTATCAGGACTCATGTGGAGGATCGGTGAACATGGGGAATGCAGCCTCTTCTCGCGTGCTTGGGACTGGTCGAGTGGACTTGAGACTGACTTCTGGGAAGACCCTGACCTTGCACGGAGTTCACCATGTTCCCGATATTAGGAAGAATCTGATTAGTGGTTCTCTTTTGGTTAAGCAGGGTTTAAGTTAGGTTTTGAATGTAATAGGGTAGTCATTACTAGGGGTGTGGATTTTGTAGGGAAGGGATTTTTGAGTGACGGTTTGTTTAAACTATCTGTATCTTCTCCCCCTATTAATGAAAGTGCACTTGTTTTGAATGTTGTTTCAACTAATGTTTGGCATGAAAGATTGGGACATGTGAATTATAATACTGTTAAAAGATTGATGCACCTTGATTTGATCCCTAAATCTGATTTGCCTGATCATAGATGTGAAATTTGTGTGCAAGCTAAGGAGCCTAGAAAACCTTTTAAATCAGTAGATAGAGATTGTGATCTTTTAGAGCTTGTACATAGTGATGTTTGTGATGGAAGTAGACTTACTAGAGGTGGAAACAAATATTTTGTGACTTTTATAGATGATCATTCGAAGTATTGTTATGTTTATTTGATCAAGACAAAAGATGAGGTTTTAAGCAGATTTAAGATTTATAAAGCTGAGGTAGAAAATCAATTAGATAAGAAAATCAAGATTTTGAGATCTGATCGAGGAAGAGAATATACTTCAAATGAGATGACTGTTTTCCGTCAAGAATTTGGAATTGTACATCAAGTGACTGCACCTTATACACCTCAATCTAATGGAGTTGCTGAACGTAAAAATAGAACTTTGATGGATATGGTAAATTCGATGATTATTAGTTCAGGTGCACCCGAGAACTTGTGGGGGGAAGCTTTGATTTCTGCATGTGTGATTCTAAATAGGATTCCCCACAAGAGTTCTAATATGTCTCCTTATGAGCTTTGGAAAGGTAGGAAGCCTAATTTGAATTATTTTAAAGTGTGGGGGTGCCTAGCTAAAGTTAAGATACCTGAGAACAAGAGAAGGAAGATTGGTCCTAAGACTGTAGATGCAGTTTTTATAGGTTATGCTTTAGATAGTAACACCAACAGATTTCTAGTGATAAACTCTGAGATTAATGAGATTTCTAACAATACAATTATTGAAGTTAGAGATGCAGTGTACTTTGAGGATATCTTTCCTTTTAGGACTAGAGTAGATAGACCTACTCCAGTTGAGCATGTAGGAAGCTCTAGTGGACCTAGAGTTAGTGAACCTACAGGAGAGATTGAACCTAGGAGAAGTAAGCGTCCTAGAATAGAGAAAACTTTTGGCGATGATTTCTGTGTCCTACTAGTTGAGGATACCCCATCTACTTTTGACCAAGCTATGAAGTCTGTAGATGCATCATTTTGGAAAGAGACTATTAATCTTGAGATGCAGTCTATTCTACAGAATCATACCTGGGAGTTATCTGATTTACCTATAGGATGTAAGCCTGTAGTAGATGAATCTTTAAGAAGAAGTTGAGACCGATGGTTAGTAGAAAAGTATAAGGCTAGACTAGTAGCACAAGGGTTTGCACGAAGGCTGTGTGTAGATTATTTTGATGTGTATGCACCGTTAGCTAGAATTACCGCTATTAGGATACTGTTAGCGTTAGCTTCTGTCCATGATTTGATTGTTGATCAAATGGATGTTAAGACAGCTTTTCTAAATGATGATTTAGATGAAGAGATCTATATGAAGCAACCTGAAGGTTTTGTAGTTTCTGGACATGAAAGTAAAGTGTGCAAGTTGACTAGATCTCTATATGGACTTAAACAAGCTCCTAAGCAGTGGCACTTGAAATTTGATTCTTTAGTTGTATCAAATGGATTTCATGTGAATATGTCTGATGAATGTGTATATTCGAAGGAATATGATGGACAGATTGTGATCCTGTGTTTATATGTTGATGATATTTTAATCTTTGGTACCAATATAAATGTGATATATGATGTGAAGAAATTACTCAATGAGAACTTTGATATGAAAGATCTTGGGCAAGCGAATGTAATTCTCAATATGAAGATCATTAGAAAATCAAATGAAATTGTTATGAGTCAATCACACTATAGTGAACAATTATTGAAGAAGTTTGGATACTTTGATGTTAAATCCGTAGTGACACCTTATGATCCTAGTGTACACCTTAAGAAGAATAGAGGTGATCCAATTGGTCAGAATAGATATGCAGATTATAGGATCTTTGGGATATCTAGTAGATTATACTAGACACGATTTGGCTTATCCGTAAAATGATTGAGAAGATATACCCATAATCCAAATAGGGACCATTGGAGTGCTTTAGAAAGAGTTTTGAGATACCTGAAGGGAACTGTACTTTATGGATTACATTTCAGTGGTTTTCCTGCAGTATTAGAAGGATATAGTGATGCTAATTGGATTAGTGATACTTGATATAAAGTCAACTATTTGGATTTGTTTTTCTCCTAGGAGGAGCAATTTGCTTTCTTGGAAGTCAACCAAACAATCATTGATTGCTAGAAGTACTATGGAATCTGAACTTATAGCATTAGATACCACTGTAAAAGAGGCTAAGTGGATTAGAGAGTTTCTTTATGATTTGCCACTGATGGAGCGACCTTTAGCACCAGTGTGTATTCAATTCATTGTGATTGTAGATCTGCAATTGATTAATGTGCCCAAGAGAATGTGGAGACTAAGATGAATAGATTTATGAAAGTGCGACATAAGTTCATTCGACAGAATATGAAAGAGAATGTAATTGCTTTGGAATTTGTGAGATCTCGAAGAACTTGGCCGATCACCACCAAGGGATTATCTAGGTCGTTGATCCTAGAATCGTCGAGGGGGATGGGGCTTAGCCCACAATAGTAGTTACCGGCGACGGCAACCCAACCTGTTGCAGGTTCAATGGGTAGAAACAAGTCGAACAGGTAGCTGTGAGGAGCACTGTTTTTTTTTTTTGTATCCTCATCCCTATGGCGACAGTGCTCATATCTGCAAGCGGATAGGAAGGGCTTTAGCCCTGAATGGTTCCGAGACCCATACGAGGCGGTGTGACCTTGCAGACACCCTTCTCGAGGACGTTCTATATGTGGGGAGTTGTGAGGCCGCAAATGTGGGAAGGGGGCGGTTCCCTAAAACACACATGAAGCGATATTAGCGCATGGCCATTATAGCGCTCACCCGCTTTGAACCTAAACGACTGTACCATGTGTGCGGTTTGTGGAAATCCGATTCACCGGCCTTGGTTCAAGGCGAAGTCCACCATTGTGCCCTCGGATGTACATAGACAAGCACTAAGTGAAGGTTCAAACCCGAAAGGTACCTTCGCCGAATACGTGGTATAAGAGATCCAGCATTCTTTTTGAGTTATATTTTGAATTTCAGTTTTATTTCATTTCTTTATTTGAAGTTTTAAATCATGTGGGGGATTGTTGGTATTATTTATTTAAATGTGATTTAAAACTTGTTTTTAGCCTTTGGGCCTTTTGGGAAGCCCACTGCCTATGGGCCTTTCCTGGGAGCCCAAGCCTTACTCTTTTCATGTGGTAGTTTAGTCCCACATCGAAACCCATCCCCTATTGCTTTGCTTTATATACTCTTTCATTCACATTGTTATTACTTGGGAAAACATGAGAGTAGAGCTCTCGACTAAACACACACACGCGAGCACGAGCCGAGCCGGGCGGCGGCGGCGCGCGGCGGACCGGTTCCTTTATTTTTGTTGGACTTTTCTTTTATTTTTATTTAATCTTTTACCTTATCTGGATTCGGTCCAGATTTGGTCTTACTTGAGACCTTAACCGAATCCCTTAGGATTTGGTCCATCTCGGGAAGTCCAAGGGTCCAACCCTGATGCAGCACGGCCAAGATTGGGACAAGGCTTGGCCTTGTGACCGTTGGATCCTTCTCCTCTTAAATGAAGAGGTGAGGTTAGTCGCTAGGCACTCACCGATAACAAAGAACCCTAACCCGAGCTCCTCTCCCTCTACTCTACTCTTCTTCTTCTCTGCACTAAGCTATTTTGCATCTACACTGAGCTTTACATTTTCGCTGGATCTCTGAAAGTTGTCGCGGTTCATCTTGCGCCACCCTGAAGACGTACCGACGGGGTGGACGGAGGTCGTTGTATCGCTAGGAGTGATTGCCGGAAGCCTCGTACGTGGAGGGGCAATCTTGCTTCTAGGACGGTGCATTCGCACGCCTCGACTATCACAAAGCTTCATCTTAATCCTTTCATCTCTATAATATTAATTATTTAATATATACTTGTTTGCGGTTTCTTAAACCGAAAATAATTTTCTATCAAAATTGTTTACAAAATCGTTTACTAAAGATTTTAGAAAGCTAAGCAACTTTTTTCAACAGGCGAGACGTTCAGCTTTGACGAGCTACGAGAGATGCACTACTTGCACGCCGCGATATCGGAGTCGATGAGACTGCACCCTCCGGTGCCCGTGGGCACGTTGTTGTGTAAAGAGGACGATGTTCTGCCGGACGGAACATTCGTGGGGAGAGGATGGTTCGTGACGTACAGTGCTTATGCTATGGGAAGATCGGAAGACGTGTGGGGGACCGATTGCGAAGAGTATAAGCCGGAGAGGTGGTTGGAGAAGGGGGTTTTCCGGCCGGAGAGCTCGTTCCGTTACCCGGTGTTTCACGCGGGGCCTAGAATGTGCTTGGGGAAGGAGATGGCTTATATACAGATGAAATCAGTCGTAGCATGTGTGCTTGAACGGTTTCGGATTAGTGTTGTGGGGAAGGAGAGCACTCCCGAGCACATACTCTCAGTTACTCTGAGGATGAAAGGGGGTTTGCCTATTCAACTGACGAAGAGAAAGGATTAGAGTACGTTGTCGTGAGTGCATATATATATATATATATGCCTATTCTTTTTCTTTTTCTTTTTTTTTTTCAAATAACGAGGGTCTGTTATTCTATTATTATTATTTTTTTTAAATAAAGAGGGTCTGTTATTCTATGTTTACTGTATTGTTATATTTTTTTTAAAAAAATTAAAAGATAGGGTGATGACAGATGGATAATCAGTGGAATTAAAAAGGAAAAAAAGAAAGTGTGTTCCTAATATCACCGTTTTAGATTGAATAAATTGGTTGAGAAAAAAAATTAGTGTTCACTTTTCAATATTCTTAAATTTTAATTATAAATTCAACTTTAAGTTTATATTTAAATTTTAAGAATAAAATATTGAATTCTAAATTTAAAATTTTAATTTAAATTAATAAGTTATTTGTTTATATTTTCACTTTTTTTAATATAATTAAAGAATCAAAATTATAAAATTATAATTTTCATGTATTACTTTATAGCTAACCAAATAATCGAATTTAAAAAAAAAAAAAAAGAATTTTTTTCACTTCAGCCACTTATTAAGGATAACTAAACACGCTCTAATAATAATCAAAAGGCAGCACCAAAAAGAAAAATTCCTTGCCACTCACAAACGACTGTGAAAACACACCAACCTATAAAGTTGCACTCATGCATGGCGTCCCGCATGCATTTTCTTTGGACTCCAAAGAGTTGATTCAGGGCAGAAAAAAAAGAAGAAAAAAAAAGAAGAAAAAAGATGGAAAAAAGTATCAAATGCCTGAGAACGGATTCATTATTTATGAGGCAACAGAGGGATCGAGCACGTGGCCCATGAATAGCACCGCTTCGGTTGTATCCTCCCTGATCAGGAAAAAGAAAGGGTGATCAGCAACGAAGTCGGGACGAGGAGGAGGCGACCTGCAACAACCCTCAAGGATCATGAAAGAAGCGGCAACTGCTTCGGTTCCTTCCTCATTAACTTCGATGAAAGATTTGTGCAAAATCGATGTCACGCGGGCGATGGGTGAATCCGCCATTTCTGTCAGGTCCCCGTCCCCACAGAAGAGCAAATGTATCCCCATCTCTTTTAGAACTCGAGATGCGTCCAACCCGTAAGATATTTTGAATTTGGGGATCTTGAACTCTCCCAATTTGACCTCCCACTTCGGGAGATGGGAGTTTAGGAACTTGGGATCGGAACTCAACTTATCAATTAAATTCCATAACCCATCTCGATCGTCCGGCAGGAAAATATACATGGAAAATTTTCTCCTATCATTCCTCCCTTTTCTATAGGGAAGCCTGAGAACTTTGAAGTCATCGTATGAAGACATGAACTGCATTTTCTGATTAGTCATGAAGGGCACTCGTACAGAATTTCCGTTCAGCAAGTGGAACTGACCATCTTCCGTTTCTGATGCGTCGAATGTATCAGCCCAAGCCCCTTTAAAGTAAATAGCATTACCGAGCACCAACCTAGTGAATTGATCGATAGCTTCGCCGGAAATTATATTTTTTATAAGACCATTTGTTGCCGAACTAACCCATGAGTTAATCTGATCGGTAATTTCACCGGCCTAAATCAATAGGATAGAAAAAAAAAATTAATAAACAAATACAGCAGCGTTCAGATGGCTTATAGAAAAGGTGGTTTATAGAAAAGGGAGAAAAAACCGAATCTACAACACTGGTTTATGTACCTGCCGACAATTTCGCTGATAAGCCAAATTAGCAGCAGAAGAAATATTTTTGTCTTTTAAAAAGTTAGATAAGTATTATTTATTGAAGTAGATTTGCAAAACCGAGACTAACAAAAAAAATCAATATAATTTCCAGCCTAATCAATACCCAGAATCCTTAATTCCTTAACTAGAGGGGTGGCAAAAGGAAAAGAAAGAAAAAGCTCAGTTACAGAAAAATTAGCATACATGGATTGAACTAGCGAGATATATATATAAAAAAACTGGAAGAGAAACATATGCACCGGTGCTCAGCTGCCTCAAATTCTAGAATACTAAAAACATGCATATTCAAGGTAAAACCCCACAAAAACCCTAATAACTCGATAAACGAACAACAAAAAGAAAAAGAAAAAGGAAAAAAAAGAAGAGAAATCATAGAGCGAGGATTCGAACCTTGGTTTGGAAATCGACGGATTGGATCTCCGCCTTGTAAGCGGAGGCGGCGATCTCCGCGAACGCGGCCTTGAGGGAGAGGGAGGCGTCGACCCACACCCCGTTCGCGAAGGAGACGCGGGGCCCACCGCCGGCGGAGGCATCGGCGAGGACGCGGCCGACGACGTCGGCGGCGAGGGCAGAGACGTCGTCAGCGGTGGCGCCACCGGCGGGGGCGAGCACGGCGAGAAGCTCGTCGAGGGCGGGGCCCCGCGTCCCCGCCGCGGCGAGGCTGAGGAGCGCGTGGAGGGAGAGCGGCGAGAACGCGACGTTGGCGCCCTCCTTCGGCGCGTCGGCCGCCACGCGCTGCGTGAGGCGCAGGGCGAACGCGGTTTGGTGGGCGACGGACTTGCTCAGGCTCATCGCGCGAATCGCCTTCTTCGGGGCCCCGCCCATGTTCTTCACCGCCTTTCTTTTCTTCCTTCTTCCATTCATGGGTTCAGGGCGTAACACGCGTTTCCGGAAGCGGCGGAGGAGAAGAAGAAGATGCTAAGCGTCGAGGACGGAGGGAGGAGGAAAGAGATGAGAGGAAAGAGCGCGACGCGGAGAACAAGCCTCCGTTCAAAGAGTCGGCGTTCAAAATAACACAAGACAAAAAAAAAAAATGAAACAGATGAGAAGTTGTGGAAAGGGTTAAAGTAATTACTGCGAACTCGCTGATTATTTTTAGGAAAAAATATACAGCAGGGGCGGGGCCCGGTAATTTTGTTGACAACCGGCCGAGATCACAGGGATTCTCCTTTCCCAAATATCTGCTTCAAAATTTTTTCCTTTTTTTTTTAAAAAAAACTTCATTTTGATTAAGTCGAATTTGACAAAAAAAAATCGATAGAGATATAATTCAGATAAAATTTATCGTCTAATTTTTAAAGTCGTTGAAAAATACGGCTAAAAAATGAATTCGGCAATTACTTGGATACGTTATTTATACAGATATTATACGTTCACCAATTAAAAATTCGGAATAAAAAATTCGGCTATATAATAAATATATAATAAATAATATACTATATATATTATTATTATAATTTTTATATATAGATTAAATATATTTTGAATTATAATAAATATATATATTAATAATATATAAGAGTTACATAATTAAAAATATTAATAAATAATTACAAATCAATAAACAAAATATTATATAATAATATTTTTATATAAAAATAAAATACTATATATATTTATAAAAACATATATATATATATATATATATATATATATATATATATATATATATATATATATATATATATATATATATATATATATATATATCAAACGGATGAAAATTATATATATAATATATAATTGAACTCCTATGCTTTTAAAAGTAGCAAGTAATTGGTGCTTGTAAGTTTTTAGCCCTTAGATTAATAGATGTGCGGTTAAGATGATATAGGCCCCCTTGGGTTGAGTGGTTGGTTGAATAGTATAATTTAACGGATGAGAATGATCGAAGGCGTAGATTTAATGGTAAAAAAATCACAAGCACCAAAGGCACCAAGCTTTTAGTTGAATATATGTGCAAATACACGTAACAATTATTATAATTTATTTCAAATTAATATAAATTTGTATATTATATATTTAAAATTTTACAATAAAAATTATATTTATAAAAATATGTTATATTTTATTAGAAAATATTTACAATATACTACAGTATTTTTTTATGTAAATCAAACATTTTTATATACTTTTTAATTTTTGATTAATCATATTAAAATATGTGTTTTAAACTTAAAGCATCAAAATTTAATTCACATTTACTTTAAAATTTAAATTTTAATTTTGATCCACTATAATAAAAAAATTAATTGTTAATTCAAATTTGATATCAAAAATTAAATTTAATTCATAATTTGAACTCAAATTTTAATTTTAATGTGAGTTTTGACATTGGAGTTGAGCTAATTTAGCTTAGGTGCTGAAATTTGGGGTTAGTGATGCAATTTTGATACTTTTGTGTTCAGATCTTTGGAGAAAGTTGAGTTTGGACCAAAGGGTGATTTTCCATCTTGATTTACTGATTTTGGGACCTTGCTACACCTGATTTGGGATTGGAAATGTGAAATTAGCATTATAATTGAGGAAAAGTTAAGCTTAAGTGCTGATTTTCGTAAGATTGATGGAATTATAGTATTCTCGATGTGTAGAGCCTTGGAGAAGCATTGTTGCTGTTGCTGCGTGATCTCGGCTGAGCCTCCTGGTGTTTTCGTGACCTTCTTGCTGCCGTGGAGTTGCGCGAGAGGTGGGTTAATCATCAGTTTAACTCCTAAGTTTAGTCGACATGTATTGTGGTTTGGTTATCATGTTAAATTTAGGATTTGCATGCTTTTGAAATCTGAATTGGGAGCTAAAAATGATTAGTTAAATATACATGTTGGACTTGGACTTGACTTAGGAAAAAACCGCGAATTTAACTGTCATATGCATTTACTACATGATTTAGCTCTAGGAGCCGAGAGTTGATTGTATCATTGCAGTATTAGTATGATGATACCTGAGGTAGTTTAGAATACTTTTACGCTCGTGCTGGGATGCCGAGCTTATTTTTACAACAGAGTCTAGGCTGTTACGGGTTGTCGGGGACCATCGGGGAAGACGGTGGGCCCAGATTAAATAGTTTTTGATTTAGATTGTGCCGAGGGCACGTGGGTTTGGTTTTTAGACCAGTTACCTTGACTTTGGCCTGTGAGAGCTAGAATGAACATGACAGAGGCACTTGTAAACTCGCGTGGGTCGCGCCCCCCGAATGCTATTCCGGAATGAGGTTTCAGTGCGTGAGTGTCGCAGTTTCTGTTTGGGACAGTTCTTGAGCCTGCCACCTTCAGGGTGGTGTATAGCGTAGCTAGATACAGGCAGGGTGGGTCCGTTTGGACAACCTGGGTGAGATGGTTAGTGACCCTTTGTTCTATATTCAGTGAGGTTGTGATGTGAGTGGAGTCTTAGCCGTCCTATTGGACATTTTTCGGGAATCGAATACTCTTGAGATGCGGTGTAGCCTAGTTAAGCGGGACGGGTATGTTCACAGTCTATAGAGAGTTTTCTCTGCCAGTTACTCTTGACATATGGTGTAACCTTGACAGGCGAGATTGGTGTATTCCCGGTCTCGAGAGAGTTTTCTCCGCCAGATACTCTTAAATTATGGTGTTACCTAACTAGGCGGGACGGGTGTGTTCACAGTCCCAGGGACGGGTATGATTACAGTACCCTTTCAGATTGGATCTGTTATGACATTTATCTATAGGCGTTGGTTTTAGAATATGATAGTATAGTAGTATGTAGCTGTTGAGTGTTTCCAGTCTTCCTTACTACTATTGCTTACCCCTGTAGACTTAGTGGGTGGACCGATGATGTTGAGGACGGCTGTCACGCCCCGAGACCAGCAGGGTCTTTCCCAAAGCGTGCCCAGACCCGCCATATGTCAACACATATAAGGCGTCTACCAAAAACAGCGGAATTAAAACCATACAAGAGGCTAAACTATAGATATCAGAGCAACATACAGCTAGCCCTATCAACAAGTAGAGAGTAGGAGATCTACAAGTATAAAGGAAACTAACAACATAACCAAAATAAACATAAGGTTAATACAACACTTGTCCCAAAATATGGTGGTCTCTCCAAATACAGGTACAACTCACAAACTTTCTAAACAAAAGATATAGAGAGGTAACCACCTGTAGTAGTAAAAACGTTCAGTAGATAAAACAGTGAACACAATATATATATATGGTTTTGAAATCCATACGGAATCCGCACATTTAAAAAAATAGCTACAGTAAAAACATATTTTCAAATATATATATATATATATATATATATATATATATATATATATATATATATATATAAAGATATATATACAGCTAAAATAAAAGCATGTTAAAATGCTACATTACCAATCCATAAGTACACTAAGTTTGTATATAAAATGTCCAAACTTGAAATAGCAACATACAAGAGTTATGTTCTAATATAGCAAGCGAGTATACCATAAAGTAAATAAGGAATTACTAAGTATACTACACATTCCAAAATAATGCCCACATAATCCAACTACTAAGTCCTATCTCATAGTGATTGTCATAATTGTTGAATGTCCAAGTTCAATTCTCTTTTTCTAGGATTTACACAAGGTAATCCAACTGTTAGAACAAATATCACGTAGGAATCTGATTGTGATTAAAGATCTAACTAAATTGTGATAACAATAAATAAAATAACTTACAGATAAACGCAAATATCCAAAATATAATTTGATCTTATCCGGAAGCGTGCGAGGCACTGTCCTAAGGCTTATTTTCGTCCTTACGTGCGGAATTAACCGGAAATAACACCCCAAGATACGATCGAATTCCTCCTCTGCGAGCACGATCGTGAAGGAGGTTGACGGAGATTCTCAACACCCAGGTGGATAAAAATCAAAGATAAGATTAAATCGATAGATCTCAACAAAAATCACATCTCCTTTTTATTGACTACTCTATCTTGAGCAAGAAGAAAAAGGAGAGAGAATAGGAGAGAGGATTTTACGCTTTTTCTTATTACGAGAAAGAAGCGAAACCCGCTCAACGGAATGCGAAAGAAACGGAACGGAAAGAATTCCGTTAGTTTCTTTCTCATTAAAAAAGATAATAGAATAAATAAAATAAAATAAAATAAAACAAATAAGGTAGTAAATAAATAAAATAATAAATAATAAATAAGTAATTCAAAGTTCAAACAAAATAAATTCAAAATCAAAATTTTGAGTTTTTCACCAACAATCCCCCACAAAACTCAAAATTTTAAAATACGAATTAAAAACAAATTTACTGGGTGTTTTATACAATACAATGGGTGAGGTGTCTTTAAAAGACTTAACCCCACTTAGTGTAAGTGATTTCCATCAGAAGGAATCGGAGTGAACCAGGTCTTGAACTACGTTCCTTTGGCCCTGACTTCAACCACCACACACACAGTATAGAATTCTCCGTCGCGGGTCTGTGCGTTAATGGCCATGCACAGTACCTTGATTTTTCATAAGAGTTTCTATGGATAGCCCATATCACATAGCCGCGGCCACATACGGATACTCTTATATAGGTGGTTTCCTCCAGGAATGTGTGTAGAGTCACATCTCGCGAAAATTATCGCCTTGGATTCCATTAAGAGCTCTCAGCTCAACCTAATCCACTACACCGAGCACTACTCACCATAGGGATGGAATTGGAGCTAAAGCTCCTATATACAATTTGTAGAAAGTGCTCTTTGGCCAACCTGACAGCTTGTTTTTACCGTATTGAACCTTCTTCAAGGGATCTCCTATCCCAAAGGTTGGGTTCTCACTGCAGGAAGGCCCATTATGGGCAACTCCCATCCCCCTCGATGACTCCAGGACCTTAGTCCTATTCAGGCCGTTCGTCAAGTAATCTGCAAAATTCTGGTCAGATCTGATAAAACTCAAATAAAATAACCATCTAGTAACTTTATGTCTCAATATAATTTATTTGCCAACTTTAACAAATTCATTTACAAGCTAACATTAAGATAAAATAGATGAAATCACGAGAGCAATTATAATAGCAAAATTTATCAAACTGATGATAAAGAGCTCCCCCACAATTTCAGAGATATACAAAAATTTAAAATCCTGAGATTTAATCATGCTGAATAGAATTTGATTCAACAACAAATAGATGCTCAAAACAATTTAAATATTTGATTTCAATTAAATAATCTTGAACATATAAATGCAATCAAATACTCTTTATACAGCAAATAGGTTATATGTAAGAACTGAAATAAAGAGGATTAAAAAATTAAAATTGGTTTGGCAAGTCTGGTGATTTTCTTTGAAATGCTAGCCTAGCAGCCATTTGTTCAAATCCCCTTTGGAATAAAATATTTTTCCACTCTTTTTGTTTTTCCTCGAAAAAACAGTATATCTATATCTCTAAAAATTAAATTTCAATATATCATTAAAAAGTAGTTTTAATAACTCTAAACAGTGCAAGATAAAATACTGTAGCAACTTTCTAAAAATTTTACTGTAGCTAATATTTTTAAATCCGTACAACTAGCATAAAATTATTGTAGATATGTATAAATATATAGCAAAACAGTAAAATCCAGTCCGTACGGTATTAAAACAATGCTACAGTTTTTTATTTTTAAAATAAATTTAAAACACCACAAAGCAAATAAGAGAATTAGATAATTAAACAATATGCGATAGGTTTAAAAATGCTAATCCCAATTTATTTAAATTTGAATGACAAACGCACAATTAAATTGTCAAACAAAATAATACGCAATGTCTTTCGATTTTAAGCGAAATAATAATGCAATGAAATAAATCACATACATGAATGCGCTAAACTCGAGCGAGAGTGCCAAGGGCGACTTGTGAGCACCTGACAAGCTACCGTGGGTGGACACTCCCCACAAAAATTAATTTAATATCGGGGTTGGCACATGGCCCACATATATCAGATATTAAACTAACAAGCATAGATACGCATCAGTGAAAAAATATAAATTAATTAAACTGTGAATTAATTGAACAACTAGATTTGGTTCAGCATATCAAGTACGGCCGATGTGAACTTTTGTTAAATCGCGCTCTGATTTGCAAATCATAAAATTCTCTTTCTCTTCTTTTTTTTTTTTTTTCAAAGGGTTTTATTTGCTGTAGACAAAACTTTAAAACCGTAAAACATAAAAGTAATTTTACTGTAGGTTTTTTTTTTTTTTAATTCCAGTAGATAAAACAGTGAACACAATTTATATATGGTTTTGAAATCCATACGGATTCCGCACATTTAAAAAAAATAGCTACAGTAAAAACATATTTTCAAATATATATATATATATATATATATATATATATATATATATATATATATATATTAAAACGGTTTTATTTTCTTTTGAAAAAACTTTATTTCCGTGTATAATAAAAAGTGCAAATCCCAAGATATTTGCAATTTGCAAATTAAACTATAGATATACAATTATTAATTTAAAGTGCATATCGTAAGATATTTAAATTTAAGCATTAAATCGTACAGTCAGTATTTAAAATAAAAGTAGAACATGATAGATTTTTAATTACAATCAGATTAGGAAATACGCCTTAGATTGTTAGAACAAATATCACGTAGGAATTTGATTGTGATTAAAGATCTAACTAAATTGTGATAACAATAAATAAAACAACTTACGATAAATGCAAATATCCAAAATATAATTTGATCTTATCCAGGAGCGTGCGAGACACATCCTAAGGCGTATTTCCGTCCTTACGTGCGGAATTAACCGGAAATAACACCCCAAAATACGACCGGAATTCCTCCTCTGCGAGCACGATCGTGAAGGAGGTTGACGGAGATTCTCAACACCCAGTGGATAAAAATCAAAGATAAGATTAAATCGATAGATCTCAACAAAAATCACATCTCCTTTTTATTGACTACTCTATCTTGAGCAAGAAGAAAAAGGAGAGAGAATAGGAGAGAGGATTTTACGCTTTTTCTTATTACGAGAAAGAAGCGGAACCCGCTCAATCAATGCGAAGAAACGGAACGGAAAGAATTCCGTTAGTTTCTTTCTCATTAAGAAAGATAATAAAATAAATAAAATAAAATAAAATAAAACAAATAAGGTACTAAATAAATAAAATAATAAATAATAAATAAGTAATTCAAAGTTCAAACAAAATAAATTCAAAATCAAAATTTTGATTTTTTCACCAACACCAACTTGTGCCACCTAAGTACCGTGGTAGCCCAACATCCCCCGCAAGGAATGAGTTTGTCCCAACGGTCCCGTAGGTTTCTCAACACCGCACGCGCGAACGAATCGCGAAGGCCAACTCGGAGTCTTGCAGGTGAGCGACCCTCACAAGCATGTGCGAAAGAGCACAAATGGCAACAAGTATAGTCCAAATCTCAAGTCCAAACTTCATGTCTCAACATGGCAATAATAACTAGCAACCCTAAGGTCTAGTTTAAACATTCTCATGACACTAGATTTTTTATGTCAAAGTTCATTACGAGCCTAATGCCGCTTGATTACATTAACTCACTATTCTACAAATAGATGCCAAGCCTAATGTCGCTTTATGACATTAGCTTTTCTCCTATGTCATGCATAGTTTCTAAGTCCACAATCATATATCAAATTCACATTAAACTTTTAGTTTAAGTCACTAGAATGCTAACATTTACATGGTTCCCACATACACAGTTCTCTACTATATAGAGGTAGAATTTACATTATACATAACACATGTATCTTAAGCATTCTAAAATTCACAAATAAATCATACATCATGGAAATGCACTAATTTTCAATTAACCATTAGTAAATAAGCACCAATGAGAATTTCTCATTGTGCTAGGTGAGGCTAAACCCACCGTCGTTCCAAGCGTCGCTCCGAACCGCTAACGAAGCTTCGATTTCTACTCCTAATACCCTACAAAGTAAATTTTAGGAATTACAACCTCTAAAGATTAACCATGTGTTCAATCTTTAAGCTTCTATACAAAGAATAAGGAAAAACTCACCTTAGTGTAGAAATCCTACACCAAGCTTCAAATGAAAACTTGATCCACTCCAAGGCAACTTAAACAAAGGTTCTAAACCCATCAATTTGGTTCCAAAAGCCTTAAATCAAAAACCCCCAAAATAAACCATAATCTACCAAATCTAGGGTTTCATCTAGTAGAAAGCGTCAAAACCTTATTCTAGAGAAATAGAAGGTGATGCTTACCTCAAGAGCCTCAAAACCAAGATCAAACCCTCCTTGGAGTAATGATCTCCCACCAACAAGGCTCTATCCCAAAGCTCCAAGTTCTCCAAGGTGAGAAATGGGGAAGATGAAGATGCTCCAAGGTTCCTCAAGCAAGATCTCTCTCTTCTTATCCTCCTTCTTCTCCGTCTCCTCTCTCTCTCTAGAATGCAAGGGAGAATAAAAGAGAGTGTGGAAATGAGGGGATAAGGGAGGGGAAGAGCCTATATGGCTGCCTAAAGTAACAAAATTCAGTTTAGCCCCTCAACAAAGCAATCAGTGCACTGCCCAGACTGGGCAGTTTTCGAGCTCGGGGACCAGTCTCTGCGAGTCGGGACCGGTCCCGGGTGGTCCGCCCGCAAACACGGCGTACGGGAACCGGTCTCTGCTAGCCGGGACCGGTCCCTGAGGACTCTCCCGCAGACTTGCGCGCATGGGGACCGGTCTCCGCCAGCCGAGACCGGTCGCCACACCAGCCACCCAACGACGGTTTGGGGAGACCGGTCTCCTCCCAGAGACCGGTCCCTGAGAGTGAAAACTCTCAAGACTGGCCAAAGCTCCACAAACTCGAACCGCGGGTCGTGGCACCTTCCAAGACCCTCTACAAAGAGTGGAAAAGTTCGAAATTCACATCCAACACTCGAACCTTGCTATTTGCAGAAGTTCAGTGCGTCACAGCAGCACCTACTGAGGACTACTTATTTTTACAGTAGTTCTCACGCCCTTTTTCTTCCACTATTGTTGTAGGGCCTTCTGTTTCGGCTACTGCTCCTCCTGAGATCGATCGAGGCAAGGGCGTCGAGAGTTAGAGCCTCCCCGTTCTTTCGTTCGTGAGCGTTCCTACGCAGTAGTACTAGTATTTTGGAGTTCATGTACATAGCGATATTATAACTCTGGTGCGAGTAGTACTTTTATACCCGAATATTATGTATGTATATGGAACTTACTTTCTACCTATTCTTGGTTATAGTTTACTCTATACTATCGGTTGTAGTAATGTTTGTTTTACTATATGCTTCGATATAAAGGTGAAAATTTCTTTGTATGCGGCGGATTTGTCGCGTGCCGGAGAACATGCAATCCGGGGCGTGACAATAAAAACAAACAGCGGAGAATAAATAATTTTTATCGAAACTCTACTTTTACCAAAGTTCACTTTGGCCTAAAGTCCACTTTCGGTAAAACCAAACAGGCATAAAACAAAGGTAAACTCAGTTTGAAGGGCGATGGATTTCGTCAGGTCCATTTGGAGAATAAGTATGAAAACTTTTTAAAGATTTCTTTTTCTAAAAATGTATGGATAGTCCCTGCAACACTCCGATGTTGAGACTTACGCACGAACTAACTCTTGACATTAACATTTCTATTCTCAAACATTTGAAAATTATAATTGTAATATTTCTTCTCTATTTTGTGTGTGTGTGTGTGTAATATTTCTTCTCTTTTATAAGTGTATAAAATTACCTTTTGTATTCTTGGCAAGGGTTTTCTTGAAAATTCAACAATAGGTAAACAAGAAAAACAAATTCTGAGAACAAAGTTGTAATATGGATAATAATATCAGACGTCAAGTGTACATCGCGTGAGTTGAATGTGACATTTCAATTGGGCTGATGCAAAAAAACTCAATGGGCATAATAGGCCCAGTAGAACGAGTCACTAGTACTTGGGTTAAACAATATATCATTATAGTGATTTTAAGGGCATGTTTGGTTAGCGAAAAATAAAGCACCAAAAGTGGCATTTTGAGAAGTGATATCTTATTGATTGTTTGCATTACGAAAATAAATATAAAAGTCACTTTACAAAAGTGACTATAAAGTGAAAAATGACTAATAAAGTAAATTATAACTAAATCTCATAAATTAGGGAGCTTAACTATGCGGACATTGAGCTTAACTATAAAGTTGCACTCATGCATTCATTTTCCTTGGACTACAAGCTGCCGTTTGGTGGTGGTTTCAAGATGATTAACACTCCCCAACCCCAACCCCGTAAATAGAAGTGGGATTAAGTTAATTCCGTTCTAATTTAATTTTTAATATTATTTTAAAATTTAATTTTAAATTATAAATTTTAAAATTTATAATTTATAATCTTAAAATTAATATTAATATTTTTAAATTTTTAAATTTAATTTTAATTATTTAAATTTTAAATTTGACATTTTATATTTGAAAATTTTTAAATATTTAATTTGTAATCTTAAAATTAATATTTATATTTTTATATTTTAACATTTTAATTAAAAAAGTGATTTAAAAAAGTGATTTTGGTTTGGAAAAGTGATTTATTAAAATTTGTAGAGTGTTTGGTGAGTCGATATAAAAGTGATTTATTTGAATTGATTTTAGAATTTGTTTGGTAAATTTTTAAGTGATTTTATAATACTATTTCACAATAGTCATTTTTAAAACTAATTAATATTACATGCTAATATTTCAAGTTATTACCAAGTATTTAATATAACAAAAGTGTATATTTAGATAGTTTTCCTTGTGATGGATTCATCTTTCAACTTTCTAGTAAACAAATTATGTATTAAAAAATACAAGCAACACAAATGCTAAACAAATAATTGAAATATCGCATACAAACTATACAAGACTATAAATTAAATAAAATTTTAAAATATTACACACTACAAACTAATCAAACAATCGAGCACACGTTCTAAGTTTAATCATCAAAAAAGGTTGCAACAATATTTGATCATCTTGCAACTTGATTTTATTAAAGTAAAAAATAAATGAAAAATTTTGTGCTCATGGCTGTCGTGATAAAATAAAAAATGAATGGTAAATTTTTCAAATTTGCCGGCGTGGATCCGATGCGGATTCCGAATTAGGCAAGAATGGATCCCGTTGGCTTGGATCTTCTTTGCCGGCTTGTTCTCATGGCTGCCACAGAGTCACAATGCTTGGTCTTCTTTGCTGGATTTGCCGGCGTGGATCCGGTGCAGATCCGGGATTCGGCAAGAACGAGCGATGGAGGAAGACAGAGGGAGAGAGTAAGCTGTAAAAAAAAAAAAAAAAAACCCAGAGAGTATCTTCTTTGGAGGTTCGTCGGAGAGAGGTGTCGCCGGAGAGGGAGAGGGGAGAGAGATGGAGGAGAGAAGAGAGGAAAGTAGAATTTTTTTTTTTATGTTGGAGAGAAAGAGGTTTGCTGTGGTATGGCAGAGAGAGGAGGGTACTTGGAAGTGTTAAATGAATAAAAGGTTAGAATAGAATTATATTGTTCGTTTAGGGTAGTTTTGGTATTTTCATAAAAAATTTTAGGTGAGAAAATTGTTTTTGCGAGAATCAGTTTTGAGAAATTTTTTACCTCTATTTTTGGGGGTTGATAAAGCAATTTTCGATTCTCGCGAAATCGATTTTAAAATTTTCATTGTCAAAGCCTATTGAGTCAAAATCATTTTTGAACTCATAATCACTTTTAAAACACCAAACACTCCCAATATATCTTTGTAGTGATTCTAAGGGCATGTTTGGTTAGCCAAAAATAAAGCTTCAAAAGTGGTATTTTGAAAAGTGATATTTTATCGATTGTTTGCATTGCGAAAATAAATATAAAAGTATAAGTCACTTTACAAAAGTGACTGATAAAGAGAAAAATGACTGATAAAATAAATTATAACTAAATCTCATAAATTAGAGAGCTTAACTATACGGACATTCAGCTTAACTATAAAGTTGCACTCATCCATACATTTTCCTTGGACTACAGGCCGCCGTTTGGAGTGGTTTCAAGATGGTTAACACTCCCATCCCCAGAAATAGATGTGGGATTAAGTTAATCCCATTCTAATTTAGTTTTTAATATTATTTTAAAATTTAATTTTAAATTATAAATTTTAAATTTTATAATTTGTAATTTTAAAATTAATATTAATATTTTTAAATTTTAAATTTTAATTTTCATTATTTAAATTGAAATTTGATATTTTATATTTGAAAATTTTAAAATATTTAATTTGTAATCTTAAAATTAATATTTATATTTTTATATTTTAAATTTTAATTATTTAAATTTTAAATTTAATACTTTATATTTGAAATTTTAAAAATTTATAATTTATAATTTTAAAATATATATTTATATTTTTAAATTTTAAATTTTAAATTGTTATTTTTAATTATTTAAATTTTATATTTGAAATTTTTTATTTGTTAGATTTGATTTAAAATTTATAACTTTAATTTTTAAATTTGAGATTTAAAAATATAAATTTTAATTTTGAATTTTTTAATTTTTAAAGCTATCTATTTAAATTTGTAATTTTAAATATAAAATTAAATATTTAAATTCAAATACAAAAATTGGCATCAAATCATTATATTCTATTAATAGCGACGCCCTTCCGTATTCCACCTATTCCAATCAAACACTATCTTAATAATATATAACCTAAACCCACAAAATATTCTAATCCTACTTTAATCCTAAAGTTAATGCTATTTCTAAATAGTTCTTACTTAACCCCGACCCCAAAGAGTTGATTCAGGCGAGGGAAAAAAAAAAAAAAAAACTGCCAAGTGCCTTAGAACGGATTCATTATTTACGCGACCACAGAGGGATCGAGCACATGGCCCATGAACAGCACCGCTTCCGTTGTGTCCTCCCTGATCAAGAAAAAGAAAGGGTGATCAGCAACGAAGTTTGGACGAGGAAGCGGCGACCTGCAACAAGCCCCAAGCGCCATGAAAGAAACGGCAGCTGCTTCGGTTCCTTCCTCATTAACTTCGATTAAAGACTTGTGCAAAATCGATGTTCCGCCGGCGATGGGTGAATCCGCTATTTCCGTCAGGCCCCCGTCCTCACAGAAGAGCAAATGTACTCCCACGTCCAACCCGTAAGATATTTTGAATTTGGGGATCTTGAACTCTCCCAATTTGACCTTCCGCTGCGGGAGATGGCGCTTTAGGAACTCAGGATCTGAACTCAACTTATCAATTAAATTCCATAACCCATCTCGATCGTTGGGCAGGAAAATATACATGAAAAATTTTCTCCTATCGTTCTCCCCTTTTCTATAGAAAAGCCTAAGCACTTTGAAGTCATCGTATGAAGACATGAACTGCATTTCCCGATTCGTCATGAAGGGCACTCGTACAGAATTTCCGTTCAGCAAGTGGAACTCACCGTCTTTGGTTCCTGATGCGTCAAATGTATCAGCCCAAGCCCCTTTAAAGTAAATAGCATTACCGAGCACCAACCTAGTGAGTTGATCGATAGCTCCACGGAAAATCATATTTTTTATAAGACCATTTGTTGCCGAACTAACCCATGAGTTAATTTGATCGGTAATTTCACCGGCCTAAATCAATAGAAAAAAAAAATTGATAAACAAACACAAAATTGATGTAAAATTGATGTAGAATAATAACTAGAGTAGAGGGGTAGCAAAAGAAAGAAAGAAGAAAAAAAAAAAAAAACTGTTCAGTTACAGAAAAAAAATTAGTATGCATGGATTGAAGTGAGAATTTATAGCAAGACGATATATAAAAAAACTGGAAGAGAAACATATTCACCGGTGCTCAGCTGCCTCAAATTCTAGAATACTAAAAACAAAAAAAATTAGAATCTTCCACACAATGTCAGAGGGGTTTATTCAGAGGGGTTTATTCACTGCGAACTATAGCTGTTGGGCTGGTCTCGCGATTTGATATAGTATCAGAACCATTTCTATTTCAACCTTGAATAAGTTAGATTCAATTCGGCTTTGGTTTCTTTGGTAGGGGATGTTAAAATAGACACCAGATATGCTTCTCACCATTTCTTTGCCTACAAGACTACCTAATAACCTATTCGGTGATTAGCTAACCCCATTTATTTTCAAAAGTGTTTGAGAATAATACGAGGGTTAAAGAATTATTACACCCCTTAACCCGGCTTAGTTTGATCCGAGCCCCATATTCAAGGTAAAACCCCACAAAAACCCTAATAACTCGATAAACGAACAACAAAAAGAAAAAAGAAAAAGGAAAAAAAAAAGAAGAGAAATCATAGAGCGAGGATTCGAACCTCGGTTTGGAAATCGACGGATCGGATCTCCGCCTTGTAAGCGTAGGCGGCGATCTCCGCGAACGCGGCCTTGAGGGAGAGGGAGGCGTCGACCCACACCCCGTTCGCGAAGGAGACGCGGGGCCCACCGCCGGCGGAGGCGTCGGCGAGGACGCGGCCGACGACGACGGCGGCGAGGGCGGCGACGTCGGCAGCGGTGGCGCCGCCGGCGGGGGCGAGCACGGCGAGAAGCTCGTCGAGGGCGGGGCCCCGCGTCCCCGCCGCGGCGAGGCTGAGGAGCGCGTGGAGGGAGAGCGGCGAGAACGCGACGTTGGCGCCCTCCTCCGCCGCGGCGGCGGCGGCCACGCTCTGCGCGAGGCGCAGGGCGAACGCGGTTTGGTGGGCGACGCACTCGGTCAGGCTCATCGCCTTCTTCGGGGCGAAGCGCGTTTCAGGAAGCGGCGGCGGAGGAGAGGATGCTAAGCGTCTCGTACTTATCAGCACACGAGGGCGGAGGGAGGAGTAAAGAGACGAGAGGAAAGAGCGCGACGCGGAGAGCATGCCTCCTTTCAAAGAGAGAGGGGTCCAAAACACACAAGAAAAAATAATAATAATAAAAAAAACGAAAGAGACAGAAAAGTTGCGGAAAGGGTTAAAGTAAGGGGCAATTTCATCACTAGCCCTCTTAAAACGTAAATATCCTTATAAAATTAAAAATATCATATATTTTCTCTTCCAATGTAGAAAATTAACACAATTACTCTTTTTTCCAACTGACGTTACTGTGAAGTTATAAAATGACTAATTTACCCTTAAAAAAAGTTGGTTAGGTTGTTCTTTTGATAACAAATAATAAAAGAGTAATTTCATGAATACCCTTCTAACTTTTAAAAATAACATTTCTAACACTAATTATTGGTGAATAAAATATGTGGAAATCCCTCACCTATAGATCATTTTGAAATAGACCTCCTTAACTTCAACTTTTTAACATTTAGGGCCCTTGAACTTTTGCTTTTTTTTTTGTTTTTGTGTTTTAATTAATTAAAAGTTTTTCAATTGAGATCCCTCATACATAAATTTAATAAAATTTTTAACTTAGTTGGAAAAAAACACTCAATTGCAAAAGTAAAGAATCACTAAGGTGAGCGGATGTATATATAGAATTTTAGACTTAGTTAAATTATTACACTTAGTTATATTAGTAATAAGGGTAGAATTGGTATTTATAAAATTTTAGATAATTTTTTAACGGAATGTTAGCTTTAAGAGTATTTGTGAATATTTTTGTTTTTTAGAAGAGTATTGTTGATATTTTCTAATTTAAAGGGGTATTTATAAAATTACTGTCTCCTAGAGGGGTATTGATGAAATTATCCCTTAATAATTAATGCGTACTCGCTGATTAGGCCGGCAATTTTGTTGATCACTCACTGCCGAGATCACAGCGATTCTCATTTTCCAAATATCTGCTTCAGATTTTTTTTTTTTTTAAGAAAAAATGTATTTTAAATTTTGCAAAGAAAAATTACCAATTGTATGTAATACTGATTTGACGGTTAACTTTGCATCTTGCCAAGTTGTGTAGTTTCAGCTCTATTCTTATTCTGGTGGACAAAACTTGTCGCCCAAGCTTTACCTTTATTGTTTATTTCAAGAGCTACTTTCTCATCTCCACTTTTCGTAATTTTTTATAAAATAGATTTCTAAAATTTTTATTATTTGCGAAATAATTATACTAAAATTATATTTAAAAAACTAATCCTCTTTTTACCGGAGGGAGTACTTTTTTCAAAAATAGTGAATGATCTACCGCCTTCGTAAAGACATTGAAGGCTTCATTGCCTTCTTGATTTCGCATAAAAATAGTAAATCATTCACCGCCTTTCACTTATTTACTATTTTTTTATATCTCATATATAATTCTAACAACCATATAAATATTTCAACAAATTACATAGAATCTTAACAATATGAAAATTCTAACAATTTATCCATACAATCTTAACATTCAAAAAAATCCTAATAATCTATTCATACAATTCTAATAATCAAATATCACATATAATTGCAAAGCTGGCAAACTACCGACAAGGTACCTTGGGCTTCCGTTATCTTGCAGGACTCTTAAGAAAGATGATTGGTTTGGGATTATTAATAATTTCAAAAAGAGGATAGATGGGTGGCAGGCCAAAATCCTCTCTAGAGGGGGGAGACTTACGCTAGTAAATTCAAATTCTATCTAACTTGCCCACACACTTCTTCTCTATTTTCAAAGCTCCGAAATGGGTCATAAAACGATTGGAGGCGATGCGGAGGGACTTCTTCTGGAAGGGGAGAGCAACCTACTCAAGGGGGGGTTATATGGTTGCGTGTTAAAACGTGTGTAAGAGTAAAAAAGAAGGCGGCCTTGGGGTTAAAGACTTGGCCAGTACAAACGATGCTTTGCTCACTAAGTGGTGGTGGCGGTTTTTCACTGAAGGTAACCTACAATGGATCGCATTGATAAAGAGCCTATACTATAATAGAAGGCGTCCGCTTTCTGAGGGTTCAACTTTTCGACCGGCCTCACAGTGGTGGAAGAATGTGGTAAAGCGAAAGTCGATTTATCTGTGCGGAGTGTCCTATAGGTTAGGAGACGGTTCTCTCATCAATTTTTGGTCAGATAGATGGTGTGGCAATATGCCCCTAAAGTCGCAATTTCATGATATCTTCTCAAATGTTCATCTAAAAGAGGTGCGTGTTGGCAATTGCTTCTCCGCATTGGGTTGGAGGTGGAGAAAGATTTTGAGAGGGGCGAGAACGAACTCAAATTATAGCGAGAAATTTGGATATTAGAGCGCGAAGGACACCCTCACCCGCATCTGCGAGTTGAAAACCGACCTGATGATATTCGCTGGAGATGGAATCCGGACAATAAATTCACAGTCAAGTTCGTGTATTCTCTAATCAATAGCGGAGGGGTCATGGACATTGTTACCCCAGTCATTTGGAGAATGCACATTCCGATCAAAGTTAAAATCTTTCTCTGGCTTGTCAGTAAAAAGAGGTTGCCTACCATGGATAACCTTTTCAAAAGGGGTTGGTCGGGCAACCTCACCTGTGTGATGTGCGTGCGAGCCTGAGACGGTGAACCACCTATTAGTGGGGTGTGTCGTTAGCAAATTTCTTCTTTTCTCGCTTCTTGGGGAATCCCAGCTATTCCCCATAGGTGAGGATATCTCCTTCGTCTGGGGAAGGCTGCTGGATTGGCATCCGCATTCTGATGCTGAGAAGGCTCGGATTCTGGTAGCAGCAACTTGGTGGATGCTCTGGCTCGAAAGAAACAACACTATCTTTAGAGATCAACCGTCCGACGTAAACCAAATTTCCCACAGCATTGGAGTGTTGGCAAAAGAGTGGGGAGTTCGAGTCTTGTTGGGTTGTATAGTATTTTTGTCATCTGTGGTCGTGTGTTTTTCTCTTTTTTTTTTCTTTTGTTCCTTTTTGCTACCCTCTTTCTTTTTCTGTTCTTCGCGCCTTTTTGAGGCCTTAGCTGTCTCACCCTTTGTAGCTAATTTCATTTGCTGAATGAATGAAGTAGGTAGCGTGCTACCTTCATCTCAAAAAAAAAAAAAACTTTGAAAATCCTAATAATCTATCTATACAATCCTAACAATCAAAAAATTCCTAATAATCTATCCATATATTTCTAACAATCAAACAAAGATTCTAATATTTCACATACAATCCTAACAACTTTTTTTTTTTCGTAGGTATAATATACGTACAATTTTAACAATCTCATTTTTTTTTCTCTTTCTTAAAAAAATTATGAAGAAGACGGTAAATCGTTTCACCGTTTTCATAAATGCGGTGAACGATTCATCGCCTTTAAAAAACCTTAAAGACTTTCAGAATGTGGTGAATGATTCACGGCGTTTCGAAAGTTAGTTTGCCAAATATGAATTTGATAGAATTTGTCACGCCCGGAAATCAGCAGAAGCATACCCGGTACACACACAGACCAGTCATATACCTGCAATATATAAGACGTCTCCAAAAATCATGTCAAGGAACAATCATAAAGAGATTCTAACATGATATCAGAGCAAAACATAAACCAATAGTACTACTATTAGCAGGAAAGTAAGTATAGACCCTGCAAATCCCAATACAAGATAGACATCCAAAACTGTAACTACATCACTTTAAACTAACATATACATCACAAGGTCGCCCAAAAACTATTTAAATATAAGTGGTAGTCTCTCTATACAAGGGTACACATCATCCTCGTCAGCATCTCAAAATAGCGAGGTGATCACCTAACAGGACTCCACGCCATACCTAGCTAGACGCGACTCCCTTGCCGCGATCCCTAGCCTCGCCCGTCGTGGATGACTCTGTAAAAACAACAACAAAGAGGGCGTGAGAACTATTAAACAATAGTTCCCAGTGGGTAAGCCGCCAGCCGCGACGAATTACACCACTAGGCTCATGATATACTACTAGAAATGTAAGAACGTTTACAGCATGATAGATATATCGAGTCCGGCTATTGTGCTACACCGAGGTTTTCGTGCTACCAAAATTTTCACCTTTAGATCCACCCCATTGATAATTTTCATCTGTTAGATCATACTATTCAACCAACCACCCACTTAACCCTAAGGGGCCCACATCATCCTAACCGCACATCTCTCAATCCAACGGCCAAAAATTTGGTAGCACCAATGACTTGGTGCTATTAATAGCATAGTAGCCTAATTCTAGATATATCAATAATAATTAACAATAAACATGAACTATACTGTCAAATATATCAACTAATTATAAGTTAGCAAAACGATTACTAGGAACATAAACAGGTCATTTATGTATGCAACTGTACACTACCCTGTGATAATCATTTATTGTTATCTTTTAATACTTTGGCTTAGTTCATAAGAACCTACTCAAGATAGTCCAGCTTGCGCCGCGTCTAATGGCCCCGTGGTAGTATACACTCCCCACGGCAATTCACTTCGGCGCTCAATCCCGCACGGGCGAGCAATTTGTCGCGTAAGCTGACTCTAGAGTGCCGGTTTGTGAGGAGCGATCCTCACAAGCATGTGCGAATGAGCACAATGGCAAGCAAGCACGATCCATAGTCCAAAAGTTTTCGATCATCATGTCTCAAGCATGTAAGTTCTCGCTCTCGACCCATAGGTCGGAATCTAAATGTAATGAATAATGGAAATTGCTAGTATTCGCTAGGTTAGTAAACACATAAAAGTGATGCTAATTTACATATGCTATTGGAAACTTATCAGTATCAAGGTACTATTAATCAAGTCACAAGTGAATGTCCTTGTTCTCTACTTTACAAGAGCATAATAGGATTCTCCATTATCTATACAATTAACTGACATTAACACATCTATGTATAATTCCCTCTAGTTCATAGAGTTTTCATTCCATTATATCAAACAATGGTGGTTGTGGCATTCCGTATCCTTTATCTAGTACATATTCACACAAGTACCCATAACTAATAATTCTATAGTATCATATAGAACATAGGGGAGAGTCACTTGCTCTGGTAAGGTCAAACCCACCTACTAGCCGACAATCCTTGTCGAACTCACACTCGCAGGGAATCCGAAGCTTTCAAGTCCCCTAACATAGTATCAAAATCAGTTAAGGGCTGAGTTCATATTCCTGTAGCAAAACCTCATATACACACGCAATATAGACCAAATTCTCACCTAGGTTTAGTTTAAAACTAACCTCTGCTTCAATTCAGGTTGAAGCACTCCACAATCAGCTGAATTCCGCTTAAGAAAGTCCCAATATTCAGCTTAATAATAAACCTGCTGTGAACATAGTTCTAAAACTGCATCCCTACCTCAACAATAAGTGTAATATAGCATAAGCATAAGATAAGTGATAAGTTAACCACCTCCTCCAGCTTTAATTCAGCTTTCCCCTTAGTTCAAGGTCGAAAATCACCTCCAGAATCTGTTCCAAAAGTCACCCAAAACCCAGTCGCAGGGTTCACTTCCCCTGCTGCGATTCTGCTACACACCACATCAAAATCAGCATTAATACTTTACATAACCCTTTTAACATAGGTTAGAATCTTACCTAGATTGAGACTAAAGCTAAATCTTCATTTCAACCAAGTTGAAGCATCTCAATTCAGCTTACAAGAGTCTCTAAATTCAGCTCAAAGTGAACCTTAAGACTGCAGCAACCATACACCAAAAGTGGCTTCATTAGTTCCCTAATATACCCTAAAGCATCACATAGGGTAAGTGTTGATACCAAAATTGAGCCGACCTAACCCACGTATGAGCCAATAAGGACACGTGGTATACCAGGAGTCGGCAATAAGGCGCCTGAAGGACAAGAAGGCGGGAAACGGTTGAAGATTGTGACGTAACTTCCATGAGGAGTTAGCATAACTTCCATGAGGAGTTAGCATAACTTCCACGATCATGATTACAACCACTCCCCCCAACTACCTTCAACCAACCAATAATGCAGGCTATAAATAGTATCTTTGAAGCCTACAATAGAGGTCTTTTTCCATCCTGAGCGAGAAGACCACCCTTATTTCCTCTGCATTTTTAAGAGTAGTCTTAATGTATTCTTTTTCTTTTCCGCATTTACTGCTTTCCTAGGAGTAGTTTGTAACTTAGTTCTTTGGAGTCTGTCTGCTCCTCGGCATCACTCTTGGAGTCTGTCTGCCCCCAGGGTATCACTCCGTTGTAAACTACATTTGTAGAGTCTGTCTGCCCCACGGCATCACTCTGTTTTATTAATATATATAAAGACATTCAGCTCTTTCAGCCGACCAGTTACAGTGTACTTCCTCCATTCGGCTCTTCTGCCGACATTGATCCCTGCACAGTTCGTACATTCGGCTCTTCCAGCCGAACCAGTTTTATAGTGAAGGTTTTCGGACCCGGCTGATTCGATCCCTCATCAGCCGAATCGCTTGATCCAGTCGAAGGGCGCAATCTTCGAGGGTCACTATCCGCAGCCGTTCCTCACCCCAACGCGCTTCTCGAGGAAGATCTTTGACCGGGTCAAGGGTCGAAAAATTCGGCAACTAACAGTAAGTAATTAGACATTTACCTTTCCTAAACTTTCCTTCAGCACTTCTTCTGGTTCAAAGTTGAAGTAACATCACAAGTTTAACTTCCACAGTTGCTAAACCATCCTCTCCAAACTGGCTGCCATCACAAGCCAAAGAACTCACTACTATAGCTTTAAACTATAGAGAAATTGAGTAACATACCTTCCAAGGCTTCAACTCAGGTGTTCCTAAGTTAAAATTGGGAATAACACAATTCCAAATACTTGCTCCCTCAGCAAAAGAGCTTCTCCAAGTCTCCTCCATCAGCTAGCATAAAAGAGAGGAGAAAACATGAGCTCAATCTATCATCTCTCACTTCTTAACTCTTAAAACCCTAGAGAGAGAGAAAGATAAGCTCAAATATGGTTTCCCTGACTCCAGCAACTCTTAAAAAGGTGCAGGAGTCGTGCAGGGAAGAAAGGGATAAGTATTGGAAGCAGAAAGACCCAATTGACCTTGCTGCCACGCAGCTGCTGATGCTGGTTGTACCGGTACAGACTCAGTTTTGTACCGGTACAACAATAAAGAATGTGCAAAATAAGCAGTAGCAATGCACTTTCTCACTTCCTGTACTCAGATCACTCTCATACTTGTCCACCAACTTTTCTAAACCCTTTAGAAGATGCAGGATAATTTCAATTATCATCCCCACACTTGAACTTCGCAATTTGCTAAAGTTCAGTGTACTACAAAATTAATTCACAAATTAAAAAAAAAAAGGTAAATTTGTGAAATTTGTACAAAAGTTTCCACTTTTCACGTAGGGGCAGAAAACTGAAAATTAAAAAAAGTAACTAATATAAATAGACCTCCTCAGCTAGGCCCACTATTCAATATTCTTCTTTTCGTATTAGATTTTTTAAATTGAATATTTTTATCAATTAAGCATATTTGATTTCAAAGACTTGAACCTTATAATGAATATTTGGGATGATTCATTTCTATATAGGAGTTTTGTTTGAGGTCAGGAAATCGAATATTTCCATAATGATTCTCGCCATTGAGGTAGAATCAATTTTGATTTGGAAAATAATTGAGCAACAAATATTTTTTTCACCAACAATTATTTAAATTCAGATATTAATATATATTTACTTTTTTAAATAAATTATTGTTTTTAAAATTGAATTTGAATTGTGGGTTTGAATTTAGTTTTAAATTTCAATTATAATATTTAAATTTGGTTCTAAATTTAAATTTAGACTTTGGAACTTGAATTTGAATTGTAGATTTAAAATTTAAGTTCAAATGTAGATTCAAAGTTTAATATCAAATGTTGATAGTAAATTTAAATTTTTTTTAGTTTAATTTTTAATTTTTAATTTGAATATAAGTCCGATTCCAATTGCTATTATGAATCAAACAAATTAGGAGTTGTCATCATTTCCTTTTCAATTAGTATCCATTCTCATTTCTATTACGATTTTAATTCCTATTTGAATCAAATGGTACCCTAAATTTAATGAATTTGTTTAAATTAACAAGTAATAGTTAATAGAGCTATTAAATTTAATTAAATATATAGCTTAAAAGTGACTAGAATAACTCAAATAAAAAAAATAAAAAGAGGTGTCAATTAAAGTAAAATTGAAGTTGAGAGACGTGCTCCAAACTAACTGTCACGCCCTGGGTCACTTTAGAGTATAAAAACAGCAGAATTTTTTTTTTTTTTTTTTTTTTTTAAAACTCGACCCCCAAGAACATGTCATGCAAATACAGGGAGACCACTGTTCACACGGACAGAGTCTCCCCTGTATTTGCACGGCATCGCACAAGTACAGAGAGTATTCTTACATTCACACAACCACAACCACGTGTATAGATAATAAATACAATCAACATACACATCCAAACACCATTCACCACAGGTTATCCACAATTATTTATTCATAAATCCACATCTATCAATTGAAATGTTTCCTACTTGGAAACTGGTTTTGAAATACTAAGTTACCAAAATCCACGATAAAACCTTTTAAAAACTGTTTCCCATACGGAAACCTTTTCTTTTTAAAACGCTACCACGAGGGGTAGAAAACCATTTTGTAACATAAATCCAAAACCATTATGAAATCCCAATATTAACTTAACATCCCAAGTATAAGGAGAGAACATGAACCAGTTATAAGTTTAAGTCATAAGCAAATAAAGTAGACTAAGAGCAAACTAAGGATATGCAAACCGTGGTAGGTAGCTAGAACGTATGCTAAGTACGCGCCTCACCAGCGGTCCCACTCAAACCAGCAGTCTCACCTGCAAAAAGAAGGCAAGGGGTGAGAACATGTAAACATGTCTCCCCCTCCCAGTGGGTATCCGGAGACAAACAAAGTAAAGCTGATAGTAGTACAGTAGCTATGATAAACAAGAAAACGAGAGAGATATATAGATATGAAACAACAGCTACTGTAAGTATGCGTCAACAGGTATAGAAAACTCAAGAGAACCCAATCTGAACCAATGCACTCTTGGTCAGCACTGCAGACCTCAAGCCAATGCCCCTACTACTCTCCAGTGCATATAACCCCTCTTGGGCTCACGGGTCGAACCTCTGCGACAACTTTTCCGGAAAAGAACACCCTCTTGCGGTGGATCAGACCGCCTGTGTTCGTGAAATGCGACGAGTACGTATCGGGCGATCAATGTAGATATGCTCAAAGATCATCCATCGGCAACTAGCCGACAATCCTGCCCCCCAGGGCCCAGCGACCACGTGGGTCATCAAGTAACCAGAAGAACCAACCAGGTACCAAGTACTGAGTGTGACTGACCAAATAGGTCCCAAATAAGCAAAGTAACTGACCAACTAGGTCCCGAGTAGAGAAAGAAAACTGACCAACCAGGTCCCAAGTATGAATAAGCTGATGTAAACTACTCTACTCCTATATGTAGTAAAAACTAAGGAAACTACTGAGCAGAGTGAATAGAAGTAATCCGATGCAAGAGTATATAGTAAGCAATGTAAAAGCAAGGGGTGAAGAAATCGTCACCAAGCTTGCACCACTAACAGACGGCAACCTGGGATACCCACCTGTAAATGTATGCCGAAGTCGACCTGCTGACTGCTGAACACCCGAACCTATAAAAGGTCCCTCGGGTTAGAATCCAAACCATCGTCTTAAGTTCCACTACTATAATTCCATTTATAACCCACGAGACTCGGTTTCCCTAAACCGATCGTCGGAACGCTCGAAAGTTCCGAAAACTGTGCCGGAGCTCCACCGGAACCCACAAGTTACCCCGGAACTTTCCGTATACAATATAAATCATCTGCTGCCACTAAATACCCAATTTAGTGTAACCAAAACAGCGGTGATGCCCTCGCAACTCGAAACGATCGTCGTTGTACAACCGTTCCGATCCGGGTTCCCGTAAGCGTCGGATTTGACACCGGAACCCCAAGTTGCTCACCCAATGTTTCTGAACTCTCGAAATCATGTGGGTAACCAGCCAACAAGGCTTAGCGACAAAGCAAATGCCCTAAAACAGTTGCGGAAGAATTAGAAGCCGAAACAACGTTAAAGTCGGCGAATTTCGCGCATAAACGCTCCGATAATCACTTCTGACTTTCTGTAAATACTCAGGGCCTTGGACAATCAGTCGAGAGGTTACCCTCAGCATTCCTACGTTGTCTACAGCGACCACGAATATTAAAATTGCATAAAACACCCTGTTTATACATAAAATCGCATTATTTCATGCGATTTCACAGCTTTTATGGACCGTGCACGCAAACCAGTGCTCCATAAATAGCACGATCACACTCGCTGAAAGGTCTCGACGTGTCGAAGACCGTGCTCACCTTTCGGAGCACTGTCGGGCTTCGTAGCACGCGCACGAGAGACGTGAAATCTGCGAAACATCGCCCACAGTGCGTAAAGTACTATCGTCCCGCTAAACGAGGCATCGAAACCCAGAACGGAGGTGAGCATCGCGTTCAGTACGAAATTCCGATGCTCGTGCTCACCTCACATGGTCAAAAAGACCTTCTAGAACCTCGGGAATCGTGCACAAACCCTAGAACTAGGTGCTGTTTAGAAAAGCTAGGGCTTACCTAACCAGGGGAGCTAGGTCAAGTCGCCGGCGGCACGGCGGCGGTCGGTCCGGCCGGTTGTGGGTGCGGCACGTCGGGGAGGTCCAAAGCACCCACTGGCGGCGGCGGAGGGTGGCCGGAGCCGGCGGAGGAGATCTATTCTCTCCTTGCTCTCGGGTTGGGTGGCTTCCGGCGACGCGGCGGCGGCGAAGGCGGTCGGGACGTCGATGGCTCGGCGCCAGGAGGTCCGAGGGGATGATGGTGCTCCCCTCCAGGCGACGGCGGAGCCACCGTGGCGAGGTGCCTCAACCTCGGTGCACACTGCTCCGGCGACCGCAGCACTCCTCCACGGCGGCCGACGGCGTACGGGGATGCCGGGGAAGGTGCGCTCGAGGTTGCTCGGGGCCGAGGAAGGGTAGTGCAACCTTCCCTAGGCGATTGTGACGCCCGGATCCTGCTCCTTCCCGAGCTCGGCCAGGATGGACCTAGCTTGGCCGCGGCTTCTTCCTGCGACTCGGCGACGCACGGCGAGGACGGGAATGGCCGGAGAGGCGCGCCTCGGGGTGGATCTTGTCGAGGAATGTCAGATCCAGAAATTGGAGGCTTCTCCTTGCCTTCTGTGGGTTTCTCAGCCAACAAGTGGAAGGGGGAGGATGGAGAGGGTGAATCCGGGCTCGAGGAAGCTTTTCCGGCGGCCGGAGCTCCTCGCCGGCGGCCGGGGAGCAAGCACAAGATGGCAGAGGGATGGCTGGAGGCGGTTAGGGTTTTGGGAAGGTGAGGGGGCTACTATGATTAGGGTTTCCTAGAAGAAACCCTAAATCATACATATATATCCAATTGCCCTTCTTGCAATTTAGTCCCCCAAGCCGTTCGAAACGAGCTATTGAAGTGCCATGATCGGAGTTCGGTACACTTCTGGACCATTCTCTACTCCGCGGCTCGCCGAATTAGAAGTTACTATCCACTTAAGTCGTTTCTTAGGTCGCGTAACTTTTTCGTTTTAGCTTATTTTGACCTGAAACTTGACGAGTGCTTTTGTAATTAAATTACACACAATAACATCATCAGCAAAAGGATTTTTTTATTATGACAAAAATGTCGATTATTACACTAACAAATAGTTAAAGAAAAATGATACTTGTACAAGTTACAATCCACCCATCTAATGGGTGGGAATGAATCGCTACTCACATCAAGTGACTAGTAAAATCATCCCCACCTATTAGATGGGTGAGACGTAAAATATACATCCTGACTGGGGGGGTGTATATATAGCATTACTTATAGTTAAAAGGTATCACTATATCTTTACTTTTATGGTGCATTTGGTTCGAGTTATTCTGACAGGATTACAAGTAAATTTGCAAAGTTTACTGCGTTTAGTTCATCCAATGTGTAATCTAGTAAGTAATTTAGCATTACAAAAGTGCGTAATTACAGAAATTATTCTAAGTGGGGTGTGAGTATCTCATATTACTGATGGTGGATTATTTTGCATGTTTGTAAAATTATAAGTTTACCCCCTCCGAACTCCCAAACCCTTTCAATACGTTATTTTTAAAATTTTAATTTAATTTTAAATTGTTAATTTTTTATTTTTAAATTAAAATTAAAATTAAAATTTTTAAATTTCAAATTTTATATTTTATATTATAATTTTTAAATTTCAAATTTTAAATTCTAGATCTTAAAATTTAAAATTTAAATTTTAAATCTTATATATTATATTTTAATTTTAAATTTTAAATCTTAAATTACTAATTTTAAATTTTAAATTTTAAATTTAAGTTTTTAATCTTTAATTCGTAAATTTTAAATTTTAAATTTTAAAAGTTTTTAATTTCAAGTTTATGTTTCAAATTTCAAATTTTAAATTTTAAAATTTAAAATTAAATTATAATATGAACTCATTTCCTCTAACCCTACTTCTTCCTCTACCTCCTCAACCCCTCTAATCCTCTTTTCTCCCTCGTCTCAATCCTTCACTTGGCTCTCATCATTGGTGGTTGCAACAAGTCCGGATTAACCATTGGAATATAATAAATTCGCTGATGAATGGAGTAATAAACCCACCATTAAAAAGAAAAAATGCAGAGTAATAAGCAGCATCTAATCCGATTGAGACAACACAAAAGCCCATGAATGATGGAGTTACAGTGACTCGAGGGTCAGAATAAATAATTACAGTATAAGAAAATACTGTAATTCTTCCCCAATCCAACCCATTAAGTGCCAGGCTGTCTTTCTGGGCAACACGCTCTGGGCCGTGTCGTGCCTTGTGCCCAACGAGCCACTACAAATTTTTATTTTATTTTTACTTAAATATATAATATATTAGGGTGTCTGTAACTTAAAAAAAAAAAAAAAATGATAGGACGATCTTAAAAGAAAATAAACAAAATATTATTCATTTTTTTTTGTTTAAATTTTATAACCAACTTTAGTAAATAATGTTGAATTGTCTATTCAAAAAAGTTTAGAAATTATATAAATTTTTTACAAGACGGTTCACTAATATAATAATATCAGATGTCAAGTCTAGATCGCATGAGTTGAACGTGACATTTCAATTTGGGCCCACCAGACCAAGTCGCCGGTACTTGGGTTAGAAAATATATCTTTGTAGTGATTCTAAGGGTATGTTTAGTTGGCCGAAAGTAAATTCTTGAAAGTGGTATTTTAAAGCGTGATGTATTATCGATTATGTGCGTTGCGAAAATAAATATGAAAGTCACTTTACAAAAATGGACTGATAAAGTGAATTATAACTAAATCTCATATTTTTTCGACTCAAAAAATTCGAAAGACATCGAAATTAGGGGAGTTTAGCTAAAAGGATATATTTGTCTTAACATTAATCTTTGATTGCATTCTGAATTTTATTTATAAATTCAAATTTAACAAAAAACTTTTTAAATCTAAATTTGTGACTTTCTATTTAAATTTAAATAATTACGTCTTTATTTTTATTTAAATTTGAATTCTAGAATTTAAATTTAGATAACATTCTGATTTTATTTGTAAATTGAAATTCAACATAAAATTTTTAAATTCAAATTTATGAATTTATATTTAAATTTAAATATTTAAATATTTATTTTAATTCAAATTTAAAATTTATATTTAAATTTTAAATTTTAAAATTTAAATTTTAATCAAATTATTTTCTGCAAAAAACTTAAATTTTAACATTGAATTCAAATTGTTCTAATTATAAACTCAGAATATTACCTGAAATTTAAATTTAAAAATTTATATTTTTAAGTCAAAATTCAAATTTAAATTTAAATTTTCTATTTATATTTAATTTAAATAATGATCGCAGTTTGAACTTTAAATTTGAATTATGAATTCAAATATTCAATTCGTGATTTGAACTCAAATTTTAATTTTAATATAAATATTAATTCAAATTGTGAATTCATAATTGAATACAAAATTATGAGATCAGAAAGTAAATTAAACTAAGACTGAAATTATAAATTTAAATTATGAATTAAAACCTGAATAAATGTTCTTAAATTTTAATTATAAATTCAACTTAGATTAAGTTTAAATTTAAATTTTTAATTCTAAATTTAAAATTTTAATTTAAATTGTAAGTAAAAGTCAGTTTGTTTATATTTTCACCTTTTTTATATAATTAATTAAAGAATCAAAAATTATAAAATTATAGTTTTCATATTTCACTTAAAAAGAAAAGAGTTTTTCACTTCAGCCATAAATAAACACGCTCTAATAATAATCAAAACAGCAACCTCTGCAGCACCAAAGAGAAATATTCCTTACAACTCACAAACTGACTCTGAAAACACACCTATAAAGTTGCACTCACGGCGTCTCGCATGCATTTTCTTTGTACTCCAACGAGTTGACTCAGGGGAGGAAAAAGAAAAAAGAATGGAATAAACTATCAAATGCCTGAGAACGGATTCATTATTTACGCGGCCACAGAGGGATCGAGAACGTGGCCAATGAATAGCACCGCTTCGGTAGTGTCCTCCCTGATCAGGAAAAAGAAAGGGTGATCAGCAACGAAGTCTGGAGGAGGAGGTGCCCTGTAACAAGCCCCAAGCATTATGAAAGAAGCGGCAGCTGCTTCGGTTCCTTCCTCATTAACTTCGATGAAATATTTGTGCAAAATCGATGTTCCGCCGACGATGGGTGAATCCGCTATTTCCGTCAGGCCCCCGTCCCCACAGAAGAGCAAATGTACTCCCATCTCTTCTAGAACTCGAGGTGCATTCAACACGTAAGATATCTTGAATTTGGGGATCTTGAACTCTCCCAGTGTGACCTCCGACTTCGGGAGATGGCAGTTTAGGAACTCGGGATCGGAACTCAACTTATCAATTAAATTCCATAACCCATCTCGATCGTCGGGCAGGAAAATATACATGGAAAATTTTCTCCTATCATTCCTCCCTTTTCTATAGGGAAGCCTGAGAACTTTAAAGTCATCGTATGAAGACATGAACTGCATTTTCTGATTAGTCATGAAGGGCACTCGTACAGAATTTCCGTTCAGCAAGTGGAACTCACCATCTTCCGTTTCTGATGCGTCGAATCTAAAGGCCCAAGCCCCTTTAAAATAAATAGCATTACCGAACACCAACCTAGTGAATTGATCGATAGCTCCGCCGGAAATTATATTTTTTATAAGACCATTTGTTGCCGAACTAACCCATGAATTAATCTGATCGGTAATTTCACCCGCCTAAATAAAAAAAGAAAAATTAATAAACATATACAGCAGCGTTCGGATGGCTTATAAAAAAGGGAGAAAAAACCGAATCTGCAACACTGGTTTATGTACCTGCCAACAATTTCGCTGATAAGCCAAATTAGCAGCAGAAGAAATATTTTTGTCTTTTAAAAAATTAGATAAGTATTATTTATTGAAGTTGATTTGCAAAACCGAGACTAACAAAAAAAATCAATATAATTTCCAGCCTAATCAATACCCAGAATCCTTAATTCCTTATCATTCCAAATTCAGGATAGATAACTAGAGGGGTGGCGAAAGGAAAAGAAAGAAAAAGTTCAGTTACAGAAAAATTAGCATACATGGATATATATATATATATATATATATATATATATATATATATATATATATATATATATATATAGTGTTGAGTTAGAATCTTTAAATTATATATTATATAGTTGTTTCGATGATATGATGATTAGAATTGATGATCGGCTCTATACCACTTAAAGTGTTTAGAAATCAAATTTCAAATATTTTAACATCATTTGCCTAATGATCAAAGGGTTTCAAAATTTGTAATTTTAATGGTGGATAAGAGACATTTTCTCGTTTAACGGTGTAAAGATATCCAAATCAATTGAATTTTTGTTAGAAAATTCTTTAAACTATTTAAAACAAGATCTATACTCTTGATCTTGATTACAAGACTCCTATCATCATTTTTTAAAGAATATTCATTTTCAACCATTCATTTTCTGTTCACTAGATGGATACAAGAACAATATCGAAAATGCGTGAAATTTGATTTTTATGTAGTTTAAATGGTTTAGATCATATTTAACGGAGCCGATCGTCAATTTGAAAGCTCTATCATCGAAAACAACTCGAAAGTAAAATGGGCTCGGTACTCTTGAGTATTCTAGCTCAACTCTCTCTCTCTCTCTCTCTCTCTCTCTCTCTCTCTATATATATATATATATATATATATATATATATGTAAAAACTGGAAGAGAAATATATTCACCGGTGCTCAGCTGCCTCAAATTCTAGAATACTAAAAACAAAAAAAACTAGAATCTTCTACACAATGTCGTCAGGGGGGTTTATTCACTGCGAACTTTAGCTGTTGGGTTGGTCTCGCGATTTGATATAGTATCAGAACCATTTCTATTTCAACCTTGAATAAGTTAGATTCAATTGGGCTTTGGTTTATTTGGTAGGGGATGTTAAAATATACACCAGATATGCTTCTCACCATTTCTTTGCCTACGAGACTAATAATTTTTTTAGGCTCCTGTTTGGTTCGGGATTAAGGAAAAAGTAGTTATTCCAGAAATAGTGTTAAGTTCAAGATTAAGATGAAATTAAAATATTTTTGTGTTTTGTTGGGATTGGAGTTAGTCCAGAATAGTAAAAATAGTATTTGGTTAGAATAGGTGGGATAAAAAAGATAATATGTATGAATAGAAAATAGTGGATATTTATGAATAGAAAATAATATTTGGTTGGAGTCTGATCGGATTTGATAGAATTAGCTAAGCCGCAATAACTTAATTGAGATGAGATTAGCTAACCCCATTTATTTATTTTTAAGGATATTTGAGAATAATACGAGGGTTAAGGAACCCCAACCACAACCAAACGGAGGCTTAGTTTGATCCGAGCCCAACCTAAAACAAGCATATTCAAGGAAAAACCCCACAAAAACCCTAAAAACGCAAAAAACGAACAACAAAAAGAAAAAAGGAAAAAGGAAAAAAAAAGAAGAGAAATCATAGAGCGAGGATTCGAACCTCGGTTTGGAAATCGACGGATCGGATCTCCGCCTTGTAAGCGGAGGCGGCGATCTCCGCGAAGGCGGCCTTGAGGGAGAGGGAGGCGTCGACCCACACCCCGTTCGCGAAGGAGACGCGGGGCCCACCGCCGGCGGAGGCGTCGGCGAGGACGCGGCCGACGACGTCAGCGGCGAGGGCGGCGACGTCGTCCGCGGTGGCGCAGCCGGCGCCGCCCGCGGGGGCGAGCACGGCGAGGAGCTCGTCGAGGGCGGGGCCCCGCGTCCCCGCCGCGGCGAGGCTGAGGAGCGCGTGGAGGGAGAGCGGCGAGAACGCGACGTTGGCGCCCTCATCCGGCGCGCGGCGGCCACGCGTTGCGCAAGGCGCAGGGCGAACGCGGTTTGGTTGGCGACGCACTCGCTCAGGCTCATCGCGCGAATCGCCTTCTTCGGGGCCCCGCCCATCTTCTTCACCGCCTTTCTTTTCTTCCTTCTTCCATTCATGGGTCAGGGCGTAACACGCGTTTCCGGAAGCGGCGGAGGAGAAGAAGAAGATGCTAAGCGTCGAGGACGGAGGGAGGACGAAAGAGATGAGAGGAAAGAGCGCGACGCGGAGACAAGCCTCCTTTCAAAGAGTCGGCGTCCAAAATAACACAAGACAAAAAAAAAAAATTGAAACAGATGAGAAGTTGTGGAAAGGGTTTAGGGGAAAAATATACAGCAGGGGCCCGGTAATTTTGTTGACAACCGGCCGAGATCACAGGGATTCTCATTGCCCAAATATCTGCTACAAAATTTTTCCTTTTTTTTTTGAAAAAGATTTTATTTTGAATCATAATTAGTTAATTCGAATCGGAAAAAAATTCGGTATGAATATAATTTAAATAAAATTTATTTTTTAATTTTTAAATTTACTAAAAATTACAGTTAAAAAACGGATTCATAATTATTTGAATACGTTATTTATACAGATATTATACATTCACCAATTAAAAATTTGAAATCAAAAATTCGACTATATAATAAATATATATAAATATATAATAATTAATATACTATATAGTATATATATATTGTTATTATAATTTATATATATATATTAAATATATTTAAAATTATAATAAATATATATATTAATAATATATAAGAGTTATATATTTAGAAATATTAATAAATAATTACAAATAATATTTCTATATAAAAATTATATATATATATATATATATATATATATATATATATATAATGTGAGAGAAGTCCACCGTGGATCATAATTAGTAAATTCGGATTCGGCAAAAATTCGGTACGAATATAATTCGGATAAAATTCGTGTTTAAATTTTTAAATTCATTAAAAAATACGGCCAAAAAACGAATTCGACAATTATTCGGATACGTGATTTATACGGATATTATACGTTCACCAATTAAAAATTCACCATAAAAAATTCGGCTATATAATAAGAGTATAGTAGCCCCAACCATACTATATATATTATTATTATAATATTTATATATACATTAAATATATTTAAAATTATAATAAATATATATTTATAATATATAAGAGTTATATATTTAAAAATAATAATAAATCATTATAAATTTATACATAAAATATTATATAATAATATTTCTATATAAAACTAAAATGTTATATATCATAAATGAATATATATATATATATATATATATATATATATATATATATATATATATATATATAGAGTTGAGCTAGAATACTCTTAAAATCTGAGCTCATTTACCCTCGAGTTGTTTTCGATGATAGAGCTTTCAAATTGATGATCGGCTTCGTTAAATATGATCTAAACCATTTAAACTACCTAGAAATCAAATTTCACGCACTTTCGATATTGTTCTTGTATCCATCTAGTGAAGCAGAAAATGAATGGTTGAAAGTGAATATTCTTTAAAAAATGATGATAGGAGTCTTGTAATCAAGATCAAGAGTATAGATTTTGTTTTAAATAGTTTAAAGAATTTTCTAACAAAAATTCAATTGATTTGGATATCTTTACACCGTTAAACGAGAAAACGTCTCTTATCGACCGTTAAAATTATAAATTTTGAAACCCTTTGATCATTAGGCAAATGATGTCGAAAATATATGAAATTTGATTTCTAAACACTTTAAGTGGTATAGATCATGTTCAACGGAGCCGATCATCAATTTGGAAGCTCTATCATCGAAAACAACTCGAGAGTAAAATGGGCTCTGATTTTAAGAGTATTCTAGCTCAACTCTATATATATATATATATATATATATATATAGTAGAACTCTTGTGCTATTAGGAGCACCTGTGTGTATGATGTGTGTGTATGAAAGCGATGCTGCGCGGCGAGCTCGCGCGATGATGCGGAAGCGGCCGCGTATGCGGCGTGCAAAGCGAGCGACACGTCGTAGCCTTGGCAAGGCAGCGAGCCAGCGCGATGATGATAATCGGCGGAGTAGCAACTTCGAGCAGCGGTGCGGTGCGGCGCGTCGTCGCGCCTCGCTGCGATCATGGCCGCGACGCTCTCGGCTGCGACTAACCCGAGCAGCAGCTCATCATCGCGACGAGCCCTCGACCGCCTCGTCACTGTCGCTTCCGACCCGAGCAGTGGCTCGCCATCGCGACGAGCCCCCAGCCGCTTGTCATCTCGATCCGCCACCGTTGCCTCGATTCCGTCACACAGGACCCGAGCAACGGCTCTCCGTCGCCTCAGCCGAAGCTGTAACGACCCAGCCCACTAGCAACAATAACTCGTTGGGCCCAACCACCATCCCAAAATGCTTAAGCCCAGTTATTATTACTAGTGTCTAAGTCTCTTATAAACCCAATGACAATTCCATTTCCCGTAGATGTGGGACTATTGGGGTGTCACGAGACTCCACTGTTAAGGCCCCGACGTCCTCGTCAGTCCAATCACACACACAGCCCACGATCACCAGGCTATGTGAGACTTGTCTCGCTAGCCCGTCATCCAGACGCCGGCTCAGCCGAGACTCGCCACACATGTCTAGCTGGTGAACCGGCTCTGATACCAAATGTAACGACCCAGCCCACTAGCAACAATAACTCGTTGGGCCCAACCACCATCCCAAAATGCTTAAGCCCAGTTATTATTACTAGTGTCTAAGTCTCTTATAAACCCAATGACAATTCCTTTCCCATCCGATGTGGGACTATTGGGGTGTCACAGACTCCCCCTGTTACGGCCCTGACGTCCTCGTCAGTCCCATCACACACACAGCCCACGATCACCAGGCTATGTGAGACTCGTCTCGCTAGCCGTCGTCAGAGCAGCCGGCTCGGTAGAGACTCGCCACACATGTCTAGGCGGTGAACCGCTCGATACCAAATGTAACGACCAAGCCCACTAGCAACAATAACTCGTTGGGCCCAACCACCATCCCAAAATGCTTAAGCCCAGTTATTATTACTAGTGTCTAAGTCTCTTATAAACCCAATGACAATCCCTTTCCCATCCGATGTGGGACTATTGGGGTGTCACAGAAGCCTCCGGGCCCGAGCAACTCTTTGTCCTTTCAATCGAAGGCTCTCCGTCGCCGTATCGGAGGCAAGATTCGACGCCCACCACCCGTTCAGTGAAATGCCCAAGAGACAGTTTTCGATGGCGAACCCGATAGAGAGAGAGCGGTGCTCTCATCTTCTAAAAATCGGTGTTGCGCCACTCACCGCGCTCACCAAATGCTCAAGATAAATGTCGACGGCGAGGCTAAAAGAAAGAGAGCGGTGCTTTTCTCTAAATCCCATGCCGCACGACGTGCCCGCCACCCATTCGACGAAATGCTCAAGACAAATGTCGACGGCGAGGCTAAAAGAAAGAGAGCGGTGCTCTTCTCTAAAGCCATGCCGCACGACGTGCCCGCCACCCATTCGACGGAATGCCCAAGACGAATGTCGACAGCGAATTATGTAAAAAAGAGAGCGGTGCTCTTTTCTTTGTAAAAAATGTCACCAAAAAGAGAAAGATTACTCCAATCAAAGAGGGAGGGAGCTTTGCTAACTCTATTTAAAATCGAACCTCTCGATTTGGCAAAATTAGATCAAATCGAGATTTGAATCACATTTGACGCTTCATACTCCATATTAAATTGAAATTGAATTTACATTATTCAAACTGAGAATTTGAAAATTAGATGAACTTCTCAATATTGACATCTTCATCTCGATCAAAATTTCAAATTAAATACCTCAAAATCTCATTTGGACTAATCCAAATCTGAATCTAAGTCCAAAGAAAATATAAACCAAAATCATATGGGCTTGAATTGAGCCCATTAAAAGCCCATTTCAAACTAAACCCGTTATCCAAACCCATTTATCCACACCCATTACCAAAACCCATTTATCCAAAACACATACCCAAATCCATTTATCCAAACCCATTAACCAAAACTCATTATCTAAACCCAAACCTATAACCCAAATTAAACCCAAATTCTAACTAAACCCGAATCCCAAAGTCCACAAATAAAACCGAAACCCAAACCAAAATTCGATTCCACAAATAAAGACTAAAACTCAAATTCGATCCGGACCACAAATACAATCCAATCCTAATTTTCGACTTGGATTCATGAACCCAAATTTCTCGAACCATGAACCAAGTTCGTGAACCAAATACCACGAACCATGCCTATGTTTATGAACCAAGTCTATAAATTATGAACCTAGTTCGTTAGCTAAAAATCACGAACCATATCTATGTTCATAAACCATACACCATACTCATGAACCAAATCCCATGAGTCATGAACCATAAACCAAGTTTATAAACCAAATGGATCATGATCCAAACTCATGAACCATAAATCAAGTTCATGAAGCAAATAAACCAAGTCCATGAACCATACCTAAGTTCATGAACCCAACCCATAAACCTCATGAACCATACTCTTGAACTATGAACCAAATTTCATACACCAAACCTCATCCAAATCTCATGGACCATATCCCATGAACCATATCACTATATCCCATGAACCATGAATCAAATCTCATGGACCAAACCATACAGTCTCATGAACCATACATCATGAACTGTAATGTCGACTATCCCTAATACATATACTTAGGGCTAAGTCAACCCCAATTGTCTTAGCACATATAACTAAGGCAAAACCATATCCAAATCGATAGAGTTCTAAATTATATACTTAGAATTCAATAAAATTATATTCGACTAATCCTGACATATATCCCTAATAGGGTCTAGTCAACCTTTTGCTCTAACACATATACCTAGAGAGAAAGTCAAACCAAGTTCGACTACTCCTAACCCATATATTTAGGGTCTAGTCAATCTTTTGCTCTAGCATATCTACCTAGAGTGAAACTCATACCCGATTGAGCTCTAATACATATACTTATAGCTCATGCAAATCAAATCCGACGAACTCTAATACATACACTTAGGGCTTAGTCAGATCCTCACTCTAGTACATATAACTAGAGTGAAAAATATATCATACTCGATTAATCCTGATACATATACCCAGGAATTATCCAGCCTCTACTTTCATGCAAATCAAATCCAACCTACCCCAATACATATACTTAGGGTTCGGTCACATCTCCACTTGGGAACATACAACCAAGGTGAGCCCGACCGCCATGTCATTAAACTGAGCATCAAAACTTCAATCGACCACCAAGTCGTTAAATTGGGTATTCAATCTTATAAAATTTATGTACAGTGGGGGTATGTCCCTGCTTAAGCCATGTAACGACAAATCATATGAATAAAATTTTGTTTGCCCGTTTTGTCTCTTTATTATCAGCATTTATATTTGGTCTCTTAATCGAGGGTACCCTAACATTTTATAGGGGTAATTAACAATAGACGCTTGCGTTTATTGGAAGCCATGGATCCACAACACTTGATAACCATATATATTTAAATATTAATCTGAATCATGAATACTACCCCACGGGAAATCATAAATATTTGGACTAAAATTATATTTGAAAAACTAATCCCTTTTTTACCGAAGTCGGAGGGAGCATTTTTTAAAACAACAGCAAATGATTCACCGCTTTTATAAAGCCGTTAAACGATTCACCGCCTTCCTAATTTCTTACAAAAATAATAAATTATTTTTTTTTTTTTATTATTTAATTGTTTTTTTATATCTCATATATAATTCTAACAACCATATAAATATTTCAATAAATATTTTAACAATCTGAAAGTTCTAATAATTTCTCCATACAATACTAACAATCAAAAAAATCCTAATAATCTATTCATACAATCTTAATAATCAAATATCACATATAATATTAACATCTTTGAAAATCGTAATAATCTATCCATGCAATCCTACAGTCAAAAAAATCTTAATAATCTATCTATATAATCATAACAATCAAACAAAAATTCTAATACGTATCCAAGGTTGACAGCCGATTAAATTTTGTTTAAGCTCTTCAATCTCCACACACGGATGGTCGGCCAGAAAATCGACTATAGCTTGCCCTTTGACAGTTTTTGCAGTAACATAATTAAGGGAGAACTCGGATAACGCTAACATCCATTTTCCAATTCGTCCTCTCAGCACTGACTTGGATAACATATATTTTATCAGATCGGTTTTGGCAAAATATAATATCTTAACTTTGTATATGAGTAGTATAAGGCCAGACATAGTTTTTCAATAGCCGAATATCGTTTCTCGGTATCTAATAAACGTCAGCTTAGATAATAAATGGCATGTCCCTCTTTATCCTCATTTTCTTGAGCCAATAGACATCCTGAGTTTTCTTCCGCAGCCGAAATATATAATTTCATCGGCTGACTTTTCTTCGGAGGCACTAGTACTGGAGGGTTTGATAGATACTTCTTTATATTTTCAAACGCTTCTTGCCGCTGCTCTCTCCAAATAAATTCTTCTTTATTCTTCAGCCGAAGTAATGGAGTAAAAACCCCTATTCTACCGGTTAAATTGGATATAAACCACCGAAAATAATTGATCTTCCCCAATAAGCTTTGTAACTCTTTTTTGCTTTTTGGTGGCGGTAGTTCCAATATAGCTTTCATTTTATTTTTATCAATTTCAATTCCTTTTTTATGTACTAAGAATCCCAGAATGTTTCCCGCTGAGACTCTGAAAGCACATTTCAAAGGGTTCATTTTCAGATTGTATTTTCTCATTCTTTCAAAGGTAAGCTTTAAATCAATCCAATATTCGGCTTGTAATTTGTATTTTATGACTATATCGTCGATGTAAACTTCTAACATCTTGCGGATCAAATCATGAAAAATAAAATTCACTACTATCTGATAAGTGGCCTCAGCATGTTTTAAGCCGAACGGCATAACTACCCACTCAAAAGTTCCAATAAAACCTGGGCATCTGAAAGCCATTTTAGCCACATCTTTCTCAGCAATATAAATTTGATTGTAGCCAACATACCCGTCCATAAAGGACAAGATTTTATTATTGGCGGAATCTACTAACATTTCGACTATTGGCATCGGACATTCATCTTTAGGTGTAACTAAATTCAAGTTCCTAAAATCAATGCAAACTCTAAATTTGCTATTCTTTTTTCGCATTGGAACTATATTAGATACCCAATCAACATAACGGGCCGCTCTAATAAAACCGGCCTTTAAAAGATTTTCGATTTCATTCTTGATTTGGAGTACAATACTCGGCTCAAACCTACGAGCCGATTGTTTGTAAGGCTTGAACTCCTTTTTAATGGGCAGCCCATCTTCTACGATTTCTCGACTTAGGCCTGGTATTTCTTCATAACTCCAAGCGAAACAGTCCTTGTACTCTTTCAATAAATCTTTCAACTCTTGTTGTTGAGCTGAAAGTTTGGCGCTTATACACGTCGGTCTCTTGTCTTCGTCGGATCCTAGATTTATCTCGGTCAATGGATCCCGAATCTCCAACTTCTTCTCACCGTCTTTGATAGGCGACTCTTCTAAATTTGATTTAACTGTTCACCCTTTCGTTTAATGTGATTTATCAGTCTCAATGACCGATTTCATTTGATTCTCTTCATCGGCTTTAAAAGCCGGATCTACTATATCACTATCGGCTATATCAGCCGGGTTGTCGAACATTAAGCCATCGGCCTCATAGGCCGAATCATCTTTATAGCCGATCTTGTCAGTCGTCTATTCTCGTCGAGGCTCTCTAAAAGCCTCTATTCTCGGTTCTTGGTGTTCCATTTTAACCAGCTTGGTGGCTCTTCGGCTGCCACCATGGCTCTGCGCATCGTAGAGAAGATCAACTGGATCCCCTCCTCTCTAACTCTTACAAAAGAGATTTGATCTGAATCTGCATCGGCCTAGTTGGTGTGGCCGATCTCTTCTAAATTGCCATCTATTATTTGGGGCCGCCCTTCGGCCGGGATTTCTTCAACTTTGTCTCCAATCCACTGAAATAAATTTCCGTGTAGTGTAGAGGGTACACACTCATTTGCGTGTATCCAATCACGTCCGAGTAGTAGTTTGTAGTGGCTATCTGCATCCACCACAAAAAATGCAGTTCGTAAAGTTTTGGAACCTACCGTAATCTCGGTAATGAGTACTCCTCGGGCTTGTTGATCGCTACCAGTGAAGTCGGTCATAATCGAATCTATGGGCTTCAATTCATCTTCATCTTTGCCTAATTTTTTGAAGAATAAAGTGGTTATCACATTAACCATTGCCCCACCGTCTACCATGACTCGGCCCACTGGCCGACCTTCGATCAAGGCCCGAATAAACAAAGGCCTTATGACCCTTGTCTGCATAGTCGACAGTTTCTCGAAAACCACTGCGTCGGCCGGTTTAGTATCCTCTAGTTGTAACTGCGCAACTTTGAGCCCTACTTCTTCCTCTTTTTTGAATTCTTTATATTCGATATGCTCTGCCTTAAAGGACTGAGGCAGAGTGTATACTATATTAACGTCAGTTGGTGACTCGTCAGCCGATTTACCTTTAATCCTTTGTTTCTTTTCTTCTGACTCCTTAGCCGTCTCGGCTAATCTCCATTCATGCCTCTCTCTCCTTAGGAGGCCATCTCTCTCTCTTGATGATCGTTTCAAGGGTGGATATTTTGTCCTTTAGCTCTCTCCTGGTCATCTTCTCTTCCGGTTCGGCCATGGTTGGTCGTCCTATCTTTGACTTTAACCAAGGGACAGGCAATGAGCCGCCTGCCTCGTGGTCGTTTCGCATTGGGCTAAAAGTGTGTGATTGTTCATTAGGCCGCCTCCATACGTTTAGCCTCATCCCTTTCGCTTCATCGTAATTTTGTCTCGCCTCGGCTTGCATCCTCTGCTACCGACGCTTTTGTGTTTTTGTTAACATCGGCCCCTGTCATCTGGCCGATGGTTTGACTTCGACTTCGTGCCATTTGTCTATCGGCATATTTGCCGGTACCTTCACCGTTCTCAAATGATTTTTCAAGATTTCTCCCTTTCCCAAAGTCTCGGCCAGTGCTGAATGCCGAGCTCGTTAACTAATCTCCAACCCAAGAACTCGATGTCTCCTTCGGTCATTCCTTCGAATTCAGGTTCTGGTCTCGGCCTGGCTTGATGTTGCCAGTGTGGCCGGTACCCAGGGAATCTTTGCTTGGACCCGAATGGTCTCTCTAGATAATGCCATCGGCTTTGACGCCCGTCGCGTCTGGTGTTGTAGTAATCATTCAGAATTTTCTGCATCACCAGATTTTTTTTGTGTTGAACCGAGTCTATTTCCGGTTCCCTATCGTTGGAGGCTTCATCTGAGCCATCCTCTTCTTGATAATCTCCTTCAGGAATATTATCCCATTCCTCAGGGAATGCCATTAATTCATTCCACTCATTGCTTCTTTTCTTGTCGTTGATTATGACTTGAGTCTTTCTTCGTCATTTCGGCTTTGCATCTTACGCAAAACCGAAGGTTCCTTTGGCATGGGCGATATCATCGCGGTCGTTTTGCCCGCGATCGCCTTTCCCATAGCATCCATTGCATTGACATGTAAAGAAAAAGTACCTTTGTTAACTTCGTTGCTTTTATCTTTCTAGCCGGCTACAATGAGCCTACACTCATTTATTTCTTTATGAATCTGTCTTTTTGCAGTAATTTTTTATTTTCCCTTCATGCTCACCATGTTGACCTGTGGTAGAAAAGGGTTCTTATCAATTTCCATATTTTTGTTTTCTTGGTCGGCAAAAATGAGCCGACCTTCATTTATTTCTTTTTGAATCTGCTTCTTAAAGGCAGTGCATTCACTTGTTGTATGGCCCCAAGAGTGGTGCCATTTGCAGTATCTTCTACGCTTTAGCTCTTCTACAGGGGGTATAGTTTGACCCTCCTGTAGTTTAATTTGTCCATCCCTCAGCAACCGATCAAAAATCAGATCGGTCTTTGATATATCAAATGAATAATTAAAGGCTGAAATGTGTCCCTTAGCCTTACTTGATTTAGTGGGCTTTAACAAAGCACATTTATATAGCTGACTATTTCTCAACATTTCGGCTACACATATTTCGGCTTCATCAGCCAAATCTTCAGCCTCTTCAAACGAATTCGGCTCTTCATGAGCCGAAGACTCTTCAAGGAAGGAAATATTTTTCTCCTTCCCTTTGTTCCAATCTTTATTTCGGCTCCACTTAGGCCGATCCTCATTGTTTTTCTTTGGAAACTGCTTATATTGAGCAATCCGAACTCCCAAATCAAAAAGATTAGAAAAGAATTTATCTTCAAAATGATCTTTAATTTTAAAATGTAAGTCGTTAAATGCCATTTTGGCAAATTTCGACTCTGGCATTCTCATGAAACAACGGCTTCGGGCCGTCTGCAATCGGTTCAAATATTCATCCACCGATTCTCCCGTTCTCCGTCTGAATTGAGCCAAATCAGCAACTTATAATTGGCTCTGTTCTATAAAATTGTTCATGAAATTTACCCTTTAATTCGTCCCAATTTCGGAGAGAATTAGCTAGCAGACTCATATACCAAGTGAAAGCCGTCTTGGTTAACGAGGTGTTAAATAGTCTCAATTTTAAAAATGGATCTGCCGCGGCTTCACGACGCGAGGCGTAAACCGTGCGACATGCTCGACGGTATTTTCGGTCTCGTCGCGAAAAATTTATCAAATTTCGGCATTTTCTAATTAGCGGGTAAGGATGTTCGTGTCTATATTCGCGGGGAATAGAGATCTAAATACGAGCCGCATTGCGAGCCTTGCGCCTACTCCGAATGTATTTCGGATGGCATCAATTTGTGCATATATCTCATTATTAATCCCCTGTAGGGGACTTGAGCTTGCGCGTACCACATTCGGTCCTTGTTGTAGATCGACATTTTGTATCACGGGGTTAGCTTCTATATATATATATATATATATATATATATATATATATATATATATATATATATATAGGGAGAGAGAGAACTAGTGTTAATTCCCATGCTATTTCCGGTTGTTGGTCGGCGTTGGCAACCGCTGGCCTATAAATGCCCTAAAACGGTGCCCCCTGGTATTGGGGCAATCCATTGGCCGGTGTCACAGGATTTTGTAACACCGGTGTTATTGCAGGCGTTTGTAAGTCTGCTATCGGCTGCTCATTACGAGTTAAAAATTGCCCTATTCGGGCAATATTCTAGTTAGAAGCCGTAAGTGCGGCCAATACTGCATCCAACCGTGCAGTGCTAGTATGGCTGTTTTGGTCCAATGCTTGCAAAACCCGAGTCATTTGCCCAAGCGCCTAGGCCAGACTAGGTTCTTGTTGGCCGAATCGACCACTGGTCTCACCCTCGGTGGGTAAAGCCACTCGGTGTTCCATAATATTTTTCGAGTTACTAGGCTGTTCACTCCCAGAATTTCTAGGAACGACCTTGTTGCGAAAGTTCATGGCGTTATCATCGTCCATAGTTTATATAGAATAAAAATTTACCTTAAAACGCAGATCCCACCGGGCGTGCCAAAAAATTATTGGTGGCCGTATGTCCCAACCCTTGACCCGGTCAAAGATCCTTCTCGGGACGCGCGTCGGGCGAGGAACAGCTGCAATTAGTGACCCTCGAAGTTCGCGCCCTTCGACAGATTAAGCGATTTGGCTGATGAGGGATCGAATCAGCCAGGTTCGAAAACTCTATTCTACCTTCGGTTCGGCCGAATGAGCCGAATGTACGAAATAGGCCAGAAACTAAGCTAATACAACACAATATTTGGTCGGCCTGAAAAACCAAAAATGACCTTCTATTAATTGACTAATGGGGAATCCAAGAAAGGATGTTTAGTCTACAACGGAGTGATGCCCATGGGGCAAGCAGACTCAGGGATTCTATTTTAACAAACTACTCCTAGAAAAATACTGTAAAAATGCAGAAAAGTAAAATGCAATAAAATAAGGGTGATCTTTTGTTCACAGGAGGAAAAGACCCCTTTTCAGGGCATCATTAATCTATTTATAGTTCACCCCCGGATCAGTTATAACTTTTGCCACGATCAGCCACTACCTCCTAATATTTTGGACCACTTTCAGCCGATCAGAACCGCTTACAACTGCTTGCGGTTACTGTAACTCCCTCGGTTTAGAGCGGTTCACGTCTCTTTTCGTGCTCCCGGTGCACTACCGAGGCTGCTGCCCTTACATAGACCCAGCATGCCAACTGTCCGCGCCGAATTGGCTCAACACCTAGAATTTGGAGATATTCCAAGGATAGAAAAATTTATCCCTCAAATTACTATTCTATTTCCAAACGCAGCACTAAAGAGGTAGAAGTACCAGTGTTGGGTCAAAGCTCTTGGTAGGCAGGGAACAATATACACTTATCGATAATTTGTAAGCTTATATATTGCAAATTGCAATTTATAAATGCAACCCTTTCAAAATAAACATTAGAATGCAAAAATAAATATGCGTGCCTTTCTTTTTTTCCGAGCAAAAATGTATCAAGAAGGAGAGATAATAGAACAACGGAAGTTATGTTGCAAATTCAGTTTAACATCATTTTGCTTCTTTAGTTACCATATTTGTATAAATCCTTCTTTGATTGAATGGTTACCATTTATTAATTTAAGTATAGATGCACTTATCTCGATTTTTTAACAAGAAAATGAGGTACATCTATGTAAATTTTAGGGATAATATCTAATATGACTTTGAAAATTTAAAAAGTATATTCTTATATGACCAAAATGCCCTATTTCGAAATATTCCTTCAAATATACTCTTTTCCTCTATAATTTATTAATGGGTTTGAGTTTTAAAAAGATATTTTGAGTATTGAGAGATAAGTTTAAAAAATTTAATGATAGTAAGAAATATATAGCTGTTGGAATTAGAGGACACCGAAAATTTACAGAATAGCTAACGTATTCATAAATTAAAATTAGATGGATTTCTTATTTTACTGTTTTTTTTTTGATGGCTCTTGTTAAATTTTTTTGGATTATCCACGAATCTCACCACATGGCAACAATAGCAAAAGCCCTTAAATTTTGTAGAGCAAGAAAGAGACTAATAGTACCGACCTAACGTATGCTTTATAACATTCAAAAAATGGTTTGATGATCGGTTTATAACATTCAAATTCAAATTTATGATTTTAATCTTAAATTCTAAATTATTTTAAATAAAATAAATGAAGCGGATAAGCGTCTTCTTATCTCTTTTTAAAAAAAAAAAAAAAAAAACTAATAATTATGGGCAAAAATTTTGTGGACAGTGTCCAAAAAAATTATTTGAGAAATTATTTGATGAGGGCGGCGGGTGGGGCACCCGAGGCACGCGGGCCACCGTCCGGGCTGCTCTGTCCTCTTGGGAGAGCAGTCGGTTTTTTTGTGCATCCAGTGAAACATTTTTTAATTTAAAATTTTAATTTTAATTTTTTAATTTTAATTTAATATAATAGATATATGCTTTATAACATTAAAAAAATAAATTTACAAGAATTTTAATCTTAAATTATAAATTATTTTACTTACATTTCTAAAATATTATAATATATATTATTAAATTATAATTAAAAAAATAAAAAAATTAAGAGTTTAAAACAAAAGTGGTACACCGGGTGCACCAAACAAGTTCCCACTGCTCCCCCTGTTGGGAGAGCAACCGGGGCGATGGGCCCGCGTACCTCGGATGCCACACGGCGCCCGTCCGAGAGTGGCCCTCAACAACTCGAAAAATTAACTCGAAAAATTTTAAAATGTAACAGTTATATTGATGACATGGCATAACAAACCGATCAAAAAAATTAAAAAATATACATCCCATCACGATTATAAAAAAAAAATTTTATTATATTTTTATTAAAAAAAAATAATTAATTTATTATTAATAACGTAATGCACGTATGGTGTAGAATTCTTCCAAAAACTCTCACCTGTAATTTTTGTCCAATAATTATGGTGGGATACGTACCCACGGTCTTCAGTTTTGTCGCGAGTCCATATATAGATGAGGTGACGTTCATATTTGTTAAATGCACTAATAAATTATAGATGGGCATCCGTATAGCTTGGCCTATTTCAAGGCGTGGCCTTTACTTGTCAATTAGGCCTGAACTGTAGGGGTGAAAACATGTTAGATATGGCGAGACATTGAACAAAATTATATTTGTAATCATATATTTTTCAAATATATATATATATATATATATATATATATATATATATATATATATATATATATATATATATATATATATATATATATATATATATACTATATAGGCCCAGAGTATCGTATCTTATTAATCAGTGCAAGAGTGGGTGGTCTATTAAATTTTTCACGCGCTACTAAATTTTTAAATTTAATCGAGAGATGTGCGGTTAGGATGAAGTGGGCTCCATAGGGTTGAGTAAATGGTTGGTTGAATAATATGATCTAACGGGTGAAAATCATCGAAGAGGTGGATCTAACGGTGGAAAACTTGATAGCAGGAGTGCTTATTGCTATTAATAGCAATAGCATCGAAGGGGTGGACTATATATATATATAGTCCACCCCTTCGATAATTTTCACTATATATATATATATATATAGTCCCGCTATCTTTATTAATAGCACGCTCGGTGCTATCAAGTTTTCTAGATCCACGATGATTTTCACTATATATATATATATATATATATATATATATATATATATATACACACTCGGTGCTATCAAATTTTTCACCGTTAGATCCACCCCTTCGATGATTTTCACTATATACACTCGGTGCTATCAAATTTTCCACCGTTAGGTCCACCCCTTCGATGATTTTCACTATATAGGAGGTCATGTGTGTTACTAGGAGCATGGAGCCCTCCGTGCTCCTAAGCCGTTTTCGATGACGGAGCTTCCGAATCGACGATCGGCTCCGTTAGACTTGATCTAGCATATTTGAAGTTTCTAAAAAAATAATTTTCACAATTTTTTGATATTATTTACCTAGTGATCAAAAGGATTCAAAATCTATAATTTTTAATGGTTGATATCTAGTTTTAAAGTTTAACGGTGTAGAAGCATTCAAATCGATGAAATTTTGATACAAAATTTTTATACTATCTACAACAAGATCAATATTTCGATCGAAAATTTTAATGCTATATCACCACTTTTTATAAGATTTTTATTTTCAGTTAAAAATTATTGATTTTGAATCCTTTCGATTGGTAGGTAAATGATATCGAAAAATTGCAAAAATTATTTTCTAAAACTTCAAATACGCTAGATCAAGTCTAACGAAGCCAATCGTCGATTCGAAAGCTCCATCATCGAAACGCTTAGAGCACGGAGGGCTCCGTGCTCCTAATAGCACACAAGACCTACTATATATATATATATATAGAGAGAGAGAGAGAGAGAGAGAGAGAGTCCGGCTACTATCCTTTTAATAGGATAGGAGCACTTGTCCTATCAGTTTTTTAGCCTTTGGATCAATTCTTTTCATCATTTCTAACCATTGGATTAAATACTATAACCCAAATGGGACCACTCAACCCTAGGGGGACCATTCAACTCTAACCGACTAATATCATTCTAACTATACAATTCCTATCCTATTAATATGATAGTAGTCCTATTAATATATATATATATATATATATATATATATATATATATATATATATATATATATATATAGTCCGCTATGCTTATCAATAGCACGAAACACTCTGCTATCAAGTTTTCCACCGTTAGATCCACCCCTTCGATGATTTTCACCCGTTAGATCATATTATTCAACCAACTATTTACTCAACCGTAGGGCCCACATCATCGTGAATCGTGACATCTTCAATTCAATCTGGTTAGAACTTAGTAAGACTAATGACTTTAGCGCTATTAATAAAGATAAGAAATTTCTGGGGCTTATATATATATATATATATATATATATATATATATATATATATATATATATATATATATATATATATATATATATATATATATATATATATATATATATATGGGCAATTGTTTATATACCCCGAAAAGTTTTCAGATTTTCTGATTTGCCTCTTTTAGAAGGCTAATATTGAAAATACCCGGTCTACTTTCCAATCTATTTCTAATATACTCTTAGAGTTAAAATCATAAGTAACTCGTTATCTCCGTAAAATTACTATTTTGCCCTTTTCAAATATACCCTTCTATCATTATCGTCTTTCTTATTTGCCCTTAAAGTCGGCACAAAAAGTATTTCGACTTTTGGTCTTTTCCAATATACCCTTTACCGTCACCAACCTTTCTTATTTGCCCTTAAGTTAAGGGCAAAATTGGTATTTTAATTTTTTTAACCGTGGTAGCTAGATATTTAACTCACGTTTAATCCTGATTAACTTAACCGGAGATAACTGCGTGGGTATTTTGCAATAACGGTGGAACGTATAAGGAACATTTTAGAAAGAAAAAAAAAAGTAGGGATAGATCGGATATTTTTAGACGCATTTATGAGTATATAGACAATTATCCCATATATATATATATATATATATATATATATATATATATATATATATATAATTGAGCTTCTATGCTTTTAAAAGTACAAGTCATTGGTGCTTGTAAGTTTTTAGCCCTTGGATTAATAGATGTGCGGTTAGACTGGATCTAGCATAATTGAACTATCTAGAAAATAATTTTGGTGATTTTCCAGTATCATTTTCCTAGTGATCGGAAGTGTTCAAAATCAACAATTTTTAATGGTTGATGTATACTGTTTACAAGTTTAACGGTGTAGAAGTATTCAAATCAGATGAACTTTTGATAGAAAATTATTTATACTATTTATAGTAAGATCAATATATTTGATAAAAAAATTTAATGTTATATCATCATTTTTTGTGAGATTTTTATTTTCAGCCGTTGAAATTTTTATTTTCAGCCACTTGGGAATTGGGCGAACCTCGCAGGAGGGAGGCAAGTTGTTTTTATATTTCGGCGCTCCGATACGGCACACAGGGGATAGAAGCTCCCGTTGGTGAGAATGGTCGTCATAGAACGTAGAGTGTAATTTTCTCTGAAACATAATTTTTGTCGAAAGAGTGCAATTTTTGTTACAAATTGTGTAATTTTAATTTTAAAGAGTACAACGTTCATCTTAAACAGTATAATTTTTTTGTAAAACAGTGCGAGCTTCATTTTTTTTCTTCCTTTTTCTCTAATTTTTAGACTTTAATTTTCGGTAACAACAACAATATATAATGGCCTTTCGAAGGAAAGTTTTTTCTGCAACTTTATTCGCTCATTGGAGATGGACGGATCTTTTCTTTCTCACCCTCATGGGCTGCAAGCACCTCTTCGGTAACAAACTTATCGTCTGTATCCACCTCGCGCTCACCTGGGCCCGCTCGGAATTCTCCTTGTTCTTTTCCGCGCCCGCGCTGGAAAAGGAGGAGGTGGAGGCGGAGGCGGCACTACCTTTATTACCATCGCCGAGAGCTGCCAACGCTAATAGAGGAGGAGATGAAGGTAGAGGAGGTGGCGCCGCCCTTATTACCGTCACCGGGGACTATAGAGATGGCGGAGGAGGCGATGAGGGCTAGAGGGGAAAAAAAAATATAAAAGAAAAAAAATGAGATAGATAAAAAATAAAAATATTTTGATCAGTTCCTTGAAAATTCGGTACGAGAATATGTTAAACTCAAAATAATAACTCACTCGACAAAATGGTAGAACTAGTAGAGATTTTTTAACTTTCCATTAATTTTCTGATTTGGACACTTCTCTATTTGAATTTTGAAAGGACGCATGTTCTCCACGTCGCACTCCTTCGTCCCGACTCTTTCGTCCTCCCTCCGTCCTCGTGTGCTAATAAGTACGAGACGCTTATTAGCATCTTCTTCTCCTACGCCGCTTCCGGAAACGCGCTTCGCCCCGAAGAAAGCAATCCGCGCGATGAGCCTGAGCGAGTCCGTCGCCCACCAAACCGCGTTCGCCCTGCGCCTCGCGCCGCGGGTGGCCGCCGCCGCGGCGAAGGATGGCGCCAACGTCGCGTTCTCGCCGCTCTCCCTCCACGCGCTCCTCAGCCTCGCCGCGGCGGGGACGCGCGGCCCCGCCCTCGACGAGATCCTCGCCGTGCTCGCCCCCGCGGGCGGCGCCGGCGCCACCGCGGACGACGTCGCCGCCCTCGCCGCCGACGTCGTCGGCCGCGTCCTCGCCGACGCCTCCGCCGCCGGTGGGCCCCGCGTCTCCTTCGCGAACGGGGTGTGGGTCGACGCCTCCCTCTCCCTCAAGGCCGCGTTCGCGGAGATCGCCGCCTCCGCTTACAAGGCGGAGATCCGATCCGTCGATTTCCAAACCAAGGTTCGAATCCTCGCTCTATGATTTCTCTTCTTTTTTTTCCTTTTCCTTTTTCTTTTTTTTTTTTTTGTTCGTTTTTCGAGTTATTAGGGTTTAAGCTTGAATATGCGTGTCTTAGGGGGCTCGGATCAACCTAAAAAGATTATTAGTCTCGTAGGCAAAGAAATGGTAAGAACCATATCTGGTGTCTATTTTGGCATGCCCCCTCTAGCAATGTCGAATCGAATCTTAACTGAATCTAGGCTGAAATAGAAGCAGAAGAAACTAGATTATAAATGGTTCTGATACTATATCAAATCGCAATCGCAGAGACCAACCCAACAGCCTTGAGTTCGTAGTGAATAAACCACTCTGACATTTTGAAGAAGATTCTAAGCTTGTCTTTAGTATTCTTTGAATTTGAGGCAGCTGAACACTGTGAATATGTTTCTCTTCCAGTTTTGTTATATATCTTGCTATAAAATTCTCACTTCAATCCATGCATACTAATCTTTCTGTAACTGAACCTTTACTACCCCTTTTCTCTAGTTATTCTACATCAATTGTGTTTGTTTATCAGTTTCTTTTCTATTGATTTAGGCTGGTGAAATTACCAATCAAATTAACTCATGGGTTAGTTCAGCAACAAATGGTCTTATAAAAAATATGATTCCCGATGGAGCTATCAATCAATTCACTAGGTTGGTGCTCGGTAATGCTATTTACTTTAAAGGGGCTTGGGCTGATACATTCGATGCATCAGGAACCAAAGACGGTGAGTTCCACTTGCTCAACGGAAATTCTATAATAGTGCCCTTCATGACGAATCGGGAAATACAGTTCATGTCTTCATACGATGACTTCAAAGTTCTTAGGCTTCCCTATAGAAAAGGGAATGATAGGAGACAATTTTCCATGTATATTTTCTTGCCTGACGTTCGAGATGGGCTATGGAATTTAATTGGTAAGTTGAGTTCCGATCCCGAGTTCCTAAACCGCCATCTCCCTAAGCAAGAGGTCAAATTGGGAGAGTTCAAGATCCCCAAATTCAAAATATCTTACGGGTTGGAGGCATCTCGAGTTCTAAAAGAGATGGGAGTACATTTGCTCTTCTGTGGGGATGGGGGCCTGACAGAAATAGCCGATTCACCCGTCACCGGCGGAGCATCGATTTTGCACAAGTCTTTTATCGAAGTTAATGAGGAAGGAACCGAAGCTGCTGCCGCATCTTTCATGGCAGTTGGGTGTTCCTTCATGGCGCCTCCTCCTCCGGACTTCGTTGCTGATCACCCTTTCTTTTTCTTGATCAGGGAGGACACAACAGAGGTGGTGCTTTTCATGGGCCACGTGCTCGATCCCTCTGTGGCCGCGTAAATAATGAATCTGTTCTCCCCTCCCTCCGTTCATGAGTGCTACTTTATGAGTGTGTTTTTCAGTAGTTTAAACTGTGGAGTGGCTTAGTTTGTCTTGGATATTTTTTGTGTGCTGAATTGCTGGTATAAGGATTATTTCATTTTACTGCTGCTCAGGTTACTGCTTTGATTACTATTATTATAGAATCACTGCAATGATATTGTTATGTTTGTTAATGTTGTGTAATTTCTCAAATAATTCGCAACAACTGGTGAATTGGTCTATTGGGCCTTTTATGCCCATTAGGCCGTTTTGCACCAGCCTAATTGAAATGTAATGTTCAAATCACGTTATATAGACTTGGCCTCAGATAGTATGCAGAGCACCACTTCTCTTATCGTCTCAAAAGTACAAAAAATCAGGGGCAATATACAAAACTGTTATACCCAATTTGGGCACTCGAACATAATATTCCCTACACTGGTGGGAGCATAATCTGAACATTTTCAATTCGGTTACCAAGTCAAAATAAAACTATATGACTAAATGAAAGCAAATAGGAACAATAATTAGTACAGACTTGCTGAAGTTAATATTCGCCCAATTGTTTGACGTTGTCACCAAATTTGGTATACAGAGATCTTATATGTGCATATTGGGCCTGCAAGGAGGAAGCTTATCACGATATCGCGGAGGAACCCTTCTGAAAGGTCTTCGTACGATGCGAATCGGGACAAGAGATTGCTCTTCTGATCCAAGGACCTCTCCTTTCGTGACGGAATGATGCCCAAAGCTTAATTGTGGACGATCGAGATGGCTTTTTAATCCGCCGCTATGATCCAATATTGGGTAGCTTCTTGATCCTCCATTTCACATTCAGTGCATCCAAGAATTGCCATCCGATGAGGTATTGATCAGCTTTTCCGGAAGCACGCATGAAGCCAGAGTTCATGCCGGCATGCCCTCTTTGGTGAGGCAAGCAGGGCCGACACTGAAGGCCACCTTGCAGATGTTATCGAAAGCGAAGTGTTCAATAACATCTTGCAGCACGACAATCTCTTCTCTTTCTTCCGCTCTCTTTAGCAACGGCATCAAGCTGTGCTGTATCTCAACCTGCACTGCATCCACAACGAAGTTACGGAGCGATGTTGTATTGAATTCATAGCTCGCCACCTTTCTCTGCTACTTCAAATCATCCCAAATATTCATTATAAGGTTCAAGTCCTTCAAATCAAATATGCTTAATTGATAAAAAAATATTCAATTTAAAAAATCTAAAATAAAAAGAAGAATATTGAATATAGGGCCTAGTTGAGGAGGTCTATTTATATTAGTTACTTCTTTTCTAACTTTCAGTTTTCTGCACCTATGAGAAAAGTGGGGAATTTTGTACAAAATAACTATCTAAAGTTTTATAATTTACAACATAATCATATCAAACAAACTAACTCTAGGAATGTAAGGAATGTAAAGGCGATGAATCGTTTACCGTATTCATTAAAACGGTGAAACGACTGTACGTATTATACGTATGGGAAATAAAAAAAAGCAAGTTTGTTATGATTGTATGAATAGGTTATTACGATTTTCAAAGTTGTTAAGATTATATGTGATATTTGTTTGATTGTTAGGATTGTATGGATAAATTGTTAGAATTTTCAGGTTGTTGACATTATATGTGATTTTTTTTTTAGAGAAATATGTAGAACGCTAGCTGCATCGTTTATTTCATTTAGAAATAAACTAAGCTAGAAATGTGAATCAACTAGGATTAGAGTCTCAGATATCAATCACGAAACCCTTTGCCACTTTATGAACGAGTCGGTATTATATGTGATTTGTTGAAATATTTATATAGTTGTTTGAATTATATATGAGATATAAAAAAAAAAAAAAAGTAAAAAATGATAAATAATTTACTATTTTTTTGTAAGAAATTAGAAATGCGGTAAATCGTTTACCGTCTTTACGAAGGCGGTGAATCATTTGCTGTTTTTAAAAAAAATGTTCTCTCCAGTAGAGGAAGGGTTAGTTTTTTAAATATAATTTTAGTTCAATTATTTCGCAAAAAATAAAATTTTAAAAAATTATTTTATAAAAAATTTGAAAAAGTGGAGATGAGCGCGTAGCTCTTGAAATAAACAAGAAAGGTAAAGCTTGGGCGCCAAGTTTTGTCCACCAGAACAAGGATACAGGCAGAGAGCTGAAACTACACAACTTACAACTTGGCGAGATACAAAATTAACCGTCAGATCAGTATTACATACAATTGGTGATTTTCTTTCCAAAATTGAAAATAAATTTTTTTCTGAAAAAAAGGAAAAGATTCTGAAGAAGATATTTGAAAAATGAGAATCGCTGTGATCTCGGCAGGGGAAGTGATCAACAAAATTACTGGCCCCTAGTATATATTTTTGCTCTACAAATAATCAGCGACAACTGGGTTGAGCTAATATCTTTTTTTTTTTTTTTTTTTTTTTTTTTTCTTTTTTTTTTTTTTTTTTTTTCTCCGAGGCCCCTATTACCACTGTCAGAAATTAATTCATGCGCTTCAAACGAACGCTTGGCGAAGACGCTACCTTTTCTCAAAAAAAAAAAAAAAAATAATCAGCGACAACTTTACATCTCTTTCTTTTTATTATTATTATTATTATTTTTTTCCTTGTTTGTTTTGGACCCCTCTCTCTTTGAAAGGAGGCATGTTCTCCGCGTCGCGCTCTTTCATCTCGTCTCTTTCCTCCTCCCTCCGCCCTCGTGTGCTGATAAGTACGAGACGCTTAGCATCGTCTCCTCCGCCGCCGCTTCCTGAAACGCGCTTCGCCCCGAAGAAGGCGATGAGCCTGAGCGAGTGCGTCGCCCACCAAACCGCGTTCGCCCTGCGCCTCGCGCAACGCGTGGCCGCCGCCGCCGCGGCGGAGGAGGGCGCCAACGTCGCGTTCTCGCCGCTCTCTCTCCACGCGCTCCTCAGCCTCGCCGCGGCGGGGACGCGGGGCCCCGCCCTCGACGAGCTTCTCGCCGTGCTCGCCCCCGCCGGCGGCGCCACCGCTGACGACGTCGCTGCCCTCGCCGCCGACGTCGTCGGCCGCGTCCTCGCCGACGCCTCCGCCCGCGGTGGGCCCCGCGTCTCCTTCGCGAACGGGGTGTGGGTCGACGCCTCCCTCTCCCTCAAGGCCGCGTTCGCGGAGATCGCCGCCTCCGCTTACAAGGCGGAGATCCAAACTGTCGATTTCCAAACCAAGGTTCGAATCCTCGCTCCACGATCTTTTTTTTCTTTTTGTCGTTTTCTTTTCCTTTTTCTTTTTGTTGTTCGTTATCGAGTTATTAGGGTTTTTGTGGGGTTTTAGCAGGAATATGTATGTCTTAGGGGGCTCGGATCAACCTAAAAAATTATTAGTCTCGTAGGTAGAGAAATGCTGACAACCATATATGGTGTCGAATTGAATCTAACTGAATCATGGTTGAAATAGAAATGGTTCTGATACTATATCAAATCGCCGAGACCAACCCAACAGCTAAAGTTCGCAGTGAATAAACCCCTCTGACATCGTGTAGAAGATTCTATTTTTTTTTCTTTTAGTATTCTAGGATTTGAGGCAGATGAGCACCGATGAATATGTTTCTCTTCCAATTTTTTTATATATCTTGTCTTGCTATAAATTCTCACTTCAGTCCGTGCATACTAATTTTTTTTTCTGTAACTGAACAGTTTTTTTTTTTTTTTTTCTTTTGCTACCCCTCTACTCTGAGGATCAAAATGGCAACCTAAGAGGGGGGGGGTGAATTAGGTTTCTAAAATAAAAAGCCAAAAATCAAGCTAATTAAAAAATCCAAAGCAATCAACAAAGATAGAGATATAGAGAAATGCAAACACAAAGAAGCACACGGTCGATTTGTTTCGAGGTTCGGCACTTTGCCTACGTCTCCGCCAACTTCTCAACGCAAGAGAATATTGGATCTCCACTAGATGATGCTTTTGCGGGCAAGCACCAAGCCTTCACACCAATACCTTCTTCTTATCAAGCTTCAAGACTTTGCCTCTCTCTTTTTACAAGAATAAATCTCACTACAATTTCACTCAAGTTAAGAGAGAGAATTGAGAGCTAAGTGTTTTAAAATGCTGAAGTTTTTAGCTTAAAATCAAGTGCAAGAAGATACCTTTGAGAAGCCCAAAGGTCATCTATTTATAGCCTCGGCCAGCTCCTGGAAGTTGATATTTCGGGCGCCCTAAAGTACATTCCGGGCGCCCGGAACTTGTGTACGCGCACTGCGGTTCCCCGTCATCCCGGCCCGCGTGCGCCGCTTTTCCGGATCCGTACGTCATGATTACGGGCGCCACGACATGCGTGCGACTTTCGACCGGGTCGTGCACGCGCGCCGAAATTCTGACAAAACCTTTTAGGGCTTCCCGAAATTTGCGGGCGCCCGAAATTTGTGGGCGCCCTGTACTGGGCCCGAACTTTTGCGCCGACTTTCCAGAACCGTACACTTGGGCCGTCGGGATTTGTGGGCGCCTATACTTGCGCCCGAGAACTTTCGGACGCGCGGCGCGCGCCGCTGCGCGCCGCGCACGCGTTGCACTGTGCTACCGGTGCGCCGCGCGAACTTTCGGCTGTCAAGTTAGACATTTCGGTCGACCTCGACATATTTCCGGGCGCCCAGAAATGGTAAGAACTTTCTGGACTGCTTCGATCAGCAGGGAGACAGATCCAAAAATAAACAAAACATTTGGATCCACTTTAGGTCGCCGAACGAGTCCAAATCAAAGAACTCAGTTTGAGCGGTTTATAAAGTTACAATTGAAAAGATTAAACTTTGCTCAAGATATCTCACTCTATTTAGGATTTTAATTTAAGTAAATGTAGAGAGAGTGAGTTTGTCAATTTGACAAAAGAAGCAAATGTAGCTTCAATAGGTGAAGCTTGCAATAGGTGAAGCTTGATACTTAGAGGATTGCCCATCTTGAGTCCTTTTGAAGATAGAAAGATCTAAAACACAAAGCTCAAGATAAGAGATTAGTCCAATAGAAGTGATTATTTGTTATCATCAAAATCTAATACAATATTAGGGCCACTAGGCCAACAATCTCTCCTTTTTGATGATGACAAATAATGTGATATAAGATTCAAATGAGTAGAATGCTCCCCTAAATATATGCATAGATTTAGCAACAAATATCATAAATCAAAGTGTATACAATGCATAGGATCATCATGAATCAAAGTGTGTACAAAGTATAAGCATTCAACACAAAGTAAACGCAAATAACATCATAACATAAGAAGCATAAGAGCATAACAAGTATCCAAAATATAAGAACATATCAAGCTTCCAATCCAATATATATATCACATAAAGTTTCTCTCCCCTTTTGTCATCATAAAAAAGCATAAAAGAAAAGTAGCATAAAGGGATAAGAGCATAAAAGAGAGAATCAAGCATTCAAATCAATCATTCCTAATTCTCTTCTAAGTAGAGTGAATCTATCCTCACTAAGGGGTTTAGTAAAAATGTCCGCTAATTGATGATGGGTGTCCACAAAATCTATAGTGACATCTCCCTTTTGAATATGATCTCTAATAAAATGATGTCTAATCTCAATATGCTTAGTTCTAGAATGTTGAATAGGATTTCTAGAAAGGTTGATGGCACTAGTATTGTCACATTTGATTGGAACTTGTTTTAGATGCACTCCAAAGTCCTCAAGGGTTTGTTTCATCCATAAAATTTGTGCACAATAACAACCCGCCGCAATATACTCGGCTTCGGTGGTTGAAAGTGCAACCGAATTTTGCTTTTTCGAAGACCATGAGACTAAGGAGTGACCAAGAAATTGACAAGTCCCACTAGTACTTTTCCGATCAACTTTGCACCCGGCAAAGTCGGCATCCGAAAAGCCAATGAGATCAAAACTAGTACCCTTGGGATACCATAATCCTAAGTTGAGAGTTCCCGTAACATATCTAAGTATTCTCTTTACGGCCACTAAGTGTGACTCCTTAGGTCGAGCTTGAAACCGAGCACATAAGCAAACACAAAACATATTGTCCGGCCTACTTGCGGTAAGATAAAGTAAACTACCAATCATACCTCGGTAGAGCTTGATATCAACATCCTTGCCTTTTTCATCCTTGTCAAGTTTAGTTGCGGCACTCATTGGAGTGCTTGTTTCTTTTGAGCTTTCCAAGCCAAATCTTTTGATTAGGTCTTTTGCATATTTGGCTTGATTAATGAAGATTCCATCCTTCATTTGTTTGACTTGGAGTCCAAGGAAGAATGAGAGCTCATGCTCATTTCAAACTCATTTTGCATTAGTGTAGAAAATTCCTTGCAAAGAGATTCATTAGTAGCACTAAATATAATATCATCCACATAAATTTGAACAATGAGAAGATCATTGTCCTTTATCTTAATAAATAGTGTAGTGTCAATTTTTTCTCTTGTGAAATTATTTGAAGTGAGAAAAGTGCTAAGTCTTTCATACCAAGCTCTAGGAGCTTGTTTTAAACCGTAAAGTGCTTTTGAAAGTTTAAAAACATGATCCGAAAAGTCGTGCTTTTCAAAACCGGGTGGTTGCTCAACATAGACTTCTTCGGAAATAAATCCATTTAAGAAAGCACTTTTAACATCCATTTGAAATAACTTGAAGTTCATGTAAGAGGCAAATGCCAAAAGAATTCGAATAGCTTCAAGTCGAGCAACCGGTGCAAAAGTTTCATCAAAATCAATTCCTTCAATTTGGTTGAAACCTTGGGCCACTAGTCTAGCCTTGTTTCGAACCACGACACCCGATTCATCTCGCTTGTTTCGGAAGACCCATTTAGTGCCAATAACGGTATGATCACTTGGTCTTTCCACAAGCGTCCAAACTTGGTTCCTCTCAAATTGGTTGAGTTCATCTTGCATCGCAATGAGCCAATTTTCATCATTGCTAGCTTCAACAAAATTTTTAGGTTCAATTTGAGATATGAAAGCCAAATTGTCACAAAGTAATCTTAAAGAAGATCTTGTCTTGACCGTTTGACTTGGATCTCCAATAATGGAGTCCTTGGGATGATAAGTAGCAAATTTCCACACTTTAGGTAGAGGAGTAGGTTCATCATCTTTGGGAATGAACTTCTCAACATCCTTAGATTGTTCAACATCTTGAGGTGTGGAGTTTATGTTTAGCTTCTCAAAGTCAAGAAGATCATCTTCAAAAGAGATATCCTTGCCTTTAAATTCTTCAAAAAGAACATGCATACTTTCCTCAATTACTAAAGTTCGTCGATTATAAACTCGATAAGCTTTACTAATAGAGAAATAACCCAAGAATATTGCTTCATCGGATTTAGCATCAAACTTTCCCAACTTGTCTTTTGTGTTCAAAATGAAGCATTTACAACCAAAGATCTTGAAGTAACCAATATTGGGAATTCTATAATGCCACAATCGAAAGGAGTTTTCTCAAGAATTGGTCGAATTAGAACACGGTTCATAATATAGCAAGCCGTGTTTACGGCTTCGGCCCAAAAATACTTAGGCAACTCCCCCTCAATTAACATAGATCTAGCCATTTCTTGGAGAGATTTATTTTTGCGTTCAACAACCCCATTTTGTTGAGGTGTTCGAGGGGTAGCAAATTGATGTTCTATTCCCAATTCATTGCAAAACTCTTCAAATTTGCGATTTTCGAATTCACCGCCATGATCACTTCTAATTTTGGAGATCATACAACTCTTCTCATTTTGAACACGATAGACAAAATCTTTGAAGGATTTAAAAGTGTCATACTTGTGTCTTAAAAATAAAGTCCAAGTAAATCTAGAGTAATCATCAACAATTACAAAAACATAGTTGCTTCCACCAAGGCTAGTGACATCAATTGGTCCAAAGAGGTCCATGTGAATCAATTCCAATGGCCTAATAGTGGAGACAAAATTTTTAGATTTAAAAGATGATTTTACTTGCTTAGCTTGAGCACAAGCATCACAAATCTCACTTTTGGCATAATCTATTTTAGGTAAACCTTTTACTAGTTTTCTTTTAGAAAGTTTTGAGAGAGAGTCCATACTAGCATGTGCTAACCTTTTATGCCAATGCCAAGATTCGTGATTAGTTTGAACCGAAAAACATTTTTCTCCTTCAAGTGAAAGTTTGCCTAAATCAACGGTATAAACATTCTTAGATCGAAATCCCACAAAAGCTACCTCATTAGTAGATGGTTCAAGGATACTACAATGAGATGCTTCAAATTTTACAAAATAGCCTTTGTCACATAATTGACTAATGCTTAGTAAATTATGTTTAAGGCCATCAACTAAAAGAACATTGGAAATATTAACCTTGTCATTACCAATAGTGCCGATTCCAATAATCTTTCCTTTTGTGTTGTCTCCAAAGGTGACAAATCCTCCATCTTTCATTTCAATAGATTTAAACTTGGTTTGATCCCAAGTCATATGTCTTGAGCATCCACTATCTAAATACCATTTGTTGCTTGCACCTTTTGATTGGAGACACACCTCATCTTCAAGAGTCATAAGACATAGTGTTGAGCTATGCTCCTCAAGGCAAATTTGGGCAACTTCTTTTTCCGATTCGTCATCGCTAGACTCGTCGGGGGCATCCCAATTTAATGCATTGAAAGCTTTCTTCTTTTTGTCTTTCTTAAAGGGCTTGCTTGGAAGAGTGCATTCACTTTTCAAATGCCCCGGTTTGTTGCAATTGTAGCAAATGATTCATTTCTTCAATCCTTCACCTTTAAACCCATCTCGTTTAGGTCTCCTCAAGTTGCGCTTCTTGATTAGTCGGTCGAGCCTCTTTGAAATCATAGCAATTTCTTCGCTCGAACCTTCTTCGTCATCTTCACTATCGGAAGCAACGACTCCTTTAAGTGCAAGGCTTTTCTTTTTCGGGAGCTACTTCGTTGTCATACTCCTTGAGGCGTTGTTCATGCGCCATGAGCGATCCGACAAGTTCATCAATCTTTACTTTGTCCAAGTCATGAGCTTCTTGGATAGCCGTAACCTTAGGTATCCAACTTCTTGGTGGCACTCGAAGGAGTTTTCGCACCAAGTCCGATTTAGGAAAATCCTTGCCTAAGGCTTTCAAGCTATTCACAATGTTAGTAAATCTTGTGAACATATTCGAAATGGATTCACTTTCCTCCATTTTGAATAGTTCATAACTTGACATGAGCATGCTTATTTTAGATTCCTTCACCCTAGAAGTACCTTCATGAGTAACTTCTAATTTATCCCAAATCTCTTTAGCCGTTGTGCATATAGAGATTCGATGAAATTCTTCTCTACTAAGAGCGCAAAGGAATGAATTGATAGCTTTAGCATTCAATTGAAAGCGAGATTTTTCCGCTTCATTCCATTCCGCTTCATTCCATTCCGCTCTAGGTTTTGATGGAGTGATATAACCACTTTCGACTATATCCCAAACATCAAAATCTAGAGATTGAAAGAATATCTTCATTCTAATCTTCCAAAAAGGATAATCGGTTCCATCAAAAAATGGTGGCCGAACAATAGATTGTCCTTCGATATTCTTTCCCATAGATGCCATTCTCACTTAGATGTTAATCTAAATAATGTGAGACCTCGCTCTGATACCAATTGAGGATCGAAATGGCAAACTAAGAGGGGGGGTGAATTAGGTTTCTAAAATAAAAAGTCAAAAATCAAGTTAATTAAAAAAAAACCCAAAACAATCGACAAAGAGAAATATAGAGAAGTTCAAACTCAAGAATCCACACGGTCGATTTGTTTCGAGGTTCGGCACTTTGCCTACGTCCCCGCCAACTTCTCAACGCAAGAGAAAGTTGGATCTCCACTAGTTGATGCTTTTGCGGGCAAGCACCAAGCCTTTACACCAAGATCTTCTTCTTATCAAGCTTCAAGAATTTTCTCTCTCTCTTTTTACAAGAATAAATCTCACTACAATTTCACTCAAATTGAAAAAGAGAATTGAGAGCTAAGTGTTTTAAAATGCTGAAGTTTTTAGCTTAAAATCAAGTGCAAGAAGATGCCTTTGAGAAGCCCAAAGGTCATCTATTTATAGCCTCGGCCAGCTCCTGGACGTTGATATTTCGGGCGCCCTAAAGTACATTCCGGGCGCCCGGAACTTGTGTACGCGCACTGCGGTTCCTGCATCCTGTCAGCCGCGTGCGCCGCTTTTCCGGATCCATACGTCATGATTACCGGGCGCCCTGACATGCGTGCTGACTTTCTGACCGGGTCAGGCACGCGCGCCGAAATTCCTGACAAAACCTTTTAGGGCTTCCTGAAATTTGCGGGCGCCCAGAAATTTGTGGGCGCCTGTACTTGGGCCCGAGAACTTTTGCGCCGACTTTCCAGGAACCGTACACTTGGGCCGTCGGGATTTGTGGGCGCCACGTACTTGCGCCCGAGAACATTCGGCACGCGCGCCGCGCTGCGCCGCCGCGCGCCGCGTTACTGTCTTTGCCCAGTGCCCCGCCACCGAGTCAGAACTTTCGGACCCTACTGTCGTATAGTCCAGAACTTTCGGACCGTACTGTCGTACAGTCCAGAACACGCAACCTGTCAAGTCAGACATTTCGGTCGACCTCGACATATTTCCGGGCGCCCAGAAATGGTAAGAACTTTCTGGACTGCTTCGATCAGCAGGGAGGCAGATCCAAAAATAAACAAAACATTTGGATCCACTTTAGGTCGCCCAGAACAGAGTCCAGAAATCAAAACTGAACAGAACTTAGATTTTGAGCAGTTTATAAAGTTACAATTGAAAAGATTAAACTTTGCTCAAGATATCTCACTCTATTTAGGATTTTAATTCAAGTAAAAGTAGAGAGAGTGAGTTTGTCAATTTGACAAAAGAAGCAATTGTAGCTTCAATAGGTGAAGCTTGCAATAGGTGAAGCTTGATACTTAGAGGATTGCCCATCTTGAGTCCTTTTGAAGATAGAAAGATCTAAAACACAAAGCTCAAGATAAGAGATTAGTCCAATAGAAGTGATTATTTGTTATCATCAAAATCTAATACAATATTAAGGCCACTAGGCCAACATACTCTAGTTATTATTCTACATTAATTTTGTGTTTGTTTATCAAATTTTTTTTCTTTTGATTTAGGCTGGTGAGATTACCGATCAGATTAACTCATGGGTTAGTTCGGCAACAAATGGTCTTATAAAAAATATGATTTCCCGCGGAGCTATCGATCAATTCACTACGTTGGTGCTCGGTAATGCTATTTACTTTAAAGGGGCTTAGGCTGATACATTCGACGCATCTGGAACCAAAGACGGTGAGTTCCACTTGCTCAACGGAAATTCTGTACGAGTGCCCTTCATGACTAATCAGGAAATGCAGTTCATGTCTTCGTACGATGACTTCAGAGTGCTTAGGCTTCCGTATAGAAAAGGAAAGAATGATAGGAGACAATTTTCCATGTATATTTTCCTGCCCGACGATCGAGATAGGTTATGGAATTTAATTGATAAGTTGAGTTCCAATCCCGAGTTCCTAAACCGCCATCTCCCGCAGCGGGAGGTCAAATTGGGAGAGTTCAAGATCCCCAAATTCAAAATATCTTACGGGTTGGAGGCATCTCGAGTTCTAAAAGAGATGGGAGTACATTTGCTCTTCTGTGGGGATGGGGGCCGGACAGAAATAGCCGATTCACCCGTCACCGGCGGAGCATCGATTTTGCACAAGTCTTTTATCGAAGTTAATGAGGAAGGAACCGAAGCTGCTGCCGCGTCTTTCATGGCGGTTGGGTGTTGCTTCATGGCGCCTCCTCCTCCGGACTTCGTTGCTGATCACCCTTTCTTTTTCTTGATCAGGGAGGACACAACACAGGTGGTGCTTTTCATGGGCCACGTGCTCGATCCCTCTGTGGCCGCGTAAATAATGAATATGTTCTCCCTCCGTTCATGAGTGCTACTTTATGAGTGTGTTTTTCGGTAGTTTAAATTGTGGAGTGGCTTAGTTTGTCTTGGATATTTTCTGTGTGCTGAATTGCTGGTACAAGGAATATTTCATTTTACTGCTGCTCAGGTTACTGCTTTTATTACTATTATTATAGAATCACTGCAACGATATTGTTATGTTTGTTAAATGTTGTGTAATTTCTCAAATAATTCGCAACAGCTGGTGAATTGGTCTATTCGGCCTTTTATGCCCATTGGGCCTGTTTTACACCAGCCTAATTGAAATGTAATGTTCAACTCACGTTATATAGACTTGGACTCAGATAGTATGCAGAGCACAACTCACGTTATGTTAGTGAGTGTGTTTGGTTGGGGAAAAAGGGGCACCCCTTATACCCAAACAAAAAAAAAAAAATATGGGGTGGGGTTGGGATAGCAAGCCCACACAAGAAGCTAATCCCACCGCAATTAAATTTTTTAATTTAAATTAAAATTTGAATTTTAAATTTAAAAATTTATAATTTATAATTTTAAAATTAATGTTTTAAATTTTAAATTTTAAATTTTAAATTTTAAATTTGATCATTTATATTTTTTAAATTTAGATTTTATCTTAAATTTAAAATTTGATAATTTATATTTTTTAAATTTAGATTTGATCTTATATTAAAAATTTAGAACTTTGAATTTTCAAATTTGAGATTTTTAATTTTTAATTTTAGTTTTATATTTTTGAAATTTAAGAGTTATATATTTAAATTTAAAATTTTAATCACATGTCGGTCGGTTTAATTTATTGCATTAATTGATGAAATTAATTTATGATAGGGGTCATTTAGAAAGCCTGTTGAATAAAATTAATTTATGATAAGGAGTCATTTGGAAGGCCCATTAGTTTATTAAATTAATTTATGACAATGAGGGCCCATAAAATTAATTCATAGAATTAATTCGTGATAAGGGCCTATTTTGAAAATACATGAAATTAATTTGTAGAATTAATTTATGATAAAGGGTCAGTTGGAAAGCTCAAGAAGTTAATTCTTAGAATTAATTCATACTAAGGCTTAGTTTGGTATTGAAGTCTATCTACGTGTCACGCCCCGGGTTGCTCGGGCAACCGGGCACGCCGACAATCCGCCGTACACAAGGAAAATTTTTCCTTGTATACGAAGCGTAGTTGTACCTGTATAGAAATACAACGCTACAAGCAGTAGCATAGAGCAGAAACATACTATAAATATAAGCAGGTAGTACAAAAGTACTATACACATACAAGTTCACAAAGACTACTACTCGCTCCAGCGAGTTCACGACTGTATGAACAAAAGAGTAAACCAATAGTAACTACCGATGAGGAAGACGGCTAACACGACACCGGTCGGGAAGGGCTCTAGCTCGCGACGCCTTACCACCACGGTCCCCTCGAAGCGACGGCGTGACGCCGAAGGCCCCGCAAGGGTGGAAGAAACGGGCGTGAGAACTACGTAAAACGAGGTAGTCCTCGGTGGGTGCCGCCCAAAACAACATCGGTCCACCCACTAAGTCTACGGGGTAAGTAAGAGTAGGAAAAAGGAAACTGAAACATTCTACGGCTATAAGTCACTACTCGAACACTCAAGACTAACCACCCGTAGTACCAACCACACGACCCAATTTCACCAGGGACCGTGAAACACCGTCCCGCCCGTCGAAGCAACACTACAACTACCCCCGGGTAGCTAGCGGAGAGCAACCCACACGAGGCGCAGCGACACCAACGCAAAAGCACAAAGCCAGACTCCGGAGCGGCACTCGTGGGCGCGAACCAACCGAGTATGCAAGCGTATCTCTGTCGAGCTCAATCTGGCTCTCACAGGCATAGTCAAGTAACTGTGTCTAACCACTAACACACCACGTGCCCCTGGCACACACACTGTAACCGAACAGAAAACTGGGCCCACCGTCAGCCCCCGACGGTCCCTGACGACTCTACAGAACTGAGCTCGGCATCCACGGCGCGAGCGTCAAACAAACTACACTACTCTGAGTATCCGTCGCACTCCCCCGGCGACGATACGACACACACGGCTCCTAGAGCTAAAGCCGGTAGTGTAATATATGACGATTGATCGTAGTTTTCTCCTAAGTCAAGTCCAAGTCCAAACATGTATAAAAATACTACTTGTGAATATGCTCCAAAATTTAGATTTAATACTAGCTGATATTCATGAATTCGAGCTAAGGTCTAAACATTAAAACCGAATTATACATGTCGACTACTTAAACTTAGGAATGACCAATGGATGCCCACCTCTGTGGCGAATCCCTGGCAGCAAGGAGTGCCCTGGGTCCCTCGATCACCTCCGCTGATCCGTCACCGACCAAAAGACAACCTGCTGCGAAGAGATAAATCGGAAAGTCGATTTCTTCGAAATCTGTCCTAAAAGCTGCGGCTGAGAAAAGCTTAAAGTTAACTAAGCTATCCTCGTTCAACTTCAGCGAGCAAGGGCCCGAAATCTTCGCCTCGCAGTCAAGAATCCAACGGCTCCGGTTTCGCTGGATTCCGCCTCTCCTACGCTGAGTTCTAGGGGAAACATCGACGTCGATCTTTGGAAAACGACAAATCGGATTGTCGGATCTACGCTCGCGGGACAGCGGCTCGATAAAACGGCACTTCGACGGGCTAACTTTGCTCCAAATCCGGCGAGTAAGGTATCGCTGGAATCGTCTCGAAGTCGCGGATCCAATGCCCCAGATTTCGTCGCGATCCGAGTTCCCTACACGGAGAAAAGGCAAAACACCGCGGAGTGTCGCCGTAGTCAACGACGGTTCGAGGAGGAAAACGACAAGGGAGAAAACTGGGATTTCGACTGAGCTAACCTTCACGAAAAATTCCAAATAAATGCTCGTTGGATTCCTCTCGTCGACACGGTTCCAACGAGTCTAGGCACAGCGAAATCCGTCGCTTCTACGTCGCGTACGACCCAAAATACGGCGAGTCGACGTCGATTTCTGCACGATTCGGACTTAGCGCGAGAATCGTCGAAGTAGAAGCAATAGAAGCAAACTAGCTGAACCACTCACCCTTGTAATCCTCCTGGTTCAGCACCACGCCGAGGAGAAGGGAAAATAGCACCACGCTCGGCTCCCTCACAGCAACCCGACGTCGGAAACGCTTGCCGGCTTCGCGGCGCGTCGTCGGCGAAGTAGCAACCACCCAAGCTCTTCTACTCCAACCAAGGAAATCTAGAGAGAGAGAGAGAAGGAGATGAAGTAGAGAGAGTGGAGTGCTGCAAATGAGGCCTCCCACCCTCTCCCATGACGTGTAAGCATGCATGGGAAGGGGTGACAAAACCAAAGTGGCAATGACCAAACTGCCCTCAGCCCACCTAACACGCTGTACCGGTACAAACGGCCCCTTGTACCGGTATAAACAGGCAACCCGAGAGCAGTTCAGCGCGGCACCATACCGGTATATCTCTGGTGGCTATACCGGTGTAGCCATCATTCTTGTACCGGTACAAACCAAGATTTGTACGGGTATAGCTCACTGAAAATCCACTATTTCGCAGATTTTCAGGATTCAAGCTGCAATCGCGTTCCCACAAGGCCCGTTTGGCGTCCCATTGGCGCCAACGCGCCCCGGACTTGTCCCGACGCTCGCCTGAGCCGTCGACAAGTTCCAGCAGAAAAAATCCAGGTCACTACACTACGTAACCGACTCATCGCGATATGCAGACACCGCACGTAACGCGTACGAAGCCTAAGGGGTTTATTTGGAAAGTTCATAAAATTAATTCATAATAAGGGGGTCTATTTTACAAACCAATGAAATGATAAGGGGTCCATTTGGAAAGCCCAAAAAATTAATTTATAGAATTAATTCACAATAAGGGGCCTATTTGGAAAGTCCATGAATTCGGTTTGGGTTGGAGTTATTTGAATGATATAGGTTTGATAGTTTTTGTTGGATTTTATTTGTGGACTTTAGGTTTTTTGGTATTTTATTTGTGAACTTTGAATTTTTTGGAATTTTATTTGTGGACTTTGAATTTTTTGGAATTTTATTTGTGGACTTTAAGATTTTTGGGATTTTATTTGTAGATTTTCGGTTTTGGGTTGTGAAGCTTATTTATATGGATTTTCATTGGTTTTGGATCCAAATCCGCATGTGGGTTCAGATCGGTTTCGGGCTTTATATGTTCTGACCCTTAGCTTCAAATCTGCGTGTGGACTTGGATTGGTTTTGGGCTTTACATGTTCTTGGCCTTGGACCCGAATCTGCATATGGACTAAAATTAGTCTTGAACTTTACATGCTCTGGGCCTTGGATCCGAATCTGCTTGTGGGTTCTGCATGTGAGCTTGGTGCTTTTATTTTTTTTGAGTGCTTATAGAGTTTGTTCACTGGGTCCATGATGAATTGAACCACTTTCAAAATAGCTGAAATTCAATTCCTCAAAAGAAAAAAAAAAATTGTCCCCCCACCCCCCCCCCCTTTTTTTTTTTTTTTTTTTTTTTTTTTTTTTGACTGAGAAAAGTAACAACTGTTCTTCTTCTTCTTCTTCTTCTTCTTCTTCTTCTTCTTTTGTATTTGTTGTTTTTTTTTCTTCTCCTTTTTTTTTAATTTTTTTTGTTGGTTCTTCTCTTTTTTTTTTCTTTTTCCTTTTCTTTTTTTTTCTTTTTTTTTTGCTGTCAGACAGAGAGAGAGAGAGAAACCCAACAATATTTTTTTGTACTTGTTGTTTTTTTCTTTTCTTTTTTTGGTTTTTTATTTTTCTATTTTTCTGTTGACTGTTGACTGTCATAGAGAGGAAGTCTCTCTCTCTCTCTCTCTCTCTCTCTCTCTCTCTCTCTCTCTACCAAACGGAGAGAGAGGAAGAGGAGGTGCCCTCCTTTTCTTTCTTTTCTTTTTTTTTTTTTTGCTATTTTTTGCTATTTTTTGTTTGTTTGTTTTTTTTTTTTGGGTTCATTTCATCTCCATTTTTTTTATATACAAAATTGATGAATGTGGTGATACTTATTACGAAGATAACAATACGATCGAGTCGAACGAAGATGGCGAATCAAAATAGTTTCCATCCATTTTTTATTATCATTTTTTTTATTACGTTTTGTTCAAGTATGCAGAGTTTAATCGTGTCGAGCCTATCACGAAGATGGCCGCTCGATTAACTATTTTGATCATGTCGAGTCTATCGCGAAAATGATTGCCATGTCGAGCCTATCACGAAGATGACCGCACGGTATTCGTAGCAAAATAAATGGTGCTCGATCACCTATTTTGACCATGTCGAGCCTATTGCGAAGATGGCACGATTTTAAGTAATAAAATATCCAGTTCAATCAATCATTTTGATCATGTCGAGCTTACCGCGAAGATGGTCGCACGGTTTAGAGATTAGTGATGCATACGCAGGGCAGAAGTGATGATTTAATGTCAAATTTGATCGGTTCGAAACCTATCACGAATATGATCGGATTAATCAAATTGACAAAAAAGTGCACTTACACTATGCGTATGCATACATGTCTTCTATTATTGTAGAAATTGTTGCGATTGTTGTTGTCGTTGTTGTCGTAGAATGCAAGAGCCGAAATCCTTTTTTCTTTTATTTTTTTTTGCTATATACGGACAAAGGAAGGGGTGCACATGGCACCCCCTCTGCCAACGCGTCAGGGAGGGGTTTTCCTCTCCTCATGCATGCATCCAAGAGAGAGCAAGGGAGAGGGGGAGAGAGAAAGGAAGGGTATATAGCAAAAATTTTCAGACCCGACTGATTTGATCCTTCATCAGTCGAATCGCTTAATCAGTCGAAAGGCGCAAACTTTGAGAATCATTATCCACAACCGTTTTACATCCCGAAGCATTTTCCGAAGAAGATTTTTGACTGGGTCAAGAATTGGGACGGCTCCCAACACCTATTAAAAGGCCTCATAAAAGAATTAAAAATAGCACGACATTATTGATGATCTTCTTATCCAGTTTTTGTTTAGAAAGCCTATAAATCTTGTAATTAATTTTATATTTCAGTTTACTGACCGTCACTAGCGCAAATGACAAAAGACTTGGTGGTTGATATTCGAGACCCAAGTTTGAATCTTAATTGATTCAAATTTTCAGCTAATTAGTTTATTTCTAAATGAAATAAACAAAGCGAATAGCGCGTTACCTTTTTCTCAAAAAAAAAATTTTAATTTAATTTAGAAATTTTTTGACTGAATCTCAACACAATATTATATTGGTAATTTAGAGAAGCTCAATACAGCGAGAATTAGGGGGCTTCCCAACAAAATTGTGCTTCAATTAGAGTGCAAATTGAATGAAGAGCTATTTAATAAGTTTTTATTGTGCGAGTTTGGTGAGTTTTGTGATTTATCCTAATCCGAGCCTTAAATATTGGGTTCAATTTAAAAGTTTTTGACAGCATCCCAACACTATATCGGAATTAAAACTTCTGTAGGCTCTTCTACTAGTGAAATTAAAAATTAATTTCTGAACCTCCTTGGACAGTACAGCTCCGTTTACTACAGCAAAAAAATTGTTAGATTTGTCTCTCTTAAATACTCTATTAAAACTAACACTTGGTGCTCAAACTAAAAATAGAATCGATATCAACCAAATCTAAGGAATCTTCTGGTAATAGAAGATTCACAATATTTTTGGGCTAAAGATTAAGGATTAGGACAAGTATACAGAGATATATTTTCTTATTTTTTGGACTACAAAAATTATATTCTAACTATACAATTTGCGTGCAGTGTTATCACTTGCAAAAATAAATGATATATTTCTTTATTATCTTTTCTTATTATATACAAATATAATTTACCTGCAATCTTAAATAGAACCTAAAATAGAATGTGGATCGTCTATATCTATATTCTATACTTGAATTGAGAATCCAAAGGGGGTACGGCAGGGCTCCCCGCGTTTCACGGGAGCCGGCGCGAGCCGGAGCAGGGGGCCGGCGCGGGACCGAGCCGGCGTGGACGCGGAAGCGGGCGGGCGGGCGAGCGGGCGGGGGCGCGGGGAGGGGAGCGGGCGCGGGCAGGGGCGCGGGCTCGGTCCCGGGCGTGCGGGCACTGGCCCGCCGGCGGGGCGCGCGGGCGCGCCGGCGGGTGCGCGAGCCGGCGCGGAGAGCCACTCCCCCTCTCTCTCTCTCTCTCTCTCATAAACTAAAGGGGAACCCACCGGAGCCCCCTCATTGCTCCGGTGGGTCCCACTTCTTTTTTTTTTTTCTCAATCTCTCTCTCTCTCTCTCTCACCTTAATACCCCTTCTCTCTTTCTCTCTCTCTCTCTCTCAACCATATATATATATATATATATATATATATATATATATATATATATATATATATATATATATATATATATATATATATTTTTCCCCTCTCTCACACTGTCACAACACACACTATATACAACTTCTTTTAAAAAAAAAATTTCATATATATATATATATATATATATATATATATATATATATATATATATATATATATATATATATATTAATGTTTTTCCCCTCTCTCACACTGTCACAACACACACTATATATACAACTTCTTTTAAAAAAAAATTTCAACTTATTTTTATTTTTTTGCGACTGCATCAAAGTTAAAATTGTATTATATGAACCAATCCTATTTTTTAATAATTTATATAATAAACATAAAATTTTATATGATTTAAAAAGTTTCAAATACCACCCACTCCTAATTTCAACGTAATTTATTTGGCCACTGTTTCTAAAATGAATGTGCTTCATATAAAGTTGGTGCTCTCTCTTTCTCTCTCTCTTCTTTTTTCCTCTTTTTTAAAATCTTTTTTTTGTAATAGTGTCACTCACATACAAAAAAATAAAATTAACAATTAAAATTTTAAATATAAATTAAAAATTAAAATTTAACTTTTAAATCGAATCTCTTACTTTGATGGATTGCGGGTGAGCGGGAGCGGCGCGAGTCGGCCGGCGCAAGCTTTTTTTGTGTGCTTTTTTCCTGTGGAACCCATAAAATTTAAAAAAATTTAAATATAAATGAGAATTGTTTTTGTGGGACTCTATTATATATATATATATATATATATATATATATATATATATATATATATATATATATATATATATATATATATATATGAATTGAGTTAGAATACTTTTAGAAGTATCTCCTTCATGGTGCTTTTAGCTATTGGATCTACTCCTTAATTACTAATAGTCTTTGGATCAAACACTATTCCACCTACCACCACCTACCACCATCATCTCAACCTCACATCTCTTCATCCAATGACTAAAAACTCAATAGACCACTCCCATGGTCTTTTGAAAAATATTACAACTCAACTCTCTCTCTCTCTCTATATATATATATATATATATATATATATATATATATCGTACCGTTTAGTACTCTTGATTCAAAAGTTATATAGATGGGTTCATATTTAGTTCTTGATTATAGCATAAATAATTTACCTTACATTAACTTTTATTATTCATATTTATGCTAAGTTTTGATTCTATATATCTTTTATCTCTAATATTATGCTAAGTTCCACAAAGTTAAAAATTATTGTTTTTCTACTTTTTGTGTAATTATTTTTATTCATGGCTACGATATTTTTTATATAATTATTTGCAATAAGTAAATTCAGAAATTATTTTATTTTTGTTTTCAAAACTTTCACATTAGTTATTTTCCTATTACAATTTTAAGATTACATTTATTGGAACGACATAATAAAATTCTTCACATTACAAAATAGGGCAAATTTTAAAAAATCGTTTCGCACTTTCTCACTTTGGTACCCTGTGGTTTAAAATGAACCACTTTGCATCGCTATGATTTTGTTTTTATTTCATTATATTATATATAAAAAACTTTAGATACCTATATAGATTTATTGAATATTTATAAACTGGATCTCAGTTTATTGAATATTTATAAACTGGATCTCATCTAAAATGTTTGCCTTTTGCAGGAGAGAATTAATTTGTTTGTCTTAATCGGACACATATTTCTTAAATTTGTTAATATTTTCCGTCGAGCCGATAGCGCAAGGATGTATTCGGTTGTTACATCGAATTTAAGATCCGAAGAAGTTCCTTTGGTTAAAGTAGCAAAAGCAACTCTCTTGACTATCATCCCAAAAAGCATAACCGAAGAAATTCTCTCGATTGATATTTCAACAACATCTATTCCTCCCAATTCTATCATACTTGGGGTAAGTCCTCCTCTTTAATTAATGTCATCGCAATAAATTATTTTAAATTAAGTCATCTTACTTTACAAAATTTCATAGTTGAAACAAAAATATATTAAAAAGCGTAATAAATTCTTTGTTGTTTTAGCTTACGCATGACGCGGGTCCCTTAACTAGTCACAATTAAAGGATGTAGCACCACAATTCAATCAGGATTTATTAATCAAATAAAATGAAACAAAAGAAAACTTCTTTACGGAAAGGCAACTGAAACCTAAAAAAATTAATTCCGAACCTCCTTGCGCAGCAAGCAATATCCTTCGGCACCAAGTATACGTCCAACTCATGTACCCCCATCTCCAGAACCATTATCCTACTATTGTTTATTGCAGCACCCACACACTCATCCAATTTGCACTACAAGACAAAAAGCAAATGAGGGACGCAAAGTAATAAGACTATCTATCTATTAAGAAAAAACTAGTTATTTTAAAAATAGTGTTAAGTTTGGGGTTAAGGTGGGGTTAAAGTATTTTTGTGTTTGGTTGGAAGTTGGAGTTAGTCGAGGATAGTGAAAAATAGTGTTTGGTTGAAGTAGGTGCGATAAGAAGAATGGTAGATTATTATGAATAGAAAAATAGTATTTGGTTGGAGTTTGGTGGGGTTAGATGGGATTAACTAAGCCGGGATAACTTTTTGAGGTGGGGTTTACTAACCCCACCTCTTTTTGGTGGTGTTTGGGGATAAAATGGGGGTTAAGAGATTATTCCACCCCTTAACCCCCAACCAAACGGGGGATGCCCCGTTTTTTCATGAAATTTGTTACGTGATAATACATTATTCGTCTCCTCTCCACACTCTATGATGCTTCGCCTTTCTATCTTATCTCTATCTAATGCTTCGTCTTTCCACCCGTACATTTTCTAATTAATATATTCATATGATATATTTTTTATCTAGACAAATCGTTTTAAAAAAAAGAATACCTATTTGCTGTTATAACTTTCATTATTATTATGTATAATTTATTTATTTGTTGTAACTTTTGTCACATTTGTATATATCTATTTTATATTTTTTATAACGTTAGCCGGTTGTAATGCGCAGATAACTTCACTAGTATAAATATTATTTATACATCTCATTCTCGCCTATAAATTTTACACCCTATGCGCATTCAATGGGTAGGAATGCTTCCGTTGTCATATAATAAATATGACGCCCCCCTTGGATGAGAGGGTGTAGATCAAACACACTATACGGGATATGTGGCTAGTAAAACATATGATAATTATTTGTGCGATTTATTAAAACGAGAAAAACAAAAAGAATACAACGTAAACTTGTATTCCACCGCACAACTACTATCCAACAAATTTGCGATTAATTAAACGCATTCTAATCGAAGGGTGTGTTTGGTTCGACTTATTTTTAGGAATGGGAATGGGAATGGGCTAATCCGTTTGTCGGTGTTTGATGCGAGATATTCCGATTAGATTAAGTGGAATGGGAATCCTCAATCGCCTCTTCTTTCAATCCGAGGAGAATTTGGATTGAAAGTTGAATCCGGACGGAATGAATATTTTTTAACTTTTTTAATTAAAATATAAATTTAAACTTAAAAATTAAATATATAATTTTAAATTTTAATTTGAACTTGAATTAAAAATTAAAATTTAATCAAGTATTTTCAATCTAACTTATAAATTTGAATTTAATTTAAACTTTAATTTAAATAAAATTTTATTCACATTTTATTTAAAATTTAAATTAAATTTAGGGATTCAAATTAAAATTTAAATTGTAAATTTGAATTTGAATAAATCAAATTTATATTTTGAATTATACACTCAACTTCAAAGTTTAATTATTTAAAAAAAAATCGATTTAAAATTTTAATATTATTTCAAAATTTTAATGTAAATTTTTAAAATTTAATTTTCAATTTGCATTTAAATTAATATATTAATTATAAAGATAAAATTAATATATTAATTTGATTATTTTTATATCTAAATTTAACGAAACATAGACAATCGGAATAATTTATTAGATTCCAATTCAGTGATGAACCAAACAGAATTAAGTAATGAATCATTCCGATTCGATTCCAACTTATTTCGATTTCGATTAGATTCCAATTTCAACTTTGAACCAAACACGCCCTTAAAAAAATACAATTACTATTTAAAGTTGCTAATTCCACAACACTCGCAAAAAGAAAAGACAAAAAGAGGGCCGTTCCAAGCTCGCCAAAAAAAAGAAAAGAAAAAGAAAAAGAAAAAGAAAAAGAGCCCATGAAATACATTATCCCATCAATGTTTAGTATTTATATACACCAAGTATTCGTTCCTTGCCGACCAACTGTTTGTTCACTGAACTCTGTGAGAAAGCAGACATGGAGCTCTCCACTCTCTCGCCGCTAGTTCTCCTCTGCCTTCTTCCCTTCTTCCTCTACCTCTTCTTCTTCCGTCAAGATCAATCAAGAAAACCCACCATCTACGGCCTAAAACCCTACCCACTTCTCGGCTACCTCCCGCAGTTCATCAAGAACCGCCGCCGCTTCCTCGAATGGACGACTGAAATTCTCCTCGCAAGTCCGACGCGCACGATGGGCTTCCGCAGCCTCGGGCAGGTCAGCGGCATCATCACTGCCGACCCTGCGAATGTCGAGCACATGCTGAAAATCAACTTCAGGAACTACCCGAAGGGTCAGCGCACGGTCGCCTTGCTCGAAGATTTCCTCGGCCGCGGAATCTTCAACTCAGACGGGGAGCATTGGAAGCGGCAGAGAAAGCTGGCGAGCCACGAATTCAATTCGAAGACGCTCCGCAACTTCGCGGTGGACGCCGTGCAGTTCGAGATGCAGTACAGACTGCTCCCGCTGCTGAAGAGAGCGGAAGAAAGAGATGAGGTCGTCGAGCTGCAAGACGTTCTCGAACGCTTTGCGTTCGACAACGTCTGCAAGGTGGCGTTCGATGCCGACCCCGCCTGCCTCCGTGAAGACGGCTTTGCCGCCGGCGCGAACTCCGACTTCATGCGGGCTTTCGGAGAAGCGCAGTTCCTCGTCGGGTGGCGGTTCATGGATGCGCTGAAGGTGACATGGAGGATCAAGAAGCTTCTCAATGTCGGATCGGAGCGGCGGATAAAAGAAGCCATCTCGATCGTCCACAACTACGCCTTGGACATCATTCGGTCGCGAAGGGAGAGGCCTTTGGATCAGAAGAGCGATCTCCTGTCCCGATTCGCATCGTGCGATGACCACTCAGAAGAGTTCCTTCGCGATATCGTGATAAGCTTCCTCCTTGCAGGCCGCGAGACGACGTCGTCGGCACTGACATGGTTCTTCTGGATCGTATCTACGAGACCCGACGTAGAAAAGAAGATTACTGAAGAGATTCAATCAATCAGAACCGTAAATCCAAATTCGAGCGAGGCTTTCAGCTTTGACGAGCTACGCGGGATGCACTACTTGCACGCCGCGATATCTGAATCGATGAGATTATACCCTCCTGTGCCTATGGATACGCAATCATGCGAAGAGGACGATACGATGCCGGACGGAACGTTCGTGGGGAAAGGATGGTTTGTGACATACAGTGCTTATGCTATGGGGAGATTGGAGAACATATGGGGCAAGGATTGCGAAGAGTACAAGCCGGAGAGGTGGCTGGAAAACGGGGTTTTCCGGCCGGAGAGCCCGTTCCGGTACCCGGTGTTTCATGCGGGGCCGAGAATGTGCTTGGGGAAGGAGATGGCTTATATACAGATGAAGTCCATTGTGGCTTGCGTGTTTGAAAGGTTTCAGCTTATTAGTGTTGTGAAAACAAAGAGCACCCCTGAACATGTGCTCTCGCTGACACTAAGAATGAGAGGGGGCTTGCCTGTTCAGGTTAGAAAGAGGGAGGAATAAAGGATCTATTAATTAAAGGCTGTGGCGGTGTCTCCACTGTTTATATATAGTATATATAAAGTGTTTAGTTCTATAAAACTTCTTGGGACAAAAAGCATTGTAGTTTTAGGTATCGTTTGGTTCGGGTATAAGCAAGAACTAGTTATTACAGGGATAGGTACAAGTATGGGGATAAAAAAAATATCGTTTGGATGAAAATTGGGTTGTTCCCGAGGATAAGAAAAATATTATGTAGTTTTATATAGAAAATGAATGTGTTGGTGGGGATAACCGATAACTACTATTCTCGAGTAAAAAATTAGCGTTTGGGTATAAAGCGGAGGATAAGGGCCTATTCCTATCCCTATTTCCTAACCAAACGGTGCCTTTAGGGTATATCCCTGTTTAATAAAAAAAAAAAGCATTGCAGTTTTGTACTACTTTTGTTTGTTTGCACTGATTTTTAATTTTTGTTTCACTAGAATAAATGTAAATATTCCAACAAGACTCGATAACAGTCTGTTGAAGCAATTGGTTTTTTTTTTTTTGTTTGAGGAATAAGTAGCAAGCTACCTGCTTCATTCATAAAGCAAGATGAATTAAGCGTATAGGGTGGAGGCAACTGCGGCCTCTGAGGCCAAAAAACAAAAACACTAGAAGAAACGAGTCATAGAAAAGTAAAGAGTACAGACCAAAAAATAAAGAGGGAGAGGAGGGGAGGGGGTCGATCAACGAAGTAAGGTCCAGTCACGCGTCAATAGTCTAAGTCGTTCAATTGTTAGATGAGAAGAACTTGCAAAATTGCATGTCTTCTGTGTACCTTGTCTGTGATTAAATTGGATTTTAAGAACAATACCAAACAGGGTGTTGAGGCAGAGAAGAGTGACAGCACACTTGGGCCAAATATGCTGCCCTCGAAAATTGGGTACTTTAGATATCACACTATTGGCTTGAATTAAAACAGCATTGGATGGAATAAAGGCCCATTCGGTCCCACTGTAAGATGCAATACTTCTGGGTAACGTCTGACAATCTGAGTGGTATTTATTAATGAAAAATGTTACAATTTACATCCATCAATTTAAGGGTCTAAAAATCTCTTTTAGCTCTGAGCAATGCCACATGTATATATTTTATACATGACTCATTAAAAGGCTAATATTTTTGTGTTAGTCTTATCAATCTTTTTTTTTTTAGGAATAATTGCTTATATACCTTTTATACGTTTGAAAATATCCGATTTACCCTTACTTATTTTTTCTTTCTGAAATACCCCTCATATGTTCCACTGTTATTGCAAAATACCCCCGCAGTTATCTCATGTTAAGTTAACCTGGGTTAAATGTGAGTTAAATATCTACCACAGTTAAAAAAAATTAAAATGTCAAATTTGCCCTTAACTTAAGGGCATATAAGAAAGGTTGGCGACGGTAGAGGGGTATATTGGAAAAGTCTAAAAGTTATAATACTTTTTGTGCTCCAGACGTTAAGGGCAAATAAGAAAGACAGTAATAGTGAAAGGGTATATTTGAAAGGGTAAAATAGTAATTTTACAAAGATAACAGAGTTAATTAAGGGGTATTTTCAATATTAGCCTTCTAAGATGGATAAATCGAAAAGTCGGAAACTTTTCAGAAGTATATAAGTGTTGAGCCGATTTAGCACGGCTAAGTTATACACTGGGTGTTTTGATAAACACGACAACCGAGTTGTGCGCCAGGAGTACGAAAAGAGCATGAACCGCAGGAGTTATAATAACTGCAGGCGGTTTCCAAAGTAGCAACTGATCGGTCGAAGGTGGTCCACAATATCGGGAGACGTGGGATGGTGGCGGTCATACTAAGACCATAATCGATTCAAGGAGGCTTTATAAATAGGCACTCGATATACTGAAAAAGGGCCTTTTCCTCCCCTGCGAACAGAAGACCACCTTATTTTCTCGCATTTTCTTTCTCGCATTTACTGCTTTTTCTTAGGAGTAGCCTCTAATTTAAACTTCTGGAGTCTGTCTGCCTTCAGTGGCATCACTCCGCTCTTTGTTGTAGTTCTTAGAGTCTGTCTGCCCTTTGGGCATCACTCTTGAGAGTTACGGTCCATTCCTTGTATTTCCCCGTTTTTCTTATTAATATAGTCACATTTCGGCTGAGCCGAGCCGATTGTTTAAGTCTTCTTCTGGCTATTCGGCTCCTCCCTTGCTTAATCTATTACTTGTGTTGACCTTTCGACTCTTTCACGAACCAAAGTGAAAATAGGATTTCGAACCCGATCGGTTTGATCCTCGCCGATCGAATCGTTTGAAGATCGGGCGGCGCATTTCTCGAGGGTCATCAATCTGAACCACTTTTCATCCCAGCACGCATCCCAAGGTAGATCAGGCATTTTCAGGGATCGGGGAGAATTTTGGAGACTAACAATTTTGGCACGCCCAGTGGGACCCACTATTTGAGGTAACATTTTATTCGTGATATAAAATGGCTGATGATAATGCCATGAATCTCCGTAATAGAACTATTCCCAGAAATTCTGGGAATGAGCACCCTGATAATTCAGATAACGTTGTAGATCAAAGAGCAGTTTTACCTGCAGAAGGTGAAACTAGCGGTGGACAATCTAGCCAGCAAGAGCCGAATCTTGCCCAAACACTTGGGCAAATGACTCGAGTTTTGCATACGCTAGATCAGAACAGCCATGCTAGTACCGCACGACTGGACGCAGTATTAGCCGCACTCACGGCTTCAAATGAGAATATTGCCCGAATTGGGCAATTTCTAACTCGGAATGAACAACCGATGGCAGGTTTACAAGTACCTGCAATGATGCCAGTGTTGCAAAATCCAGCAGCACCGGTAGGTGTGTTACCTCAATACCAGGGGGCACCATATCAGGCAGTATATAGGCCAGCGAATAATGTCGGCCAACAGCCAGAGGTAGCATGGGGATTACCACCTCCTCCTCCATTGGTAACACATCAGCCTCAAAATGTAGGGGCTGGAGGGCAAGCTCCTAATATACAAGGAGTCAATCCCATAGCACCAGATGTTGGTCTGGCAAATAGACCCATTGGAGTCCAAGCGCCTGTTCGTCAGGTACAAGGAGTAAATAATGAAATTTATGCTCAAATAGAAGAAGCCATCCGAAATACATTCGGAGTCGGGGCAAGGCCGACAATACGGCCTGTATTTAGATCACCATATCCTGCAGTTGTAGATGTAGAACATCTTTATCCGGCAAATTGGAAAATGCCGAAATTTGACAAATTTTCAGGCGATGAGACCGAAACACGGTTGAACATGTTGCTCGGTTCTGCTCGGTGTAGGAAGCCGCATGATCCATTTTTAAAAATGAGATTATTTAATACTTCATTAACTAAAACGGCTTTTACGTGGTATACAAGCTTGCCGGCTAATTCCGTCCGAAATTGGGACGAGTTAGAAGGAAAGTTTCATGAACAATTTTATAGGACCGAGCCGGAACTATCAATCGTAGACTTAGCCCAGTTTAGACAAAGAACGGGAGAGTCGGTTGATGAGTATCTGAACCGATTTAAAACGGCTCGAAGCCGTTGTTTTATAAGAATGCCAGAATCTGAATTTGCGAAAATGGCATTCAACGGCATGCATTTTAAAATCAAAGATCATTTTGAAGATAAGTTTTTTCCAAATCTTTTCGATTTGGGAATCCGAGTGGCTCAATATGAGCAATTTCGGAAAGGTAATAGTGAGGATCGGCCTAGAAGGAGTCGAAATAAAGATTGGAATAAGGGAAAAGAGAAAAATATTTCTTTGCTTGAAGAGTCTTCGATTCATGAAGAGCCGAATTCACCTGAAGAAATGGATGATTGATGAAGTGAGATTTGCGGCTGAGATGGTTAGAAATAATCAGCCATATAAATGTGCTTTACTGAAACCTGCTAAATCAAGTGAGGCCAAAGCACATGTATCAGCTTTCAACTACTCATTTGATGTTTCAAAAATCGATTTGATTTTTGATCTAGTTGAAAGATGGCGAATTAAATTACGAGGAAGGGCAAACGATTCCTCCCGTAGAAGAATTAAAACGGCGAAGATCGTAAGTGGCATCATTCATGGAGCCACAAAACAAGCGATTACCGCTTTTAAAAGGCGGTACAAAAAGAAATCAATGAAGGACGGCTCATATTTGTTGGGTCCAAGAAAATAAAAATATGGAGATTGATAAAAACCCTTTTCCACCACAGGTCAACGTGGTGGATATGAAAGGAAAAGCTACCATCAATAGGCGAATTCAAGAAGAAATAGAAGAGGGTCGGCTTATCTTTGCCGACCAACAAGGTCAGAACGCAAAATCCTACAGAGACATGTTACATTTGCGGGGGCAAAGTGATGGACATACGAGGTAAAGCGATCGCGCTAGAATGTCACGAGGATATCGCACACGCGAAAAGAAGCCTTCGGCTCGTATAAAATGCAAAGCCGATATGACAAAAAAAGATTGGGAAGTCATAGTTAATGATAAGAAGAAGAGTAATGAATGGAAAGAGCTATTGGCTTTTCCTCAGGAATGGGATGATATTCCAGATGGAGAAGATCAGGAAAACGAAGGTTCAGAAGAAGCCTCTAATGACACAGAGCCGGAAGGAGATCCGGTTCAAGGTAAACAAGGTACGATGATGCAAAATATTCTGCGTAATTATTACAGCCGACATGATGAACGACAGAGTCGATGGAATCGTCAGGAGAGACCGTTCGGCTCTAAGCAACGATTTCCTAGGTACCGGCCACAATGGCAATACCAAGCGGTGAGAATGGAACCTGAGTTTGAAGGAATGACCAAAGGTGATATTGAGTTCCTCGGTCGAAGATTGGTAAATGAACTCGGTATCCAGCCGTGGCCGAGACCTTGGGAGAGAAGAGAGATATTGAAAAAGCATTTGAGAATGGTGGAAATACCTATCAACGAATCAATTAGTAATAGGATGATCAAGGTATCAGCTGACGTGCCAATTGACAAATGGCACGAGGTAGAGGTAAAACCATCGGCTAGATGGCAAGGGCCGATGTTGACTAAAACACAAAAGCGTCGACAGCAGAGGATGCAAGCCGAATCTAAGCAACATTATGAAGAGGCGAAAGGAATGAGATTCAATGTGTGGAGACGTCCGATGACCATCCACAATATCCTATTCGCCCAATGCGTAATGATAATGAGGCAGGAGGGTCAAAATCTGCCTCGTGGTTGAAATCAAAAGTAGAGCGGCCAATTGAGGCCGAAACTGAAGAGAAGCTGACCAGAAGAGAGTTGGAAGACAAGATAGCTTCTTTGGAAACGATCATTAAAAGGGAAAGATGGCCTCCTAAGGAAAGAGAGGTCCGAATGGAGACCGATTCTTGATCGAATTGGCCAAGGAGTCGAAGAGAAAAAGCAAAAGCTTAAAGATAAATCGTGAGGAATCAATGGCCGATGTGAATAAGGTGGATCCTTTATCGCAATCATTTAAATCGGATTTTATTGAATATGAAGATTTCAAAGAGGAAGAAGAAATCGGGATTAAAGTAGCCCAATTACAGTTGGAAGACGTGCGATCAGCCGATGCGGTGGTATTTGAAAAACCATCGGCTATGCAGATTAGATTTATAAGGCCATTATTTATCCAGGCTTTGATCGAGGGTCGGCCGGTAGGTCGAGTCATGGTAGACGGGGGAGCAATGGTCAACGTGATGCCCACTTCGTTTTTCAAGAAATTAGGCAAGGATGAGGATGAGTTGAAGCCTACAGACTCCATCATGACTGATTTCACTGGGAACGGTCAACAGGCTAGAGGAGTGCTTACCACCGAAATAACGGTGGGGTCTAAGAAGCTGAAAACTGCATTTTTTGTAGTGGATGCGGATAGTCATTATAATCTTTTACTCGGACGTGATTGGATACACGCAAACGAGTGCCCCTCGACACTTCATGGAAAGTTGTTCCAATGGATTGGAGATAAAGTCGAAGAAATCCGGCCGAGGGGCGGCCTCATATGATAGAAGTGAATGTAGAAGAAATCGGCCATGTCAGTTGGGCCGATGCTGATCCTGATCAAATTTCTTTTGTTAAAGTAACGAAAGAAGGTGTCCAACTAATTCTCTCTAAAGATATGGGAGCCCTGGTGGCAGCTGAAGAGCCACCAAAATGGTTGAAATGGAATTACCAAGGACAAGAATAGAGGCTTTTAATAAGCCTCAAGAAAAGCCGATCGAAAGGGTCGGTTGTGAGGAAAATTCGGCTGTTAAGGCCGATGCTGCAACATTGAGTAATTCGGTTCGAACAGCCGAAAACGATGTAATTGATTCGGCTGGTTTAGCCGAAGTTAAGGAAAAATTAAATTCGGCTAATGAGGCCGATAAGATAATGAACAGGCGTAAGTTGGAAGAATCGCCCATCAAAGTCGGTGAGAAGAAGTTGGAAACTCAGGATCCACTCATAGAAGTGAATCTTGGATATGGAGAAGAAAGAAGACCGACTTATATAAGTGCGAAACTTTCGGTTCAGCGGCAGGAAGAATTGAAGGAATTGCTAAAAGAGTATAAAGATTGTTTCGCTTGGAGTTATGAGGAGATCTTAGGGTTTAAATCGGCAGATTGTAGAACATAGGTTACCTAATAAAAAAGGTTTCAGGCCTTTTAAGCAGCCGGCTCGTAGATTCGAGCCGAGTATTGTAATTCAGATTAAGAATGAAATAGAAAATCTTTTAAAGGCGGGATTTATTAGAGCGGCGCGATATGCCGATTGGGTATCTAATATTGTTCCTGTGCGCAAAAAGAATGGCAAATTAAGGATTTGTATTGATTTTAGGAATCTGAATTTAGCTACGCCTAAAGATGAATATCCAATGCCGATAGCTGATATGTTAGTAGATTCAGCTGCTGGTAATGAGATATTATCTCTTATGGACGGTCATGCCGGCTATAATCAAATTTTTATTGCTGAAGAAGATGTAGCTAAGACGGCGTTTAGATGCCCTGGTTCAATCGGAACTTTTGAATGGGTAGTCATGCCGTTTGGTTTGAAAAATGCTGGAGCTACATACCAGAGAGCAATGAATTTTATTTTTCATGATCTAATTGGTGAAATGTTAGAAGTATATATTGATGACATAGTGGTAAAGTCCAAGTCGCAAGTTGAGCATTGGATTGACTTAAAACTGGCCTTTGAGAGAATGAGAAAGTATAATCTGAAGATGAAACCTTTGAAATGTGCTTTCGGAGTCTCGGCAGGAAGTTTCCTGGGGTTTCTAGTACATGAGAAAGGGATTGAAATTGATAAAAATAAGGCGAAAGCGATACTAGAGTTACCACCACCCAGAAGCAAAAAAGCAATATGTTCTCTCCTGGTAACATGAGCAGATGCTTCACCAGCAAATCGTCGAAGAAATTTAGAATAGGCCAAATCCGCAAGGTCAAGATGATTTTCAAAGTCGGATATACCATCGGGATTGTAGGCCATAGAGAGAATAATGCCATGGGGCCTTAGGCCGATGATGGCTGCGACATCTAGAAGAGTTGGAGTTAGAGGGCCCCCTCGGAAGAGAAAAACATTAGAAACAGGGGACCAGAAACAAAGAGCAGAGGCCAAGAGGAGGTTATCGGCAAGAGGAGGTTTTCGAGAAAGCTGAATAGCCTCATATATACCTACTTCTCGCCAAACTTAACAGTAGGCAGCTTCTACTCTATCTAGCCATGATAAATAGGCATCGGAAACAGTCGGCCAAGTTCGAAGGCTTCTACCAGTGGAGGTTGAAGAAAGCCAAGAATGTAGGTCGATTGAATCGGCTGCCAAGGGGAGACCATCACTAGAGTAAGGGAAATCGTCAATGGGTGCATCTCCAGTAAAAGAGGGACCCAAAACAAATCTAGTTTTATCAGTCAAAAGATATGGACGAAGAATATTGTAGTCCAACAAAGGACGAGTCGGCAAAGACGGAATTTTGGCCATCATCGGAAGTAGAAATAAAGAGGTAGAAAAAAAGATTGGACGAAGGCGAAGGTAAACCAAAAAAGGATTTGGTAAGAATAGAAGTATACGACGGAGAAGACGAAATCAGAAGGTTAAAAGCTTGGGTAAGAAGGAAAAGAAACTGTCCTGTCGTTTCGTCACAACGATACGGTTTTCGAAATGCACTTTGATGATGAATAGACGGCGGCAATTAAGAGGATGCAATCAATGCCGCACATAAGACAAAATCCTAAAGTAAATCAAGACCGTCAATGAGAAAAAGAACGGTCAAGATTGAAATCGTATTCTAGGGCTTTGAATCCAGTGCAATTCGCTGACGCAGAATATGTGAGATTGATTGGATCGGGAGATATGTATCGGGTCACACTTTTGTAAAGTTGGGAGAGAAATTTGAACCGAAAAGGTTCAAGCGAGAAATAGAATGATTACCCGAGAAAAAGAGAACAAAAAACCGCCAGCTACCGAAGCGATTCTCCTAAGTCGCTGAGGGGCAATTGTTGAGCCGATTTAGCACGGCTAAGTTATACACCGGGTGTTTTGATAAACACGACAACCGAGTTGTGCGCGAGTACGAAAGAGCATGAACCGCAGAGTTATAATAACCGCGGTTTCCAAAGTAGTAACCGATCGGTCGAAGGTGGTCCACAATATCGTGAGACGTGGGATGGTGGCGGTCATACTAAGACCATAACTGATTCAAGGAGGCTTTATAAATAGGCACTCAATATACTGAAAAAAGGTCTTTTCCTCCCCTGCGAACAGAAGACCACCTTATTTTCTCGCATTTTCTTTCTCGCATTTACTGCTTTTTCTTAGGAGTAGCCTCTAATTTAAACTTCTGGAGTCTGTCTGCCTTCAGTGGCATCACTCCGCTCTTTGTTGTAGTTCTTAGAGTCTGTCTGCCCTTTGGGCATCACTCTTGAGAGTTACGGTCCATTCCTTGTATTTCCCCGTTTTTCTTATTAATATAGTCACATTTCGGCTGAGCCGAGCCGATTGTTTAAGTCTTCTTCTGGCTATTCGGCTCCTCCCTTGCTTAATCTATTACTTGTGCTGACTATTCGGCTCTTTTGGCCGAACCAAAGTGAAAATAGGATTTCGAACCCGATCGGTTTGATCCCTCGCCGATCGAATCGTTTGAAGATCAGAAGGGCGCATTTCTCGAGGGTCATCAATCTGAACCACTTTTCATCCCAGCACGCATCCCAAGGTAGATCAGGCATTTTCAGGGATCGGGGAGAATTTTGGAGACTAACAATAAGCAATTGCCCCTTTTTTTTAATACGAAAAACTTAATTGGAATTTAAAAAACCTTTGAATAGTGGAGGTAAGATGTGCACCCTGTAATTAGGGAAGACCATTTGGTCCATTGGATCGATTTTTAATAAACTTCTGAATCGGATTTATGGAACTATTACTCCAAACTGAAAAAACAACCAAAATTTTTGGTTCAGTTCAATCAGCACGGTGTTTAGGCCTTTCTAAGTTGGGCTTTAAGGATTATAATATAGCTAACAATATAGATTTGTTGGTTTGAAGAATTCAAACCATTTAAAATCAAATTTAATTTATACTAAAAAAGAATTAGAAAGAAATAATAGTGAAAATTTCGTTAGACTAAAGAGAAAATTTTATTTTAGTTTTTAAAATATTTTATAAGATTACATATAGTTTAAATTTCAGCCCAAAATTTGACCCATTTAATCATTCAATTTTGTTGGTTCGGGATTTAAGTTAGACATTTTGTAAGATACCGAATTTTGTGTAAATTGATAAAGTGCAGGTTAAGTCATGCTTAAAGGAGTTAGATTGAGTATGAATTGAATTGAAATTAATTTGGATTGAAACACAATTCCAAAAGAAGGTTTCAAACTTTTCGGACGCTCGAAGGATTAGAGTGCCCAAAATGTTTTGAACTGGTTTTGTGGGTGTTCTCATCAATTCTAAGTCTTCCAACCCGAGAGTTTACGTGCGCGCAGACGTCAAGCATTTTGCCACCCGAATTGTCCCTCAGGCGCTTGGATGTTAGTTCGCACAGTCCCTTGTGGGCATCCGAAATGTGTTTCGAATTCTTATCCCAACAGCACTGCTTGCAAGAGAGAATAAACATTCGTACGCCTGAATCCCTGCGTAGTTACATAAACGGGGGCCAAGTACAAAAGTACTCGCACCAGCGAGTTATAACATCTGTATGTACATGAACTCAAAATAAAGTACAACTACCTGCAGAAGGTACTTCTCTAGCTCTAGCTTGTCAGGAAGGGCTCTAACTTGCGACACCCTTGCCATGATCGGTCTACGAAGCTGCAGCAGCTGGAACAGCAGGCTCTTCAAAAAGAGGAGTAACAACTGGGCGTGAGAACTACTGTAAAAACAAGTAGTCCTCAGTGGGTACCGCCCTCAACTCATCGGTTCACCCACTAAATCCACGAAAATAAGTAGGAATAGTAAAAAAAGCTGGAACCAATCTACAGCTAAATGCCACTATACTATCATGCTCTAAATCCAAACATCTATAGACTAATGTCATCTCAGACCCAATCTCAATAAGGACTGTAAACATACCCGTCCCTCGGGATCAGAACACACCCGTCTGCGACATACGCCTACCTCCACACTAATCAGTCCGTGGAGAGCAAGTCCAACCTGCACGAACGACACCAACGCAAAAGTACAGCGCTCATCTTTGGAGTGGCACTCGTGGGAGCTACCCAACCGAGTATGCAAGCGTATCTCTGTCGAGCTCAATCAGGCTCTCACAGGCTATAGCCAAGTAAATAGGATCCAACTGGTCTAACCACCAACAAGTCACGTGCCCTCGGCACAATCTGAAGCTAAAACAGCAATCTGGGTCTCCCGTCAACCCCGACGGCACCCGCTAGTCCGAAACAGTCTAGACACTGCTAAAAAAATAAGCTCGACATCCCAGCACGAGCGTAACTACATTCTACATTATCCCGGGTATCTACCGCCAACAAACTGCGGTGATACAGATCAACTACAGCTCCTAGGCTTTCAGTGTATCAAATGCACACAACAGTGTGGATACTGTCCACGACGGCTTCAAAGCTATCTGAGTATCAAATGCACACTAACAGCGGAGATACGAAGCACAACAACTTTAGGAGCTTATCTGAATATCAAATGCGCACTAACAACGGGAATACAAAACACAACAGCTTCAGAAGCTATCTCAGTATCAAATGCGCACTAACTGCGGGGATACGAAGCACAACAGCTTCAGAAGCTATCTAAGTATCAAATGTGCACTAATAGCATGGATACGAAGCACAAAAGCTTAAGGAGCGAGCAGGAAAGACAGTGTAGAACCTACAGTTGAATATTACCCAAGCTTGGCATCCCGCACGGCATCCCGCACGAGCATAAATGTATTCTAAACTACACTGGGTATTCACCGCTCTGAAACTGTGGTGGTACAAACAAGCACGGCTCCTAGAGCTAAATCTGGTAGTTTAAGCATATGACGGGGTAGAATCGCTGTTTTTCTCCTAAATCAATTTTCAAATCCAACATGTATATTTATTTAATTTACTATAGTATGTTCCAAATTCAGATTTCATATACTATGCTAATCACTGAATTTGAGCTAACACATGGTATACAAAAGTTGAAACTATACATGTCTACTATGCAATGCTTAGGAGGCAAAACCGATGATTAACCCACCTCTAGCGCGACTCCAACAAAAGCAAGAAGTCGTTGGAGAATATCCTGGAAAAGACCTGCCTCAAAATAGGCTAAGTCAAGTTGCTGTCAAGATCTGGACCCTCCTGCGCCAACTTCACGGCGCCCAGAACAAGGGTCCAGAATAGCAAGCTGGCAGCTACAACCTACACGAATTCAACATAGAGATTAGTTCCAGTTCTGAAGTCCAAATACAATGAAACTTCACCATCACCTCAACATGCTCAAGAATAATCCCCCAGGACCAGCAACCAAACCACTCTGAGGATCTAAACATCAAAAACACCAACACTTGCATTACAACCCCAAATTTCAATACTTAAGCTAATTTCATCACAACAACAATATCAAAACTCACCTAATCACCTTCAAATCAGGTGAGGAAGGTCTCAAATCCAGTAAGGAATGATAGTGTAGCTTCTATTGGTCTAAATTCCAACTCTCTCCACAAATTGGTCCATAACAATCAAAGAAAACTCAATTTCAGGATTAAAACATCAGCAGCTCAGAAAAGCTTAAAATCGACTAAGCTAACCTTAACCAAATCCTACAAATTTGGGCTTGTGGATTCCTCTTGAAGTCTATAATCCAGCAAACCAAGTTTCACCGCAATCTGACTTTCCTATATCGCGCACGAGCCAAAACACCGAAGGTCATCGCTGGAAAACTACAGAATCAACACTCTTCAAGCTTAATTTGTGAAAGTTTGATGAAATTTGAGGAAATTTGAGGGTTGGAAATAAAATTCCAGGGTTCTCTGTGAAGAACAGGTGAAAAGAGCTTATTGTGATCGAATACCACCTATTTATAGGGTGTTCGAGCGGTCCAATAAGTCTCGGGAACAACAGCTGCAAACCTGTACTTCTGCTGAAACGGGCACTTCTGGGCGCCCAGAACCATGTTCTGGGCGACCGGAACGTCCAGGCTGAACAATTCCTCCACTTCGGTTCCTTCGCCTGCGGTGTGCTGCACCCATATCCGGTTCCGGCGGATCTCACCTACCACAAGCCACGTGTCAACACAATCGATATTCACGAGGTGGAATTTTCAAACCCACTTCTGGGCGCCCGGATCATAGGATCCGAATTGGCTTCCAGTTCTGTTCAATTATGCACTCAAATTCTAGGCGACCTGAAACCTCTTCTGGGCGCTCGAATCTGGCAAAACTCCAGTTTTGCTTATTTGAGTGCTTCGAATCCAATTCTGCATCCATTTCATGCCAAATTGACTCCGACTCGGTCCGACACTCTCTATATGTGTCGTTCAGTCACTAACACTGAAGCCAATCCTATCCAAACCTTAGAAATACTACACACTATTATAAATATACCATTTCTACTATTGATTTAGTGTGGAAGATGAAAGAGGGAATATGGGTGTATTTTTGGGATTAGGATTTTTTGAGAGAGGCATATTTTGTACACCACTTTGATTATAATGAAGATTTTCGCTCCGTCTTCGCCCGTCGACGTAGGCCGATGGCCGAACCACGTTAAATATCGTGTGCTTTATTTTTTTCTCTCTTTCTCGGATCTCTTTGGGTATTTTCGCATCCGACGAACTAGATCTTTTTGGTTTTAGTTTTAACAAACTGGTATCAGAGCCGGAGTGTTCGTTTGGGTGTTTAAGACGTCGATGAATTTGAGATCGAGAAGTTTGATCGCTCCAACAGTTTCGCTCTACGACAAGTTGTCGTTCTGATGCAACAGAGGTTGGAAAAAGGCGTAGTTGGAGAATGAGAAGATTGTCACTTCAGAAAATCCCGCGGATTTACTCATTAAGTTTTCCGGCGATCAAGGTCAGGTATTTCGTAAACTTGTTCGCATGTGTAGTAGCACTTCAGGAGCTTTTGGGATTTTGGTGGAGAAGGCAGAGAATTCAAGCCAAGGTGGAGATTGTTAGATATGTCTCGAATTCTATTACCGCAATATTTTATATCCCTATTCTGTTTGATTATCCCATTAAGTTAAGTTTAAATTATGCTTAATTTTATTGAGATATTTCTAATCTTAGAGGGTTTGTATTGCTAATCTATTAGGATTTAGTCACTATTATAAATATACCCTTTCTACTATTGATTTAGTGAGGAAGATGAAAGAGGGAATATGGATGTATTTTTGGAATTATGATTTTGTGAGGGGCATATTTTGTACACCACTTTGATTATAATAAAGATTTTCGCTCCGTCTTCGCTCGTGGACGTAGGCTGATGGCCGAACCACGTTAAATATTGTGTGCTTTATTTTATTCTCTCTTTCTCGGATCTCTTTGGGTATTGTCGCATCCGACGAACTAGATCTTTTATAGGGCTATCTTTGTATATTAGGAGGAGCACAACAGTCCTTGTGCTCCTAACTTTCTAACCATCCATCAAATTTGATAGGTGGTTAAGATGAGAGAGAAAAGAGAAATTAGAAAGAAATTCAAAGAGAAAAAAAATTGAGACACCAAATTTCTCCTTAATTTCTTTGCTCTCTTTCATCCTAGCCGTCCATCAAACTTAATGAATGGTTACAGTTTAGTTAGAGCCTGTTGCAGTTGTGCTCCCACAGCACAAAGAGGGCCTCGTAGCTCTCTCTCTCTCTCTCTCTCTCTCTCTCTCTCTCTCTCTCTCTCTCTCTCTATATATATATATATATATATATATATTAGGGTTGGGAGTAGAAAATTTATTCGAATGCCTACGAAGCTAGTTCGAAATATTTCAGTGCTCGAATCCCTATTTCGGGCGTCCGAAAAGTCTAAAACCTAGACTTTGCTTCTTTGGAATTCCTATTTGATCATTATATTTAACTGAGTGGATCGTCGATTCGGATACCCCATCATCGAAAACAACTTATAAGTACGAAGGGGTCTATACTCATAAGAGTATAGTAGCCCTACCCTAGAGATAGAGAGAGAGAGAGAGAGAGAGAGAGAGAGAGTTACATACTTTTAAGTTACATATTTCATACACAAGCTAAAATTCAATCACAAATATTTCAAAATGAAGATCTAAATTGTTGAAAGTGATTTATAACATAAAATATCTCTACATACAAAAATTCATAACTTTTAAAATCTATATCTTTAATTTTCAAAATTGGGCTTATCTGAAAATTCAAGAATGTTGATTTTGACTCCACTTGATGCATAGGAAATAAGTTTTTAAAATTTATGATACTTTATAAGTATGCATCATAGATGTTCTCGATCACATTGAGGGCTTGTTTGGTTCATTTATTTTGGATATGGAATGAGAATCGGTTTGATCCAATCTGATTAATTTTGTTTGGTTCACATGAATCGGTTTGGGATTTCTATTCCGGACTGGAATGGAAATGTTCCATTAACCTTCAAACTGATTCCGGTCTCCAAGCCCGGAATGAAATTTCATTCCCGAGGCCCGTTGGATTTCCGAGCCCACGTGACCTCTCACCCTCCTCTCCCGAAGCCCATTGGGTCACCTCCCCTCTCCCTCCATCTATCCCTCTCTCGTAAAAAAAAAAAAAAAAAAAAAAAAAAAACCCTATTCCTCTCTCAAATCTCATTAATTTTTTATAATTTTTTCTTGCATAATAGTTTTTAAAAATAAATTTGATTTTTTTGGAGAACTCATTAGAGAATAGTATTATATTTTTCATAAATTTTAAATAATATAAAATTATATTTGAGTGTTAAATTAGTATTATGATATCCTATAATTTTTTAGTTTATATAAACCAAATAATGAAATGGGAATAACTCATTCCAATTCCTAATCCACAAATGAACCAAACGGTTTGGAGGAGTGGGTCATTCCAATTACCATTCCAATTCATTCCCATTCCATTATCCATTCCAATTCCACCCTTGAACCAAACAAGCCTTTAATGGTTTAGATCTTGATTTTTGGTCTTCCTAATTGGATTTACACTTACATAAAAATTTATGTAAATTATATTATCCCTATTAAATATATGTGTGTGTATGTAAGCATACATTTATACACTTATGTATAACTAGTGTAGGAACCCGCGCGATGCGGCGGATATAATCATATTTGATTAAGTTTAATAATATAAAAAACACTTTAAAATTTTTAGAATAGAATTATAATTCAATGAAAAACAACAAAAGATAAAAAAAAACCCTATAGTAAAAAAAAAAATTGTTATATAGAAACCGGACCCTTTTGTACCCTCATTTAGGGCATTTTCTACTAATACCGATGATTTTGTAAAGTACCACAGTGTCTTCAACTCCTTTTCGGCAAGTCCATATCCTACTCGATACATTTCGTCCTCTGAGGCCATTAGAGGAGAGGGATACACATCCTTTGCATAACTATACATTACAAATTTAAGTGATCGAGATCGATGGAGGAGGGTTGGGGGCTAGGGTTAGACTTCGACTCACCCGACATTGAGGGTGAGGGCAAGAGCGAGGGCGAAGGCAATGTGCCTGCGGAGCTTGAGGTTGGAGCGGATGTAGTAAAGGAATTAATGAGACAGAAAGTTAAAGAGGCAGACGTTACGAGGAAGGGGAGTGGTCGCAATGATTGGAGAGTAGAAATTTTGAGAAGGAGAGACTATGGTGTTGCCACGTGGCAAAAGCCTATGAGAAATAATATATGTGTGTTTCGTTTATGCTATCAATAAGACGAAGACTGCTACCAAGTTTTCCGCCGTTAGATCCACCCCTTTGATGATTTTCACCCGTTAGATCATGCTATTCAACCAACCACCCACTTAACCCTAGGGGCCCACATCATCCTAACTGCACATCTCTCAATCCAATGGCTAAAAACTTGGTAGCACCAATGACTTGGTGCTATTAATAGCATAGTAGCGTAGTTCGTGTAAAGATTATATATGTAGTTATGTATATATATATATATGCATCAATATTTATACAAAGCTATCACTAACAGGCCAAATTAATTCTAAAAATCAACATAATAAATTAAAAATAAAAAAAAACCAATAAGCTATATAAACTATCTTTAAAAATTTAAATGTTCGAACTCGCAAACCAAACCAATAATTTTTGTTCGTTCATTTTAATTTTCCAAACCATTAGTTTAGTTTTAGTTTTAGATAAAAATATATAAAACTTGCTTCAATTATTACCCATTTGAATTTCAGTATCTAAACTTTAAAATTTTTTATTTTACTAGCTAATCTTTTAGGACTTGTTTGATTCATTTATTTTAGACTATGGAATTTGAATGAGATTCACTGACTCTGATAGTTACTGTTCGTTATACAGGAGTCGGATTTCAATTCTCATTCTACTTCGGAATAGAAATGGCTAAATCAATTTAAGGCCAAATCTGATTTTGAATTCAGGATTGGAGCATTCCAAAATCATTCAAAACCATTTACGACAAACACCTTCTCCTTCTCTCCCTTCATCACTCTCTTCTCTCAACCAAAACGTTCCATCAAAATCCTAGATGTTCATTTGATTTCCATTCTAATAATGAACTAAGCATTTTATTTAATTTGTTATTATATTTTCCATTCCAATGAAATCCAATTTCATTTTTCATTCCCATTTCAATCATGAAACAAACACGCGTTTAATTTATTTGATTTTATTTAATTAGTTACTCTTTAACTTCAAAAATTGAGTGCATTATTTATCTTTGTGGGATTCATTAGTATAGTTTATGCAATTTACATAAATGTAAATTTATTAAAGTAAGCAATTAGATTAAATTTTATATTCAAAGAGCAATCAAATCACTTAAATCAGCAAATTAAAATAATAGGCAACTAAAATTAAAATTTTGAAAAGCTGGACAGTCAAATCAAAATTGATCTATAATTCTGAAAAACTTTATAAATTTTTTATTTAATTTTAATTTTCACAAACTAAATTAGATCAATTTAATTTTAATTTATCTTGTATGGTGATGCCCGGTCTACGGCTTATGTGATGGACCAAGTCTAGGTAAAATTTGGTGTGGATCGTGGATCAGGATGAGTGAGTGGGTCACGACAAAAACTTCAACTGTGTGGTGAGGAGGGACACGGTTCCCTTTCTCTCCTTCGTCCCCCGCCCTCTTCTGTTTCGTGTGCGTACGCAGTCCAAACGTCCGTCATTTCGGAGACTTCCGACCGATCTCTATTTTCGCTCCCAAACTTCCGGTGAGTGAAAAAAAAATCCCCAAATTTCCCCAGTTCCATTAAGAAAAATCGATCGAAAAAGATCGTTGGATCATTTTGTTCGATCTTTGATGATCGCATAAGATCTCGTTTTCGCCTCCGATGCGTCGCGAGATCATTGATTTATGTCATTTATTGGCGAATTTTGTTGTGGGGAGTGTAAGATTTTGATTTAGGGTTTTAGATCTGCAGGGATTCGAAGGGTTTGGCCTTCATGGATCGCGCCGAGCTGACGACGGAACAGGTTTGATCGTTTGATCGATTCACCTCTTTGTGTGTTTGTTTTCGTGGACGCAACATAGAGGCAATGCCTAGTTATAATGCTATATACTCACTGTTACGATTTTCATAGGAATGTTTAATTCGTTGGTAGTGTGAATATTTTTTGTACTTGATTTAGGATTTGTAGATTTGGAGTTGCCGTTCTGTTTTGTTCTTGAATTTGGTAAGTGATTAAAATGGAAAGAAAATATATTTGAAGCATGATTGGCAGGTGAAATTTGGGACACGATTTACTTTTACTATTTCTTCATCGAAAATGCAATGAAATAGGAATTATTAAGTTTCAACAAGGGAAAATTGAATTAGAGACCTGTAGGCATTTGTCTCTTGCCCCTAATTTCCTTTGTATTACGTTATAAGGGAAAAATTGCAGTGTGCAGTGATGCCAACTATCCCCTAACCTTTCTTGGACTACACTATTGATATACTATAGATACACTTATACTTCATTGCTATTTTGTGGTTGATTTTGGCACTATTCCTATGCCTCTACTGTGGATTAATCATATTATTTATGCATATTTTACACTAACAAATGCAACAATCCTTTGGTGAAAAAAGTGATTGTTATCAGGTTCTTTCCTTCGTACAAAGTAAATTGAAGAGTCTCATATATGAGTCACTCATGGAGGAAATTGCGGAAACAATCTAGGAGTCATATATTATCCTGTAATTGCATTTAGGCATTTCAATGAAGTTGGCAGTGCTTTTGCACAAGTTGCAGTATTTTAATGACAAGAGCATGGTCATGCCATGATGGTGTTGGATTAAATATTTGAAAATAAAGTTCTATTAGTTAGTTTCCAGACTATTATTATCCCCTATGGATGCTGAAAAAACTGTAAGTGGTTTTCAAGTGTTCGGTAAGTACTAAGTACTAATTGTTAATGTTTTTCCATTAACCAACACTAGTAAGGAACAATAAGCAGAAATTGTCACACCCTGGGTCCACAGCGGAAGCCTTCCGGGCACATGCACAGACCCGCCAAACGCACAGAATTTCTCCCATCTGTACGAAGCATCCAACAAAAAGTAGCAATGGCAAAGGAATTCAAGGATCAACGTTAACAATTCCAGAGTCCACAACTAAACACAATATTAGAACAATATATGTAAAATGGTGTATTAATAGGAATTCAATATATTAGAGCAATTTGACCTATTACTTGCACCATCTAGCTTAGATCACTACACACATATATGTCCAATATAATCCATTATTTCTACTTAATTTCATTCCAGTACTACTCTTTACCATCATATATAACCATATACATGCACCTATGCATGCACTATAGACATATACATGACCTAGTAGTATTTCATACTATTTTTATCTACACTTGCTTATAGATTAAAAATCCAATATACTACAAAAATAATAAGGGAATGTTTTTTTAGGTGAACCATGTATCACTAGGACAATGTTTTCAAACTATTCTTCAATGGATTAGAGGTCATAACTAGTGTATTTTGTTGACGGTTCAAACACCAATTGCAAATTTTCGTACTTCAAATGTTTGTTTTGATGTATATGGTTGAAGCAAAGTGAAAATTATTTAGCAATATGTCAAAGTCGACTAAAACTTTGTTAACTAGGCAACACAGATTAATCATATTATTTATGTTGACAAGAAGTCGTCCTGGAAATTGTTGGGTTGTGCAAAGGAAAGTGATGTAGGAGAAATTATAAAAAATCCTAATTTGTCTTGCTAGCGATGAGCCCAAAATTTATAGAAAATTGAATTCTAAAATTTTCAAAAATTTCTCAAATAAGTTTTAGATTTTCGAAATTATTTTTAAAATTTTTTATTTGTTATGAGGAAATTAAGGAAAAAATATTGAAAATAGCCAATAAATAGGTAAAAATTTCAGACAATTTTTGAGGATTTTTAGAAAACTAGGGAAATTAAGAAGAAGAATAAGACAAAAAGAAAGGAAAGGTTAGAAAGAAAAGAGATGAAGAACTTTTGAGATAGATATATCCGCTGGCACACATGGTAAGAGAAAGATGGAGAAGGCACCATGACCACGGTTGAAACACTAGAAACTAAATTTTATCCCATCATAACTCATCTCTTCCAAATTAAAATCCATAGGCTATATTTATAGGCTTCAAAATATAATCTTAATCTAAATCTTACTCTAAATCAAATCCCAAGATTTTAGGGATTTCTAATACAAATATATTCTGTCACGCCCCGGATTACACGTTTTCCGGGCACGCCGACAAATCCGCCGTGTACAAGAAATTTTTCCTGTACATGAAGCGTACGTATCGTATAACATTCAATACTACAAACAGTAGCATAGAGCTGAAATGACTATAAACAAACAGGTAGGAATAACCATAAGTTCTATATACATACGAAGTACCAGATACAAAACTCTACTCGCTCCAGCGAGTTAACAACTATATAGACATAACTCCCAAACAAAATACTACTACCTGCAGCAAGGATCCTCTGACAGCACTCGAAAGGTAGGGCTCTAGCTCGCAACGCTCTTGCCGCGATCAGCCTCAAGAGCAAGATGGCAAACCGAAGGCCCTACAACAACGGTGGAAGAAAGAGGCGTGAGAACCATACTGTAAAAATAAGTAGTCCTCAGTGGGTGCCGCCCTCAACGTCATCGGTCCACCCACTAGTCTACAGGATAAGCAAAAGTAGAAGGAAAGCTGGAAACACTCTACAGCTGTAAGTCACTATGCTATCATGCTCTAAAACTGACACCTATAGACCAATGCCATAATAGATCCAATCTGAAAGGGGACTGTAATCGTACCCGTCCTTAGGACTGTGAACACACCTGTCCCATGCCTGGTTGCGACTGTACAGCTACCCCCAGTCTAACCCTCAGTGGACAGCAAGTCCAACCTGCACACCCGACACCAACGCGAAAGTGCGCCAACTCCGGAGTGGCACTCGGGGGAGCTACCCAACCAAGTATGCAGCGTATTTCTGTCGAGCTCAATCAGGCTCTAGCAAGCCAAACTAAACAGGTCTAACAACTCAATCTAAGTGCCCTCGGCACAAACCTGCGATCAATACTGAACCTTGGGCCCACCGTCTACCCCGACGGCTCCCGACAATCCGAAACAGCCTAAACTCAGCTAAAATAAGCTCGGCATCCAGCACGAGCGTAAATGCAAGTTACACTACCCTGGGTATCCATCGCACTAACACAACGACGATACAATCACAACACGGCTCCTAGAGCTAAATCTGGTAGTGTATGCACATGCCGGTCAAATCGTGGTTTTCTCCTAAGTCAAGTCTAAGTCCAATATGTATAAATTATTACTTACTAGTCATGCTCCCAATTCAGATTGTATCCATGCTATAATCAATGAATCTGAGCTAAGAATTAATATTCAATAACCGAAGTCATACATGTCGACTATAATGTACTTAGGAGCGAAACCGATGAAAACCCACGTCGAAAGCTAATTCACAGCGACAAGATGGTCTCGGAACACTCGTATCTTTTGTTGGAATCGCCTCAGGACCAGCAAACGAACTTCACAAAGCTCTACATTCCAACAACATCATAAGCCATCATTCTTCTACAATTTTCAGCGATTAAGTTTAGTTAATCCCACTTAAAATATTAAAGCCCACCTAATCGCGTAAAACTGACGAGCAAGGTACCTAATCCAATGAAGTGCCTGGACATATCCAACACAAGTCCAAAATCCCACTGTTATCCAAAATTGCATCAAAGTGAACTTAAATTCTAAAATTTTGCCTAAAACGACAGCAGCAGAGTAAAATAGATGTTCGACCAAGCTAACCTTCTCCAAATTCAGCAATTTTGGGCTTCGTGGATTCCTCTCGAAGTCTAGAATCCAGCGAACCAAGTTTCGTCGCGATCCGATACTCCTACGTCGCGTACGAGCCAAAATACCGACAGTCGACGCTGGAAATTCTGCAGAAACAGCACCTGAGCTGAATTTTGTGGAGCTTGGAGAAATTGGGAAATAGCCGATAGTTTACTCACCTCGAACACCGCCGTAGACCCTGCGCAACGTCGAGAACGGCGAATAATCACGCTTGCCCGGCCTCCTCGCAGCACCACGTCAACGAAGACACGCTCGAACGGCACCGCGGTGCGATGTCGACGACGAAAATCTCCCGAGCTCGAACTCTCCACCGTGCACAAGAGCTAAATTAAAGAGAGATAGAGAAAGAGCTAAGTAACTTCTCTCCATCCTCTCCACCACTGAGTAAGGCGGTAGGGATAAGGATGCATGGGAAAACACGTGGACTTCTCTGCAAGTTAAAGAAAAAATGCCAACAAGCCCTCACCATAAGCAAGTATTCCACTTTAGTCCACTATAATATAAATCTTGAGTTTCAAAGTCCGTTTTTACGTCTATTTTGCGCAAAACGTCTCCAACTCAATCAAGCACAACTTATACTGTAACCTTGCTAATTTGCTAAGGTTCAGTATATTACATCCTCCCTTCAAAAAAAAAGGTTTCGTCCTCGAAACTTAAGCATACCTCAGCCCTGAGCATCGAACAAATCGGGGTAAGACTCCCTCATCATCGTCTCTGGCTCCCAAGTCGCCTCACGCTCCTCGTGATTACTCCACTGCACCTTGATATACGGAATGACTCTGTTGCGTAATTCTTTCGTCTCGCGAGCAAGAATTCGCAACGGTCTTCCTCGTATCGCAGGTCCTCGCCAATCTCCAGTGGAGTGAAGTCAATCACGTGAGAAGGATCGAAAACATATCTGCTCAATGTCGAGACGTGGAAAACATCGTGGATACCTGCAAGCCGTGGGGGTAGAGCAGCCCTGTATGTAACTGGTCCAACTCGCTCCAATACCTCAAAAGGGCCAATATAACGTGGACTGAGCTTTCCACGCATTTCGAATCTGCGAACCCCTCTGGATGGCGAGACTTTAAGAAATACATGATCTCCTGTCTGAAACTCTAAGTCTTGTCTCCTGGTATCGGCATAGCTCCTCTAGCGGCTCTGGGCTGTCAAAAGGTGTCGTCGAACTACTATCACCTTTTCTTCAACCTCTAGCAAAATCTCAGGCCCAAGTGTTTTTCTTTCACCCACATCACTCCAAAACAAAGGGGATCGACACCTGCATCCATACAACGCCTCAAACGGAGCCATCTGGATGCTCGCTTGATAGCTGTTGTTGTACGCAAACTCAGCCAGTCTCACATGTCGATGCCACCCTTCTCCAAAGTCCGGACGTATGCCCTCGCATGTCCTCTAGAGTCCGAATGGTCCGCTCCGATCCGACTATCCGTCTGGGTGAAACGCCGTGTCGAATCGCAGCTTGTGTACCCAAGGTCCGTTTGTAAGCTCCTCCAAAAGTGCGACACAAACCTCGGTCCCTCGTCCAATACAATTGACGCCGGCACGCCATGCGCATGACAATCTCATCCAGATAGAGTTGCGCGAGTCTCTCTCTAGGCTAGGTGGCCTGAACTGGTAGAAAGTGAGCAGACTTAATCAGTCTGTCCACTATTACCCAAATAGCATCGAAGCCACCCTGCGCTCTAGGTAATCCTACGACGAAATCCATCGTGATTTGCCCCCATTTCCACTCGGGCACTGGCAGACTCTGAAGCTTGCCAGCAGGTACCTGGTGCTCTGCCTTCACCTATTGGCAAGTCAAACACTGAACCACATATCTGCCAATGTCTCTTTTCATTCCGTTCCACCAGAATTGCGCCTTTAAGTCCTTATACATCTTGGTTCCACCGGGGTGAACCGTATAAGGAGAACAATGAGCCTCTCTCAAGATATCTGCTCTGATCTCTGGATCCATAGGCACACACAGTCGGTCCCTGTACCATATATTGACGGGGCCTCCATTCCAATATTGCTGAAAAGTTAGCTTCCAATCACCTATCCTTTGCTGATGTAGTTCAAGCTGCACACCAAATTGTGGAGGAGCAAAATGCGCGTGTTTTATCGACGCGGCCTAACTTTCTACGCAATCCAGGGTCAAGGTCCGAGCGCCATTACACTGTGTCCGAAAAGATGAAGCAACCAATATCAAATACTTAGGCATCCCCCAAGTCATCAACCTCTGAGGCATCAAAGAAAAAGACAGTGTTTCAACTTTCAAGTGCAACAAGATTGGGTATTATGCTCAGTGTCCATAACGTAACTTAGCAATGGCTCAAGCACATGATGATTTTGAAAAGTTATGCGCTGTATCATATGATGATGATGATATTGAAGAGCACAAGCCCGAATATGACAAAGAGTTTGAACATTGCGGAGTTATTAGACCTATGCTCTCAACCCACACGACGAAAGACGATAAGGAGTGGAAACGCCATGCCATCTTTCAAACTTGAGTTCTTTGTAATGGATGAGTTTATTCAATGATTATAGACTTGGGAAGTTGTGCCAACATTATTTCTGAAGAAGCCGTTGACAAATTGAAACTAAAGACCACACCATGTCCCGAGCCTTACAAATTCGCGTGGGCGAATAACCAAAATTTGAAAGTCACTCGATGATGCCTAGTTTTATATTCAATTGGTAAGTTAATTCAGTAAGTATCATCTGATGTTCTACCTACGAAAGTCGCACATATACTTGGAAGGACATGGATGTATGATCACAAAGTGAAGCATGATGGATATGCAAATACTTATTTGTTCGACTGTGCTCGATCAAAAATGAAATTTATGCTTTGTAAATTAACAAATATTGTGAAGTTGAAGAAGATGGGTAAGAGCTTGCTTCTACGTTGAGTTGATTTCTCTATGTGTGATGGAATTCTTGGGCCATATCCAAAATATCTTCGAGCTTCAACACGTATCTCGAGGACGAGATCCTACGCAGTGGAAGCGAATGATGCACAATCTGGTGTGAATAGGATTGATACGCTTAGATTTTAATTTCTTTTCAAATTTTCGGAATTTTTTGTTTGTTAATTTAGGCTAGAGCTACTATACTCTTATGAGTATAGTCTCCCTTGTATTCATAAATTTTTAACCGTTGATTGATGGGATGTGCGGTTAGGATGACGGTGGTCTCCACTTAGAATGATAGTGGTCCCCTAGGGTTGAGTAAGTAGTTGGTTGAATAGCATAATCTAACGGGTGGAAATGATTAATGGAATAAATCTAAGGGCCAAAAACTTACGAGTATAAGGGGGCCAATACTCATAAAAGTATAGTAGCCAAACTCTGTTAATTTGTATTAGTTGTTTTTAAAGATTTTTTTAGGATTTATCATATATATGGCAAAAAATCTCTAAAAACTTGGGATATGGTTTAGGTTTTTAGATATGTTCGAATTAGGAAAAGATCCCTAAAATCTTGGAATTTGAATTAGATTAGGATTATATTGGAAGGTTATAAATATAAATATAGCCTATATTTTGTAATTTTGGAGAGACGAGTTATGATGGAATAAAATTTGGGTTTTATGTTTTGACTGCGGTTATGGTATCTCCTTCCCTTTCTCTCTTTGCGCTGGCAAAAAGTCTTCTTCCTAAAAGGTTCTATCTTTTTTTACTTTCCTCATCTTTTCTCTTTTCATCTATTTCTCCCTTATCCTTTTTCTAAATTTGTTTTTCCTTATTATTGGCTATTTTCTTTCATTTTCCCTAATTTCTATTTTTAAAAAGAATTACAAATAAAAAAATCGTCAGAACCTTCTTCTTAGAGCCGTACTACTTTGGATTTTTCCCTTTTTTTAATTACGAAAATTGATTTAGAAATTCATTAATTCTTTTATAAATAAAAAAATCTGAAAATTAATCTAAAATTTCTAGAAAATTCTAAATTTGGTTTTAAATTGATTTTGGGCTCATCACTTGATAGATTAGGGTTTTTCTGATTTGTCCTGCATCATACAGTAGATAATTTACCCTTGTATTCTAAGCCTCTTGTATTCCAACATAAAAACTTTTAATTTTATCTTATTCATTGTGATTGGGAGGAGTCTCTTGCTTAACAGAAAAAGGTGGAAGCTTAGCAAGAATTAATCACGAGTTAAAAGATGTAAATAAAATGCTTAACATTGTAGTGTTTGCTTGATCATTTGGTGTTTATCGGCATCATGCCGAAACACTTATTTCTGACAACATTGCTCTTTGGCATTTGTGGTTCAGTAAAATAAATAGGAACATAGTTCCAATAAAGGGAACCCAAGGTCCTTATTCTTCTACAATCTGGGTTTTGCTCAAGTCTCGAATAAATTCAAGGACATATTCAAAGAAATTCTGACCGTCGGTCGGAATGGTTTGTGGGTTCCGAACAGCTATGATTACTGAACCTAACAAGATAGCAATTACGACCCAAGAAGTGATAAGTACTTGGTGATGGATTTGTAAACCTCCTATTTGCCAATAGAAATGTTGGCCTACTTCTACACCTGATATATCGTATAACCCCTTGAGTGTTTTAATGTAACATGGTATTACATTTATATTGTCCTCTGATAGAAATTGAACTTCAAAAAAGGAATTAGTTTGATTCAACCATTTCTTTCTCAACTCGCCAACTTGAATCATTAATCATAGGATACCAAGAAATCACATAACATCATACTCTTTTTGCAGTTTTCCTGCATAAAGTATGCCTAGATCTTACTTGAAGCAGTCAAGGGTCCATGATATGCATTGTGTGGTCGCATTATGTGAATATATGACCACTATGTGGAAGATTGTAGACCTTGATTATTATTTTCCTTGGATTTAGGCTAAGAAAACTTTTAACTTATGGGCAGCAATAAATTATTGTAATCAGATTTCCTGACTTGTTAGTGCTTAACATTCTTGGTTGGAAAGTTTCAACACATGCGAAGCTGTGTATATGACAGTTCCCTAAATTGATTTGAGTTACATATAGATAATTTACCTTAACCCAAAAGGCCTACGCAAGTAATTTGTTTCGTGAAACTCAAGCTCAACAAAAAAAGAAAATTTTCAAGTGGATTTGAGGTTGATTGTAGTTGTGAGGTCCTTATATATATTATTTTCCTACTTGGTTTAGCTTGATAAATCAAGATTAATTAGTAGGTTTCTACTTAAATCTTTTTTTGATTATATGAATCAGTTTTGAGTTTCGATTGTGCAAATAAAAGTTGTCATTTGTTTTGATGCCTCGTGATTCATGTTATAAGGTTCTCAAGCGTGATATACCATGGGAGATTTACATGTCAAGTAAGCTCATTACTGGAACAGGCCTTCAGCTATTACGGCGCTATGACAAGAGAACTGAAAGCCAAAAAGCTAGTTTGCTTGATGATGTGAGTGTTGGTTAATTATTGCATTCAAAATGTAAGCTATGTATCTTGCACATTAGCTAATTCGACAATTTATGGCTGTACTTCTGCCTCAGATAAATTAGTTTTTATTTCTTTATTACATACTTTTTTTTTCTCTTTTCTAATAATCATACTTTGTTTTCCTTCTGTGCCTTGAAGTTCCTTTTCTTGAATTTAGGGATTTCTACTCATGTTAATTCCAACTGCATAAGTTGTGAAAACATCAGTAGTCTAAAATTTGTTATTGTTGATTAATGGTTCGATTTTCTAGTGATAAGCTAAATTAGGTTCTGTATTTTTTTATCAAAAGCTACTACACTCTTTTATTGAAAATCAACATAAGTACACCTCTCCAGAAATTTTACTGCTGTGATTGAGTCTGATAAAATTGAGAAGCTGAACCATTAGACTATTGAGTAGTCAAACTTTCAGTCTTTACAGAATTTTTTAGTGGATTGATACATAATTTGTTCTTGTGAGTTTTAAAGTTTCACTTAAAGCAGTTTGCGCAGATATTTGTTTTATTGTGGCAAATTTGTGCTCTTATTTTATAGGATGGACCAGCTTATGTTCGAACTTTTGTGAGCATTTTACGTGACTTTTCTAAAGAAGAGGCAGTAGAATATGTGCTTGCACTTATTGATGAAATGCTGACAGGTGAGAAATGATGCAGGACAAAAAGGATTATTGTTGATTCCGTAGATTAGTATGATAACAGTATTCGTTTTTTCATTTTGCAGCAAATCCTAAACGGGCTAGACTCTTTCATGACAAGTCTCTGTCGGGTGATGATATTTATGAACCTTTCTTAAGTTGAGTTTTCTTGAGAATTCTTGAGTTCTTATTTCCTAACATTTATAATTTTTTGAGTAATGTAGTTAATGGAAAGATATTTTCGTATCTCTAGGAATAGCTAATGATTTCTATCATTATATATAACTACCGACCATGTGATTAATGAAGTGTGCATACTTGGAAAGGATTTACATATCGATTCACCTACATCCAACTGCATTCCTCAGACCATATACTCAGCTCCTATGAGCCCTTCAACAAGGGAGCAGGAAACACTCATGATTTAAACAATGAAAAATTTTCTATTTCTTTCAAAGTATAGTAACCTACTAGAATACATTATTCCTTCCGCATCATTATTATGGTAGAGTTTCTCTTTTCCATAAGGCCCACAGATGTCTTGTTAAGGGCCCAGATGAGCAGCTTATTGATCTCCTTTCTCTGTCGTCAAATTTTATGATCTAGTTCTTACTTTTAGAAGTAATTATGGACTTATCCTGCATTTTTTAAGCTGTATTCAATCCTACTGTTTATTGCAAGGAACAACTAGGATAGCTAAACATATATTACCATTATCTTGGGTAACTGACAGTTAAACCCAATTTACAGATTGCTTTGGAGTGGCAACTGGTTCATGCAAGAAAAATGCTGCAAAATATTGTCTCTCATAGTGAGGTAAATGGTTTATGTGAATTTTGATATAAAAATGTAATTAATTAATAAAATATCCGAACTTTTTTTCTCTTTCAGTGTTCGACCCAAAGTTCATAATGGCATGGTTTCAAATGGAGAATTGTCTGATTCAACAAGCAAGTTTACAAATATTAATGAAGTGTTAAACAGCCTGGCCAAATGGCTCTGCTTTCAGGTTGGAACTTTGACTTTGCGTGTTTCTCACATGCATGGAACCTAAGTTGTCAATAGTGTGAATATTATCAGTGGCAGTATGCTCAGAGAGCTCTTTAAAAGTTCGACTTGTTTTTATTTTGAAGATAAAACTGAGCTCTTTTCTCTATTTCTACTTTGAGAAAATAATATGCTAGGTACTTAAATTTCCATCATAGCATAATTGCCACCAGAAGGTTGCAAATAGGTTGAAGTCAGCCCATCTGGCCCATGGATGAACTGGAAAATGACAAGAATTGGGTAATTCTTTCCAGCCATTGGAATGTGTCGTGTAAATATTTATGATCCAAAATCACTCTGAGCCTGAATCAGGCCAACCTTATCTCAACTCTAATTTAGCTTGGCTCAAATTGTTGTGTCATATATTAAACTACAAACTTACAAATTTATTGCATTTGACACATGGCCTGGCCTGGCCTTAGATTTTGCACCTGTATGGCCTGGCAGCCATCTGTAATGGATTTTGTATTGTGCGCTTCTCAAAGGTTTGGTTGCTATTGCTGCATATTAACCAGATGAAGCTCTAAGTGTTCTAATGTGATTTAACATCATGATTATAAAATCCAAGTAAAACTCTTATTAAAGCATGTGCAATGGAAAACCATTTTTTTAATAATGATTGTTGAGTCTTGGCTTTTATCAATCCATCTGACACTTTAAAACTCTTATAATTTGGTCGGACATGCACGAAGAATCTTCTAATTTTGAAGAAATTTATCTCAACTCCTAATATGATTCTAGTATATGTTTCTATTATTTTGCAAGTTTGTATGGTAAACAGTGCCAAGCTCTATTATTAGTTGGGTTTGGTGTTTTTTTTTTTTCGTGGAGTGTGGAGTTGCGGGGGGGGGGGGGGCGCCGTTGTAATCTATGATGGGTGACATTTACAGGCAAAGAGCACCAAAAAACTTCTTGATTTGACAGTGAAAATTACTATTTTAGATGATAGTGGATGCATGCAGTACTAAATTTGATGAAAGTGGGCAGCTTGTTTTATCATGCGGATTTATGTGTCATATAATTTCCGGCAGATTGAAAGAATCATATGATATATTGTTCGGTATGATCTCACAGTTAAAACCCTCGGTTATTTCCAGGAATTATTTTTTCTTGTGTCAAATATCAGCCTAACTTAATAGGCAAGATAACTTAATACCGCAAGACAGTATTCTCTGTGATTAGAATGACTTGTTATAGAAGAAGAAAAGTCGAAGATTAGAATTCGTTGTTCTGGTCTAGTTTCATTTAGGAATTCAAGTAAGAATTACTAGGAGGATAAAATGCGTAAATTTAATTGTAGTTATGGTTGGTTTGAAATACCTTCTTGTCTGACTAGCTATAGACATCAAAGTCTATTGAAATCAAATACAAAAATAACCATAAACTAGTCACTAGAATTTCTAGAGGTAAAACCATAGATTTTGGAAAAATGATTATGTATCGGAAAAGCTCCTTCGTAGACCTGCAATTCTGCTTTTGAAAATTACACTAGGGATGCACATTGGGCCGATCTGGGAGGGACAGATCCACCCTGCCAATACAAAATATGCTCTTCTTGCTCCCCTCCTGAAAACCTGTCTGCTGCCAACGGCTCAAATCCACCTCACAAACCATCTTCATTTTCTTTTTCACACAACTTTGGCTTCAATACAACTGGAGCTTCACTATGTAAAGTAAAACAAAGATAACAGAAAATCAAAGTATGCAAAAAGCCAACTCAACTCCAATTAAGAAAAAAATGATGGCCTTCATATAGTATTGAGGGTGGATCAAATTTTCCTGTCTAATTGCACTCACAATAGGAATTCTACTTTTATTAGCATCTTAGAAACCCTGTGATGGTTATAAACATTATGTTGTATTTCTGGTAGATATTCAACTGATTAAAGTACTGGTTTTTGGGAAATTCTCTGACAGCAGCAGAAAGAAAAATCGTATTTTGGACTACTTATTTTTCAGCTGAATACTTTAGCTGATTGGCAGCCATGGATGCTTTAGCCGATTGGCAGCTATCCATTGTAATTGCTACTTAAATCAGCTTTAATTTATTTTCCATTTTCTATGTGATGTATGATTCTGGGTATATCTGAGGTGAATTGTTTTTGTCCCCGTTTACCCTTGAAGGTGGACATAAACAGCCACGGATGACCTTGCAAGAGTGGAATGAAATTGTCAAGTTTGCAATCAATTGAAGATAGTAGTACTATAAGTTAAATCTCATCCTCCATTCCTGATAAAATCACCTTATTTTGCAGGTGAAGAATCCATCTCACCCCAGTAGTTCTGTTCCGACAGCTATAAATAGCTTAGCAACATTGCTTAGAGAATCCAGTGTTCGAGTTTCATTTGTCCAAGCTGACGGCATAAAATTGCTTGTTCCTTTAATTTCTCCGGCATCCACTCAGCAGTCTATTCAGGTCCTTAATTTCACTTTGTATTTGCTTCATCCTATTATTCTACTTAATGGTCAATAGCATTAACATGCAGAATCCTTTACGTGTTATGTTTTGAATGTAATTGCTTTCAATTTCATGCACGTGTATCATGACCTGGTGTTTGCATACCAACTTTATTATCCTGTGGCAGCTCCTCTATGAAACGTGTCTCTGTATTTGGCTCTTGTCATATTATGATAAGGCAGTCGAATACATGGCCACTACTAGGGTCCTGCCAAGACTTGTAGAGGTTGTAAAAGGATCTACTAAAGAGAAGGTGAGTTTGTTTACATTTTTATGTTTATTCTAATGTTCTACACTCAAAAGAGTATCTAACATTATTAATGGTTTGTACATATTGAAGGTTGTTAGAGTCATCATATTGACCTTTCGCAATTTGCTATCAAAGGGTGCTTTTGGGGCTCAAATGATTGATCTTGGATTGCCACAAATAGTCCAAAGTTTAAAAGCTCAGTGCATGGAGCGATGAGGTGAGTTTTTGACTTCTTTTCACAGTAATGACATTAATGATAACAGAGGGCATGAAATTGGTCTCTTGTGGTGCATAGATGCTTTAAATGCTTTAGGAATGTCCACATCTATATCATAGTTAGTTAATTCGGATTCGGCAATAATTCGGTATGGGTATAAGTTGGATAAAATTCGTCTTTTCATTTTTAAATTTGTTGAAAAATACAGCTAAAAAACGGATGTAATTATTCGGATACGTGATTTATACGGATATTATACGTTCACCAATTAAAAATTCGAGATAAAAAATTTTGCTATATAATTAATATACTATATATATTATTATTATAATTTTTATATATAGATTAAATATATTCATATATTAATAATAAACATATATTGATAATATATACGATTTATATATTTAAAAATATTAATAAATAATTACAAATTTATAAATAAAATATTATATAAATATTTATATATAAAAATAAAATAATATATATAATAAATGAATATATATTTATAAATAAAATTATATATATATATATATATATATATATATATATATATATATAGAGTACTATACTATTATGAGTAGTAGAGCCCTACTACTCATAAGTTGTTTTCGATGATAGAGCTTTCGAATCGACGATCCACTCGTTAAATATGATCTAGAGTATTTAAAACTTCTAGAAAATAAATTTCGTGATTTTTCGAAATCATTTACCTTACGATCAAAAGCTCACAAAATTGACAATTTTTAACTAGATATGGGATACTTGGTAGTTTAACGGTGTAAAAGAATTGAAATAGGTTGAATTTTTGATAGAAAATTCTATTCACTACCTAGATAAAGATCAATAACTCCGATCATAAATTGAAGGATCCGATCATCTATTTTTAGGACATCGTTCGATTTCGGCCGTTCATTTTATGCCTATTTGATGGACTTTATTATGATTTTGAAAAATTACGAACTTTATTTTCTAGTAGTTTTAAATACTCTAGATCATATTTAACTGAGTGGATCGTCGATTCTAAGCTCTATCATCGAAACAACTTATGAGTAGTAGGGCTCTATTACTCATAATAGTATAGTAGCCCTACTATATATATATATATATATATATATATATATATATAGAGAGAGAGAGAGAGAGAGAGAGAGAGAGAGAGAGAGTCCGGCTGCTATGCTATCAATAGCACGAAGCACTCGGTGCTACCAAGTTTTCCACCGTTAGATCCACCCCTTTGATGATTTTCATCCGTTAGATCATACTATTCAACCAACCACCCACTTAACCCTAGGGGGCCCACATCATCCTAACCACACATCTCTCAATCCAATGACCAAAAACTTGGTAGCACCAATGACTTTGTGCTATGAATAGCATAGTAGCCTAGTTCATATATATATATATATATATAGTCCGCCATCGTGCTATAAATAGCATAAAGCACTTGGTGCTACCAAGTTTTCCGCCGTTAGATCCACCCTTTTAATCATTTTCACCCGTTAGATCATACTATTCAACTAACCATTTACTCAACCCTAGGGGGCCCACATCATCCTAACTGTACTTCTTTCAATCCAATGGCTGAAAACTTGGTAGCACTAATGATTTGGTGCTATTAATAGCATAGTAGCCTACTTCTATCTATCTATATATATATATATATATATATATAGAGTCCCCGCTATGCTATCAATAGCACGAAGCACTCGGTGCTACCAAGTTTTCCACCGTTAGATCCACCCCTTTGATGATTTTCACCCGTTAGATCATACTATTAAACCAACCACCCACTTAACCCTAGGGGGCCCACATCATCCTAACCGTACATCTCTCAATCCAACGGTCAAAAACTTGGTAGCACCAATGACTTGGTGCTATTAATAGCATAGTAGCCTAGTTCTCTCTCTCTCTCTCTCTATATATATATATGAGAGGGAGGTCCACTGTGGACCTCCTCCTCATGCGGTCCACGAGGCGGAAATGGCCTTGTGGACCGCGCGCCAGCCATGCCTCTCAAGAGCCGCTATTTTTTCCCTGTTCAACTTCCACTTTTCCGCCGACGGCCTTGAGCGAGACGGGATCTGCTGCCGTGGCCCTTGCTCCCGGCATCGGCGAGGGCGGCGGAGGATGACAACGACGCGACTCTCGGCCGCGAGTCCGCGACCGCTATCACCGGTTTTTTGGGCGAATTATTCGCGAATCGCGAATAAATCGCGAATAATTATTTTTGACGAAGAAATCGCGTTTTTTTTTCGAACTTTTCGAAAAAATACGGAACCCACCGTTTAATTCGTATCTTAAAAAGTATGCGAATAATTCGCGTATTAATCGCGAATTAACCAACTAGGATCTATATTGGATATACTATATGGGTATAAAGGAGATTTTTCTCTGGCAATATATCATCCAATTTTCAAAATAATATCTTAATCAAATAAAACCCAAGTACATTGAAATAAGCTGTCTCACATGCGTACGAAATGAATTTCTGTGTGTATATTGGTGAGTGAAGGAGGGAGGGAGCATGTGAGGGAGGAGGTACTGAGCAAAGTAAGATATTAACCCTCAGATTCTCTTAGTTTGGAGCTCTTTGATTGAGCCCTTTTATCATATTTTTGGTTTTATATTGTGTAGCTCCTTGGTTCAAATATAGCTAGATTTGGGAAATCATTTAATTATGGAAGTGTGTTTTTCATGTAGTTATTCCAAACTGCTGTCGGTAACCTCTTACCATAATAAATGCACAATATGTGATAGCTGTGATACTTAAGTTAAATCTATTCTAGGAACTTTATAATCTAACGAACCAACTATTGAGTTTTCATATATATTGTATTTGCGAAAAACTTTTCTCTATGAATGCTTTGAATTGTTTCTTGATGGAATGCAGGATTTATTGGGAGCCCTGAATCAGCTAGAAGAAGGGCTCAGAGATAACATTAAAAGGTTGAGTTCTTTTGAGAAATATAAGCAAGAAGTCCTTCTGGGTAATCTTGACTGGTCTCCCATGCACAAGGACCCTGGATTCTGGCGTGAGAATATTACAAACTTTGAAGAGAACGATTTCCAGGTTTTTGTTTAACCTGACCATCTTTTCAAAGTCAAATACAAACCATTTAGCATTCTCTTATGGCCATTTTAAACATTTGAAGCCTCAGGAAGGCTTTCAAATACAAACTGTTTAGTATGCTCTTATGGCCGTTTTAAACATCTGAAGCGTTGGGAAGGCTTTCAAGCTCCAGTGTCCCTTCGCAACATTTGAAACCATAGGTTGCAGCTAGCACATTTGCAATTTAAAAGTCTAGTAACTGGTTTATAGAATGTAATTGCCTATTATTTGAAGTCTGGTAGTGGGATTTTATAAATATAATTGGAACTCCCTGGTTTAGGTAACATTTGGATGTATACACTCTTTTGATTTAGTAACGCTGTAACGATGCTTTTTCTGTCAGCCTTATTCCTAATTTTTAGTACAAGTGAGCTTCCTGGGCATTCCTGTGAACTTAATTCAAGATTCTCTTTCTTTGTTTTTAATCCCCTTGAGCTGGAATATGTGTTGATGGAATGCTTTTGAACTGTGAAAATCTGCTATTGTTAGACTGCTCAGTCAAACAATTTCGTCATTTTCATCTGTGAAATTAGTACAAATTGTCTTTCAGCGGATTCTCCCTACATATAATTAAACATATGATGAAGGCACTCGGAAAGCATAATGTTACAAAGTTCTGGTGTAAGTTTAGTTGCCCTTTTCCTTTTCTCATATCTATAGCTAATTTTGCAAAAGAACATGGAATCTATGGTAATTTTACCAAACGGAACCCTATGCAATACATCTTGTAGCAGGATAACTTGCTTTTGATGGAGGTTTTCTTTGCTCCCTATGTAAGAGTCTTGACTCCAAGTTCCTAACAATCATCAATTTTTCAAGATATTGCATTTTTCCTGTGAGTTCATAAATTTTATCCTTGGGATTCCTTAATTTTCCTTACTTGTAGACGGCTGTTTCATGAATCTCAATAACCAATTAACAAATCTTCTTTCATTCTCACTTGTTTTTTTAGCATTGGCCTATGGTTTAAGACCAAAATATCTTTCTTCAGATATTTGATTAGATATTGCTACGTGTTGTGTTGCAGATCCTGCGCGTCCTTGTCACAATTCTTGACACATCGGCCGACCCAACAGCACTTGCCGTTGCTTGCTATGACTTGTCCCAATTCATTCAGTTCCATCCTGCTGGGCGTATCGTTGCGAATGACCTCAAGGCAAAAGAGCGGGTAATGAAGCTTATGAATCACGAAAATGCTGAAGTAAGAAAGAATGCCCTTCTTTGCGTGCAGAGACTCTTCCTTGGTGCCAAATATGCCAGCTTTTTGCAGACTTAGAAGTCTCAGACTGTTTCTCTCTGATCGACGCTGAGATTTCTTTCTTAATTAAATATGTCATCACATCATGCTGTGTGGTGGAGATTTAGCCACTCTGTTGTTGATGTTGCAAGCTATACCTGAGGAGAGAAAAGACCTCAAGAATTGCTATCCCGTTTGATACCTGACCTGTTTTTTTTATAGATTGGAAGTCCGGATCCAAGACTATTCTATTATTGTTTTCCATGTAATAAACCGTAATGCTTGTTTTTTGCATGCAATAATATAACAATATTTGGTCGTGTTGCCTGATTTCCGGAGGCATTATACTGTGGAACATCTCGCCTTTTGTATATTTGCTGTTGCTGTTGTTATTATTATCATCTTTTCTTTTCTTTTTTAATGTTGTATGTACTTCTCCATTTTTTTCTTTTCTTCCTTTCTTCTCTTTTTTTTTTTTGACCTTTTTGCGTTTTAGATTTTGCAGATTCAGACCGAATTTTTAATAAACTGATCAAAATATTTTTATTCCTCTTTCTCTCTCTTTCTTTCTCGTTCTTTTTTCTCCTGATGATTCTGTCTTCCTCATCTTTTTTTTTCTCTCTTTCTCTCGCTCTCTCTTCTTTTTTTTTTCCCTCCACTCCCGTGTCGACAATGTGCTCCTCTTTTATGTTGCCCGCACCTCCGTCGATGTCAGCACGAGTAAGGCTGAGGGTGGAAGAAATAAAAGAAAGAATAAAAAAATAAAGAAAAAAATAATTTTTTACTTTTTTTGAAAAGGCTATCATATATCGGGGTTTAGAGTTTAGGGTTGTTATGAGAAAAGGCTAGATTTGTACCATTTGATGCTAAGTTATAACATTTAAAATTATTTGAGATAAAATTATACCACATAATACAAAAGTTGCATTATTTGAGATTTAAGTTACAGTATATAAGAAGTTGCAATGTAGTCTCAAATAGTTTTAAATTGTGCAATATTAGTCTCAAACAGTGCAACTTTTATTTTATGTGTATGCAACTTATCTCAAATAATTTAAAATGATTTAATCTTAAATAGTGCAACTTCGTCTTTTTCTTTTTCTTTTTCGTTTTTTTTTTTTTTTTTTTTGCTACTTGACCTTTTTTTTTTGTAGCTGCCGCAATACATAATGGCCTTCCCAAGAGAATTTCTTTTTTTATTTTATTTTATTTTTTTGCTTTATAACTTGTCTTCTTTTTCTACCATTATTTGCAATTTTTTTTTCACTATTGCTCCCCATCCCCACCCCCCTTGCCACAACCACCAAGCCTGCCCTGACGCGTTCTCTCTCCCTCGTTGCAGTCATCGACATCATCCACGGCCACGCCCTCTATTAGAGCTTCACCTTCACGATTTATGCTATATTCAAGTCGGATTGGCAGAGATATGGGCGAGCAGATGAGGATAGGATTCACGCATCACCTCCTCGAGTTCCCAAGTGGCTTCGCGCTCGGCATGATTGCTCCATTGCACTTTTACATACGAAATTGTGTGATTCCGCAATTCCCTCATCTCACGAGCCAAAATGCACAACGGGTACTCTTCGTAAGTCATATTCTCCTGTAACTCCACCGGTTCATACTCAAGAACATGCGAAGAGTTATGCACATACTTGCGGAGGTTAGAGATATGAAACACACTGTGCACTCCCTTGAGCTTCGGTGGTAGTGCCAACCTATAGGCCATTGCACCCACACGCTCTAAAATCTCATATAGGGTCCAATATATTGAGGACTAAGCTTTTCTCGAACACCGAACCGCCTTACACCACGCATGCGTGACACCTTCAAAAAGACACGATCTCCAACCGCGAATTCAAGATCTCGTCGGCGCACATTAGCATTACTCTGTTACCGCGATTGTGCCATCAAAAGCCTTTGGCGGGCAAGGAAAACTTTTTTCTCCGCCTCCCGTAATACATCCGGTCCAAGAGCGATCCTTTCGCCGACCTTACCTCAATGAATAGGGGATCGACATTTCCTCCCGTAGGGAGCTTCAAATGGCGCCATCACAATACTTTTCTTGATAACTATTGTTATTTGCGAACTCGACCATCGACAAATGGTCGTGCCAACCACCCTTGTAGTCAAGTACACACACTCGAAGCATGTCCTTAAGAATTTGAATCATCTTCTCCGATTGCCCATCACTTTGATGATGAAATGCGGTGCTAAAGTCGAGCCGTGTGCCAAATGCATCTTACAAACTCTTTCAAAAATGAGATGTGAACCGGGGGTCTAGATCCGAAACTCTAGACGTTGAAACCCCATGTAATCTCACAATCTCATCAAGATATATCTGTGCCAACTTGTCCCCCTACCAAGTGGTGTGGGTCGGCAAGAAATGTGCCGACTTCGTCAAACGATCCACCACCACCCAGATAGCATCGTGTCCGACTTGCGATCGGGGTAATCCCACTACGAAATCCATCGCTATATCTTCTTATTTCCAAACAAGGATAGGTAAACTTTGACGTTTTTCCGTTGAAAATCGGCGCTTCACCTTAACGTGTTGGCATGTCAAACACTATGCCACAATTTGGCCAATGCCCTTCTTCATCCCCGGCCACCAATAATGCACTTTGAGATCTTTGTACATTTTAGTGCCACACGGATGCACACTATAAGGAGATTGATGGGTTTCTTGCAAAATAGCTTTTTGAACCTCTTCGTCCTTTGGAACACACCAACGGTTCCGAAACCAAAGTGCGCCATCGGATCCTACACTAAAGTCACCTGCACGTCCGCTCTCAATATTTCGTCGCACCTTTTGGAGATATGGATATGAAGATTGCCGATCTTTAATTTTCTCCAACAAGGTTGGTTGAACAACTAGAGCGACAAGGATAGCCAGAACCTCTGGAGCAACAACCTCAAGATCGAACCGCCACATTTCCTTCCACAATGATGGTTGATGTGTAATTGCCATGGCGGGGTTTTCCACCGATTTCCTACTAAGCGCATCCGCCATCACATTAGCCTTCCCGGGTGGTACAGAATAGTAACACCATAGTCCTTCAATAGTTCCAACCACTGAGATTGTTGCATATTCAACTTTTTTTGGGTGAACAAGTACTTGAGGCTTTTATGATCTGTATATACCTCGTAGCGCGCACCAAAGATCACCGCGACTAGCTCTAGGTCATTAATAGGGTAGTTCTTTTCATTGCTTTTCAACTGGCGGGAAGCATAAGCGATAACCCAACCACATTGCATTAGAACACACCCAAGACCATTATAGGAGACATCACTATACACCACAAAACTCTCCCCCAGAATCGGTAGGGCGAGTATAGGAGTCAAAATCAATCTTTCTTTTAGCTCCCGAAAGCTCCGATCGCAATCGTCGCTCCACACATACTTCGTTCCCTTGTGCGTGAAGCGCGTTAGTGGAGTAGTAATCTTATCAAGCCCCTTCACGAACTGCCGATAGTAGCCCGCAAGATCAAGGAAACTGCGAATGTCCGCAACATTTGTCGGGTGAGGCCAATCTTTAATCGCCTTATTTTTTCTCGGGTCAACAGATACACCACTCTCGGAAATCATATACCGTAAGAAGGCAACTTCACAAAGCCAAAAGTCAAACTTCTTCAACTTGGCATAAAGCTTTTTTTCTTGGAGAATTTGCATCACGGTTTCTCAAATACTTCTCGTGCTCTTCATCACTCTGGGAATAGATCGATATGTTGTTTATGAACACCACGACACACCGATCCAACAATGGCTTGAAGACACGGTTCATCAAGTCCATAAATACGGTAGGGGCATTAGTAAGCCCAAACGACATAACCGTGAATTCATAATGGCTATAACGCATACGAAACACCGTTTTGTGTACATCCTCCGGCTTGATTTTCAATTGGTGATATCCTTGTTTGAAGTAAAAAAAAAATATAAAAAAAAATCCGAAGCCCTAATCACAATCGAAAACGATTAGATTTGAGCCTATACAATCCTAATAGGTCTCATGGGCCAATAATTAGAGTTTAAATATACAATAGGTCCATTCATAAATGTGAGTTGGTGGGCCTCACGAAAGCCCATGCAAAAAAAAAAAAAAAAATACGGGTCTCATTCTAGCCCATTAAATATTATCATTTGGGCACAATAAATTAAAGCGGGTCTGATCAGCGAAGACCCACATCAGCATACCATAAAATATATATTCGAAATTTGATTTCGAATCACAACCCATTCAAAATTCGAATTCGAATTTCAAATTTCGAATCCCTAACCAATTCCCAAAAATTCCCCAACCATCCATCAACACATTCAAAATTCAAACATGCGATTTCGAATTTTGAATTTAGCCCTTAACAACCGATTCAAAATTTGAATTTCAAATTTCGAACCCCTAACCAATTCCAAAAAATCCTCCAACCATCCAACCAACTTCCAAAATATCCCTCAACAACCTAACAAATTCCCAAAAATCCTCCAACAATCCATCCACCCACCCATTCAAAATTCAAAATTCGATTTCGAATTTCGAATATCCAACCAACTCCAAAATATCCTCCGCAATCCATTCAAAAGTCAAAATTCGATTTCGAATTTCAAATTTATCTATCAACAACCGATTTAAAATTCAAATTTTGAATTTCGAATGTCCAACCAACTCCCAAAAAATTTCTTTAGTTCGATTTCGAATTTCGAACTCCCAACCAACCCTTCAATTCGATTTCGAATTTCGAATATCCAACCAACTCCAAAATATCCTCCACAATCCATTCAAAATTCAAAATTCGATTTCGAATTTCGAATTTATCCATCAACAACCGATTCAAAATTCGAATTTTGAATTTCGAATGTCCAACCAACTCCCAAAAAATTCCTCTAGTTCGATTTCGAATTTCGAACTCCCAAACAACCCATTCAAAATTTGATTTCGAATTTCGAATTCGCAGCCAACCACCAAAATATCTTCCAACCGTCCAACTACTCATTCAAAATTCAATTTCGAATTTCGAATCCCTTTTAACCAACCACAACAACCTATTCGAAATTCGAATTTCAAATTTCGAAATATCTTTCACCACCCCTTCCGTTATAAATAGGGAAACCCAAATCAAACGACGGGAGAGACGAGACGATGAAAAAAAAAAGAGAGATTGCTACACATTTTCCCACTTCAAAAAAAAAAATCCAAAGGAGGAGGGATCGCCTAGCCGCTTCATTCGATTCGTCATCTGTTCAAAGAGAAGAGATCGCCGAGCCGCTTCATCTGATTCGTCATCTGATCGAGGAGGAGAGATCGCTGATCCGCTTCATCCGGCCCGTCATCTGATCAAGGAGGAAAGATTGCTGAACCGCTTCGTCCGATCCGCCACCTGATCAAAGAGAAGAGATCGCCGAGCCACTTTATTCAATCCATCGTTTGATCAACAGGTAAAAAAAAAAACGAAGAAAAAAAGAAGAACAAAAAAAATAAAAACATAAAAAAGAAAAAAAAATCTTTTCTTTCCCCCGTCCTTTTTTTTTTCTTTGGTCCTGCTACCATAGTCATCCATACTGTCTAAACGGTTTCGACGGGAGAGTGGAGGGGAGCCAATGGCTTCCCGTTTCTTCGGACCTCTCAATACCCCGTTCGAAACCGTTGATTGATGGAATGGATGTTCTACATTGCCGTGACCACCCCAGCACCGCCGGTTTGATATTTTTGAACGAAAAGGGGAGGGAAATCTAAGATTCCTCGTTTCTTCGAACCCTTCAATATTTCTTCGAAAATATCAAATCGGATTCGACGGCCGAACAGATCCGCGCCACCGCCAACGACTTCATCTATGACATCAAAGAACATCGCCGATTTGATATTTTCGAAAGAAGAGGGGAGGGGAATCTAAGATTCTCCGTTTCTTCGGACCCTTCAATATCTCTTCGAAAATACCAAATCGGATCCGACAGCCAAACAAATCCGCGCCACCGCCAACGACTACATCGACGACATCAAAGAAGCATCGACGGTCTGATATTTTCGAAAGAAGAGGGGAGGGAAATCTAATATTTTTCGTTTCTTCGGACCCTTCAATATTTCTTCGAAAATGTCAAATCGAATCTGACGGTCAAACAGATCCGTCCCACCATTATCAACTTCGTCGACGTCATCGGCAGCATCGCTAGAAGAGGGGAGGGGAATTTTTGATTTTCCGTTTCTTCGGACCCCAAACCAAATCTGAATCAAACGGGGATTTCTTCGGACCCCGAATCTGAATCAAATAGGGATTTCTTCGGACCCCAAATCAAAATAAAAATGAAAATTTCTTCGGACCCCAAATCTGAATCAAACAGGGATTTCTTCAGACCCCAAATCAAAATAAAAACGTGGATTTCTTCGGACCCTAAATCAAAATCAAAACCGGGATTTCTTCGGACCCCAAATCAAAATCAAAACGGGTATTTCTTCGGACTTCAAATCAAAATCAAAACGGGGATTTCTTCGAACCCCAAATCGAAATCAAAATGGAGATTTCTTCGGACCCCAAATCAAACCAAAATTGCAAAAAATCAAAAGAGAATTGCCTCGAACCCGAACCGCATCAAGTTCACATTCAAATCCGAAATCAAGTTCACATACGAACCCAAATCCGAAACCCAAATCCGAACCGAGAACACGAACCCAATCAAATCCACAAATAAATCCGGACCCAAAACCCAAACCAAACCAAATCAAGTCTATAAATAAACCCAAACCAAATCAAGTCCACGAATAAACCCGAACCCAAAACCCAAACCAAACCAAATCAAGTCTACAAATAAACTCAAACCCAATCAAATCCACAAATAAACCCGAACCCAAAACTCAAACCAAACCAAATCAAGTCTACAAATAAACCCAAACCAAATCAAGTCCACGAATAAACCCGAACCCAAAACCCAAACCAAACCGAATCAAGCTCACCTACGAACCCAAACCAAATCAAGTCTATAAATAAAACAAGAACTCAAACCCAAATCCAATCAAGTCTACAAATAAAGACCCAAACCCAAATCGGATCCAGACCACAAATACAATCCAATCTCAACTTCCGACTTGGACTCATGAACCCAAACCCAAATCAAATCGAAACCCAAACCCATAAGCCATGAACCAAGTTCGTGAACCAAACACCACGAACCATGACTAAGTTCATGAACCATGAACCGAGTTCGTGAACCAAAACACCACGAACCATGCCTATGTTCATGAACCAAATCTTATACACCAAATCCCATGAGTCACATACCAAGCTCATGAATCATGAATCAAATCCCATGGACCATATACCAAATCTCATGACCATATCCAAGTTCATGAACCAAACCTCATGAACCAAATCCCATGGACCAAATCCCATGGATCATGTACCAAACCTCATAAACCATATCCAAGTCATCCCACAACCAAATCTCATGGACCAAATCCCATGAACCATATACCCAAATCTCATGAACCATACATCATGAACCTCTTCTTTACTCTGAATCATATACCCAGAGTAAAAATCAAATATCTAATCTGACCTACCTCAATACATATACTTGGGGTTTGGTCACATCTTCACCTTAGATCATACAGCTAAGGTGAAACCAAATATAATCGGACTCTAAATCATATACTTAGAGCCAATTAAACTATAATACTTAGAGTTTGATATTGATTAGGTCTTAACACATATACTTAGGACCTAGTCAACCTCAAATTCGATTGAATCCTGATACCTATACTTAGGATTCAATAAACCAAGATATGATCGATTCATCTCATCTACAAAGGTCTCTTAATCGAAGGTGCCCCAATGTCACCGGGGTAATTAACAATAGGTGCTTGCATCTATTGGAAGCCATGGACCCGCAATACCTGAAACCCATACCTATATCAATACTAATCTGAATCATGAATACTACCTCATAGACGGCGAGAGAAAAATTCCAATCGACCGTGCGAGGTGCGTCATTCGTGGTGGCAGACAATCCTGACTGGAGATCAATCTTTGAATACACCGGAGACCCTTGCAATTGGTCGAACAAATCGTTAATTCAAGGCAACGGGTACTTATTCTTGATCGTGACTTTATTCAGCTCGCGGTAATCCACTCAAAGTCGAAGCGTTCTATTATTCTTCTTTACAAATAGCACCGGAGCTCCCCAAGGCAATACATTAGGCTTCACAAAACCCTTGTCGAGTGTCTGCCACCACGAATGACGCACCTCGTATGGTCGATGGAATTTTCTTCTCGCCATAGGGTAGTATTCATGATTTAGATTAATATTTATATGGGTATTGGTTTCAGGTATTGCGGGTTCATGGCTTCCAATAGATGCAAGCAGCTATTGTTAATTACCCCCTGGCATCGGGGCACCTTCGATTAAGAGACCTTTATAGAGAGGATCGTATCTTGATTTATTGAATCCTAAGTATATGTATTAGGATTCAATTAGATTTGAGGTTGACTAGGTCCTAAGTATATATGTTAAGACCTAATCAATATTAAACTCAAAGTATATGATTTAGAGTCCGATTATATTTGATTTCACCTTACTTGTATGATATAAGGTGAAGATGCGACCAAACCCCAAGTATATGTATTGAGTTAGGTCGGATTTGATATTACCCGAAAGTAGAGAAATGCTAATTCCTGAGTATATGTATCAGGATTAACCGAGTTTAATATATTTTCCACTCTAGTTATATGTGCTAGAGGGAGGATCTGACTAAGCCCTAAGTGTATGTATTAGGGCTCGTCGGATTTGATTTACATAAGCTCTAAGTATATATATTAGAGCTTGATCGGGTATGGGTTTCACTCTAGGTAGGTGTGCTAGAGCAAAAAGTTGACTAGACCCTAATAAGTATATGGGTTAGGACTAGTCGAGCTTGGTTTGACTTCCGCTCTAGGTATATGTGCTAGAGCAAAAGGTTGACTAGACCCTAAGGATATGTGTTAGGGTTAGTCGAATATCATTTGACTGAATTCTAAGTATATAATTTAGAACTCTGTCGATTTGGAGATGATTTTGCCTTAGTTATATGTATTAAGGCGATTGACTTAGCCCTAAGTATATGTATTAGGGGTAGTCGATATTGCATTTGATTTTGACTCTAGGTATATGAGCTAGAGTAAAGAAAAAAGTTCATGATGAACTTTGAGCTAGCATGAACTTGATATATGGTTCATGAGATTTGGGTATTGTATTTGTTTCATGAGCTTGGATATGGTTCATGAGGTTGGATATGGTTTGGTCCATGAGATTTGGTTCATGGTTTATGAACTTGGTTTATGGTTCATGGGATTTGGTACATGAGATTTGGTTCATGAGATGTGGTATATGAGATTTGGTTCATGAACGTGGGTATGGTTCATGAGATTTGGTTCATAAACTTGCTTCATTTGGTTTATGGTGTAAGGTTTATGGTTCATTAGGGTTTGATTCACAAACTTCGTTCATGGTTCATGGATATGGTTCGTGATGTTTGGTTCACGAACTTGGGTAAGGTTCATCGGTATGGTTCACGAACTTGAGGTTTGGGTCATGAACTTAGGCACGATTAATTCGTGGTGTTTGGTTCACGGATTTGGTTTACAATTTATGAGATTTGGTTTATGAACTTGGGTAGATGGGATTTGGTTCAGGAACTTGGATATGGTTTATGAGGTATGAATCTTTGTTTATGGACTTGGTATAGGTAGATGGGCTTATTTGGGTCGGGCTTTGGATGGGGTTAAGGTTAAAGGGTTAATGGGTTAAATGGTTTTTGGATATATGGGTTTAGGTAATAGGTTTATGGGTATAATGGGTTTATGGGTTTAATGGGTAATAGGTAATGGGTTTGTGTTTATGGGTATTTGGGTTTTGGTTTAATTGGGTATTGGTTTAATTGGGTATTGGTTTAATTGGATATTGGGTATTGGGTATTTGGGTTTATTTGGCTTTATTTGGGTATTGGGTATGTGGATTTGGATCATGGGTTTCAATTGGGTTTGAATCAAGTTTGATTTCCAAAAGTGAATGAGATTCTGAAATTATTTGATCAAAATTGAGGATTTAAAATTCGAAACCAAATGTTTAAAATTTCATTTAGTCCCCTGATTCAAATTTAAAATGTAGAGCACTTAATTTGATTTAATTTGATTAAGTCAAAGGGTTCAACGTTCTATTTTTGCAAAGTCCCCTCTCCCTCTTTGATTGAGTGAATCTCTCTTTTTAAGGAGCACCCCTGTCGACGACGGAGCATTCCATCGAATGGTTAGGCTCATTTGGGCATTCCGTCGAGCACATGGCGAATGCTTTTGGTTGTATAACATCAGTTTCGCCGGAGCGTCGTTAATTCCGTCGATGGCTGAGCATCAAACGGAGGTTAATCGGTTTCATTTTCGTCGCCGACGGAGCGTCAAACGAAGTCGTCGGCTTCATTTTCGTCGACGGCGGAGCGTCAAACGAAGTCGTCGGCTTCATTCTCGTCGACGGCGGAGCGTCAAACGAAGTCGTCATTCTGTCGAACAGATGGCGGACTCATCTTGCCTCTGTCAGAGTAGAGCAGAGTCGGGTGGCGGAGCACCACGCTTCCTGTCGGCGTCGAAGCAGAACCGAGCCGAAGCGGGTGGCGGAGCACCACGCTGCGGTCGTCGGAGCAGATCCGAGCGGGTGGCGAAGCACCACGCTGCGGTTGTCGGAGATGGCGACGCGGGCTCCAAGATGGATCGGCCGGCGACGCGGGTTCCCTCTGTCCGACCTAGGCAGAGGTGGGTGGCAGAGCACCACACTTCGTCAAGCTAAGCCTGGTGGAGTCCCGGTTGTCGAGGCGGCACGGCCGAGGGCGGCGCGGTCGAGGCGGCGCGGCATTGCGGCGAGGGCACCGGGGTCGACGGCGGCGCGGTTATGGCAAAGATGGTCGAGGACGACGGCGCGCAATGACGGTGGCGCTGGCCGAGGACGACGGCGCGATCGAGGTGCAGGTGCTGTTGAGCTTCGCGACGATGGCACTGCTACTGGGGCATTCTGGCGAACACATGGCGGGCTTTGACGATGCAGTCGAGGGGCTCGACGGAGCGGCCGATCGTGAGGAGGTGGCGGCGTAGGCGCCTCTACCCGAGGAAGGCCGAGGTGGGTGGCGAGTAGGCGCGGACCGGGAAGATCCGTGACGATGTGGGGCGCCGCCGCCGACGTTGAAGTCGAAGATGCCGGCAGAGGTGTGAGCTCGGCGCGGCGGCGGCCGAGGCTCGCGCGGGCGGCGAGTCGGCCGAGGCGGCGGCGGCGATGCAGAGGGCTCTGCGCGGCGGCGGCGCGTCGAGGTGGACCGAGGCGCCGACGAGGGCGCCGAGGATGTCGGCCGAGGGTGCGCGCGGCACGGCTCGAGGAGGTCCGCGACGGGTCCGTCCTCGACGGATGAGGAGGTGACGCGCTCGAGGAGGTCCGCGACGGGTTCGGTCTCGACGGAGAGGAGATGACGCGCGGCTCGAGGGCGGCATGGTCCGCACGGCGCGTCGAGGTGGTGGCGCGCGGCTCGAGGGCGGCATGGTCCGCGACGGGTCCGGCCGTGACGGAGGAGGAGGTGGTGTGCAGCTTCACCAAACAGAGAAAGAGAGAGAGCTTGCTTTTTTTTTTTTTATTTTCGAGAGAGAGAGAGAGAGAGAGAGAGAGAGAGAGAGAGCTTTGATTCTCTGTTTTCTTTTCTTTTCTTTTTACCGAGAGAGAAAGAGAGCTTTGATGATTACCTTTTTTTCTTCTGTGAATAGGGAATAGGGAATATGATTTTTTTGTTGGGGATTGGTTCATGAGTAGTAAAAAAGTCTCTACTTCTAATGGGTTCTTAATGGTTTCTTCTCCCTCTTTTTTTTTTGATCGTGGCATCATGGAGGTGTGGGAAGAGTAGGTGGTTGGTGTAAGTTGTGCAAGTGGGTGCAGATCGTGCATAAAATAATGGGGTAGTTGGGTTCGCTTTTGTCCATGCACCTAGTGCATGGACCCACCCATCTCATACACCACATTTTTTCTTTTTCTTTCTTTTTTTCTTTTTCAATTTTTTTTATGCCTCAACACAGCTAAATGGCACTATACTATCCTACTATAAAACCACCCTCTGTAGAACAAGTAAAAGCTGACCCAATCTTACGAGGGACTGTGATACACCCGTCCCGCCTGTCGAAGTAACACTAACAACTACCTCAGGGGTAGCTAGTGGAGAGCGAGTCCAACACTAGGACACAGCGACACCAATGCAAATGCACTAAGCCAGGTTCCGGAGCGGCACTCGTGGGCGCGAACCAACCGAGTATGCAAGCGTATCTCTGTCGAGCTGAATTAGGCTCTCACAGGCATAGTCAAATAAAACAGGGTCTAACCACCAATAGGTCACGTGCCTCTGGCACAAACTGTAACCAAAACAATAATCTGGGCCCACCGTCAACCCCCGACGGCCCCCGACACACCAATAGTCTGAAATCTACAGTAACAAAGCTCGGCATCCCCAGTACGAGCGTAGAGACAAGCTACACTACCCTGGGTATTCATCGCACTCCCACACCGACGATACAACACAGTACGGCTCCTAGAGCTAAATCTGGCAGCGAAAACATATGACGATCAAACCGGGGTTTTCTCCTAAGTCAAATCCAAGTCCAACATGTATAATTTGAATACTTGCTAAACATGCTCCCAATTCAGATTTTAACGCGATACTATCCATAAATTTGAGCTACCACTAATTAGTTTTCATCGAACAAAGCGTACATGTCGACTATTATGAACTTAGGAGTGAAACGATGAAATCCCCACCTCGATGCTAAAATCCTGGCAGCGAAGGGCGTCGCGGATCCAATTCGATCCCCCCACTGGTCCGTCAAAGTACCGAAGGTCGACGCTGAAAACTGGGAAACAGAATTTCAGAAATCTGCTCGGCAAACAACAGCTCAGTAAAAATAGATTTCGACAGGGCAAACCTGCTCCAAATCTGGCAAGCAGGGGCTCTATGGATTCCTCTCGCAGTCTAGAATCCAGCAACCCAAGTTTCGCCGCGATCCGTTACTCCCTCGTCGCGTACGAGCCAAAATACCGAAGGTCGCCGCTGGAAATCTGCACTTCAGCACTTTAAAGTCTGCTCGACAAACAACAGCCCAGTAAAGATGGGGTTCGACCAGGCAATTCTTCTCCAAATCCAGCGAGCAAGGGCTTCGTGGAATCGTCTCATAGTCTAGAGTCCAACGGTCCAGGTTTCGTCGAATTCCGACTCTCCTACACAGAGAACAAGCCAAAACGCCAACGGTCGTCGCCGAAATCAGCAGCAGCAGCAGCAGTGAAGTTCGAAAATCGTAAAAGTTGAAGCCTTTAAGATGATCTCGACGAGCTACTCACCTCGACAACCTCCTTGGGGCAGCACCACGTCGGGGATGGCGAAGAACGGCTGTCGCACGGTCTCCTCGTAGCGTCACGACGTCGAAAACACCCTTGATCGGCTCCGTGACGCGTCGTCGACGAAGTCCGCACCACCAAGCTCTCACTCCACAAACCTCTTGAGCTAAGGGGGAGAAGGAGAAGAGTAGAAGCAGCCGCAGCAGCAAAGGAATGAGACCCCTCTTTTTCTCTCCTCTGCTCTAAAAGAGGTAAGGGCAAAAGGTGAAGTGACTAGAGGGTTAAAAAGTCAACAAGCACCATACTGTCACATTGTACCGGTACAAAATCTCATTTGTACCGGTACAAACAGGCAACCCGAGAGCCTATCTGCGCAGGGCTATACCGGTATAGCCCCGGTGGTTATACCGGTATAGCACACAATGTTGTACCGGTATAGCCATCAATTTATACCGGTACAATTCACAGAAAGTCTGCTATTTCGCAGATTTTCACAACGCGCGCTGCTCTTGTGTTCCCACAGGGCCCTGTGTGGCGTATTTGCGCCAACGCGACCCAGACTTGTCCCGACACTCACCAGAGCTGTCGACAAGCCTCAGCTGAAGTTCCAGGTCTCTACAGGGGTGGTGAGAGATATTTCGAAATTCGAAATTCAAATTTCAAATAGGTTGTTGTGGTTGGTTGAATGATTTTTTGGGATTTAGTTAGGGATTTAAAATTCGAAATTCAAATTTTGAATTTGTTGTGGAGGATATTTTAAGAGTTGGTTGGGAATTCAAAATTCGAAATTCGAAATTGAAATTTGGATGGATGGTTGGAGGATTTTTTGGGAATTGGTTAGGGATTTTAAAAATCGAATTTTGAATCGGTTGTTGAGAGATATTTTGGGAATTGGTTGGATGGTTGGAGGACTTTTTGGGAATTGGTTAGGGATTCGAAATTCGAAAGTCGAATTTTGAATAGGTTGTTGAGGGATAAATTTGAAATTCGAAATCGAATTTTCAATTTTGATTGGGTTGTTGAGGATATTTTGGAGTTGGTTGGAAATTCGAAATTCGAAATCGAATTTTGAATTTTGAATGGGTTGATGGATGGTTGGAGGATTTTGGGAATTGGTTAGGAATTCGAAATTCGAATTTTGAATCGGTTATTGGGGGATATTTTGGAATTGGTGGGAAGTTCGAAATTCGAAATCGAATTTTGAATTCTGAATGGGTTGTGATTTGAAATCGAATTTCGAACATATATTTTATGGGATGCTGATGTGGGCCGTCGCTGATCAAGTCCGGTTTAATTTATTAGGCCCAAATGATAATATTTAATGGGCTGGATTGATACCCGTATTTTTTTTATTTACATGGGCTTTCGTGAGGCCCACCAACTCACATTTATGAATGAGTCTATTGTATATTTAAACTATAATTATTGGCCCATGAGACCTATTAGGATTGTATGGGCTCAAATCTAATCGTTTTCGATTGTGATTATGGATTTTTTTTTTCACTTTAAACAAGGAGATCTTGCAATTGAGATTTTAACTCCTATAACTCGGCCGGTGCCATTCTATACGGAGCTTTCGAAATTGGCGTCGTCTCGGGAACCAAGTCAATGACAAACTCGATCTCCCGGCTCGGTGGCAACACCGCGTGAAACACATCAGGAAACTCTTGAACTACCGGAATATCTCCAAGTACTAGAAGTTCCTTTTGAGTCTCCACCACCGTCGCCAAATATGCTACGCATCTACCATTAATTAGCGTCCTCACTCGCGACGTCGATACCATCATAGTAAAAAGCGAACTCCTGCATCCACGATACACGAACTCTTCTTGCCCAGGCTCACGAAAAGTTACTATTTTGCTCTCACAATCTATAGTAGCATAATATTTTGAGAGCCAATCCATTCCAAGGATTAAGTCGAAGACTTTTAAACGGTCAAACACGAGCAAATCCGCCGGCATAATCTAATCGCCCACTTGCACTGAACAAGCCACACATTCCTCCTTAACACTAAAAATGTGCTCAGGAGTGTTTACCCACAAAGGATCCTCGCTCACCCTAGTCTCAACGCTATGTGTACTAGCAAATGTTTGCTGATGAATGAATGTGATGATCAAATAAGGCTCTAGATTTGATTCCTTTAATTAAAATAATACCTGCCACTGCCACGACGTCGTCGACCACAGCAGGTTCCTCCACTTGTGCAGCAAAGACATGACCGCTTGGTGTCGCTTGGGATCCCTCGGACTAGCGTGGCACCATGGCACGTCCAGCAGATATAGAGGGTGGAGGTCCCGCTTACTGTTTGTGACACCCTAATAGTCCCACATCGGTTGGGAATGGGGTTGTCATTGGGTTTATAAGAGGACTCCACCCTAGTAATAATAACTAGGCTTAAGTATTTTGGACCAGTGTTTGGGCCCAACGAGTTATTGTTGCTAGCGGGTTGGGTCGTTGCACTGTCTTGATGTGGACTGAAATGATATGGCTGACGGGGCAGGCGATGCTCCACTCGGGCAATCCCGACTCAGGTTTCCAGCCTGGCCACACCTATAGCACCTCCCTCACGCTGTGGGCCACCTGTCGGTCGATGATCTCTACCACAGATAACACACGGGAAAGGTCCCTGATTCCTTGATTGCGATCGTGGATATCGAGGGGGTTGCTTAGAACTCGACTGACCCCCAGAAAATACTACTAAGTTTCGGGTGCTCCTTTTGGGCTTCTACCATTGTTGCTAAGTAGGCTACACATCCACCCTTTATCATTTTCCTCGCCCTCGCCGCCGATACGGTCGCCGCAAAGCGCGAACTTTTACACTCCCGGTATACCAACTCTTCTTGATTAGGCTGACGAAAAGTGATCACCTTAGTTTCGCAATCGATAATTGCATAATACTTGGAGAGCCAGACGATCCCCAAGATCATGGCGAAGCCCCACATTTGATTTAGCACTAGCAAGTCTGTCGGCATAATCCAACTACTAATCTGAACTGGACACGCTGGACACTCGTCGTGGACACTAAATGAATGCTAAGGTGCAGTCACCTATCAATAATCCGGGTTATGCACGATGTCAATGCCATGAGTCTTTGCAAATGATGTACCTATGAATAAATGTGATGCAACTGTGTCGAATAAAGCTCTAGCTCTAGTGTCATTGATAGTGATAATACCTGCCACGACATCGTCGGGAACTGTAGGCTGCTCCTTCACCTGAGTGGCGAAAACCCGTCCACTCGATACTCTAGATGCCTCCAGCTGACGCGATGCAGACAAGCACCAATTGGAACAATGCTTCCAATTGACCCATAAGATGCCACGTTATATATATATATATATATATATATATATATATATATAGAGTCCCATTACTATACTTTTATGAGTATAGAGCCTCTTGTACTCATAAGTTTTTTGCCATTAGATCTACTCTTTAACTCTTTAATTAATTTCACCGTTAGATTATACTATTCAACCAACCACCCACTCAACCCTAGGGGCCCACTATCAACCTAACCGTAACCACTCTCATCCTAATCACTCATTTTTCATCCAGTGAAAACTTATGAGTAGTAGGTCTTCAATACTCATAATAGTATAGTAGCGTGGCCTATATATATATATATATATATATATATATATATATATATATATATATATATATATATATATAGAACTAGGCTACTATGCTATTAATAGCACTAAGTCATTGGTGCTACCAAGTTTTTTGCCATTAGATTAAAAAATGTGTGGTTATGATGATGTGAGCCCCTAGGTTAAGTGGGTGGTTGGTTGAATAGTATAATCTAACTGTGAAAATCATCAAAGAAATTTGGATCTAACGGTGAAAAACTTGGTAGTACGAAAACCTCCGTGCTATTGATAGCATAGCGTAGGACTCTATATATATATATATATATATATATATATATATATATATATATATATATATATATATATATATAGAGAGAGAGAGAGAGAGAGAGAGAGAGAGAGAGAGAGATATATATAGAGTCCTACAGAGAGAGAAATCAATTTGTTCTATATCTATGTAGTGCGGGGCTCCCGTCTTATGAAGTGTTGTTTTCGATCTTCGGGCGTTCAAATCAACTATCCTCACCGTTAAAACGATCTAGGGTATTTAAATTTTTTAGAAATAAAATTTTATATTTTTTCAACATAGTTTACTTTATGATCAAAACATTTCGAAATTGTCAATTTTCAATGGCTATTATGACGAGTTTGGAATTTAACGGTATAGAAAAATCTAAATTTTTTCAAATTTTGATAGAAAATACTTTAAACTATATAGATTAAGGTTAACATTATTGATCTTGAATTTAAAAGTCATATGCTCAAATTTTAAAGAGTATTCAATTCCCACCGTCCATTTTGACATAATTTATTTAGTAAGTAAACGATATCGAAAAGAACTAAAATTTTATTCCTAAGAACTTCATATACCCTAAATCATATTTAACGGTGTGGATCGTTGATTTGAACGCCCTAAGATCGAAAACAACACTATAGTACGGAAGCTCGTACTATAGATAGTATAGTAGCATATATATATATATATATATATAGAACTAGGCTACTATGCTATTAATAAGCACCAAGTCATTGGTGCTACCAAGTTTTTGGCCATTGGATTGAGAGATGTGAGGTTAGGATGATGTGGGCCTCTAGGGTTAAGTGGGTGGTTGGTTGAATAGTATGATCTAACGGATAAAAATCATCGAAGGGGTGGATCTAACGGCGGAAAATTTGGTAGCACCAAATGCATGGTGCTATCAATAGTATCTCACTGGGACTACATATATATATATATATATATATATAGAGTAGAGAGAGAGAGAGAGAGAGAGAGAGTTGAGCTAGAATACTCTCAAAAGCACCAATGAGGTGGTGCTTTTGAGTTTTTAACCATTGGATAGATAGATGTGGGGTTGCGATGATGGTGGTAGATAGTGTAGGTGGAATAGTGTTTGATCCAAGGGTATTAGTAATTAGGATGTAGATCCAAGGGCTAGAAACTCGAAGCACCAAGAGTTTGGTGCTTCTAAAAGTATTCTAGCTCTACCATATATATATATATATATATATATATATATATATATATATATATATATATATATATATAGTAGGGCTAGTATACTCTATGAGTAGTAGACCCTTACTACTCATAAGTTGTTTTTTATGATGGGGCTTAGAATCGACGATCCACTCCGTTAAATATGATCTAGAGTATTTAAAACTTCTAGAAAATAAATTTCGTAATTTTTCAAAATCATAATAAAGTCCATCAAATGGGCATAAAATGAGCAATAGAAATCGAACGACGTCCTACAATTAGATGGTCGGATCCTTCAATTTAAGATCGGAGTTATTGATCTTTATCTAGGTAGTGAATAGAATTTTCTATCAAAAATTCAACCTATTTCAATTCTTTTACACCGTTAAACTAGCAAGTATCCCATATCTACTGTTAAAAATTGTCAATTTTGTGAGCTTTTGATCGTAAGGTAAATGATTTCGAAAAATTACGAAATTTATTTCCTAGAAGTTTTAAATAGTCTAGATCTTATTTAACTGAGTGGATCGTCGCTTCGGAAGCCCCATCATCAAAAACAACTTATGAGTAGTAAGGGTCTACTACTCATAAGAGTATAGTAGCCCTACTATATATATATATATATATATATATATATATATATATATATATATATATATATATATATATATATATATATATATATAGAGTTGAGCTAAAATACTCTCAAAAGCACCAATGAGGTGGTGCTTCTGAGTTTTTAACCATTGGATGGATAGATGTGGGGTTGAGATGATGGTGGTAGGTGGTGGTAAGTGGTGGTAGGTGGAATAGTGTTTGATCCAAGAGGTATTAGTAATTGGGATGTAGATCCAAGGGCTAGAAACTTAGAAGTACCAAAAACTTGGTGCTTCTAAAAGTATTCTAGCTCTACTCATATATATATATATATATATATAGAACTAGGCTACTATGCTATTAATAGCACCAAGTCATGGTGCTCCCAAGTTTTTAGTTGGATTGAGAGATGTGTGGTTAGGATGATGTGGGCCCCCTAGGGTTAAGTGGGTGGTTGGTTGAATAGTATGATCTAACGGGTGAAAATCATCAAAATGGTGGATCTAACGGTGGAAAACTTGATAGCACCAAGTGCTTCGTGCTATTGATAGCATAGCAGCCGGACTCTCTCTCTCTCTCTCTCTCTCTCTCTCTCTCTCTCTATATATATATATATATATATATATATATATATATATCGCCCCTAATAGTCCCACATTGGATGGGATACTAATTTCAATCATTTTATATGAGGCCTACTCGCTAGAAATAATAACTTGGTTTAAGCATTTTGGGCCGGTGGTTTGGCCCAACGAGTTATTATTGCTAGCGGGTCAATCGTTGCATTGTATCAGTGAATATCGGTAGGAAGTGTGAGAGCTAAGTGCTATGCTGCGGGACAAAGTGCTACACCAACGGATTTGGTGGGAGCCACCTCTTGAACCAGTAGGAACCACCTCTAGAATCTCACATTGCTTGGTATGGTCTGGTCTGTCTATCTGTGATTTGGTTTGGACCCGACGAGAACGTCGAGTCTAAACGAGGAGTTTATAACGCAATTGTCCCATATCGGATGGGATACTTATTTCAATCAGTTTATATGAGGCCTACTCGCTAGAAATAATAACTTGGCTTAAGCATTTTGGGCCGGTGGTTTGGCCCAACAAGTTATTATTGCTAGCGGGTCGGGTCGTAGCAATATATATAGAGAATTAGACTGGAATACTATTAATAGTAAAACGCTCTTTTTGCTATCAAGTTTTTAACCCTTAGATGAAAAATTGTAGGATTTGGATGATATTAGTTGATTAGAGTTGAGTGGTTCCCCTAGAGTTGAGTAGTCCCCACCGCGTTATATTATTTAATCCAATGGTTAGAAATGATGAAAAGAGTTGATCCAAAGGCTAAAAAACTGGTAGCAACAGTGAAATTTTGCTACTAATAGTAGTCCAGTCCAACTATATATATATATATATATATATATATATATATATATATATATATATAAAATTAAATTTCTTATCTTGTTAATGGGATAGGAATGACTGTCTACTTGAGTTTTTAGCACTTTGGATTAACTCTTTTATCATTTCTAACCATCGGATTAAATACTATAACCTAGTGGGGACCACTCAACCCTAGGGGGACCATTCAACTCTAACCAACTAATATCATCCTAACCCTACAATTTCTCATCCAAGGGTTAAAAACTTGATAGGACAAGTCTTCTATCCTATTAATAGGATAGTAGCTAACATATATATATATATATATATATATATATATATATATATATATATATATATATATATATATATATATATATATATATATATATAGAACTAGGCTACTATGCTATTAATAGCACCAAGTCATTAATGCTATCAAGTTTTTGGCTCTTGGATTAAGAGATGTGAGGTTAGGATGATGTGGGCACAGGGTTGGGTGGTTGGTTGAATAGTATGATCTAACGGGTGAAAATCATCAAAGGGTGGATCTAACGATGGAAAACTTGGTAGCACCGAGTGCTTCGTGCTATTAATAGCATACCTGACTCATATATATATATATATATATATATTATAGAATTAAGCTCCTATACTTTTAAAAGTACAAGTCATTGATGTTTGTAAGTTTTTAGCCCTTGGATTAATAGATGTGCGGTTAGGATGATGTGGGCCCCACAGGTTAAGTGGGTGGTTGGTTGAACAGATAATTTAACGGATGAAAATGATCAAAGTCGTAGATCAAACGGTAAAAAATTCACAAGCACCAAGTGCTTGGTGCTTTTACAAGCACCATAGTAATGGACTATATATATATATATATATATATATATATATAGTATAATTTAACGAATGAAAATGATCAAAGTCGTAGATCAAACGGTAAAAAATTCACAAGCACCAAGTGCTTGGTGCTTTTACAAGCACCATAGACTATATATATATATATATATATATATATATATATATATATATATATATATATATATATATGTATAATTTAACGAATGAAAATGATCAAAGTCGTAGATCAAACGGTAAAAAATTCACAAGCACCAAGTGCTTGGTGCTTTCTAAGCACCATATATATATATATATATATATATATATATATATATATATATATATATATATATATATATATATATATAAAATCCGGCTATATATGCTATCACTTATATATACTACTGGTATATATATATATATAATTTATTTATAATTAGCATACTTCTACGCGCTTACTTTGATCATTTTCATTCGTTAAATTATAATTGCTCAACCAACCACCCACTTAATCCAAAGGGGCCCACATCATCCTAACCTCACATCTATAAATTCAAGGGCTAAAAACTTACAAGCACCAATGACTTGATACTTTAAAAGCATAGGAGCTCAATTCTATATATATATATATATATATATATATATATATATATATATATATATATATATATATATATATATATATATATATATATGTATATATATGTATATACTATGTTATCGATAAAGACGTAAGACTCTTATAAAATTTTCCACCGTTAGATCCACCCCTTTGATGATTTTCATCCATTAGATCATACTATTCAACCAACCACCACTTAACCCTAGGGAGCTCAAATCATCCTAACCACACATCTCTCAATCCACTAGAAATAAACTTAGTGTCACCAATGACTAGTATTATAAGCACAATGCGTCTGCAATTTCGGGTCGGATGCGGATGCCGACGGATCATGGAGCGGCATGCGGAGAATTGAAAACAATAATAAAACGGGTTCGGGTACTAGTGGAATAAAACCCGAAAATCAGAAGCCCTAAGCTCTCCCGCAACCCTACTCGGACGCAGTTCCTCTCCCCGATCTCTCCATCCCTCCCTGTGCTCGGCGACTACGCGCGGCGATTGATAGGCCTCGGCGGCGGCGGACGATTCCGGTGAGCGGCGGAGTGTTACGGCGACCGTTTGCAGGTGCGAGATGTACGCCCCCTCTTTCTCTCTCTCTCTCTCTCTCTCTCTCTCTCTCTCCACCACCAGTACCACCACCATTACCACCATCATGCTAATTAGATGTTGATTATGTTACTAGTTTAACGATTGTTCTTTACTGGATTTTTTTCCTCTTTTTTTTTTTTTTTGTGAGGATGGGTTTTTGCTGTTAGTAAGTTAATTAAGGGTTGATTGTGTGAAATTTCAATAGTTGGGCTGTTAATTATGGAAAGCCATATATTTTTTTATATATTAGTTGACTATTAATGAGTTTTTTGACTCTTTACATGAGTTGATTTGGTTATTTATTGATAGTGTTCTTGTAATTTCTGTATTGTAGTTTTAAAATGTATTGATGGGTATTTGTTATTGTGTTTCTTTGTACCTCATTTTAACAGGCATATATATATATATATATATATATATATATATATATATATATATATATATATATATATATATATATATATATATATATATATATATATATATATATATAATTATTTATGTTTTCTGATAGTTAAACAGATGCGCATTCGCATTTTGCACATTTGCAAATTGCTATGGCGGGTTTACCCCGTGAAGATTGCCTTCCGCATTTTAGAAGAAGATTGATGGTTGTAGTTGGAAAACGATAGAGAAAGAGAAGGAAGAGAAGGGTAATTGCTGTCACATATTTCAAATGAAATTTTTACGTGGGAAAAATTATCCATAATCTGCTTGGTATTCAGTAGAATGATAAATATTACTGAAATAAACTTCATGCTCCTTTTCTACCAGAAAAGAGAACTATAATGGGCAAAATTCTAGTAACAGCAGCATAAATTAACTCATGCAGGTGACTTACAACTGGTCCCTTCCCATACACAATATACACAGGTAACATGTATCTTTTTTCTTTTATGAAAATTTACAATTTCAACTTCCAAATTAATGATATTTGGCGGTGCCAAGTTCTTCAAGATATACCAAGTTTCAAGAATCTAGTTCAAGTAATTTGAGTTTAAAGAAATATGTATAAAAAGTTCAGCTAGCAATACAGCAGTTGAAACTCAATAAATAGTTTTTTTTTTTTAATAAATAGTATAAGAAATAGGGATACAATAATCCAGGTAACATAACTGTCACTAAGAAGTTATAAATGCAAATCAGAGTCAACGTTTAGCATTGCACAAAGTATACTCTGAAAAATGTAAGTTTTACAAATTGATGTGTTTTAATATAATTATATTAGCCACTTTTTCAGAATACAAGGGTTAAATATTGTAATTCCTGTATCTTGTTGCATATGGTCTTAATGTCCCACCTTACTATTTTCATTCCCACTATTATCTTAATGGCTAGTTGTATCACATTACTATGACATCTCTTTGATTTTCTCCAGAGTTATGAGGCATAAATATTTAATTTTAGCCATCGGCTCTCAAATTCCGATAATAGCCTAATACATAAGAGTTGGATACAGAGGAGTAGCTGTACCTTGTGGTCGTCAATGGAATATAGCTGTTGAGTTAATCATGCCAAAGTAATAAGTTACCATATCACCTACAATTTTATAATTTATGATAAACAGGAGATTGTAATAAATAAGCTTTGATGTTTGTAAACTGTTGTTTTGAAGTAAGTTGTCTTAGCATTAGAGAGAAAGCTGTAATATTATCCTTATAACAGGGTATAGTTAATTATTGTTAAAGAGGATATACCATTGATTACTTCTATCAATGGTATTTCCTTACCACTTTCAGCTAATGCATTACTCCATCTTGCAACACAGCAACTATCAACTTTGCGTAGTGTTTATTTATTTTGCTTTCGGAAGTTTGCTGAGGGTAACGTATGCAGTCTTTCATCTACAACCTGTTAAGTTATATTTACATGTAAATCTTTCAGTCTATCTTGACTCTACAAACGATGCTTAAAATGATCAAAGTTTTTCAGCATAAAGAAAGATGTCAGGAAGAGGCCGTGTACCTCGTCACATTGCCGATGGACGGCGACCTTATCCTGATTTTCAGGAAGGTCCTTACTTTCGTGGTCCTCCCCCCAGACCTCACCCTGCTCTTCTAGAGGAAGAGTTTGAGTTACAGCAGATTGAGATCCGGAGACTTATGGCCGACCACCATGCTCTAGTTGAAGATCGTTTAGCTTTGCAAAGGGAGATTGCAGCTGGGAAAGAGGAGATTCATCGCCTGAACATGATTATGGCAGACTTTCGTGCTGAGAAGGAATCTCATATCCGAGAGTTGATCGAGAAAGGCTTGAAGCTTGAAGCTGATCTTAGAGCAACTGAACCTTTAAGGAATGAGGTAGTACATCTTCGTGCAGAAATTGAGAAGCAGATTGCTATGAAACAAGAACTTAATATGAAGATTCAGACTCTCACTCAAGAATTGACCAGGGCACAAGCTGATAATCAGCAGATATCTATTTTGAGGGGTGAAATTGATGGGCTCCGTGAAGAGCTTATGCGTGCTAGGTTACGCTCTACCCTGTATTCAGATTGAAATTTTTACATGCCAAACAAATACTTCCTTTCTAGTTCTTTTGTTTGAAAGACCTATCTTGCCTGTGCAGAGTGGTGCAAAAGCATACAAACTCTTAATCCTATTGTTGTTTCTTGGCAGAACTGCTGTTGAGTATGAGAAAAAAGGAAACTTTGAGCTGATGGATCAAAGGCAAGCAATGGAGAAAAATTTGGTTTCTATGGCTCGTGAAATTGAAAAGCTGCGGGCTGAGTTAGCAAATTCTGAAGGGAGACCATGGGCTGCAGGTAATTGCTATGTCTAATGCTTCCATTTGGACCATTTGTCTAAATTTATGTACTATTAATCAAGGCTTAAAGTGCCGTGGCACGGGGACGTGCCGCTGTCTGCCTGGCACGGTACGGCACCGGCACGCTTTCGTGCCAACACATAGTATACTTGCGTGCCGATGGATACGTATGACCTTCTACTGGCATGTTTTGGTACGGACTTATTTCAGTTTTTTTGCTTCCAATAAGCTCTTATAATGTTATTTTGAAAGATTTAATCAAATAGTTATAAATATTTGCTATATATAATTTACTATACTTATCAATTAACATATTTGTAAACATTTTTGTATGTAAAGTACAACTACATCTGATGCAGAATAAAAATTTTTACAGGTTAGAATTTTAAAAATACAAAGGTATCTTTCTTTCCTTCTTTTGACCATATTACATTTTTTGTTTTATAAAATATAAAAAAATAATTTATAAAATAATTTTAAAAATTATTTGAAAAAAATATTTTAAAAAATATTTTTGAATTAATTTTTTTAAAAAATTATTAGATCTATCAAAAAAATTAAGCAATAAATTATATGACAAATAAATTATATAAATTAAGTATTAATTGATTTAATTTAGCTTTTAATTTTATCAGTATTTTTAATCTTCTAAATTCTAATGCAAAAATAAATTTTTATATTTGATGTGCCTCAAAAATTTTTTATTGAGTTCGATTTTGTTTCCTTAATTTGCTAAAAATTTCGTGGTGTGATAAATTTTGATAAAATAATTTTTGAAAAAAATGGATGTACGTGGTGGAAGCGGAGGGCTCAGGTCAATAATTGGGGTGCGGGGGGCTTCGCCCCTTGCGGTATGGATCGGATATGTAAATTTAAAATTTGCCCGTATATTGATAAATAAAAAAAATTAATTATAATTTTTTTAACTTACCTAACAATTAGATCTTTTGATTTGCAATGCCCTTGGAGGGTGTGGGATGCTTCGTGGTATTCCAAAGAAAAAAACAAAAAGAAAAAAAAGTAGAAAGCAAAAAGCAAAAAAAAAAAAAAAAAACAATGCACCGGCATGGCACAGTGCCGTGGCACGGACCTGTGTATTGCTCTGTCTCGCGCGATACGCAGGTCCGTGCCACTGCACGGAGGGGGGTCCAATATCCCCCCCGTACCGTGCCACCTTCTTGGGCACTTTAAACCTTGCTATTAATCTAGAATCTAATATTTGCCTTAGCTTATGCAAATTCTTTCCATTTGGACCATCAGATTATTTAGTAAAAAGTTTTGAAATCCTTAATGTGGGCTTTTGAAATTTAAACATATATAGCGAAGATGGTGAATTGTGCCATCTATGGTTTTAGCATTTTTCACTAACCAACTCTTGTTATTGGATTGATTTTTTAAAATTTGTGGTAATTCAGTTTTAAACTACAGTTTGTTGTGATAATTCACTTTAAAGCTTCTAGTGCGTGCTATTATTTCTACCTAGGCTTCGGGGTCCTTTCTCCCTAGTTTGCCTTGTGTCTTACTTCTATTTTAATTATGCCTGTTTTCCAAGTTGTTTCTCTTTTTCTCAGTTATTGCTGTTTTTAATATTGTTGTGGTCGGAGAAGGTAGTGCAGATGTTACACCATGATATATCATTTGTTTTTGCTGTGATTGTTGTGTAGTAGAAGCTGTTGAGCAATGTCACATGTGTTTGGCAAATGAGTACCTGAGACTTATTCATCTATCTTGCATTTGTAAAACAAAATTGCTCTGATTGTCTACAGTATAATGGAGTTTTGGTATTCAAAGCTACTGAAACCATTAGTAGTGGTTTTGCATTTGGCTTTTTCTACTTTTCTTTCTTAATACATTTGCATATTTACGTAAATTTGTCCAGTTGAATGAAATATGGTACAATGCTGGTCCTTTTCTTTTCCTTGTTCTTTTTCTTTTTTTTTCTCCCTCCCATACTTAGTGGCATAATATGTTCATTCACAATGGCATTTGGCTATATGATAATGCAGACTGATACTTTAATATTATTCTTGTTGCTTTCTGTTTAAGGTGGACCATATGGGATGAACTTTGGTAGCCCTGAAGGTGCCTTTCCTTCTTCATATGGGGCTAGTTACAATCTTCACCAAGTATGTATCCTTCTAAGCAGTTTTTGTAGGTCATGAATTGAAGTCATTTTTAGTTTTATGCTCTACTTATGGTTCGGTTTTTGACAATTAGGCTGTTGCTGAGAAAGCTCCTATGTATGGTCCGGGTCCTGGTCCATGGGGAGCATTTGACAAGTCTCACCTCGCACGTCGTTGAGGTTTCAGTCGCATTTGTCCGTCGTGATGCAATTGGATGGCTTTTATGTTACTGACTGTCTTTCTATAAGGTTAAGACTATATAGCTTCTTTACTGGTGCACGGCCTATCAGATTCGACTTGGTAGGATGCTTTCAGTCATCATGAATGAAGAGCAGCATATCATTTGCAAGCTTATTATCAGACTAATACTGTAATTAACTATTGCTTCTTTTCAGCTTTATCATCTTAGTTAATAGCATATGATGATGTCAGAAATGTTCTTGCAAACCTTATACTTTTCTTTGTGCTTAAAGTAGGTACTTGATCTTTGACACTTACAAGTTAGTCTGAAAATTAGCTTTCTACAATGTAAGATAGCTTCTGAGATGTGATTGAATGAAAATTTCCCATTAGAAGTTTATGGTTTGCTTGCTTCATGTACTTTTAGCCTATTTTGATGAAGCTAGCAAGTCTTTGGTAGAGTATGCCATAGAAATGGTGATGAAAAATTATTGTAGGTTTCTTTTAAATTGGTTCATTCTGTATAGGCCTAACTTTTTGGAGTAAGTTCTTTGTTCTTTTCCTATCTTTCTCAACCATCTAAAAGTGATATCTATGGTAGTTTGATCTGTATCTAAACCTTGGTGAGTAATTAGACAAGTTGTTATTATAATTTGCATCAACTAATAGTGGGTTATCCTGTTTGTCCGTATCTTTCCTGTTTCCCTCTTGTAATCTGTCTATGTTAGCTTTATTTGAGTTTGGGTCCTGGGATGCACAATCTATTTAGGCGATGGGCTGGTAATGCAGCATCTCAAATTTAAGCTCTTTCAACTGTAATGCATGGCTCTCTGTCTTAATAGCAGATGGCAAGGTGGTGTCGTTTTAACTACTTAAAATAGAGGAAAGTTCAGAGTTGCATTAAGTTGGTTTTAAGTTGTATAGATCTCTCGCCATTTTTGTGTTATTTTAGAGCTCTAGTTGCTCCAAATATGGAGAATGAATCTCTTAGTGCTTGGCATATATAGTTATGTATAGTAGATCTTCAAGTGGAATAAGATGGTGGATAAGTGGACGTGTTGAGGATACTGGGCATATCCTTGTCGCGAGGGAATAATGAAGATAGTGACATGTTGAAGTATAAGATGTTACGTTTGCACACTTGAAATTGTTCCTCAAGATGGCATTTGCTATAAAATTTCATTTGGGATATTGTGCTGACCGATATGAGCATATCTGGTATTTGAGGCATTATTTGTAGATATCCATCTTTTGGGCTTGATGCTATTATTTACCGATGAATATTTTTGGTGGCTGTAGATAAAGTGATAGAATAGGTATTTTACTTGCTTAGCTACATTGGCTTTGATGCTTGTGTCATTGACAATTCGGAAACCTTAGGTTAGTTTTATGGGTTTGTTACTTAGTTGCAGTGTGCACGACTAGAATTGACAAGTCAGGACTTTTGTTTTTGTTGTGATGTTAAGATTGCAGACTTCATGCTGTGCTTTCGCTATGAGCTAATATTATTACTCCGCTGTCCTTCAGCTGGACGCATACAAGATTAGCTTGTTTATTTGACGGGGATGGTGTCACTAGGTATAGCATAGATGATAGTATTAGTTGGAGGACGTTGATATATTTGGTGATTTTGTCCCTAAAAGGGACTTCTGACTTTCAAGTGGTTATACATTTTACGGCAGGCATCAGTATACATGAAAAAGCAGATTTTGTGAAGTTTATGCCCTTTTTGTTATACCTGGATGAACTTTGTTGCCACCTGCTGGACGAGTTGAATTTGGTGAACTCTTATGCAGTGGTAGCAGCTGCCAGAAATTCCAGCTCTTGGATTTCTCGTATAGCATGTGGTATTTAGTATTTCATAATATATGGAACCACCGTTAAGTGCTGATGACTATTATTTCTCTTTGGAGAGAATATTCTTAGCATCTTAGGCTTGTATTGCACCAATTTGTGATAGCTACATGCTGCGTTGTACCCTGCCCTATGATATACAGTCTGCTGAACCATTGTTAGAGTTCGTCCAGGGATATTCAAGTGATGCGGATCATGTGGAGATGGCTTGTACCAAAAGGCAAGTATTTTCCTTCCGTTGTTCAAGATAATCATATTAGATGTTGTCCCCTTTTGTGTTTACATATGAGTGCTCTGTATGTGTGCTTATGGATTACTTTTCGATATAGGATTAGGATCTACAGACATCTTTTAACAAGAAAGCTAGCGGTCCAGTAGTAGTCCATAAATAGATTCCTTGTCCTAATAAATAAGAATAGGATATTCCTGTTATAGGAGCAATAGGATCTTACATATTAATGGCCTTAAATTCAAGTTCAATCAACCATAAAACATCAATTCATGGCCTCTTTTCTTACTGTCACTTGATCTAGGCTGATATTGACACGCTAGCTTTAGTCATCATGATCCTGTTTCTTTCTTGTCCATGTGTCTGTGGTAACAATTAAATCTTCCTCTAAGGAGTTTGGTAGATGATATTTCAGTTTGAGTGCATTTTGTGACATTTTTATGGGCCACATACAAAGACTGATCTTCAGTGAATCAGGGATCTGACCATGGTTTCATTAATCTGAAAATTACACAACCGTTGCTCTGTCATATGAATTGAATTTGAGCGACATATTTCAATAAGATTGATGAAGATAGTGTCTAATGGGGATTTTCTATAACCCTTTTATTTGAAAGGAAAGAACAGAAAAGGGAAAAAGGAGAGGTGGAAGCTTCTTTGGTGCTAATTATTTTGGGTGCATCATATTTCAATAAGATGCAGCTTCTATCTTGATTTAGTTGGGCAGGAATAATCAGTTTATCTATTTGATATTTCCCTATATGCCGATAGTGGAGCTTTTGGTGATGAAATTTTAGGCAGTGTAGTGAATTAACAAATATTGACAATGCTTTCTAGTAGTTATGATGGCGACCGTGATATTTTACTTCTTCTGGGTGTTCATATTATTGATTTTGATGATGGGAAGTTAATTTGCTGGCTGGCTATAGGAATGTATTTTTAAGGTGATTCCATAAGGTGTGCACTGAAGAGAACTATGTTGCTTTTTAATTATTCAATTTGTATTCAGCCTTTTAAGTGGTCTACCCTTGCAAGACCAGAAAGTCCAGTCAAATATCACGAGGATGGCATTACATGGAAGTTGATGAGTTCCAAAAAATCCTGCTCTAGTCAGATTAGGAGGGCAAATATCTTTATTGTAGATTACCATCCATTATTTTGCATGCTTTGTTTAGTGTGGATGTTGGAGAAGAGAGCATGCCTATTCCATGTGATTGGGATTTGGCTCAACAGATTTACTTTTAATGATCTTTTACATTGCATATGGATAGCTGTATTGTTCTAGAGTATCCTGTTAAGAAGCTGAAGATGATTTACATGTCTACTAAACATGGCAAATATTGTCCCTGCATTATAAACGTGTTATTGTTGTAAAGTGTGAATGTCGAATTTGCAGGTAGGATTTATTTGATTGAATTGATAGTCATAAGTATATCATTATATTGCTGGTCATGGGGGTCAATACTGGGTAAGAGAATGACTGATTTTCATCCAGCTTTTGTTAAATGCTTCTGCTTCTGGCATAGTTGGAAATATAGATTTTCGCATGATTTTGCTGCTCTGTTTGTTCTTTTTTGTTAGGATATTAGCAGTCGCTACTTGTAATCTGTTACTGAGAGAGATACCCCTAGTAAATGATTTTCTTTGGTTGGTAGGTAAAGCATGTAGTATTTGATTAAAGAAAGATTTGTTGATGAGATTGCTGCTTAATGTTTTTATGTCTGTATGGAATATCAATAGCTGAGCCAGAAAATGTTGAGAGGGAATGAAAAAGAAAATTTACTTTTGTGAAACCAGCCCACTGGAGATTTTTTTTAAAAAAAAGATTATTTGCTGAGAGCTGTGTAATTAAGTGTCATCATTTGCCGACTTCTGTAAGCTGTGGATGAAGGTTTTATTTGGAGAAAAGCTCTAAAACACCTTGCATGATATGACTTTCGCTTTTATCTTAACATCTTCTTGTTTTCACTCCACATGATTAGCATTGTTGCATTTGCTGTGCTTGTATTCTGTTTGTTTTTTGCACTTCTATCAGTTGTTAGTGTGAGTAATGCGTGTTTCCTGTTTTTTCTGCTGAGGGAAAATTGTTGCTTCCGGTAGTCCTTTTCTAAATAATCTTTCTCTCTCTTGTGCAGGTTAATGCAACAGTTGAATTTAACCGAAGTTCCCATGTAATTCTGTGCTCAGAGGCGGCGGAAGAAAGCAAAAAAAAAGTTGGGGTGCCTGATAAAAATAGATACCATCTCAAAAGCGGCAGTCCTTTCAATCCTCTAATGGGGACTTCAGATATCGAGACTTTAATAATTGCATCCTAAGAACAGTACCTGATAACAAGAAATACCGTCTCAAAAGCAGCAGTCCTTTCAATTCTCTAATGGGGACTTCGGATAATGAGGCTTCAGCGATTGCATCCTCTGGACCATTACATGTTTCTATAGTCCAAACTGATTGAAGGTGAAGAGGGCATGCAATGAATTCATCGTTGGCCTTCGTCAGACGGACATGCTTAGCCCTCATTTGCCGCTTCTGTATCTTCAAGTCAAATTATGTGCAATTTAATATGCGAGGCGATGGATTTCTCTATCCTTGTTATGGTAAGAGTCTGGCATAAGAAGATAAAAGAGCAGTGCCAACGAGGCAGTTGTTTATTGTAAGAAAGAATTATTTGAGAACAAAATTTTGGATATGGAGAGGAGATTACATTTTGATCTGATGGAGAACTTGGTTGGGCACATTGGCATAGAGATGATACTATTTGAGAATTTACTATGATTTTTCTCTTGTTTGTTGGTGACAGATTCTGCAACAAAAATATACTATCACATGGATCATGTAACTGCTTAGTATGGTGTAAGGATGTTCTCCCCAAAGCAGTTTGGCTTCCTGAATTTAAATAGAATTTTGAGCTTGAAAATTTTCACTTGCTTGTTCTGTTTTGGATTGGAAAAGAGATTTTGTTGTGATAGCTGGTTGAAATTACATTCAGATTTTGGTTCCTGCGGCTCAGTTGTTGCCTGTAGAAGCCCCTTCCGGGGGATTGCTAAAGAAAAGCAAGTAGCCTTGATCAACTTCATTTGCTCGGAGGATGATGAGGTTTATGTTCTTAAGGGATTGGAGTCTGCTACCTGTATCTCTGGGTGTTTGACATCGTGGTGCATCAAGTTGTTGTTTTATTAAGTATGATAACCAGATTTGCTGGTCATTCACGACACTGAAATATGTTAGAAGGGGCCATTGCTTGTGTTTGCCGTGGCATCGGTAAGCCGCTATCATGCAGTCTAATCACTATAGATTTGGTTTGGTGGTCCGAGTCCTGCATAAGAACAATTTTCTGGTGTTAAATCCATCTAGAAGGATTGGAGAGCCAAGAGGGAAAGCTCATTCTTCAACCTTGTTGTCTGGTGGGACCATTAATGGGTTGAGGCCGTTTCAACAGATGTTGCTTGATTGATTTTGAGCTAGGAGTGTCAGTGATGCAGTATCAGCAACATTTCAACAAAAAGAGGATAACAATCTCTCAAAGGATCAAAGAATAAAGCATTTAGTGCTGGTATTATGTCAAAGGGAGAAGCCGTTGGAGAAGAACTTGGTATGCAATAATGCAATTGAAGCTTTTGAAAGAAGTTATGTTTAACATGATTAGTTCTGGTCATCAAAAAGGCATGCGTTGTAAAAAAAGTCTTTTGAAAAGTTTTGAGGGAAGAAGCTTACAATTCATTCTGAAGGTTGAAACTTGCTCTCGACTCAATTAGACGAAGGTAATGTTACATGTTCCTCGGAGGCCTAGAATATTCTTCATTCGTCATTATAGTGCATGCATCTGTTAGTTATTAATTTAATTTTTTAAAAAATTTAAAAATTGCAGCGTCGTGAACTCTGAAAAGTAAAACAAATCTTTTGCATGTTGAATAGAGGTTATTAAAGTTTGTTCTTAGAACTATTTGAGTACTTGAAGCTTATTAACTTAGTCACAACTGATAAGCAACATTCCGTGCACTATTTCAGGAAAAACAAAATGACATTGCAATTATGTTGAGAGTTTCTGCACATTGCAATTTTGGTTAAGAGTTTTGTGTCTTGGGGTGGAGAGGGGATCCTTGATCTTATCAGTCAAAACTAGATTCCTGTTAGGAATCTCCTGTTGAATTCCATTTTATGGTACTAAGAAAAGCTCAAACTATAAAGTAAGACAATCGCTGTCGACTTTGAAGATTTGATTTAGTAATCACTAATCAGTTGAGTTTTTAACCTGTAAAAACATGTGTGGTTTTAAGTAAGGATTTAAGTGCCGTGGCATGGGATCGTGTTGGAAACTTGCCGGTATGGTGCGTGCTGAGCCGTGCCGATGCGAGCTGGTCAAAAAAATTCTTGTGTGCCGACACATAATAGGGATCGTGTTGGAAACTTGCCGGTATGGTGCGTGCTGAGCCGTGCCGATGCGAGCTGGTCAAAAAATTTCTTGTATGCCGACACATAATAGCATGAAATATTTATTTTCTGTAGTAATAAAATATTCTAACTATTTATTATATCCTTGTATATTATTTTTTGAATTTTATTGATAAAATTACTTACTAATTTAAAGAATAGAGGATTTTGAGCTGTGCCATTGGCACAGAGTTTATATCGTCCCGGTATTTTGTTCGCACGGTACGGTGGATATAGCCCGTGCCGACGGGTGCTTAAAACCTTGGTTTCAAGTTGATACATCAATTGAAGAAATGTTTATGCTGCACTATTTTGGTTCAAATATGAGCTAGGTTCGTATACTATTGTTAATACGAAGGCTTTCATGCTGCTAAGTTGTTTTCAATAATGCGGCTTTTAAATTGATAATCGGCTCCATTAGACTTGGTCTATACTATTGAAAGTATTTAAAAACTAAATTTCATAATATTTTCGACATCATTTGGCTAGTGATTAAAACGTCTTAAAATTGACAAATTTAATAATTAATGGGGTGCCATTGGAAATTTAATAGTGTAAAATAATTTAAATTTGATGAAATTTTTATAGATTTTTTTTTTTTCACTATTTAGAGTAAGATCAATACCTCTGATCTTAAATTTAAATTTTTTATCATCATTTTTTATGAGATTTTTATTTTCACTGCTCATTTTTAGTTATCGTTGGGCAACCAAATAATATTGAAAAATTATCAAATTTGGTTTTCAAATATTTTTAATAGTGTATATTAAATCTAATAGAGCGGATCGTTGACTTGTAAGCAACAATACTGAAAATAATTTGGTAGCATAAAGGTTTTCGTACTATCGATAGTATAGCAACTATACCCTTCAAATATTTCTTTACTTTTGATATTAGGAAATCGATCATTTTTCTTGTATTCTCTTCTTTCCTCTGTCGGTGTTGCTGATCATCAATTCCAAAATTTAATTGATTTCATGTCATTTTTTTTTTTTTTTTTATCAAAATCAACGCTAGAATAAAACTCAAAACCCAAAATGCAAACTCTTAATAGTTTTGATAATAAAAAATCAAAAAGATGATAATAGAGCCAGAATGGTAAACTCAGATCACCTAAGCATTACAGAAAAAAAAAAAAAAAAGAAAAAGAAAAACTGATGTGGAAAACCAACATTATAGAGAACCCACAGTAGTTCTCAATGTGGGCTTTTCCAAAGTTAGTTTAAACATATTTAATTAGCTCTTGAATAGGCCAAAAATGGTGGTGTCACACCTAGGGTACGTAGTTGGTCGTTGCTACCAACAGGGAGAGAAATATTGAAGATGGTCACTGTGTACTACAACCTGCTATTGAAATCACACACTGACTTTTGCACATAATTATGCACTTGAGACTTTGCTTTGGCCTAACTATACCTTCTACAAATATAATATTGGCCTAGTGCATTTTTAAGTTTATGTTTTGGTCCTGATCGCTATCGTTGTCAAATTTCTTTCTTTTTTTTAATACTAATTTTGTTACAAATCTATCCCAACTCGCGGATAAAAACGAGGTGGAAGGTGGGATGTCACTCCCACCCGAGGATCCATCCTGTTTGTTTTTCTAACATTGACTGTTTAATATCTCACACCGCCCTAAATAAAATTATCTAATTAAAGTAAGGTTGGTCCTTTCTCCGTTTTCTAATTATTCATCAATTTTGTATAGGTATGGTACTTTGTGAAGTCAAACAAGAAAGTGAACTCATCCAACTCTTGCATTTCCACTCAGATCAGTTAAAATAAAGAATAATATGTAGGAATACCAACCAATATGCATGCACGGTTGTGGTTTGATTATGTGGTTTTCACTTAGGGCGTGTTTGGTGTCACACCTCAATAATTTCACATCGGATATGAATGGAGATGTGATTAAGATATGCTACACTTGCATACCCGAAGAGATTGAGTATATAAGAGACTTACACTAAGTAATAATCGCGCTAAGATTTTGCCCAGCCAGATTAAGGCACAACGATGTATTATTGCTAGCGGCTCACAAGTGCTACTCTTTCAGTGATCAAATCACAAATTTCACCAACTGAAAATATGTGACAAGTCTCGGCTGAGCCGGGATTTGAAAGACAAAGTGATAGACTATGTCGGATTCTATCCGGATTTGGATGACAAGGCTAGCGAGATAAGTCTCACCAGGCGGACGTTTGGGTCTTAATAGACCCCAATAATCACCCCAATAATCACACATCGGAGGTGAATGAAAATGTGATTAGGTATATAAGAGACTTAGACACTAGTAATAAATAGTAATAATAATCAAGGCTTAAGTATTTTGGGCCGATAATGCCCAACGAGTTATTATCGCTAGACGGTCATTACATTTGGTTGCTCGAAAGTCAGCGAAGTGGAAAAAGTCACTTCTACAAAATTGGCTTCTGAGTTCGATTGTTTGGTTGCTATAAAGTAAAAATTAAAACTAAAATATTATAATTTAGTTTATTAACTTTTATATACATTGTATATTAATTCTCAATAATTAAAAATATAAAAAATTCACATATAAGTGAAGAGTAAATGATTGATATATACTAATGAATTGGAGCCTAATATACTTAAGTTTTTGAGTCAAAAATTGTCAATAAACAACATGTTTATAAAAAATCTTTTTTTAAATCTACATTGAACTAAAATAGATGACTCATTTTAGGGAAAACTTCAAAAACCCTTCTTGTGGTTTCAATTTTTTTCACTTTAGTACCCTGTGGTTTAAAATATATCAAGTTAGTACCATATGGTTTCTCTTTATCACTTTAGTACTATGTAGTTTTGCACTTTGTTACTTTAGTATCTTGTGGTTTGAATTTTGTATAAAGTTAGTACCCTATGATTATTTTAACTACAGGGTACTAAAGTGATAAAGTATGAAACCAAAGGGTACTAAAGTGATAAAGTTCAAAACCACAGGTTACTAACTTGATACACTTTAAACCACAGGTTACTAAAGTGATAAAGTGAGAAACAACAGGGTACTAACTTGATACACTTTAAACCATATGGTATTAAAATAAAAAAGTGTGAAACTACGGGGTTTTTTTTGAAGTTTTCCCCTCATTTTACAAGGGATAAAATGTGTTACCACTTTACACGTTAAAATAATGCGTATGCTAAAATTTGGAAAAGTAGAGCGCCGGCGAACACCAACGACCAAAATTTCAATGGGCAAGCATTTGGATGGGTAAGTTTTAGTAGATATACCATATTTTGATATTATGTGAGCTTAAACTTGATTAGATCTTTCTAATATTAACATTAGATTACCGACCTTTTTTAGAGCAAGTGGCAAAGGACTTAGTGGTTGGTATCCGAGATTCAAGTTCGAATCCTAATTGATTCATATTTTTAGCTAAGTTTATTTCTAAATAAAATTAACGAAGCGGTTAGCGTGTTACCTATCCCTCCAAAAAAAAAAAAAAGGAAAAAAAGAAAAAAAAATTCAACAATTTGATAATCTTAAACTACTGATCCAACCGATTTGATGTACTAATTTATTTGACTATTGTTCTAAATATTATATTTATATTAATTATATGCTGATAGCTTGATGCACTCTAAAAGGCAAAATACTAATTAAGATAAGAGCGGCCGAAAATGCTTGAAGAGTGGAGGATTAATTGGATTTAAGATTTAAGAAGAGGTGGGTGATTCATATGTAAAAGATAGAATTTACTTACTCCGGAATAGTTTACATAAAATAGAAATTACGAGATGTGAAATAGAAATCACTAGATTATAAGGTTGCTGTAGGCGAATAGAACCAAACTGAATAGTGCGTCTAAATTTTTTGTTTGGATGAGTTTAACTCGGTAGGTCACATTCTCAAACGAAACTCTTCGACAAAATGAAATTTTTTTTAGACCCATACACCTTTCGTAACACGTGATTTGGGATCTTAATATTAAAACATGTCTTCACCAATTTCTGAATTTTGCATGGAAGTGAGTGATCTTAGACGCCACAATTTCAGCTTAGTCCCTTTGACCCACAAAAACACTAATTAATTAATTAATCTAAGTAAGCAAGTAAGCAACCAAGTATATTAAATCAAAATCAATAATAAATAAAAATAGTACATCAAAATTGAGGGGGGGAAAAAATTCTTTTTAGAACCCGCACCAACAGCTAGCGGCGCGAGATCCAATTTCATCTGGCGTGGAGGGCGAGGGGGATGAGCTCGGAGAGCGGGGTGGCTGCCGGCGTGGTGGCGGCGGGGGAGGGCGAAGGGGAGGTGCGGCAGAGCGGGCAGGCGGCGCTCACCCGCAGCCACCGCTCCGCGCATCCCGCGTGGAAGCCGTGCCCGCACTCCGTCCCCCGCCGCACCGCCTCCCCGGCCTCGCACTCCCCAGACATATCGCGCACGTCCCCACCGCCCCCGCCTCCTTCCCCGCGCCGCATGCGAATTTCGGGTAGAATGCGTCGATGGCGGCGTCGTCGAGCCCCACAGCAGTCGTCATTTCGGATGTGGTGGGTGAATGGTGGTGGTGGTGGTGGTGGTGGTGGTGGTGAGTGGGGAGGGGCGGGGAGGGGAGGATGATGAGGTGCCCTTGGCGCGGACGCAGAGGTAGGAGGCGAGCATGATGGTGGAGACGAGGACGAGGATGCCGACGGCGATGGCGATGCCGTAGCCGAGCCCGACGCCCGCCGCCGCCGCCGCCGCCGTGGGCGCCGGGGAGTCTGGGAGCGTCGACGCCGCCCACGACGAATCCGACGACGACATTGCACCGGAGAGGGAGAGAGAGTGAAGTGTCGAGGAGAAAGGGGTGGAGTGAAGGGGAGGTGGGTGGGTGGGAAGGAGCAAAAGCACCGAGGGAATTTAAGGCGGGTGTAATTAATGCGTAAGAGTAGCAGCGACGAATAGTAGGAGACGTGGTGGTGGTAGAAAATAAAAAAGTACGTAGCTTAACATTAATATAAAGTTTTGGACAAATTTGAAAGAAAAAAAAGATAAATTCTAAATTTACGGGAGTTGTAATCTCAACAAACCTTCATCAAAGTTTTCAAACCTTTTTTAATTTTTAGTTAAGAAAGGTAGTGTTAAAAGTAGTGTGTGTGTGTGTGTGTGTGTGTGTGTGTGTGTGTGTGTGTGTGTGTGTGTGTGTGTGTGTGTGTGTGTGTGTGTGTGTCCAGACGTCTTTCATGCTTTCGAAAGCATTTTCGTTTTGTAAGTTGTTTTTCGATGATAGTGACATCCGATTCGACGATCGGCTTTACAGATAATTTATACTATTGAAACTATTTAGAAACCAAATTTTATAATTTTTTAATATCATTTACCAAGCGATCATAGGATCTCAAAAATTACTATTTTAACGGTCGATGTGACACGTTTTTAAGTTCAACGGTGTAGAAGTATTCAAATTACATAAAAATTTAATAAAAAATTCTACTTAACATCAAGAGTAAGAACAATACTTCCGATTTGAAATTTGAGTCTTTTATCACTGTTTTTTATGATATTTTTATTTTCAGTTGTTCATTTTGAGGCTATTTGTTTATTAGGCAGACAAAGTCAAAAAATTATGAAATTTGGTTTCTTGATATATAGTTCCAATAGCGTAGATCATGTATAATAGAACCGAACTCCAAATCGGACGTCCCATTATCTAAAACTTACAAGTACGGAGGCCTCCGTACTTTCGAAAGCATATGAGCCTAGCTCTATATGTATATGGGGGCTATTGCTTATATATATACCTGAAAAGTTTTCGACTTTTTGATTTATCCCTCTTAGAAGGCTAATATATACCCCTAGAGTTAAAATCTGTTAATTAACTCTGTTATCTCTTTAAAATTACTATTTTGCCTTTTCTAATATATCCTTTCACCATCACCAACTTTCTTATTTTCCATTAAAGTCAGGGGTACAAAAAATATTTTGATTTTTGGTATTTTCAAATATATCCCTCTACCGTCACCAACATTTCTTATTTGCTCTGAAGTTAAAGGCAAATCGGCATTTTATGTTTTTTTAACTATGGTAGATATTTAACTCACGTTTAATCCAAGTTAACTTAACAGAGATAATCATGGGGGTATTTTGCAATAACTGGAACATATGAGAGGTATTTAAAAAGAAGAAGAATGATAAATTAGATATTTTCAAACGTATTTAGGGGTATATAGGCAATTATCATATATATATATATATATATATATATATATATATATATATCATATATATATATATATATATATATATATATATAGAGAGAGAGAGAGAGAGAGAGAGAGAGAGAGAGAGAGAGAGAGAATTGAGCTTCTATGTTTTTAAAAGTACAAGTTATTAGTGCTTGTAAGTTTTCGGCCCTTGGATTAAGGGATGTGCGGCTAGGGTGATGTGGGCCCCCTAGGGTTGAGTGGGTGGTTGATTAAATAGTATAATCTAACGGGTAAAAATGATCAAAGGTGTAGATCTAACGGTAGAAAATTTACAAGTTTCAAGTTGTGACACCCCAATAGTCCCACATCGGATGGGAATGGGATTGTCATTGGGTTTATAAGAGACTTAGATACTAGTAATAATAACTAGGCTTAAGCATTTTGGGCTAGTGGTTGGGCCCAACGAGTTATTGTTGCCAATGGCTTTACATTTGGTATCAGAGCCGGTTCACCAACCGAAATATGTGACGAGTCTTGGCTGAGCCAGTGTCTAAATGACAGACTAAGTCAGGATTGGTGATTGACAGGCTAAGTCAGGGTCTGAATGACAAAGGCTAGCGAGACGAGCCGGTCTAAATGACAAACTAAGTCAGGATTGGTGATTGACAGGCTAAGTCAGGATCTGAATGACAAAGGCTAGCGAGACGAGTCTCACAGCCCTTGGTGATCTTGGGCTGTGTATGTGATTGGACTGACGAGGACGTCAGGCCTTAACGGGGGGAGTCTATGACACCCCAATAGTCCCACATCGGATGGGAATGGGATAGTCATTGGGTTTATGGGAATGGGATAGTCATTGGGTTTATAAGAGACTTAGACATTAGTAATAATCGGGCGTAAGCATTTTGGGCTAGTGGTTGGGCCCAACGAGTTATTGTTGCTAGTGGGCTGTGTCGTTACACAAGTGCTTGGTGCTTTTACAAGCACCATAGCCGAACTCTCTCTCTCTCTCTCTCTTTCCCTCTCTCTCTCTCTCTCTATATATATATATAGAGTTGAGCTAGAATACTCTCAAAAGCACCAAGAGAGTGGTGCTTTTGACTTTTTAGCCATTGGATGGAGAGATGTAGGGTTGAGATGATAGTGGTAGGTGGTGGTAGGTGGTGGTAGGTGGAATAGTATTTGATCCAAAGGTTAGTAGCAATCAAGGAGTAGATCCAATGGCTATAAACTCAAAAGCACTATTGGTGCTTTTGAGTTTATAGCCATTGGATCTACTCCTTGATTGCTACTAACCTTTGGATCAAATACTATTCCACCTACCAAAATGGTGCTTTTGAGTTCATATCTTGAGTCGGGAGGTTTCAGGACAGTTCGGGAGTCCCGTCGGAGTCCCGGTGCGGTTTTCGTGACTTCCGGAGTATTCGGCAATCGGTTTTGGGAAACCGATTGTCGAGGAGCTATGAGAGGGGATTGTGAGTAGTGATACATGTGTTAGTGGGTTAGATTCTAACCCAGTGGACTTTTCGTAGGTTCGGTTGTTTCATCTCCACAGTCGAGAGACCAGTTCTACAAATGTACAGGTGGGTACTTCGACCCAACGTCGGTACGTGCACGCTCGGTGACGTTCCTTCCACCCTTTACTGTTTATATTACTTATCATATACAGATTGAGCCTTGCACCCATGTTATTTCCGTATTTACTCTACTCGGTTGTTTCCATATTTAGTATCATGTGTAGGAGTAGAGTAGATTATATTTTATCGGCATGTGATATCTGTGACCTGGTTGGTCGATTCTCGTATTCCATATTGTGACCTGTTCGGTCGGTTTACTTCAGTATTATCTGTGACCTTGTTGGTCGGTTGAACTGTTTGACGACCTATATGGTCAGTGTGCCCTGAGTGGGCAGGATTGTCGGCTGGTTGCCAATGGTTGGCTATTGAGCATTTTGCATCGATCGCCATTGCTCGTACGCATTTCACGAACACCAGCAGTCTGATCCACTGCAAGAGAGTATTCTTTTCCGAAAAAGTGGTTGCTTGTGTCAACCCGTGAGCCGAAGAGAGGTTATATGCTTTCAGCCTGAGGTGTTGGGTACCAATATGGCTGGTTCCTGCTAGAGCAGATATGGCATGGGCATGAGGTGTTGAGTACCAATACGGCCATTACAGATTGGGTATTTTGGATTCGTCGTTATGTTGACGCATACATACAGTAACTGTAGTGGTTCATACATATACATCTCCTTACTTGCGTATCTTAGCTACTGTACTACTATCATCTCTATTTTTGTTTATCTCCGTGACCAGTGAGTACCCTGCGCCACGTCGGCTTGCGGTACCCCCGGGGAGGGGAGACAGGTTTACATGTTCTCACCCCCCCGCCCCCATTACAGGTGACGTTGCAGGTCCGAGTGGGATTGTTGGAGAGGAGCGCGTCTAGCGTACGATAGAGCTTTCCGTCCCGTGGTTTGATTTATCTTCTCTAACCCTGGTTTCCTTAAATAAATAACTTAGATATTTATATGGTTCAGTTTCTGTTATTACTTCTGAATATTGAGATTTCAGTTGGTTTTGGAATGTAATAAAGGATGTTGGGTTTTCATGAAATGAAAAGGGTTTTCTACCTCGTGGTAGCATGTTTTTTTTAAAAAAAGATATCGTGTGGGAAAGCAGATTTTAAAAAAGTTTTCTCGTGGTTTTCGTAATTTAGTATTTCAAAATCAGTTTCTGGGTAGGAAACATTTTAACTTATAGTTGTGGTTTTATGATTAAATTTATGTGAATGAACTTGTGGTGAATGATGTATGTGAATGTATGATTGTAAGGATAATTGTATGTTCATTTAGTTGTGATTGTATTATGTTTGTACTCTTGTACATGACAATATTGGAAAAAAAATTAGTAGTATATAACTATATACTAAATTTGTCAAGATCTTTTATTTAGGTTTGTTACTTATCAAATTAGATAATACCCAATTTGTTAGGTATCAAGCGAAAAAAAAAAAATATTGAATTTAAATTTAAGTTTTGAAATTGGTATTGTAATATAAAATTTTAATTTCAAAATTTATATTAAATTTTAAAATTTTGAATCTTCATTGTACTTTTAATCTGAAAAATATATTTTAATTTTTGATTTAAATTAATATTTTAAATTTGAACTGAAAGTTTTATTTAAATTTGTGTCTCGATATTTAAAAATTGAATTTGATTTATAATTAAGTTTGTTATGTTGTTTTGCATTTAAATTTATAATTTAGTTGTAATTTGAATTCCAACTATTGTTGTAGGTATTTGAGAAGGTTATAGTACTTTTTAGTTGGATAAAACTAGTTTTGTAGACCAATATATATATATATATATATATATATATATATATATATATATATATATATATATATAGAGAGAGAGAGAGAGAGAGAGAGAGAGAGAGAGAGAGAGAGATGGAAAACTCAATAGCACCAAACCCTTGGTGCTATCGATAGTATCCCAACCGGACTCTCTCTCCTCTCTGTATACATATTAGGAGTAAGAACTAAGCCCTTGGTGCTTGTGATTTTTTTACCATTAGATCTATAGAGCTACTATACTCATATGAGTATTGAATCCTTACTACTCATAAGTTTTTTTTTATCATGGGGCTTAGAATCGACGATCCACTCCGTTAAATATGATCTAGAGTATTTAAAACTTCTAGAAAATAAATTTCATAATTTTTCGACATCATTTACCTTACGATCAAAAGCTCACAAAATTGACAATTTTTAACGGCCGATATGGGATACTTACTAGTTTAACGGTGTAAAAAAATTGAAATATGTTGAATTTTTGATAGAAAATTCTATTCACTACCTAGATAAAGATCAATAACTCCGATCTTAAATTGAAGGATCCGATCATCTATTTTTAGGACGTCGTTCGATTTCGCTCATTTTATACCTTTTTGATGGACTTTATTATGATTTTGAAAAATAACGAAATTTATTTTCTAGAAGTTTTAAATACTCTAGATCATATTTAACGGAGTGGATCGTCGATTCGGAAGCCCCATGATCAAAAACAACTTATGAGTAGTAAGGGTCCAATACTCATATGAGTATAGTAGCCCTACATATATATAGAGTACGTCTTGAACTTTCGAAAGTACGGAGATTTTTGTGCTTGTAAGTTGTTTTCGATGATTGAACATCGATTCGGCGATCACTCCGTTAAATATAATTTATCCTATTAGAAATATCTAGAAACCAAATTTTATAATTTTTTGACATCATTTACCGAGCGATCAAAATGTCTCACAAGTGACTATTTTATCGGCTGATGTAGCATGTTTTTAAATTCAATGATGTAGAAGTATCTAAATTACATTAAAATTTAATAAAAAAATCTACTTAACATCAATAGCAAGATCAATACTTCCGATTTGAAATTTGAGTCTTTTATCACAGTTTTTTATGAGATTTTTATTTTCGGCCGTTTATTTTGAGGCTACTCGTTCACTAGACAACCGAAGTCAAAAAATTATGAAATTTGGTTTATAGATAGTTCCAAAAGCGTAGATCAAGTTTAACGGAACCGATCGCTGAATCAGATGTCTCATCATCAAAAACAACTTACAAGCACGGGCTTCTTTCGAGCGTAGGAGCCTAGCGTGCGCTCTCTCTCTCTCTCTCTCTCTCTCTCTCTCTCTCTCTCTCTCTCTCTCTCTCTCTCTATATATATATATATATATATATCTCTATATATATAACTCTCTCTCTCTCTCTCTCTCTATATATAGATATAGATAGAGAGAGAGAGAGAGAGAGAGAGAGAGAGAGAGAGAGCTAGAATACTATCGGTAGTAAAGGGTTCGGTTTACTACCGATTTGTTTTCGATTATAGAGCTTCCAATTTGATGATCGACGTTAAACATGATCTAAACTATTTAAACAATCTGAAAATCAAATTTCGCACATTTTTGATATTGTTCTCTTGTCCATCAAATGAATAGAAAAATGGATATGGCTGGAAATGAATATCCTTCAAAAAGTGATGATACAATTTTTATATTTGAGATCTGGAGTCTAGAACTTACTTTAAATAGTTTAAAAAATTTTCTAATAAAAATTTAGTTGATTTGAACTCTTCTATACCGTTAAACGAGCAAACGCACCATATTGGCCATTAAAATTATAGATTTTTTGACCCTTTGATCGTTCGATTAGTGATGCCAAAAAATCATGAAATTTGATTTCTAGATAATTTAAATGGTCTAGATTATGTTCAACGATTGTTACGATGCCGATCGTCGATTTGAAAGCTCTATCATCAAAAAACAAATCGGTAGTAAACCGAGCAATTTACTCCCGAGAGTGGCCGAGTCAAACTCTCTCTCTCTCTCTCTCTCTCTCTCTATATATATATATATATATATATATATATATATATATATATATATATATATATATATATATATATATATATATATATATAAAGTGCGTTTGGTATGCTTACGGAAGCACGGAGCGCTCCGTGCTTCAAGATGTTTTTGATGTTCGGACTTTTGAATCGACAATCGGCTCGTTAGACTTGATCTAGAGTATTTGAAAATCTAGAAAATAAATTTTGCGATTTTTCGATATCATTTGCCTAGTGATCGAAGTGGCTCAAAATCAACTGAAAATAAAAATCTTACAAACTATGATGACATGACATTAAAATTTTAGATCAAAGTTATTGATCTTGTTTTATATGGTATAAAGAATTTTCTATCAAAATTTCATGTGATTTGAATATTTTACGTTAAACTTGCAAACGGCTCACAACGTCCATTAAAATTATTGATTTTTAGCCCTTTCGATCACTAGGCAAAGGATATCGAAAAATCACAAAATTTATTTTCTAGGTACTTTAAATACTCTAGATCAACTCTAACGGAGCCGATCGTCGATTCGAATGTCGAACATCGAAAACAACTTGGAAGCACGGAGGGCTCCGTACTTACAAAAGCATTACAGCCACTCTCTCTCTCTCTCTCTCTCTCTCTCTCTCTCTCTCTCTCTATATATATATATATATATATAGAGAGAGAGAGAGAGAGAGAGAGAGAGAGAGAGAGATGAGAAACTCAATAGCACCAAACCCTTGGTGCTATCGATAGTATCCCAACCGGACTCTCTCTCTCTCTCTCTGTATACATATTAGGAGTATTACTTATGTGCTATTAGGAACATAGAGGCCTTCGTGCTTCTAAGTCGTTTTCGATGAATGGACTTTCGAAATGACGGCTCCATTAGACTTGATCTAGCGTATTTGAAGTACTTAGAAAATAATTTTTATAGATTTTTTATATCATTTACCTAGTGATCGGAAGGATTCAAAATCAATAATTTTTAATAGTTGATATATTTTGTTTGCAAGTTGAACGGTGTAAAAGTATTCATATCAGATAAAATTTTGATAGAAAATTTTTTATACTATTTACAACAAGGTCAATATCTATGATAAACAATTTTAGAGCTACATTATAACTTTCTGTGAGGCTTTAATTTTCAACGTTGATTTTGAGTCTTTTTGATCACTAGGTATGTAATATCGAAAATTCGTTAAATTTATTTTCTAAATTGTTAAAATGCGCTAGATCAAGTCTAATGGAGCTCATTGATGTTTCGGCAGTTATATCATCAAAAACGACTTAGCGCATGGAATTCTCCATGCTCCAAATAGCAGACAAGACCTTCTCTATATAGTAGAATACTATTAATAACACAAAATCTGTCACGCCCCGGGGTCACTTTGAGTTTGAAAACACAGCGGAAATGACTAGAAATTTTATTTTATTTTTTTTTGAAAACCTGACCCCCCAGGATATGCCAGATTCGCCACAAATACAGGGAGTCAACTGTTCACATGGACAGTCTCCCCTGTATTTGTACGGCGTCGCACAAGTACACACTACAACAGAATTAGGTTATAGTGACACATGTTTGGGACACTTTTGAGTAAGCGTCTCATTTATGCTAAAACTTAAAAAAATATCTACTAATGCCTGAATATAAAGCTCAATCCAACCAAAAATAAAAAAATTACTCTACTCAACCCACCACACCCAGTCCATTTGGCCCGATTACAAACAAAAAAGAAAAATAAATTACCATCTACTCTTCTCTCTTCACTTAATCCATCGAAATTCTAGACGATGAGCCTTTCTGTCGTTCTCCTCCGCCACTGCAGCCAACGAGATAGAGTTTCGGCGGTTGCTAAATGCTTAAATAAGTGTTGGTAAATTAGCATCACTTTTTTAGGTTATCGCGACACTCTTTAACTATCACTATATACCTAGCGACCCCACATATAGCAACACCTTTTAAAAGTGATGGTAGTTTTAGTTAGCAGCACTTTTTTGACATGCATCTACACTTAAAAGTGTCGCTGTAGATCGTTTTTGTTGTAGTGAACTAGTCGGAATAATAAATGAATTATAGCCTAAGAAGCCATCACCTTTAGCAACTAGAGCTAAAATAGTTAACTGTAGTAATTCAAATGAAAATTGATTAAGTGACAATCAAAAAACAAAATGTTCGAGGTCTCATCTTGGAATCCTCTCTGTAGGTAAGTTTGCAATAACATAATACTCAAGGACCACCTCTAACACCTTTTTTTATATTTTTAAAAAATTGAACAAATCTTCTATCACTAACAGTTTTTTAGAATCTTGCGAAATCTTTATTCTATCTTGAATAGACTATGCCTTCTATGTTATGATGTCTTTTAATATGCCATTGAAGAAGCTTCCCATAAGTAAATAAAAAAAAAAAATTCTTTAAAGTCAATAAGGGTCGGTTTGTTTCGCCGGAAGTGGGGTGGAAGTGAGACGAAGTGATTTTAGGTGAAACGACCACTTTTCGTTTGGTTCACCGTAACTTTATTACGCCCGAAAGTCCAGTTCACCCAAAATAATGAACTTGACTTCGCCCTCCCATGGGGCGAAGTCAATTACGGTGAAGTGCAAAAAGAACAAGAATGGATTAATGTGTTAGGATTACCTCTTTTAAAATATGATCAAATTTGATTAGGTAAGTTTTAATATATTTTTTTTTTAATTTGTATATTTAGAAAATGGTGAATAATAAATTTGTTAAATTTTAATAATTTTTTTAAGTTTAGAATTTTATTTGTTACATTATTATAATTTATATACAAACAAATAATATAATTTTTTAAAATTTTATTTTATAATTATACAAATATATAATTATATGCATATATAATTATATTAATTTTTATTTATTATAATTTATTAATCACTATAAGTTACAAAATAGACAATGATATTAATTTAGAGGTAAGCATACCGGGGTGGAGAGTTACACTTTTTAAGTCATCTACTTCCTACCAAACAAACAACAGAACTCGCAGAACTGCACCTCCACAGCTTAGAAACAAATGAACTAATTTTCACCCCAACTCCACTTCAACCCAAAGTCCACTTCCACCCCAAGTCTACTTACGTTGAAACAAACATACCCTAAACGAAGGAAAAAATAAGATAACCTTAATTGTGAAATAACCGTTGTACTCTAAAAGATTAAACTAGCTATTAGAGAACGATATTTAAATATTTTTATAGTACTTAACATTCCCCCTCACGTCTGGGCTCGAGATTTTTTAGTCTGCCCATGACGTGGGCTTGAATTAAATGGGAAGAAATTAATATCTTTAGAGATGCGGCGTGGAACTCGGACCTTACGCTACGATACTGTGAAACAACCGTTATACTCTAAAAGATTAAGCTATTAGAGAACGGTGTTTAAACATTTTTATACTTAACATTAATAAACTATGATTTAACCTTAATTAATAATCTTTCTAGAAAATATTTTAGACATGAACTCACCGTAACATATCTAAAAAGCAACCACGAAGTACTCCAAAACAATCAAAATCTCAATTAACTAATCACTGCACTGTTTGCCATGCCATTGCATAGAATAGACTTTAAAAAATGAGCAAGTGAGGAGCCAGAAGTCACCGGATCCGTGCTGCTACTTCTTCCCTCTATTTCTACACCATGAAGTGCTGAAATGAGTCTGCCGGAGGGGCTGTAACCTCCATCTCCCCTTCCAACATCTTCACCACCGTACTCATCTCTGGCCTCGCCTGCGGGCGGTACTGCACACACAAGAGCCCCACCTTACACATCCTCTCAGCCTTCTCCAAACTCTCCCATTCTTGAACCCCGTGCAGCGACGCTATCACCTCCCCCAACCGACCCTCCAGGAATCTCTTGTGCGCCTCTTTCGGAAACCACTGTTGGCTCTCGGTAGCGCGCTCGTCGAAATTCCTCCGCCTTCTGACTATCTCGAACAACATGATGCCAAAACTGTAGACGTCGCACTTGTACGTGATAGGAGCGCCAGGCGCCCACATCTCTGGTGCGGCGTACCCAGGCGTCCCTCTCATCCCCGTCATGGTGATATGAGTGTTCGCCCTGCTTAGCAGCTTCGCTAGGCCGAAGTCGGCTACCTTGGGGGTAAAATTCGCATCAAGAAGGATATTTTCAGGCTTTATATCATAGTGGATTATCCTCTTTTCGCACTCCTCGTGTAAGTATTTGATGCCTTTCGCCGTACCGACTGCAATCTCATGCAATGCCGCGACGTTCGTGCGGTGTTTTTCGTGATCAAACAAATAACGGTCGAGCGAGCCGTTCTTCATGTATTCGTACACCAGTGCCTTAAATTCCGGCTCGAAGCAGAAGCCGTAGAGCCTGACAAGATTGATGTGGTGCGTCCTCCCGATCGTGCCCACCTCCGCCATGAACTGCTCCTTGATTCTATCATCCAAATTATCTCCCCTTAGAACCTTTACCGCAAGCTTTACTTTGTTTGGGAGCCAACCCTTGTACACTGCACCAAACCCTCCGGAACCCAGCTTGGTCGCGTAGTTGGCGGTGAACCCGGCGAGTTGCTCTGGCGAGAACTGCACAGGAGCGACCTCTTTGAGGAGTTTCTCTACAGAGTTTGTGTCGAGAGGCTCGTTCGCAACTGCTCTGTAAGTTGCTGTTGATGGATTTGTGGTGATCGTGGTGCGCTTATTTCTTCTCAAGTAAACTTGTATGACATAATTTATTAAGCGAATAGCTGCTGAAAGTATCGTAGCTCCGAGTAGTACCAAGAACACTGCAGAATTTATAGCAACGGTTTGTAGGATATGAGAATTATGACAAAGAGAGAAGAATTAATATATATTATCATATAAGTGCGCGTTGAAATACCAAAGAGCTGGCCATGGATGTATAATTCATGCATTAGTTTCTTTGAAAGGAAAAAAAAAAAAAAAAAAAAAAAAAGCAGCTAAATTGCAGAAAAACCTTTTATTGTATATATATATAGATTACTTTTTGCATTTTACTCTCTCACGACTAAAAACCTGCAGAAAAGTCCTCAACCCTTTTTCTTTCATGGCTTAGTCTTCTTCCATAATTTTATATCCTTATTAAAATATTAAAAATTTCGATCTGCTATTTGGTGGGTCGTTTGGACAGAGAGGAACGATTTTCTGTTCCGAGCAAAACTGCCCAACACTACCCGAGCACTACAACGCGTTAAATACCTAACGGCATCTCGAACCACATGATTTCGATCGCCGCGTCTTTTTTTTTTTTTGGTTTTGTTTGCAACTATTGTTTTTTCCTTTTTCTTTTTTGCTTTTTTCTAATTACTGTTTTGCTCCTCTCTTTCTTTCTTTTGAGCCCCCTTTGCCTTCACTATGTAAGCCTAATTCATTTTCCTAATGGATGAAACAGATAGTTTGCTATCTATTTCTCAAAAAAAAAAAATTAAAAATTTCTAAAAAAAATTAATTGTAAATACATGCTCTATGTTGTATATGGTAATTAATTAATTTATTGATATTCAGACCACCTTTTAACTAACTTGCAACTGTTTTTTTCTATTATTGGTTTCCCATGATCAAATTAATATAGCCAACAATAGCTATTGGTACTTGATAATATATTTAAAAATTTAGTAATAATTTATGGACAATAATCCCTAAATTTAAGGAAGGGAGTTAAACCACAAATTAAGATTAAGGCAAAAAAAGAAAAACAAAAAAAGTTAAAAAGAGAAAAAAGAAAAAGTGGGTAGTTCCTTACCAACTTCGAAAATGGTGGTTGCTGTGTTTTCTGACATATTGGTAATGAAGGTCATGATTAGCTGCAACAGCTGTAACAAAGTATAATAAAAGAACTAACGGGAGGGAATGGGGAATACTGGAAGAAACAAATAAGAGGAAACGTATAATTCTACCTTAATAAAGTTGAGTGATATTGCTAGATCTTATTATGGGTCTATTAATATATTTGATTAATTGCTTCGAGAAGATAGTTATTAGGTATTCGGGGACCAAATCAACTATGCTCCCAATTGGTCTGGGATGCAAGGTTTTGTAAGTGCCGCCCGTGCCGGCGGGTGCCGTATCGTGCCCCCTAAGTAAGGATGTCAACGGGTCGGGTTTGGGTCGGGTTTTCAAAAACCCGATCCCGAACCCGAATACCAAGTTGATATCCAAACTCAAACCAGAATCCGACGGGTTTTAAAAATTCATTCCCATATCCGGATCCGACCAAAAATTCGAAATCCGAACCTGAATCCAAAATAATGAATTTTTTTACCATATTTCAAAATATATTATAGTAAAATCAAAATACATTCATGTCATATAAATAAATATAAATAAATATTTTACTATAATATTTTATAGGATAAATTCCATTGTTACCCCCTGAACTTTTGGCTAAGTTTCACTTTACTCCCGGAACTCCTAAAATGGACATCTAACCCCCTAAACTCTAATATTTCGTTCATATTACTCCTCCGTCGGTTTTCCGTTAAGCTCCGTTAACCGAAACCGATGGAAGAGGTAAAACGAATGAAATAATTTTTTTATATAGAGTTTAGGGTGTTAAATGTCTATTTTAGGAGTTTGAGGGGTTAAGTGAAACTCGTCAAAAGTTCAAGAGGTAGCAGTGCAATTTATCCCGTAGGAAATTCTTGACTATAAATTATTTTATTATAATATGTTACTTACGGATTGACTACTAATTCTCAAGTTAGTGATCTTGAATTTATATATATTTTTTATCCTAAAATAAATCATACTATAATTTATCCTATATATTTTATTGTAATAAAATAAAAGTGAAAGACCGACCGTCCCTAGAGTAAGTGGCAAAGGGCTTGGTGGTTGGTACTCGAGACCCTAGTTCGAATCCTAGTTGATTCACATTTCTAGCTAAGTTTATTTCTAAATGAAATAAATGAAGCGGGTAGCGTGCTATCTATCTCTCGAAAAAAAAAAAAAAAAAAAGTGAAAGAAATAAATTAGAGTGGCTTAAAGATAAAAAAAATAGCGATACTAACTACTTACGATGCTCGAGCACTCTACTATCTGGTGCACTCGCTAATACGGTTGATTTACAATAGGTGTCCTCACTCGGATATAGAGATTTTAATTCTCAGTTAATTTTCTGTAGTACTTGTTTGTCCCTTTAATCTTTAGAGGCATTGTTTTATAAAATACACTTAAAAAAATTTTGTACTCCATTTCACCAATTAGAAATTTTTAATATAAAAATATAAAAATAATTTATAGTAAAAATTTGGAAAAATTGTATTGTTACCCCTGAACTTTTGACGAATTTCACTTAACCCCCCAGACTCCTAAAATAGACATCTAACACCCTAAACTCTAATATTTTATTCATTTTACCCCTTCCGGTTTCCTATTAACGGAGCTTAACGGAAAATTAACGGAATGGGTAACATGAACAAAATATTAGAGTTTAGGAGGTTAGATGTCAATTTTAGGAGTTCGAGGGGTAAAGTGAAACTTCGCCAAAATTTTAGGGAGTAACAATGCAATTTACCCATATTTTATATCTTTTATAAATAAATAAATAATATATATATATATATATATATAATTTATTCTAGTTCGGAGTTCGAGTTCGGGTTCAGGTCAGATATACACAAAATCCATACCCGTACCCATATCCGTCGGGTTTTTATTTTTTATACCCATAACTAAATCTATATCCGTTTAGTTCGAGACTCGCCGTTCGGATTTGGGTAATATTTTGGGTATCCATACCCATTGACATCCATACCCCCAAGAAGGGGGCACGGTACACGGGGGTCTCGAACCCCCACTGTCTTGTGGGACACACATGCGTCTGCTCGAGACAAAACGGCACATAGGTGCGTGCCCCCCGGTCCAACTATATATATATATATATATATATATATATATATATATATATATATATATATATATATATATATATATATATATATATATATATAATATTTTCACTTTATTGTCTTTTTTTCAATTTTTTTTAATTTTTTGGCAGATATCTTTTTTTAACTTTTTATTTATTAATATAAGAGCAAATTTTTAATTGACATATCGATCCATATCACGGGGCGAAGGCCCCGCACCCTCGAATGTTAGTGGGGCGAAATTTGTTGGCTCGAGCTTTTCACTTACATCACGATCAATTTTTCTTCGCAAAATATTTTGTCAAAATTTATCGTACCGCGAAGCTTTCGGTAAATTAAGGAAACAAAAATCGATTTTCTAAACAAATTTTGACCAGGTATTTTTAAAAATAAAAGAACAATAAATATGAATGTAATATCGGGAATATATGACTTTCTCACAATACCAACAATATTTATATCAATATTGTCAAATAAATTTTGTATCTGCAGATGATAATATGTCATATGATTAAGCGCGACGATCTATATCGAATTAAACAGTCATCTCTATGTAAAGATTTAAATTTAAATAATTATTATTCTTGTGAATTTTATTATTATATTTTAATTTTTATTCTATATCAGTTATATTTATATTTTACTTATAAAAAAATTACATGTATATTAATTGATGAATATAGTAAAGTATATATAATAAATATTCATAATTATTTATTTAAATATTTCAAAATAATATTATAAGAATTTATTGGAAGTAAAAAAATTGAAATAAATTCATGCAAAGCGTGTCAGTAGGAGGTAATGCGTATCTACCGGCACGCAATCATACCATCTGTCGGCACGTAAGCATGTCTATATAGTACCGTGCCAGGAATATAACGGCATGTATTCGTGCCACGACACTTTAAACTTTGCTGGAATGGACTAGAAAAATGAAGTTGAATAGTATTAAATGAAGTTGAATAGTATTGCATTCCTATGGCCATTATTAATTGTCTAGAAAGAGTCGCTGTTCCAGGCAGACCAAGTAATTCCACGTGGTGCATGTTTCTTTGGGTGAAAGTGGTGTGGAAATGGAGAAGACACTACAAAAAATCTTGCATTTAAGGACACTTTAAATAATATTTAGCGACGATTTAAAACGTTGGCAAAAATAATCCCGACGCTTATAAAAGCGTCGTGTAAAGAGTCGTTAAATAAACATGTCGGGATAAATATGCCGACGTTTTAATATAGCGTCGGAAAATTTATATAAATATTTGATAAAAATATGTTTTTAATGACGCTTAATCATAGTAAACGCTAAATATTAAAAACGCTAGAAGAAAGCGTCATATAAAATATATTTGGTTGTAGTGAGAGCGAAGTTGTTTTCACCATAAATGATCACTTTCATAGTTTGGTTTGTCGTAAAAAAATTATGATCGAAATTTGAGTTAACCTTAAACGGCGTAATTAACTTCGGCCAATCGTAAACCTAAGTCAATTATAGTGAAGAGAGGTGAAAAAAATAGTAAAATAATATCTAGTTAAGATAGTTATATTTACATATATTAAATTATATTACTAATTACTCTTTTATTTAGTTGGCATTTTTAAAATATGATAAAAATTGATTGGTTAAATTTTAATATTTTTTTATTTAGTTTGTACAATTAAAATATAATAAAAATTGATTAATTAAGTATTAATATTTTTTACTTTATAATTATATTGTTGTATTACTATAATTTATAATAAAAAAATAATTTAGTTGTTTTAAATTGAATTTTAATTATATTAAAATATAAAAATATTTATTATTTATATATAAATTTTAGTTTACATCATACACTTTCTATCAACAAACAACAAAACTAATGAAATTTCACTTCCATAACTTTGAAACAAATAGCAGGAAAGAAAATTTATAAAACTTAAATGTTTTAACGATCTTTATACTATTAAACCTAAATCTTTTTAATATAATATAAATAAAAATATATAAAATTTATAAATTGTATTGTAATATATACGCGCATGTACATCTTAGTCGTGCACAAGATGTTTGCCAAATCTACAACTATATTAATCAATTTCTTTCGTACTACATTAAGGGCCGTTTGGTTGGATGTAGTTAGGAATTGAAATAGTGCAGTTAGAAGTACATGCGGTTGTAAATGCTACAATTATAACTACACTTAATCCGTTTAGTTTTATGCGATTACAGCTATTGTAGTTATATTTCTTCTGTTTGGTATTCTGAAGTTAAGATTTGTATTTGTAAATTCTATCAATTTTTAGATAGAAAGAAGAGATTATGTCACGCCCCGGGGTCTCTTATTAGTTTAAAAGCAATGCGGAAGCGCTCAGAATTTTTTTTTTTTTTTGAAAATCTGACCTAGTTTCAGGGTCTGCCAGATCCATCACAAATATAGGGAGTTCACTGTTCACACGGATAGAGTCTCCCTTATATTTGCACGGCGTCGCACAAGTACAAGATTTCCAAACAGAATACATCCACCACAACTGAATATACAAACATTTATTCACCATTCACAACAGATTTAACATTCAGAGTCTAATCATAAATCCGTATTGTTAGTTTAAAATGTTTCATATCCGAAAACTCATTTTGAAATACAAAGTTATGAAAATCACGAGAAAACATTTTCAAAATTATTTTCCATACGGAAACTCTTTTTTTTTTTTTAAAACACGACATCACGAGGGGTAGAAAACTATTTTTCAATATTTTACATGAAAACCACAAGTGTTTTAATTAACTTCACAAAGCCACATTTAATTGAAATCACTGAGCTATAAAGTTTCTGTGAGATATGAATCCCTAAGATCTAAAAGGTAAATAACACATAGAGGGGGGTGAATAGGTGTAAACGACAAAAACAACCAATCTCAATGCTTAAAAATTAATAAAAGCGAAAAATAAAATCAAACACCGAAATTTAACGTGAAAAAAACTCCAAGCCGGAGAAAAAAACCCACGGGACCGATGACGCAAAACAATCCATTATAGAAAAATCAAGTATATGTGATTTAATCCTAAACACAACTCGATTTTACCGAATCCTCGTTGTAGATCGTCTCCGTTGGTCCTCGATCGATGGAAATCCTTCTATCGATCCCGCTGCAAATCCTCACAGCATCCTCGTCTCGAATCCACGAAATGCCCACCGAATCCACGGTCTTTACGCGAAGTCCACGCGCCAAACTTCCTCCGAAGTTCGAATCTCTTAAAACAACTTTGCGGTGATTTTATGAACTTAGAAAGAACATATGAGATGAGGAGCGAAAATCCTAGATGTTCATCATTAAAACGATTCTTAAGAATATTAAACTCTTTTTCAGAGAATCGTATCAATGATCGAAACCTAAAAAGCTTGATTTTAAAAACTATTGAGCGAAGAAAATCATCACAAGCTTTCTAGGGTTTTTCACATTATATCTCTCTAATTCTTAAGTATCCAGGGCCCCTCATATCATATTTATAAGTTTTGAAGACATCTAGAAAAATTTAGATATAACAAACAAGATTTTTTAGAGAATCTCGTATCAAGAGACCGGTCCTCCAAGTCAGAGACCGGTCCTCCCTTGCGCATTGAGAAAATAATCAACGAGGGACCGGTCTCATTAGTCAGGGGACCGGTCCTCAGGTGCGTCAGGGAAAAACATGTCTCTGGGACCGGTTCTCTAATTCTCGAGACCGGTCCTCTATGCAGATTGTGCAGAAGTAGCTCTCTGCGACCGGTCCTCTCAGTGTGGAGACCGGTCCTCTGTGCAAAGTCACACAGAGGGAGCTCTCTGGGACCGGTCCTCTTGCTGTGGAGACCGGTCCTCCCAACCCTTTTATATGCAGGATCAAAATGGTTAAAGTTCAAAACTAGATTTTATCAGTTCTAATGTCTTCTGAACACATTTTTTATGATATAAAATACACCACCAAGTGTTCTAGTCCATACCTGAGTTATCGAACTTCATCCAACACAGCTTTTGATCTTGAATTGAGATCCTTTGACTTGATCTTCATCGAAGTCTCCAAAACTCCTTACAAATACACGAAACTGGCCAACTTAGATAAATCCTTAACAGTTTCTAAGTTAATATTCAGGAATAAGGAAGGTAGCAACTAAACCACACAAACCGGGTTGGAAGTTCTATCGACTTCTACGAACGTGTTTCACGTCTCTTCTCAACTCTCACCGCCCGCAATACCTGAAAAATGGTGGGAGAGGTGAGAACATGTAAACATATCTTCCTTCTCAGTGGGTACCACAAGCCGACAAAGGCGAGGAGTATTCACCGGATTAGGAAGAGATAAATAAGGTCATTAGAAAATATACTAAATATAGTAGCAACAATAATATATGAATAGAATGTATAAGAACAACTACCGCTACTGTAAAGAAGAACTGAATGCATACGTGGATATCAAAACTATAATAGCAAGGCAACGTAAAGAAAGAAATATAAGTATGCATGCAACAATCGCTACTATAGTCATATGCGTCAACCACACGACAAGTACAAAAATACCCAATCGAAAAATACTCTATTGGTCCGTAGACCTTAGGCCCATGCCCACTGCCACTCTACCTGTGTATGATCTAGTCCTGACCGCTGGGCTCACGGGCTAGCACATTCAACCACGTTTTTGGAAAAAAACACCCTCTTGCGGTGGATCAGATCGCTGGTGTTCGTGAAATGCGTACGAGTCTCGGGTGATCAATGCTGATATGCTCAAAAGCCAACCGTCGACAACTAGTCGAAAATCCTGCCCCTCAGGACACACCAACTGTATAGGTCATCAAACCGTAAGGAATACGAGTACCGACCACTCAGGTCAACTAAGATGGAACAACTCAACATCCTACCGAAGGTATACAAATATTGACTACTCAAGTCAACTAGGATGGAATAACTTAACATCCTACCGAAGGTATACAAGTACAGACGACTCAATGTCAACTACCATATATGCACAACGAACCGACAAATAGGTCACCAGAGTGTATCGATAGAATCCAGAACTATCGTCAGCCACTAGCCGACAATCCTACCCCTCAGGGTACACCGACCTCATAGGTCATCAAACAATGAAAGTCACGAATCCGACTGACTAGGTCACATAATGTCAAATAATGGATCTATATAAACTATAATCATCCATCGGCACTAGCCGACAATTCCACCCCTCAGGGTATACCGACCTCAAAAGTCATCGAACAGGAATCATGGAACCGACCGAATATGTCACAGTATTAGATACCAGAACTAACCAACTAGGTCACAGATCTTACAAGCAATCCTAAACCAGCTCTACTTCTACTCATAAGACATGCAGTCAACTATGTAGAGCAATAACGAGAACAATATGGGTGCTAGGTTCAACACTATATATATGAATATATATGCAAGATAACAACGAGAGAACAAGGTAAGAAGATGTCACTGAGCGTGCACCAGTGTACCGACTTCGGATCGAAGTACCCACTTATACGAATGTCGCGCCTGTCTCCTGACTGCGAAAGAACGTCAACCGGACCTAAGAAGGGTCCACCGGGTTAGTATGTCACGCCCCGGGACCGGTAGAGGCCTTCCCAGTAATGTGCCCAGACCCGCCATATGTCAACACATACAAGGCGTCTACTAAAAACAGCGAAAATAAAACCACAAAAGGCTACACTAGAGATATCAGAGCAGTATACAACTAATTCTATCAACAAGTAGAGGGGAGGAAAACTAGACATAATCATAAAACATAAAGTAGGTACAACAGCTAATCCAGTAATACTGAGTACAGAATGGTAGCCTCTATAAAGGGTACAAAATACTCTCATCCTCTCCAACTATAACAAAAGGAGATGATGAACCACTTAGCGAGACTCCTCGATCGCTAGCGACACACCTTTGCGCGGTCCCTAGCCTCCTCCGATGCAGAAGGCGCTGAAACAAGTCAGAAAACAGAGGGCGTGAGAACTATAATTTATAGTTCCTAGTGGGCAATTACTGACCTCAGCTGCATGCACCACTAGGCCCAAAAGAGATAGTATAAGTAAGCGATAAATAGACAACTGTAATAAAAGTATAACTGAAATGTTATCTACTATGTCACAAGTAATGCATGATGAGTGTACAACTATCATGATCCAATATGCCAACATGTAAAGAATATGCTCTACTATATTAACAAAGTATACTATGATGCAAATAATGAATTATCATGTATACTACATGTCCCAAGGTACGCTCTAAGCATGTCCAAGTAATCCAACTACTATGTCTTATCTAGTAGTGATTATCATTTACTATTGAATGTCATTATTCAACCTCTTTCTAGGATCTACACAAGTGTAATCCAGCTTGTGCCACCTAAGTGCCGTGGTAGCCTCAAAGATCTCCCGTAAGGAATAAGACTATCCCACTCGGCCCCGCAGGTTTCTCAGTACCGCACGCGCGAACGTATCGCAAAGGCTAACTCCGAGTGCCGGCTTGAGGAGCGACCCTCACAAGCATGTGCGAATGAGCACAAATGGCAACAAGCAAGCAAAGTCAAGTCTCAAGTACCCAATCCTTATGTCTCTCACATGGCAATAGTCACTAGCAACCCTAAGGTCTAGTACAATATCTCTCATGACACTACATTTCACTATGTCAATGTTCCATTCCGAGCCTAATGCCGCTTGTTGACATTAGCTCACTAGTTCACATATGAATGCCAAGTCTAATGCCGCTTTATGACATTAGCTTTTCTCCTATGTCATGCATAGTTCTATATCCACAAGTATATGTCAATTCCACTATAACAATATAGTTTCATGTCCCAAATAGAATGCTAACAACTACATAGGTCTCACATGCACACATCTCTACTATATAGAGGTAAAATTGTATTATACATAACATATGTATTCTAAGCATTCTAAAATTCTAAAATAATGCATCTAACATAAAAATGCATAAATTTTCAATTAACCGAATGTAACTTGACACCAATGAGATTTTCTCATTGTGTATGTGAGGCCAAACCCACCGATGATCCTCACGATGCTCCGAACCGCTAACGAAGTCTATATTCTTACTTCTAGCACCCTACAAAGTATGCCATAGGAGTTACAACCTCAAAAGATGAACCATGAGTTCAATCTTTAAACATCAAGGTAAAAGGTAAGGAATAACTCACCTAATGTATGGAAAATCTCTTAGAAAATCCAAAAGGAAGTTAGATCCCCTCCAAAGCAACCTAAACAAAGGTTCTAAATCAATCAATAGAGTTCTAAAAGTCTCTAATCAAAAAGCCCCAAATAAAACCCTAATTTCAAAATCTAGGGTTTCTACCAAAAGAAAGCTCCAAAATTCAAATCTAGAGGAAATGATTGGTTGCTTACCTCTTAGAAGCTTCAATCAAGGCTCAAATACCCACAAAGTTGAAGATCTTTCCTTCAACAAGCTCCAAATCCAAGCCTTCAAGCTTCATCCATGGTGGAGTATGCACCAAGAAGCAAAAGAGGGAAAAAGAGAAGCATTAATCTCTTAGAAATTCCACCAAAGCCCAAGAAATCAAAAGAAGGAAAGGGGAAAGCTCTCTTACCCTTCTCTCTTCTCTTCTCAGCACAAAGGAAGTCTCAAGGAGTGTGGGTGCTGTAAATAGAAGTGCCAAATCGCATCTACACCCCTGCAGTTTCGGACTGTCAAAAACTGCCAAAGTGTACCGGTACACGGGGAAAGTGTACCGGTACAAATCCCTGTGTACCGGTACAAATCCTGCGAAACTATCAAACCCGAGCCTCGGTTTTGAGAGAAATGCCATGTGTACCGGTACAAAATCCAAAGTGTACCGGTATAGCCACCATGCCTGTACCGGTACAACCATCAACCTTGTACCGGTACAACTGCCCAAAAATGCAATCCGAGAGCCACCCAAAATCCAACTTTTTGGACTTTGGTGCCACGTTTTCAACTGCTATTCTCGGGACTCGTGCTATATGTCGGAGTCAATGACCCTCCAGAAAGTCTGGAAAATCTCAGAACTCATATCCAACACTCGAACCTTGCTATTTGCGAAAGTTTAGTGCGTCACATAGTGTCTAACCCACAAATAATAAACATTGAATCCACAAATAATAAACATTGAGCCTCATTTAGCATCCTCCTTGTCACGCCCCGGATTACACGTTCCGCGGGCACGCCGGCAAATCCGCCGTGTACAAGAAATTTTCCTTGTACACGAAGCGTAGCTGTACCTGTATAACATACAATACTACAAACAGTAGCATAGAGCTGAAAAGACTATAACGAACAGGTAGGAAAAACATGAGTTCTATATACATACAAAGTACTAGATACAAAAACTCTACTCACTCCA